>SRSE01000682.1:0-600000 GCA_005024645.1 Planiliza haematocheilus | reverse complement strand
ACATGTAAAGTTATCCAAACGGAAACATTTGCAGGTGTGTAGATAATATTTAGACTGTGTTCCAGCCACAAGTTAAAGCAAAGGGATTTAAAGAGATGTTGCAGGTAGTTATCACAGAAGGAAAGTGATAGTTTAGCTGTGGTGGTGTTTTGTTTGGTCAACTAAATCTACAATAGCTGTTTTACATGTAACCTGAAGGACAAGGCACAGCTGTGGGCATTGTACATAGAGTGCACAGTACATAATCCTATCAAATGATATAAGCCTCTACTGTCTCTACTGAACTTTAATCATGTCTTTAACTGAAAAAAGTGGTTTGCTTAGACCTGAACTCTAAAGACTGCAGGAAACATCCCAGCATCGAGAACCCTTTTGGAGAGTGAGAAATACTGTACGTAATTATTACTAAAGGAAATCAACAGGGATCCCAACAGAGCACGCTGACCCTAACCTCTATCACTGACTCTAAAAGTAGCCTCAAATGGACTGATTTTCATAACATCTCTAATGCTTCTCAGACATTCACTAAAAGTGTATAAAATGGAGAAAGTTTAGTTTAGTTAGACGCTTTGAAAATGAAACTCTGAATTGGTTGGTTTTCCTCTTGGATATAATGTAATGACCTGGTAGTCTGCTAATCACCATCATTTTAGTCATGGACTAACGTGGTCTTAATGGGTGTTTCTAATAGACGTAGTTCATACTGGGTCAGAAAGGGAGGACATGTGATATACCTGAACTTGTCAAGCTTAGTGTTGGAAACACCTGATCATGTGATCAGTGCTGTGCATAAATCAAGTTAGAAAACGACCAGATAGTCCAAGCAGGAAGAAGTAGGCAGTATGTGAAATGCTAATAGCTATCCTTCATAGAAAAACTGGTTGTGAACACAGCCAGTTTAATTTATAATAATTCCATGGTGTCCCCAACTGATATTCCTGAATGGTAAATGGCCTTGCTTTTATATAGCGCGTTTCTACCTATTGGTACTCAAAGCGCTTTTACAGTCAGAGACACATCTACCCATTCACTCACACAAGCACGCACACATTCACACACCAGTGCCATGCACTGGGAGCAAACTGGGTGTCTTGCTCAAGGACACTTCGACATGTGGCACATTCCGGGGAACGAACCGCTAACCCTCTGGTTCGTGGACAACCCGCTCTACCTACCGAGCCACAGTCGCCCGTATTCAGTCAAGTATTATACCTCACCAGACTTGCAATGTGATAATGTTATGTGGTATAAGTATGTTATAGCAAATAGAAATGAGTAAGAAATAAATTTAACAAATTGATAACATGTCTTTATAGACACACTAATTATGGAATATGTTAAATGCCAGTGACTCATAACATGTTATATATGATTGCAGAGATTATATATAGGAGGTTTAAATTTGTGAGCAAGCGAGGTATAGACAGACAAAGTCCACTTTAGGAGAGTTTTGATAGTGGCAGGAGTCAGGAGTAGAACTCAGGACATCATCTGAAACAACTTCTGCCCCGCCTAACATCCATTTTAGTATGTACTCTAGCTGGCCTTGGGCATCCACAGCTAACACTTGACGGTTAGTGTAACTGCTTAAACAGTAGAATTTTCATTGTGATAAATGAAAGATGACTGACTGACTGAAATAAATCTGTTAATTAATATGTTAATTCTTATTCTACACACATTCTACACACTGTAGGAATTTGCAGTTTCTTGCGTTAGTCATCAGAGTTGACAGGAAGGGCCCATGAATGTTCAAAGTGACGGCTTGGTGATCGAATGAAAGAACAGAAATATGATTAGCTGACGCACAAGTGGATACTTGGTTCGCTGAAAATCATGCAAAGCAGATTTATATGTGAGAAAATCAGTATCAATGGAATGAGAATTGAATGGACTGAAGTAAATGATCATCCAAAAAGGTACCGAACTAAATATCTGAGCTGACAACATCAGTTTTGTACTGGAAGCAGGGAATTTGCACGCACAAACTATTGTTTTTGTAGTGATTTTTTTTGTTTGTTTGTTTAAATGTGCCACCTATATGTTAATGCTACATTTCTAGACTTTCATAATTTCAAACCAGTGTTGAACCACAGAGGAGGACTTTGGAAAGGGACCAGAATACCTTGTTGTTTACAGCTGTATGCTTTGTTTTACCTTCTGCTCAAATGAATGCAACGCTGAATGGATATCAATTAATAACTAATATTTAAGCTGCTTTGCTTGGATACAGACAGTAGAAATTTTATAATGGAGTTCTTCAACTTTTAATTGGTTGTGAAAATAATGTGGCATTTTTCCTCACACACGTTTCCGGTAGAGCAGCAGTACATCACAAATGCATGCCGGGCCTATTAAAAATTTCAGCTGTGGTCGAGAATGAACAATTAGAAGACTAAAGATAAGCAGTGTTAACATAAAGTAGACTCAAGGCCAAGGTCGTCCGTCTATCACAAGATCACTCCCCTTCCATGTTTTCGAGCCAGTAAGCAAGCACAGCAGATATTGCTATTCTAAAATAATACTACCCATATATTACAGCAATTGTTTGTTTTTTTGTTGTGGCTTTTCCACACTTTCTGTCTGTATCTCATCGTCTTCCACCCTATTGTTCATGAGTGTTGCAATGCTATTTTTGCTGATGCTATTGTGTCTTTGTTCAGGTATATACGTTGATTTAACATAACCAGCTTTGTGTGAATGTCAGATCTCCTCCCTGCAATGACAAATCACATTTCCTTGTCAACCGTCTCACCACCTTCTGTTCTGGGTTGTACCAACATTAGTTCACACGGGTTGGGATCTTCTGTTTTAATTACGTTAAAGGAGGGGAGATGACATTAGGCTACATCTAATTAACAGCATGTGTATTAGTAGCAGGGCACCATCAGAACTGTATATAAATTAATTAGTTTTTGATTTAAGATATTAAATTCAAATTAATCATTGGGATATGGAAATGATCCTTGACACTGCTCCAGCTGCGAGGCCATCTCTGCATGTCTTAGCAGGGTGGTACCACTTTACTAACGCCACTGGGGAGGTGATAGGGTAGTTTCCTAGCATCTGAGATATCGCTTTAATATTTTGCAGTTAAAAGAAACCTGGTCTGAACAGGTACAGGTTGAATGTTTTCCTCTATATGTGAACAATAGCTCTACTGACGTCAGATTCTCCCACGAGCTCTGAAGTGCCTGCTTTCAGTGGGAAAAGAAGTTCCAGCTTTGTGTTACTATTGTGATTTTCCTCATGTCCTTGGCTCTAGATTTTTTTTTCCTTGAGTCATGATGGCTTCATTTCTAGTGTGAGGAGATCGATGTAACAAGACAATGCATAGGCTCACGACATACTAATTTATCTTCGCTGATATGATTTGCCATCCCATGAATGATTATTTTAAATGTGAAGCTGTAAATGGATGGAATTGTTATCAGAACAATCCAAAAATCATCCACTCCTTTTGAACCTTTCCTTGAACTCAGAGGTACGTGTGAGCATAGATGGCAAGGTCCTTCCACACCCTCCAGTTCTGATGGAAACACCCAGGTGGAAACAGTTGCAAGCGTGTAGATAATAATTAGACTGTGTTCCAGCCACAAGTTAAAGCAAGGGGATGTTGCAGGTAGTTATCACAGTAGGAAAGTGATAGTTTAGCTGTGGTGGTGTTTTGTTTGGTCAACTAAATCTAGTTGTTAATGCATGGGATTTAAAGACACGTTGCAGGTAGTTATCACAGCTGTAGTAGTGTTTAATTTGGTCAGCTAAGTAAATCATGGGATAAGGAAGACATTTGAGGACTTTTGAACAAATGAAATCCATGAAAGTGTGGACACTGTACATAGAGTTTACCATACACAAGCCTATCATATCAAGCCAAAAATAAGTAATTTCTTTAACTTTATCTGGTTCGCTTTCATTAATGCTGGCTAATTTGTGCTTGTAGGGTACCTATCTTAACTCATCAAAACAACCAAAACAATTGGTATGAAAAGCAGGAAAGAAGGTCATGATTACATGGTTTAATTTTCTTAGGCGAGCACTGTATTTAAAGAATGCTATGTAACAGCGATCAGAGCCTCTTGTGTGTATACATTGTGTGTATACATTGTACAGTACATGTGTCTATTAGTTTTACCTCTGTTGTGCATGTTGAAGCTGTGTGTGTTTTGTCTTCTTCTTTTACAAGTAGAGTTACTGTTTGAGATGTACACCCACAGTCCACTGTGTGCATTTCACACTCCTGTAACTCCTGAGGGTAGGAGTGTGAACAGTCCGTGTTGTGGTGGGCTGGGTCCTTGGTGATGGTCTTTTAAATAGCTGCATCGTCTTCACTGGTGAATGGAGTTCTGTAAAAGGTGGGTAAGAGGGCCTTGAGTTGATATTGTCTATTCTAATACAATTCTATTTTTTTTTTATTTACAATTGGCTGATGTGCACACTTCCACATCATTTCTTTCTTTCTTTCTTTTTTTTACTGCTTTTACCCCACTGGAACTCCACTTCTGTATAATGAATTTCTGTGCAGGCTAAAACGTGATGTAAAGGGCTCTCTCACGCCACATGAATGATGAGGGCTGTAATGTCACCAGCTCTTCTGAATCTCCTCTGCAGTGATGCTGAATACATTGTGATTGGACAGCACTGTGCCACTCGTGGCCCTTGTTTCAGAGATGATGACATGAACGTACCCTGCGTCCTCTGAAGCAGACAGGAGGGACGGGTGCTAAAGAAGTATCTCTTTCTCCACCTTTTCTCTAACTGGATGCGGATCCCTGCGCGATGATTAGCTGCCTCCCGGGGGTAGGGTGAGTTAGCAGAAGCAAACTCTCTCTAATGAGCTAAGCTCTCCCCTTCTCTCCATCCTTACTTACCCCCCTCCCTCCCTCCCTCTGGGGACCCAGGGGTGGTCGGGTGGTCCCAGGAGGGGGTCCGCAGCACACCTGTTCTCCTACTCACCCCACCCTTCTGTAATCAGTGCATTTCTGCACTTCCTCATTGATGAAGGGGGTATTCCATCTCTCCCTACTGGGACCACAGCCATTGTCTGTTTTTCCTAATTTCTAAGCTTCTGCTCTCTTTTTCTGTTTTCTCATTTTTTTTCAAAAGCACTCCCACCATGCCACTCCTCGGCCATACTATGCTATTCCTTGTTCCTTGTTCTGCTGACACTGTGCACTATATTAGATATATGATCTTTATCCTTATGTGTATGTAAAAATGATTTATGCAGTTAAATGAAATAATTCTGGCAGGCGACACGAGTCACAAAAGGCCACCTGGCTCCAACCCGCCCCCTCCCCTCCTGTTCCCAAGACAACACTTCCCTCCTGTTAATTAGGGCAAATTTTTGTTTACATAACGAACTTCAGGGTCACTGACGACAAGCAGCATCTTGGGACAAGGGGGCTGAGGCGCAGGGAGGGGGGGGTAGGGGCAGATGGGTGTGTGTGCGTGTGTGTGCAATGGTAACTCGTGGCTCAACAAAACCTCCTACCTGCCACACACGGCATTAAATTCCCACAAGCCATTGGGAGGACACGTGTTTTGGTATGGGCTGGGAGATGGGGTAGGCCTGGCGGGGGTAAGTGCAGCTTGTCCTGCCATCCCTGGGGTAAGAATATGGCTCAAGACCAAAGTTAAGACCTGTCTAATTAGTCCAGTGAAGGCTGTGATAACAAATAAACACAGAGTAGGTTTGAGGAGCTCTCCCGGGTGACGGTGCTGGAGCACATCTAATGGTAAACTGCCGCTGGTGTGAGTCAGACAGACACAGAACAGCACCTTGAGGCCTCGCCTTGGGGTTCATCATCTAATCCATCTGTTCATGTCACCTCCTTTACTTACGTGAACACCTTGGTCATAAAAACTGTAAATGAGTGTGTATACTTTCCTGAGCTTTCTATAGTTAAAAGAAACCAAATGACAGGCGATCAGTGATCAATAATTCACAGAAATGTTTAATGAAGGGTGATTCTGGAGGATAACTGCACAAGCCATCCTGCTAATAAAACTAAAATGCCTGTTTGGTTTTTTACAGTCAGACATCAGACAAAATCAGTTTTTTGTTCTTAAAGCCATGTATTCATTATACAAATGACATGTTCAATCAAGAAAAAAAAAGCTGTTGACAGCGGTTTTATCAACTGCTGCAGTCGATAAAACCGCTGTCAACAGTTTTTTTTTTCATTTGACAGCAAATGAAATGGAAAACTTTCTTTCTTTCTAGTCATTAGTGAGATAAACTCTGACAAAAACTCTAACCATTAGATGACAAGGGCCTTTCTGTGTTTCTCTATAGTGTTGCAATTACATAATTGTAGAAATATTTTCACAGTGTCTTCTTACTATTTAAGTTGGTACAACGCAGAACAGAGTTCACTCTCTTGACATGATAATAAGTGACCAGCCAGAGCTGCAGACTGCTGGTCTCTTTATCTGCAGGGCTGCGTGGTGTTGAGGTGGTCGGCAAGCATCACATCTTATAAAAGGGCAAGTGCTTGCCAGTCAGACGTCCATCAAGGCTGCGCCCCAGTGGGCCAGCGTGAGGCCATAATCCCTGGAAGTGCTCCTACGGTTTTTGCCCTACCTCCCTTATCTGCTCCATCCTTTCCTCTACACCTCCCTTCCCTCCATGCTGTTGTTTTCCTCCTCTTCTCCCCAGGTAGGGGGTGTTTGGACCACGCAGCGTGACCTGGCTGCCAGGGGAGGGATCCAGGGAGGGGCTCCGGGGCCACAGGTGAGGCCTGAGCTCAATCTACCCCCCTCCATTCCGCCTCTCCCTCCACCTCCCATGGGTGCCAACTTCACCAAGCCCCCTCCTCCCTGTGCCCAGCAGGCCAATCAAGCCATATCTGTGTGCCATGCAATCTGGGGACCAAGGGGACAGAGGAAGGGAGGAGGGTAATAGAGGAGCAGGCAGGCCGAGGCCCCATGTGGACCTCCTGTCCCTCTGAAACCCTCCCAGGATCTGTGTCGCCATCACCACCACGTTTAATTACCTCGCTCATCTTCATTAATTCATGGGGCTTCTTTATTCCCTGCAGGCCGGAGATAGAGAGGGAGGAAGGAAGGGAGTCAGTGATGGAGACAGAGGTGGAGGGAGAGACGCCACTCCACTGAACAACAACAACAACAGCATCAGGAGCAACAAAAACAACGACCCAAGCAGCTGGAGCTGAGTACTGGAAGCAGCAGCTTGGTGACACTGGCGTCCCTCTGGGCTACCTTCTAGGACCTCCAGCACAGGATGCTTTTTGCCAGTTGAGGGCCGCAGGGCTCTAGGGTCAGTTTGGCCATACTAGGCCTTCTCGGCCCTGGAGACTGAGGAAAACAAATCTCTGCAATCTGGCCGGAAAACACCTCTGAGACTGAATGCTAAACAGGTTCTATTGATTTGAGGCACTGAAGGCCATTCCCTGGACAAAGTGACCATAATGACATTAGAGAGTAGATGCTCAGATGCTGCTCACATGAGACTGGGATTAGAGCAGTGGGTAATAAATGCCTATTTCATAGACCAAGGGATCATCTCTCTCAGTGTGTGGTTGTGTGTGTCTGAGTAAAGGTTGAGCCATAGTATACTGTATGTATATGTGTATTATTATTTTATTATTTATTACACAAATCTTGTTCAGATTACGTTTTCAGCTACATCCAGGAATCAAAAATCAAAAATGTGCCAACTGCATTTTTTCTTTTCATTTGCTTTCCAGTTTTCTACTTGAGTTTATATTCATTTACTTATTTAGTTTATGTTCATATTCATCCATAGGTCCACTATCCATCCATTGGTCCTGAATGCATGCACATTCTTTTGGCCTCCCCTAAATGCCTAATAATGTGTTAATCTCTGTTTGTCTGAGTGTTTCACTTTGTCCAACTGTCCATTCAACCAGACTTTTTTAGATAGGCACAGTAGTCATCGCTGTCTTTCTCGACTGACTGACCCTCCACACTAAGGAAAACTGTTTGCACTTGGACTATTTTCACATCCTTTCATATAGTAATGAAAGAACAGGAAACGTATCAGGTTCCTTACTCATCCCTGTTAAAACATATTAATGGCTCTATAAGCAGGTTATATTGTGAATATATGTGATCACAACATACATACATAAATACGGACTGGATTACTACAATTGTAGATCAGAGCGCCTATTTATTTGAGATCTTTTTTTTGTGATTTGTGTTCGAGCTCTGTGCATGGCTATTTGTTAGGATGGCTTTGTTCCTCCGTCTGAGCTGCAGCATGGTTGGAGTCGGGCCCCAGCGGCTAGCACTAACACCCAGGTCCCACTGAGCAGCAAGTTAATACTGCAACAGATGTGTCGCCTCTGTGCTGCCTCCCAGCCATGCAGAACCTCTCCTATACTCCTCTCCACCCTGCCATCCTCCTCCTACTCCTCCTGCTCCTCCTCCTGCCTGCCTGCCTGCCCTCCCTTCTCTCCTCCCTCGTCTTCATATTTGAGTTGTTTCTCTGGCAGTGATGAAGCTATCTAGATTTCACAAGCCACGGTCTTTTAATTAAGATTAGGTGAATGAAATTTGGTACACAATAGCCCGATCTAGCCTGAGAAATTAGAGAGGCTCTTTATTAAAACCAGAACTGTCCATCGGTGACAAGTCATGTAATGTTATCTCAGAAATAAAATAAACAAATGAATAAGGGTAATGGTATAGTTGAGGGAACATCCTAATATTTGAGGTAATTTTAAAGCTCTTCAGTAGGAAGCAATAATGTAAAGTAATGTAGAGCTATGGTCTTTTCATTTGCAGGCGCTATTTTAAGTCCAAACTCAAAATAGTTAACCGTTTTGTTTTCAGTAAATCACCTGACTTCAAGCAACCTCATACTCTTTTCACCCTGTTTTTCTGCTGCCTCAGTCATCCTCTCTTCGGCAGGACACTGATTTGCGATGAGCTTGTCTGAAAGGTCCCAGGAGTTCAGCACTAGTACCGAGTCTCTGTCTCTCTCTCTCTCTCTCTCTCTCTCTCTCTCTCTCTCTCTCCCTCCACTGGCTCGCCGTTTTCACTTTCGCAACTCCTCTTTCCCTCTCTCTCACTTTCCGTTCCTCTTTGTCTCTCTGGCGGCCCACTGCAAACCCCCCCCATCCCCTTGCCCCCTCGCCCCCTGCCTCCATTCACATCACATGAGCGTCGGAGATTGACAGCCTCCCCAAAGAGTGAGAGCTGGAACAGATGGAATATGAATGGTTCACTCGTGTATGAAAAAGGTGCCTGGCTGAAGGAATTGGTGTAGGGGGACCTTCAATTGCAAGTTAAGTATGACTAAATCCCATTGTTACCCCCTCCAGAAACCAAACGCGCGCACACACACACACACACACACACACACACACACACACACACACACACACACACACACACACACACACACACACGGTCTTTCCAATCTCTACCCACCCCTTTCTCTGTCTTCTCTCTCTCTCTCTCTTTTACACACGCACACACACACAAACACTTTTACTGTCACAAAGAAGGGAAGTGGGGGTTTGATGAGACTATGACAAACGTTGCCCTTATGGCTGCCTTTCACATAAATATTGTGTACGTTTAGCATCAAGTGTAACTGGGATGCAAATAATGTCATTTTCTAACTCAAATCTATTCTTCACTTGCGCACTGCTAACTTGTCACTTCACTACAAAAAAAATTAACAAAATAAAACTTAGCGATGGCCACATACACCAATCAACCATAACATTATGATCCTAATATTGTGCAGGTCTCCCTTGTGCCTCCAAAACAGTTGTGACTCATCAGAGAATGGACATGGGCCTTCTGAGGGTGTCCTTTGCTGTCAGGCAACAGAGTGTTGTTAGTGGGGGCCTTTGGGTCCTGTTGGTTGAGGTGAGGGGTCTCCGTGGATCAGGCTTTGACACTGTAGACTATTGCCCTTTGTAGGTTCATAGAGTAAAGAGGCAGATTTGGTAGCAGCCTGTAGGGGCCTAGTGAAGGCAAAAAAAAGAAAAGGTTGCTCCTTGTGTTACAGGTATTGTGGCGGTACCTCCAACTAATGCTGTAATTGTAATTTCAGCTGCTCAGTAGCTACTGATGCTCTTGTACCCGCTCCCATTTTTTGTCACATTCTGTTTTGATCAAGCTGTTGACTTGGCCCGTGGGGCTATGTTGCATGCTCTGCTATAGCATAGGGGAAGTCACTGTAAGTTCTGCACAGTGCAGGTCTAATTCTGCTTTCATTACTGATTTCTGATAATACATCTGAAAAGACAAACTGTCTCATTTATATAAATAAGTATTCTGATTACAGTCAGGTCTTAATTTTGGCCTACTCTCTGATTGAGTTTGACAGTGGAAGTGTGGACAGATCATTGCCAATGTGGGTCATCTCTCGTACAGTACCGAGCAGACTCTGGCTCCAAATCTGCAAGATATCACCCAGAATACTAGCGTCAGTTTAACCAGTTTGAGGAAGTAGAGACCCATCGTCCATGTTCTCTATAGTCTATGATTATAGACTCATATTATAGTCTAGATTCACTGTTGTTTGTTTGTTTGTTTCCATTGCCATCATTTATTCAAGAAATTGTATTTTATTCTCTTTTTTTCCAGCTCCTTCGTTTTGCAGTTTGCACCTTATTCACATTAGAAAATCTCTAAGCAGTAAAGTACTTCGCTAAATCATATCCGTCTGGTTTTATGTTGCTTCCCTCTTTCCTTGCAGAGTCATAACATAAGATTTAAAGATATTTAAGGGGGGATGAAAAGGAAAACCTGTACGTTAACAGCAGGCCGGCAACACGATTACTCCAAATGTATGATTCCAGAACACTGAATCTCAGAGAAATCAAGGTGTACACTATTAATTTGCCTCTAGACTCAATAAACTATAAACAGTCCTTGCTACAACAGATTTCAGCTGTGTTTACCCTCTGCTGTGTCTGTGGAACTCAAAGTGTGCATTTTTTATGTCCACATGAAAGAGAAGCTATGTCATTACTTAATTTTAATATTACAACATGTCTTTTTCTGCCCGATAAGATAAGCGGCTGTTTGTCCTCAGCTGTGTCAAGGAAGTTAACACCACGCGGCTGTGGTCTGTAGGATCTCCACTAAGCATCTCCCCTAAACAAATTGCCTTGGAAAATATCTGGGATAAGAAGATGGCGGAAGGGAGGGGAGAAGAGGGGGACAGAGCACAGACTCCCATCCAGCCGTCTGTCGGCCACACAGGGCCTGTTTTTGAATTTCTGATCAAAAGTTGCACCAGAGACCACCGCTGAATCACGGCCTCCCAAACATCTGCTGTCATATCGCGCTGAATAATTTATTTGTTGATCCAGCTGAATGTATGTATCTATCTCTTTTTCTCTCCTGAGCCCATTTGCGAGTGTGTGAATGTGAGTGTGTGCGTGCCCGCTTGTATTCTTGGAAAATAAAATGCTTCAATCAACAACAACAACAACAAAATGATCTGCTGGTTTGAGAAGTCCCTCTGTGGTTCAAACAGTACTGGATGGAACACACACGCAGACACACACGCAAGCGCGCTTAAAACAACTCCACTTTTTCTAGCAGTAGGCAGCGGTGTTTCTCCATCCATTTTACAGCCTAGTAGTTGGACACAGCTGAAACCCGGGCCTTATTTCAGCTCCAGCACGGCCGCTAAGTGGCACATCTCATTAGCATGATTTAGTCAAACCGAAAATGATATTACGATACCAACTATCGTAACTATCAGTGGGTTCATCCTCCCAAATGACCATTTAAGTCCTGCTTGTAATGGCTATGGGACTGTTAGCGGGGTTATTCATTTCAAACTGTGTTAAGCACAGCACGCGAAGCCATTAGAGCCCAGTATCAGTATACTTACGCTTACTGAAACGAGATTGTGTTAGGAAATAGAGTTATCAAGCAGAAAATATCTATCAATCTAGTCGCCTCTGCCGCAAATGCACTAAAATAACTTAAAGACAGCAACTCTGAGATGGGTAAAGTAAGATGAGTGTGATGTTGCAGTAATTCTAGCACAGCACCCTACTACCACAGGTATTACTCAAGCGTGTGAAGCTATATGCTAATTGCTTAAAGCCCATTGTTGCTTGCTTCTTGTAAGCCGACACCTCCTTGTTCAGTGACTCCTCTGCCTGCTATGTACACTGCTGGTGACACCATCACTTGCTAAGGCGTTAAGAAACTGAAACCCGTCGCTCCCCCTTCCCCACTCCCCAACACCACCACCATCACCCCCAGTTCCCACAGATGTAGAATGGAGGGATACCACATATTTTCTGATAACATACCCCCCCATCAGAGTGTGTGGTTGTGTGTGTATGGGAAGAATTGGGGGAGGTATGTATGTCCCCTGGCATCTATTTGCTTTTAACCGCTAAGTCATTACGACCTAATACATGTAGATTGTGTTGGGGAAGAGGGGAGGGAATGTGGAACGAGTGCAGGGGAGATCAGTGGAGTGTTATGGAGGCAAGCAGATGCTCAGCTCTGGAGTTATTACGTACAGAGATGATTAGTGTTGGGGTGGGGGGGTGCGGGGTATTCAAGCTCAAAGAGAGCGGGGAAAAAGGTATTTCATTTGAAGTTCATTTGCATATTTTATGAGGAGACTTGGAGCGTGGCGGCAGGTTTGAGTTTGGCGGATGAGAGGAAACAGCGTGTGTGTTTGTGCGCGTGTATGGCCGTGGAAACCCTCCCTCTCCGACCTTCTGCCAAAGCTCCAAACCAGCAGCGTGACCCTAAAGGGAATGGCAGCCATCAGCTGACCTTTCCCTTTAGTGTGGATTTTTCTGGCAGTGATGGTTGTGCAATCCAGACCCTTCAAGAGGATCCATCAAGTGCAGCTCTTGGGAAAATAGAACCCATTTAAAACCCTCTTCAGGAGGATATAAAAGATATTATAAAAGATATAGATCCAAGACCAGCTGCCAGAAAATCATATTCTTAATGAGCAATGTGGAGAGAGTAAACTTCTCTGCTTGCTGGAGCCCAGGAGAGTCGGACTCAGTGTACACACAAGAAGTGCGATTACATTAAGGCTCTTCAAACAAATAGATTTCCTCTGCTGCTCTGCCGCTCTGTCAGTTACACAAAAAATATAAAAATATCTCTGATGGCACAAACTAAAGCAGCGAGGGTGGGGGCGGCAGGGAGTTTAGGCATCTCTAACAACTTCCTGTAATTGCGATTTATTGAGAAGGAAGCGGAGGGTAAAGATTTTGAAATTATAAGCTATTATGTGCCAGAGAGAGTAAGCGAGGTGGGGGGTTGGCGACATAAAATACAGCTGACAAGCCAAGGCAAATTAGCCCAGGACCATTACAAAAATCACTTAATTGCTGGCAATTCTGTCAGGTCAATTGACTCTAATTGAAAAAAAAAAAGAGAGGGAATAACAAAAAAGAATATTATGGCAGAGTGAGAGGCAAGTGCATCGGATGAGGTGAGTGTTCAGGAAACAGGCTGTGATTGGAGATCACAATGCAGTTCCTCCCCTCCCCATGTCTGCATCTGACATGATGTAACTTACTGACTACTGTAATGTGTGCCACTTTGACTGGGGATTTTATCAGCGCACCAGGTGGATAACTTAGATGATGACTTATGAAATCTATGTGTGATAATAAAGACCAGAAGAGGGGCGATGCATTCAGTGCTTAAGCATTTTCAGCTCTTGTGGCCTATTTGAACTGTGGAACTATACTGTCTCCATTATGTAACTAACCTCTTGATTCATTTTTAACTTTATCTTTCTATCAAACTGTAAGTTTGTTAATTTACTAATTCACAAGCCCATAGTTCATGTATATTGCATGCATTATAGTATATAATGATAATGCAGTGTGTTAAGGTAATTTTAATAAAGCACAAGAAAAAACATTGCAAATGAGTAAAATTCCAATGTAATTGCAGATTAATAGTTTAGGTCAGATAGGTCAGGGTTAGATCAACCTCTAAACTGAACTGTGTTAAAATAATGTGTATATGTAATGTAGCTGACCCTGTCGACTAATACTGACGATACACAGTATCCGTATCACAGCGCTGTAGTGTCACACTATATCAAAGCTGACAGTGAACACAAAAAAGAACACAACAGTGCTATGCTCAGGTGTGTTCTCAAAGTTAAATGAACACATGAAAACTGTTTGATCAGCAAGACATGATAATGTAAATTAAGGGTGAAGCACTATACGCTACATGACGCACTGTGTCATTTTGTCTCCCATCCCCATATTATGTAACAGCATATGAAGAAGCCAAGCCATGTCATTTATCAGTAAACATTTTGTGGTTCCAGTGTGTTATTTAATGCAGTCCTTAGCTCTAACTAAGATCACCTTGCGTGTCAGTTTACAACATTAATTGATATGCAAGATGGTTAATAATAAAATGCGTGCCCACGCAAAATCTGTCTTAAGCACAGCAGGCATGTTTACACATAACTCCATGATATCATGTTCGCATGTAATGCACAGTTTTTTTGTTTTTTTTTTATGGAGTGTCCATGTGTGCTGTGCCGGAACATTGTTGGTCTTGTTCTCATTAAGTGGTCACACAGCCAAATGCAACAAACAAGGCCGCTGAAGCCACCGTGATATTCTGCGGTTCAGACGTGTGGAAGATTCCGGTTTATGCGTACCCCCACGTATGTGTAGAAATGCAAATGAACGTAAGCCAACCAACACCTTCAAATGAATCCCACCAGGCCAGGGATATGTCATCTTATCTCTGAGATTCTGCTGAACGTTGCATGCTCTGAACCTGAATGATGCAAAACAAATCAACAAAGCAAAAATAGCTCTCTTAATCTGAACTTCGTGCAGTGTGTGTGTGTGTGTTCTATCACTGCTTCTAAAATCCCACCTGTTTCAGGGTGTGTGATGTACGGGGACCTGATTGAGTAATAGGAAAGATAACTTGAGATCAGCACAGATAGAAGGTGATTAATAGCTTCAGTGATTAACCAATCACCAGCCAGTGCAAGGAATAATCAGATAATTGATCGAGGACCTTTCTGGTTTAGTGTGTGCTTCTGTGCTTTCCGTGTGTGTGTTGTAAGGAAACTGTCAGTTTGTTTAGATCAGTAGGACAGGTAGTCAGTGCAAGATGTGTGTAAATAAAATAAATTGAATTTCTGGCGAAAACTGAGCTACCAAATTAAGCTAAGCTACCTCCTGGGCTAGCTAGATTTTGAGTTTAGTTATTGGTTGACCTGTATTCTGATTTAATTTGAATGATTTTATTACTATTATGCTTAAAACAAACTTTCTTTTATTATTAGCTTTTCATTTGGTACATCACCAGTTGTCCACTTGTTTTTCTGTTTTCATTTGAAATGTCTTACAAGGTTTTAAAAACGTTTGCTACTGCGTATAAATAAATAAAGAACCACTGGTTTTGTAGCTGGGAGATTCTTTTTACAATTAAATGAAAAGTTTGAAATTTCAATAGAAAATTTCAATATTGTACTCCAACAGCACCTATGGGAATCAAATATGAACAAAGGACAGCAGCTGAGAGACATACAGGCATCCTGAACAGAGAGACAGAGGGAGAACATCAGAGGGAAGAAGAAGAAGACGGGGCGATGGAGTCACTGACATCTTCAGTTCAAAGTGGAGCCGAGGATCCACATACACAACAACACAGTCTTTCCTTTGGTCACTTCATCATTATGTGAACAGTGAGCTGAGCTGTGGCTGAGCGCTGAGTGACAATATGTGACTGTGTGTGTGTGTGTATGTGCATGCACACTTTTCTTTTAACCTTTATTTACCGAGGGAAAGTTGACAGAGCTCTGTCGTGTTGTGCAGAAATATTTGGGAGCTACCCACTACAACCACACTGTGGCAGTCTGAAGAGCGAACAGCATCAAGGCTGCTGGAGCTGTAGGGGCTTGCTCAAGGGCACTTTGGCAGTTAGTTGCTCTATGTGTGTAATAATATTAATAATGATACATTTTGTTTGTGGGTGCTATTCAGAGCAGATTAAAATGGAAGGTCACCTCTAATAAAACAGCAATGCATAATAATCATTAGATGTGGAGAGTAGCCACAGCTTTTGTTTGTTGTAGCTTTATTTACCCTGAAAAAAATATGTAAAATATTGTAAGATGACTTCCTGGTACATTTCTACACAAATTAGAATAACGCAGTTTCTTAAAGAAGTATTTAATTTCTAAGAATACTGCACCAAGAAAACAATTTCAAGATATATTAAAGTGCATACAAAATGACTCAAAAGATATTTTCAGCAAATGCTCAATAATGTGAACACTCATTTGCTCACTCACCTGGGTGCCCACCTCTCCAGCCCCCATAGAGGACTGTTTTTTTTGTTTTTCTTTTGGTCTTAAAGTCTTGTCAGCCTTATTTTTTTAGCAGCAGGCAGGCATTCGATGATGAAGCTCAGATAAAATCGCTGTGTGCTTCTGAGGTTTATTTGTTGTGGTGGCAGACAGACAGTTCGAAACAATCTGGTGAATATACAGGGCCAGCATCACCAACCCGTTAACTTGACAAACGGCCTTTTTAAGTGTTGTTTCCACATTGAAATACTGATTGGTGTAGCGTATATTATTGAGACATTGTGAATTAAAGGTTAACTTGGAGAATGCAGCTCTTGAGCTATGACATTAAGAACCGACATCTGATGAGACTTGCAGTTCTCTAATAATGTGAACCAGTGAATGTGACATGATGATTCTGTACACCAGCCTTTGCTAATGATAAATAAAGTTGGACAAAATGGCTGAGCACATCACAGAAAGGAAATCAGCTGGATCAGCCAGTCCAAGTCCAAGAAACAATCTTTCACCATCATGTAGGAAAGATTTGAAGTGCCATTGCAATGGTCTTATGAAGTTCTCTGGCTTTGAATAACTTTTGTTGAAGAAAATAACCCATATGTTGACCCAGTGAAAACCTGGACCATTAAGAATCCTGGGCAGGAAAAGAAAAGAAACGTATTGTTGCATTCCAACATATGGAGGGTTTGTGGAGGTGCACTACTCAGATGCTGCTCCCTATTAAACGCTGCTTCTGTTCCTAAGCTCTATACACAAGGTTTGTATTTTCTGAATTCATCAACAAATAGTTCTTTGTGGGACATGTCAGCCTCTTTTGCGTCATGTTTGATTTACTGACAAAACATGACAGCACCTGAACACACAACGTAAATGGGATCCCACAGGTCTAGCAGTCGGTCACATAATTGCAGAGTCAATGGTATTGATCCACAACCTTATCAACCCCCTGAGGGTAAATTATGGTCATTTTGAGCAAGAAAGTAGGGATAAGTTTGCGCAATTGAGTGCCATGAGTCTGTGTGTGACTCCTTTGTGTGGCTGTGTGCCATCGTGCAGACACACTCTGCTAGCCTGTGTGCCGTCCATAAAGTGTTGCGACAGTCACCTCAGCGTTTTACCTCTTCCCTATTGCTCTGCAGTCCTGAAACAGTGGCTATTGACATTTGAAGCAAGAGCAGAAAAAAAAGCCTCTAATTGGTGCTCCAGTGATACCACGGGCACAGTATTATGTAGAAAGCAGGGCTTCGGAGGGCCATTAATTAACCTTAGTGCTATGATTACTACTTACATTAGAGGGGAATACATTAGAGGTGGCAGCGGGCCCCTTTTTTTCTGCCCTGTACTTCAGAGGGGCCCCGGTGGAGCTCCCCATGCCCCTGCGAGCAACGATATGTTAACGGGGAAGCAACTAATTAGATGTCAAAAATTCATAAGGCCTCTCTTTAATATTGCATATCTATCCCTGGCCTGTCACTTCAAAACAAGGGGGATTGCATAAACAGGGCGACCGCAACACAACCCAGCCACCCCCCTACCTCCATCCCCATCATGGGAGTTAGATGGGTGGGGTGGGTTGGGGTGGGGCCATACAGCTTATGAGCTACAAGAGGGAGGGATGACAGTGCGCTTGAAGGTGAAGAAAAAGAAAGGTAAGACAGAGGAATGAATAGGAAGAAAAAAAGAGGGACAAGAAAGGATAGACAATCAAAGGAGGCTCTTTGACAAATCCCACAGCGGACAGCTGTGCCACATTATCAAGTCTTCTTCTCTGTAGATACCGAGATACAGCACACTGAACATCAGGGATGGAGAATGAACCCACAAAACTCCATCCACCTTTCTTTCACCTGATTTTCATTTTTGTCTAGTATATGTGTTGCAGAATTTATAACTCATTCACGCAAAACTTGCATCACGCCTTTCATTTCCAGACCATGGGTCAGGCCAAGGTCACCATAACCACGGCCTGAACCATAGTTTGGGGAAATCAGGAAGTGTTTGGAGTAGGAGTAATGCTGCGGAATGCAAGCAAGTGAAAGTGTGGTAAATAATTCTAACCAGAGAGCAGTAATGCTGCAATGTAATGTGGAAACTGCCAAAAATCCCAAAAGAAGAAGAGGAAAGCAAGTGCAGACAAGTAAATAGAAATAGATAAATAAACATTCTGAAAGGCGAGTTCAGCCTCAAAGCTTGCTAAACCACGGCTGAGTGGATTGTGAGGATGAGGATATTTCCCCCTTGCTGCATTTGTACTGTACCTCATCTGTCTGTAGTCGTGAAAGCCATTACAACATTCATTCATTCCTCTTCTGTACCTGCTTATTCCTGGTAAGGGTTGTGGGGTCTGCTGGAGCCTATCCCAGCCGTCATCAGGAAAGAGACCGGGTACACCCTGGACAGGTCGCCAGTCTATCACAGGGCTAACACAGAGAGACAGACAACCATTCACACTCACACTCATTTTAGAGTCAGTCAGTTTAGAATCAGCAATGAACCTAATGAGGAGGAAGCTGGAGCAGACAGAGAGAACCCACGCAGACACAGGGAGAACATGCAGTCGGCCCATGGATTTGAACCTGGGACCTTCTCACTGTGAGGCATCACTGCTAACCACCTCACCACTGAGAACGTGCACACGTTAATCAAATTTCATTTTTGACCCCAGAGGCCAAAATTACGTGTAGATATTAGAAGAGATTGTAAATACATAAAAAAAAAAAAAAAACTGAAAATTCCTCTTGCTTATGAGTATCATGTAATATGATCTGAAATTTCGGAAATGTGTTTTAAGTGGATCTTGAACAAAACAGGCCTTTGAGTTTCAAGCACATTAAAATGCACATGTTTCTGCAGTGACATGACAGTTTAAGTCTTTGTAAACATTTAGCTTTAAATTGTAAGTCAACAAAGTGAGAAGTGAAATGCTGCCTAATGGAGTCTCCTTACTTACTAATCCCAGGAGGCCTGAGATCCCTGAACCATCTGTGAAGTAGAAGACTTGTTGAAATGTAGTCTTTTATGATGTCTGGAAAGACAAGCTAGCACAGATTAAGACTCAATCATCAAGAGAGGAAGAAAGTGACCAACTGACCTGCAAAAACTTTTTTACAGAAAACAGAAGTAAAGATATCAACAGAGTAAAAAGGCGTTCCTCTGTAACAGTTTCTAGTGACAGAAGGCAATTCAAACAGACCTTACTGGGGGTATTTAAGTGATTATTTCCCATTACACACTAAATATATATTTTTTTTAGTGGAGATAAAATTGCCAAAATGCCTTTCTTTCTTAAAGATAATCAGTGTTCTCTTCCCCTCTGCAATCACATAGAAAATACTTTATGGGAACTGGTGTTCTCCATACGAAATGGAAGGATCTGAGTTTACTACCCACTAAACCTTTTCCACAAACAAATCAAAGTGTTTTTATATGTTTATTTTTTAAAGGTGATTCTGGTTTATGCTTCAGTACACATTTATGGCAGCCACAGCAACTATTACTTCCCCTTGTCATGATGTTGGCTAAAGATAAAGTCTAATTACAACATTTCACCCAGTGGAAATACACCAAAGTATTGGCATTCTAAATAATGTCTAAATGCTCCCCTAAATAAAAACAGAGAGCAACAAAGACATGTTTGTATTAGCATGGTTGTTAAGGAGGGTAAGTGTCTGGGTTTGAACCCTCGGGTGGAGTGTAATTTCTATGTGCTCCCTGTTCCTGCTTGGGCTTCCCCATCCAAAGACGTGCTTGTTAGGTTAATTGTAAATTCTTAATTGACTGAGAAGTGAGTGTGAAGGTGGCTTATGCAAATAAGAAGTTGTAAAGGAACCCAGGTTTTCACAGAAGTAATTCTACTTTACTTAAAGTTGCAGGTCTGAGTCCCTGTCAGTCTCAACTGACTGACTGAGTTGAGAACAGAACAGCTTTTCCATTAAGGACATGTTAGGGTAAATCCAGGTAAAAGTCACTATTCACTATTGATTTCCCTGACTTAATCTATAAAGCTGACAAAGGCAGTGGTGCAGTCAGTCTTGTTTCACCCTACAAGGATTCAGATGAGTTGTTTTACTTTGTTATCCCCAATGTTTCATGTGGCACATTCGTACAGGAGAAGCAAACTCTGTTTTAATCAAATTTAACTAAACATTATACCTGGTTATGATGTCTCTGCTACTTAATATTAAACCTTTTATACCTCTACACTTTTTGATATTCAGATTATAACACAAAATACACTTTTATAATGAAAACATGATGTGATGAGACTGTATTGATCCTGTGAGAGAATTTACAAACTGCCTGGCAGCATTTAAATCAGCTCCAGGTTTACCGATGTGATGAACACATTAAAGCATCACTAAATATAATTCAGCACATCAAAATATGCTGCCACACACGTCATCATCCTTCTCCATTTTGTCGTTGATGGTTTTGAGCTTGCTTTTTCTTAGTGAAAGGGTCCGGATGCTGTACAGCAACATCTTGACTTTGCACCCAAACAGCTGTTCAAATTTTAGAGTTATAACGCAGCCTTCATAATTTGCAGTGTGATTTTTACTTTGGATTTAAACATAATTTAGGAATCCCTCTGGATCACCTGCATGAGTTTTTCCCATCCATTAAACACGGTATAAAGTAGCTTCATGTTCTTACAGCAGACGTGTCATGTCCTCTTCCATGTGTGAGGGTGTCTGTAAAAATACCCCCCCCCCCCCCCAATTTCTCCCCATATGCTCTTTGGATAAACCAGAGGAGAGTTCAATTCAGTCAGTTGTGTCATGCATACCTGTATCCATTCCAGGCTGAATTAAGAGACACATCCTGACAGCTGACCACTGAAGCAAAAAATTAGCTTGCCGGGCCCAGCGAAAGGTCAGCAAGGAGGGGGAAGAAATGGAGGGTCACATTTCTCTAACTGTGAACTCTTTCTGAAAGGGAGTCAGCCTTGACAAAAGTCAGACAAGAAGCTACAGCTGGTTATTTCAAGAGCTGATAGAAGCCCTCTGGTTCCTCTAACTGTGATGTGCACCGTCCTAGAATCACCCTGCGTCATGACGTAAGGCAGTCATGTTCTTAGAGTTTGTTGAGTGTGTTTTGTGTGAACGGTTTTTCCATTGTGCTACCTGAGTTAACTGCAGCGGACCGATAGCATCAGACTCTGTGTCACTGGGTTAATTGAAAATCAGCTAGCTTCTTGGAGACATGCATTTTTGGTCAGCTTATTCATTTAACTCCCTCTACTTAGTTTTAGAGATAAATATACAATAAGCAACATGGAAATTGCTCGAAGCCTTACATACTGTTCACTAATTGGGAGCAAAATTGCTGTGTTTTTTTGTGTTTTTATTTTTTTATTTTTTATTTTTATTGCATTTGCACATTATAACTTGTTTTCGACATAGAAAATAAATGTGGTTAATGTGGTCAACTCTTCCAAAGGTGGACACTGTATACATCATTTATATGGATATAATTATTCAATAATTGTCTTCCCTTCGCTATATTAACCCAAAGCAAATTAGAATCACCTGACTTTGGAATGACTGTGACCCTGTGATCTAATTCAGTTTCAAATAGCTTTTAAATGAATCAAGATGAGCCGATGCACTTTGCATCATGTGACATTTCCGATTATAGCACATTGTCAGTTCTAAAAGGAGAAATTAATTTAAAGTTCTTTGATGGGGCTAAACTCATCCAAACACCAAAGCACCTCCTTTGTAACCAAGAGTGAGTTACAGCAGCATGTGAGCTGCATGGACTCAAGTTTGTCCAAACCCAGTAATCCATGAACCACATTGTTTCAACACACTGCTACTTACCTGTAACTGGAGGAGTCAATTTTGATCCTTAAAACTCCAATTTTCCACCAGTTTATTTATGACTGTAGAAGCCACTTGGATGAGTGACAAAACTGTTTTCAAGAAACCCTACGGGTTCAGCTGCTCTTGTATCAGCGTGTTTTCTGGATACACCTGACAGACTGAGAACCTTCACAGCCATTTTGCGTTTGATACTACTCTGCAGTATCATTTTTTATACTGTCTGTCTGGCTGCATTCATACGTCTATTACTGGCACACATCTCTAACTTGGAGTCATCAGTAAATATGATGTTTTTCCACCATCTATTGTGAAATGCTGTGGGCTGTGACTTAGCCCATCCCATGCGTTTTGGCTCTAAGCTCTGCTCATTCTCTAAAACCAGCTTTCTTTTGACCGTATAAATCTGTGTTCAGGCTGTTTTTCTCTCTGTCAGTGAATAATTCTGATTATGTGGTCCCTTTAGGGTGATGTGATAACCAGGTGACTGCCCCCATAGAAAGCCCCCCCCCCCCCCCCCCCGCGGTTTAGAATACAATCTGACTTTTAATACTTTCATTAAGTTTGGATCACATTTCAAACTGTCACAACTTGGTAAAAAAATGTGCTGGCAACCTGAGCCATAGACAGAATTATAACAGCTGAATAATGGCTGCAAGTTGAACAAGTCTGCGATGAGCAGTGCTATCTGAATTCTGCTTACATGGAAGGATTCAGCTCAATGAAATCTGACCTTTTGTACAGACTTCAGTACCACTTATCTGCTTAGGTTTAACTGTGGAAGCTAAAATATTTATTCATTCTATTTTAACTTAATGTGTTTAAGTGCGTTGCGGCAGTATTTACCCGTGCTCGCAGATCTTTTTAGATCTTCCTTGCTCTTCGTTATCGCTCCCTGTGAAGGAAAAAAAATAAATAAGTGCAGATAAGAAGAAGATGCAAAAGTTTCCTTTTGCGTGCGTGATGTGATGCGCAGTCTAAAATCTCTTTCTATCACTCCCAGGCAGCTCTTCAGGTGCATGTGACCGCCTCTTATCTGCCTTGGTGTCGGGGGTCATGAGACAACCGACAGATTGTATGCCAGGCAGTTTTAGTTTGTCACCCTGAGGATTCTGATATTTCCATCTCCATAAACAAGTAGCAGACTCCCAGTACCTCACCTGGAGTAAAGCAATTACTGTGAAGTTTTCCAGCCGACAGACTGCCAATCACAACTTCTCTATGAGTTTAGATTCTCTGCACTTAGTGCAATTATTTTACTGCTGTTTTACTGACACTTGTCTTTCAATGGCTTTCACGCAACACTTTAAAAGCAAATTATCTTTAAATCAATGAATGAATGGCATGAAGATGTATTTTTTTTAAAAGAAAACGTATTCAGAGGGAAATTTCCTTAAACTGTTCTCAGTGGTGCAATACAGCTCAAAGAAATCATTTACATAACAGGCACAGTTACTGAACTGACAAGCATCTATTGAGCATCTATGCGCTCTTGGTTAAACTGTTGCCGGCACATTTTCAGCAGCCCCTAAAAGAAGCGCATCATTAAAACCTAGCCGGCCGCCACACCACTGCTGCTTATTTCAAAGAAGTCATCTCTGGACTTTGGTCGCTCCCTCTCCATTACACTGGAAAAGATCAGAAACTGGCTGTCTTCTTCAGGAGGCCATCTCTGCAACTGGCCCGGCTCCTTCAAATGATTCACCCCATTAAGGAGCCAATCAGGTATAATGAAGCGCGGTGCAAACTTGCTGGCTGAGCCGGATAAATAATTTACTGAGACTTGTCATCCTTCTCCCATCGCTGTGCTGCAGTCACCGAGGAGCAGCGAGACACATGAAGGCTTTTCCGGGGTGGAGAGACTCCGCGAAGCTGGTGACACCCCCCACTACCCATCCCTCCACATCATTGAGGTCCACCTCCCACATCCTTTCCCACTTCCTCCTTCTCCTCCTCCCCTCAGTCACCTCCTCATCCTCGAATCAAACAGCCCTCCCACCCCAACCCCACCCCTCGTTCTCCACCACCTGTCAGACGTTGGGAGACAGAGGGATGGAGACAGTACCACTTCGTTATCAGCCTCTCGCTTGGAGGTTTCAAACAGATTTCAGCTAATGAGGGAGCATTTAGAAACTCAGGGATGCCGACATCTAGAAGAGGAGAGAGATGAATGGGGGAGGAGTGGGGAGTCAGCTACTGTACAGCACCGGGCACATACACATACAATACACAAAGCAACATACGAACCTGCTGCATCTCCACACCTTCTTTTGTGTATGTGAAACCCCCACACAGATAGCATAAATTCACCTGTACACACACTTTCTCTCACACACAGCTCAGGGTTGTCAGTGCAGGTGAACAAAGTGAATAGGATATGTGACTGACAATAAAGATTTCTTTTAACATCAGTGAGAGGAAGGCGGGCGGGCAGGGTGGGGGTGGGTGGGGGATGAGTCTGGGGAGACAGGCTGCAGAAGTTCGCATTACTCTGAGGGGACCCGTCGACTGCATATGCCATCTTTAATGACGAGGCCTTGCCAAACTGGCACCCAGTCAGCCAACCAGGAGAGTGCAAAGTGAGGAAAGAAACCCTGAAAACCCATTATTTCAAACATTCGTCTTATTTTTCTTCTCCTTTACCCCCCCACCCCCCTTCTTTAAATGTGACTTTTAACACATACTGCTAAATTTCCACTGCCGTCTCCTCAAAGTTTAATTTGCCCACTTTTCTTTCACTCCTGTGCCTCCATTATGGAGCTGCGACAGCAGCTGCAAACAGGGCATTATTATTTCATATAATGAAAACATTCTCTTTAGATGAAGGGGAGAGGAAAGAAAGGCGAGCCATGGCAATATTTCCATGGCACTGTTGTAATGGCTGGTTGGCTAGTATGCAAAAGAGGGCCCATTTTTATTCACCAGTATTCTCCATATTAACTGGGTGTCAGTTTACTTTATTCAAGATGTTTATAGTAGCTGTGAGAAAACATGTTCAGAGGTAAATTGAGAGTTAATGATGGAAAGCTATAGCGTATTTTATTACCTCTGGTGCTATGGTGGTGGTGGTGATACAACTTGGTCATGTACATTGCCCTTGCCCTGTATGAGAGGGGCTGATCTGAAGCCTCCAACAGCAAGCTTTGACATAATCTATATATATATATTTCTACCTTATCATCTAGTCTTTTCACACTGTGTTTTGAAACTCTCTCTGTTTGTACTGAAATTCATAAAACGATTCCCCTGATTCTCCTACAAAGCTTGACCCTGGGTCAGCTGATGTCTTCTTAGTTCCTGAATCTAAGACGGCTGATATCCAGGGTCCACCATCTGCCCCTGGTCTTATTCTTTATCTGGCAAATAAGATCATAGGACATCTTATGTTTCTTCATGTTATTGTGTTTTATTTTTTACAATGTCAGGTATTGTTAGAGTTCAAAAATGCTATGTGCTCTCTCTGCTTATTTGCTTATTGTGAGTGATATATATATATACACTACACCCCCAGATAGATTCATGCCATCAGTCTTAGTCACTGCACCTTTTAAATGACTGTTTAATGTCCCCCTGACTGTTCCATCGGATTTGAAGTGTTTTGTCCTGGTGGTATCATCAGTGTGTGGCTCAGAATAGAACGCACACTGAAAGTACACCCACCCACTTACACGCATGCACACACACACACGCACACACACATGCAACATAGCTTTCCAGCAAACCCTCAGTTGGTCCCTCTCTTGCTAATTGGTAATTAACACATTCTTTTGTGCAGGCCTCTCTTTATTTATAGGCTCTCTCTTGCCAAACAGTGGATCCCAGTGCCAGGATCAGATGGAAGCGGAGCATGAGGTGAGCAGGGAGCCCCGGCCACTTGATAAATACAGTGTAATAGTTTGGGACTAATAGACTGATTAGCCAAACAGCTTGTAGCGGGTTTTCAAATGAGTGGGTCAGATCACGTTTTAGTGGTGTCATTAAACACACAGTTTACATTGACTTTACAGTTCACTAAGTGTAATAATGACCATATTTGGCAACATAACGTGGTAAAGTCTTTACAACACATTTTTAAAGATTGCAATACAAATAATGAATGTGAAGGTTGGCGTTTGAGGATGTTACTGACCCACAGGTAATTCAAGGACTGCTTTAAGCTTCTTCATGGAGGTAGATTTATCTGTAAATGTGTGTGTATGGGATGATAAATTCCCAGCTATGACAGTGTAGAACATAACAGTATCATTCTATTTGGGTATGGTAAAAGATGGCCTTGGACAACATGGCTAGACTGGCAACACAGAAGTCACTTAGTCAATTAGCTAAGGTCAGAGTTAAGAAGAACACTGTTTTTAATGAGATCTTGAGAGATGTGCTTCCTTTTGAGTTGGCAGTGGTTTCCCCAATGCACATGGACCCAATGATGACTTCCACTGAGGTGCCAAAGAGTGCATGACGGGTCTCTGTTGGCTGAATTAAGACATGGCTGAAGCACACTTCTTAATTGAAGCTGGAGCTCCAGCACTTCCTTTTCTACCTGTCTGGAGAGATCCAGAGGCCACGGTGTTGAGTCTGAGCCGCTCTCCACCAAGGAGACAATGAATGATTCCTGTGGAGATAGCCGCATGACAAAATGCAAATGACGCATAATGCATGATCATCATGTGGGCTACAATATATGATAGCAGAGAGTTCAGTGTCCCAGCGTTACACGAGACAGCTTTGCCATCAAAGTTGTATATTCAGTGCTCCCTATGAGAGTTGCCTGTAACAATCAAGTCATCACGGCTAAACAGCACCCTGATGTCTTTTCTTAATGCCCCCAGCGAGGTACACACATCTCAGCATAGTTCTGATAGTCACCATGTGAAATAGTCACTTCACTCTGCACTTGTTGAGCAGACACAGATCCAGAAAAGCTCCCATTACACATATCATAAAAAAACTTAAAGTACAGTAGCAAAGTTTATACCACGTGCTATAATGGCCTGGAGGAAATAGCTATTTTGACATCAATGGCCTTATCTCTGTCTTTGAGGGAACATTGGGAAAACGGAGGCATGTTACTATAGGTCCTGAAAAAAGTACCTCAGTTGTTAGAGGAGAGTGGGAAAGAACTGCTGCTGCAGGATATCAGGATATACTGCTGAGGTGAAGATGTAGAGTATGCAAAAGCAGATCCTGGTTGGGTCTACTGAGGCTTGATGGCAATCTGATTCATCCAATACATTGCTCCATATCCATTGCCCAGTACACCCAATGTCCGCGTTGTAGGTGGGACTTTTACACACAAGTCTGTCATTCCTCCATCAGGATGCCTCTTTCTTGACAAATACAGTATAAGCCTCAGCCTCTGTCAAAGTGAACAACAAAATGTACTTCAGTTCACTATCAGAATGCATATACGTGTAAGGCAGGGTGTCTCAGACCGTGTGCAGACCTGGTATTAACATACAGAACATTTTCACTGACTCTATAGTTTGTATTTAAATGGTTATCTTCTACTAGATGGTACTTAAAGCGCTTTACAGTCACAATGACTAGTAAGGTTATGCACGTTTCCATCACTGGGAGCAAACTGAGGTTCAGTGTCTGGCCCAAGGACACTTTGGCATGTGGTCCATGTACCAATCACACTGCTAATCTTCTGGTTCATGGATCATCCGCTTTACCCACTGAGTCACAGCCACCCACACCTGTCCACCTGTCTACTCACCTAATGTCCTAAAGAGGAGTTTTGTCTTATCCATTCAGAGAAAAACTCACACCTGCTATTATGAGTAAATTATGAATAGTAAAAGCAAACAAACTGCAGGTAATATCTGTTCATTAGATGAAATAATTAGTCCTTGTAGCTGTTAGTTAAGTAGCAAAATAAATCTGTACAAGAATTAGTAAGTGAAATGACTGAATCTGAGTAGACTGTGTATAATTCCTTCAAACAAACAAACTAACTAACAAACAAACAAACAAAATGTATCACCATATGGTGATCATTGTGATGTATGAAAAGTAACCATTGGATGGCAAACTTTTCCTAACCATTAGGAAAAGTTTGCCATCCATGCGCTCCACTAATCTGTATTTCAACACACGTTTTTTTTTAGTTTTGATATTGGTATAACAGCATTTCACACATGCAACACCCCACCATAATCGACTTCTGTGTCTGCGTCTATCTGTGGTTAGCAGTAGCTTCATTCTGCAGACGTTGAGGTTGCCGCTTGGACTGTGACATCATCTTAAGCATGATTACAAATGTAAGAATAGTACTATTTCATCTTTGAGAGATGTTTTAGTTTTCATGCATTGAATTAGTGCATCTGTATTTTTCTGTCAGCATACTCACAGTGTCAATGCTATCATGCTGTGGTATTCACCATGTATGTGTGATGAAAAGTCTGAGCATCACTGAAGCACATTCATTCATTCGAATACAGTTAACAATATTCCACTAAATAATGATTAAGGCATTTCACTGAAAACTCCATAGGTATACACATATGTACAACTTTTCCTTGCAATATGTCAGCAGCCCCAAGGCCAAGGTTCATCAAGGTTGTAGTCTCCATCCTACATAAAAATATGTAGCTATCAATGCAAGAGTTGTTGAGATACAGGAATCCACTCGGGAACAAGCACTGGACTGATGTTGCCACTTGTTCAGTAACAGCATTTGGACAGTCATGGGATGTAACAGCCCTCAGTGTCATATAAAGTATATGCAGAATGTGCAGCAAAGGTCACATGCTGGACTAGGACACCCAGGGACACATAAACATCCCAGCACTGAGCACAGTGATCAGTGTCACTGTTATTTCAATGCAAGGAGGTTCAGTATTTCTCTCTGTGGTGTCTCCGCTGCTCTCTGTGACCTTTTCTTTAATTAGCAGGGATCTAATAGACAGCAGACAAATGTAATGGTTTCTAAACCACAGAGACAAAGAAAAAAAATCAGCATTAGCATAGAGAAGGACTGATACAAGTGGACTTCAAAGCAATCTTTTGGCAAATCAATCTAGACAAATTTCTCCTGTTTTTTTATCTCTTTATTTTTTTCTCATTTACTGGTGGTGGTCATATTTTATTTTGAATACAATACAGTCACCACTGAGACACATCGAGCAGAAAACAGATATAAATGTTTAAGGTTGTGAGGTTGTTCTTGGTGTCCTTTGCTGGGGCAAAGGCCTGAAGGTGAACAACATAAAAAAAAAAAAAAAAACTCACTCAGGAGGCTGACCGAGTTATGGCATTTGGATAATCCTCATGCAGAGATCGTCCATAGAGCACTGTTCTTAACCATAAGAGCATGTTTAGCCAGAGACTAATAGTTAACACTAGAAGATCAGCATAAATGAATCAAAGAAAATTAAGTGAATCATCCAGCAAAAATAACCAAAAATTCTTAATATCTTTTTTGTCAGATGCACTTGTTTCAGCTGTCTAAAACAGATGAGGCCTATGGCCACACTGGGCCCCAGAACTCCAGGCCCAAAGTTCCCTAAAGCTCTGAAAAGGGGTCTCGCTAACGCTAGCAGAGGAATGGTCCAAATCCTATTAACAGGAGTTGAGCAACAACTTCACCTGTGGTAGAGAAGGAGGCTGCAAGTCAACAGTTTGATGATGAATTTCATTGTCTGGAGTTGTTAGACATTTAGCTACTATACACACTGTTCATATCGTTGTAGAGCTGAGAGTTTGCCAAGTGACAGCCGCATATTAGAAGTGTCAGACTGAGGTGAATGTGGTGTTGACGTGATCAATGGCCGACAGCATCCTGTGTTCATGCTTCAATTACTTTGCAGAGGGGACGCCAAAGCTTCTTTTCTGTGAGACGTTATAATATGAATTCAGGTTAAAAACATAGATTTCACTGTTGCAAAGCGTTACTTTCTACTGTGTTTTTATGTGTGAAATCATCGACTAGTCGACCAAACATTAGCCGACTCTGGAATTGGGAATAATAGTTTTGTTTATTTGTTTTTACCCTACACTAGTACTTAAGATTAGCATATTCTCATTATAATTCCATTAGCTAGAAGTTGTCTTCTATCACTTGTACAAACTTCTAGTTTTGGTAGCTTTACTTTTAAGTTGCCTAATTTTAAACTGACTTGTGTTAAATTAAATCTTCACACAACAACTCTGAGGCCAGTTAGTCCAGCACCGAAAAAAACGTACACTGTAATTAGAGAGTGGGAGGCACATCGTCTTACAACGTGTCTACACAGAAGGTGTAGTTAGCACGTAAGCAGGGCAGCAGCAGCTCCAGTGCTCCGTCTGTGTGTCTTCCACGATAATGTGAACATCTGTGTTGATAAGAAATGTACATTATCTGTTCCGCCAAACTTGTGAGACCCTCCCTCTCTGTGACTGAACTCCTGGAACCCAAGCTCTTGCTTCCCATCTCTACAAAGTCTTTGTTTTGTATTTTAATAACAGTTTTCTGTACATTTTATTTCTCTATATAAACATATAGATCTAATTTTAAAACCATCCCTCAACTGCAAGGAAGACAGGGGGGAATACATACTTATTCTACTTAATAAATAGAATTATTATTATTATTATTATTATATTTCAGTAATATGTTTATGCCAATTATTTCCAATAGCAATCAGATTTAAATAGAGAGTGCAGAAAATGCACCAAATACAGCAAACACGTCCAGTTCATAGTCACATTAGGATCTACTAACTTGATTGATTTAGAATAAATGTATATAATAATTCACAATAATACACAAAAAGAAAGGATAGAATAATAATCCCTTTGTTGCTTCTTCCAAATTGCACCGTGTTCTGATCCAAATATAAAGTTTGCTGTGTTTTAATTGAAAAAATAAGAGGCGAATCTTGTGCTGTCTAGGTCTTAGGAAGGACTAACAGAAGCTGAAAGCCGGAGAGAGTGACAGAGAGAGAGAGGGGGATGTGGTATTCAGAAACATCTGAGCGGTTAGAATGAGGCAGGTGTTTAATTTGAGAATTAAGACAGTGTGAAAGTTCATAAGTATGCTAATGGCTCAGTGTCTCAGTCTGCCACATGAAGCTTCCTCAACTGCTCAAGAGGAAGAATAAATCCACCTGAAACACTGTCATAGTAATGCACAGTGAATTTCCATCCTCATTCTGCTCCCACAGACGAAAAAATAATTTATTGGCACATGACTGCCTGCATCTGACCTGACCATAAAGCACCACCAAGCATAACAGAAGTCATTTCTCTACGGCACTGGGAATGTAATCTGTCTGCCCGTTGGTACTGAATGATCCCTGCTGAGACTGATGATGATTTGTCTTATACATGATAAAAGAAGTATTAACATACAGAGTAGGCAACAATGGAGGCGTCACAAATACTGATATTTATATTCACTTTGCCCACCCCGAGATCTCAGACAGACAGTCCAAACATTAGGTTCACATAACATCTGGGCACTTTTAGTTTCTGTGAAAACAACATGCATTAAGGAAGGTGAACTCAACCTTTGACACAGCTGTCCCTGTCTCCTGTTTTAATCTGTTTAATTTGATTCTCTGTCAGTAATCTCTCCATTGGAACTGGTGAATTTTGACATATTTTGACCAGGCAAGATGACATACTCAAACAAATGCCGCATGAAAATGAAAAAGCAATGACATCTGAAAGTTATATCAAAATCTTGCCTTTCAGATTCATACAGTTAGAATCAGGGATTGTATATTTGTGAATCTTGACTATGTTGTTCTCTTTAATACTGAAGACACTGGTTATGCAGGAACAAAAAAAGCTGCTGTTGACTTTCACTTACTTGCAGAACAGTTAGCTCTTTAGTTCACCACATGTATAATAAGCCACACCTTCAGCCATTTTCACTTGGAAAGCAACGTGAATATTATAGGCAGTGTGAGGCTACAAAAAAGTTGTTGTCAAGATGCATAGACATGATACAATATGAATCATGCCACTGTGGAATTCAGGGAAGACATATAACCTCTTAAGTTAAAGTTGCAATTCACCATGTGCACATTGTATACTACATTTATAACAAAAGAAACAGCATTCCATACAGCTCTGCAGGATTTTAAGGAGAAGCAAGTAATTATTCCCAGTTTATTGTTACAAAACATTGCCGTGCCGGCATAAAATGAGAGGAGAGACAGAGTGAGTGAGTGAGTGAATGAGTGATAAATTAACCAGTCCATGTGTATGTGACAGAGAGGAGTGAGCGAGTGTGATGCAATGCCATTTCAAATTGTGCGCATGTTATCTATTTGTGCGTTTGCGAAAGTTGGAGAATACGCCGAGCATCCCTGTCGGAGCTGGCACCGAGGATTTGTGGTGTAAGGAGGTGTGGATGCCTGGGACGTCCTGGTGGCTGAAGGGCCCCGGGGTGTGGACGGGCCCTCGTCACTGCAGATTTACGATTGTGCATAAGCATCTCCGCGCTCCCTGCCAAGATGAAGAGTTAGCAGCTAATTAAAACCTTTCTTTGGAATCCCTGTGAAGTCACAGACCCACTGACTCTTAGCCAGCTGCATACTTCTGCACATCAGGCGTACACACACAACACACACACACCTAAGTGTTGGGTTAGGGAGCTGTGATATGTACTGTACAAGTTAAGACACGGGGTACATGCATTTTTCAACTACATACAACTTTTTATACAATGATTCATTCGTGGCTGAATGATACATTAGGCTGGACACTCACACACTAATGAAAAACAAGTAATTTAAGCTATTTGCAGCATGACATATAACATTTATGTTAAAACCAAGGCATCAGTTGCAGAGTTGAAAAGACAGGAAAACAATACTCAGTATATTTGTCTTACCAACAGGCATACCAAACTTACACTGGTTACAAAACATTGCCCAAATGTATAACCTAAGGTGTTCAGATTTTTCCCTCACATTTTTCCCAGGTTAAATAAAAGGTATCATGCTAGCTTTGTCTGTTCCATGCCTGAGTAGGCTGTAGACTCACTGGTTTCAGGTTAACTCTCTGTCCTTTTTACATGCGTAATATAAAGAGTGTCAGTGAGGGTGTTGGGTTGGTTAAACTGGTTACTTAGCACAGCAACATCAGCAAGCACTTTGGGATCCGCAGCATGCCTTGTGGTCGTCCTGGAGACTGCTGCTTTCTACTGAAAACAGAGGCAACAGGGAGAATTGGTTGTAGCCTCCAACCACAAAGCCTGGTGAGACTGTGGACCATCACTTTACACGCACTGACAGCACCACCTCAAGCCTCAGCCCAGGCCATTACATAACTGCTACCATTGTTCTCTGTAGTCTACTCAGAAAGTAAAGCTCAGCTGACTCTGTGTTTCTGAGGCTGATGCTAGCTCTTCAAGCTCCTTGAGTAAATGTCGGCAAGAAAAATTCATTTTCATTTGCATACATTGATCAAGCATAATATAATGACCACCTCCAAAACAATTGAGAGTCACCAGAGAATGGACATGGGCCTTCTGAGGGTGTCCTGGTGTCTGGCAATACTCTGTGGCAATACTCTGTGGATCATCCCGTAGATACTTGAGTATCAATTTGGGATCTAGTGAATTTGGAGGCCAAGTCAACACCTTGTGCTGTTTATCATGTTTTCTGAGTTCATTCATCAACTATTATAAAGATCAACTATGTTAGAAAATGTCAGTTTCTCTGATAAAAGTTCAAATGTATTAGCTTTTCAATGAGAACCAGATAGTCTGAAGCCATATTTGGTCCCGGATATCATGTCATAATGAAATCAATGAAATCATGTCATCTGCATAAAGTCTGTTCATATTTTACAGTTGCTTTGCAGATTCAGATCAGTAATGAAAAAAATATATCAACAAATAAAACATCAGGCACTAAGATTGTTTTGATCCCTGCCAGGTAGCTTGATTCCACATTTACCAATGTGATGAACATATTAATGTGTTAATAAATAAAATCATCAAGATCAAAGTGTGAATCTGTCATATCATCCTTCAAGATTTTACTCTGTGATGTTTTTGAGCTTGCTTATTCTCTGAATGTGACTCTATGCTGAGCAGCAACATCCTCGCAAATTTGCAAGCACTGGCTTGCGTAAACTTAATGTCTAATTGCCAACACAGCATAATTCTCAAGCGAGACAGAGGCAGAAGAAAGGTGCAGAGGAAACAAAAATATGCTAAGTACTTTGCGATGCAATTTTTACTTTTAATAATTATGGACATGGCCGACTCGCACGGGATGCAGATCATGAATGATCCCCGCAATTATTACAAATTACTAGAGGTCCCCAGGTGAAACTAATTACGTGCAAAACGGGCATTAGTCTAGTTAATTCAGTTCTGTGGCAGAAGTGGATAAATAATACATATCTCTGGAGATTATTTATTTTATTTTTTGTAAGAATTTGTTTTGATAGTATTTAGCTCAACCAGACAAAGTAACGAGACAATGAAAAAAATACAGAACTTCTCTTTTTATATTATTTACACTGAAGTTCCTCAGATAAACGTTAGATATCTACACCTACTGTATGTTACCATACAAATCTATACAATAAAACACATGTAGCTATGTAAAATGATTTGATATATACACACATATATATCATTCATAAATAGCTATCAAAATGTGGAAAACTATCAAAGGGTAGTAAAAAAAAGCTCCAAGAACCAGCACCTAGTACAGCCATACATATACTCATATACAGAGGGCAGCAACTCAGCAACACATACAGTATAAGTAGTTTATCTTCACTTATGTACACACAGTGTGGAACAGTTCAAAAAAAAAATGTGAACCTTTCTAGCACATACATTGAGCACATTTAATTACTTTAATTACCCCAACCTGTATCACGTTATCTCTTATAGCTGCATGAGAACTCATAACAACCTAAACACTGGAGAACAAATCAGTGTGTGTCATTTTGGGATTGTCAATGCCTTGTTATCTGGATGCATCAAGTTTAGGTGCAGTGATACATGTGAACTGTCACCTGTTTTCTGCCATCAACTCTGCTGCAGCTCCGGCAGACATTCTTGTCTATGACATTCCCTAATCTGAGAAATGATGAAACTACACAATGGTTAATTCAAATCATATAGCTTGAGTCAGAATATTATTTAAACTAATTTGAGAGAGCAGTGCATTGCTGTTGCATGGATGGAGATCAGTATAAGACTAGGGATTTTAAGAATGCAGGATAGTAAAATTTAAGGATGTAAATGCCTTTTCAATGAACTGCCTGCCCTTTTCCAGAGATCTCTACAGATGACAGATGTGACAGAACATGGAATCAAAACGTGTGGGGCCCTTGATGGGTCATCCTGTTAAGGGCTCTTACAACTCCTGAGAACTACAAGGAGACTACAAAGTAAGCTCCTCTGCAACTATTGTACCTGCAGCTAGTGGCCAGCAAAATGACATAGCTAAATAGTGGGTGTGTTTTGTCCAAAGCTCAGTCAATTTCAGTTGCAGCCACTGTGCCATCTTAATGCTCTAAAAGGTCAAAAAACATCAGGCACTTATTGAAATTTTATTTGGTGATTAATGCTGGTGATGGGGTGTATGCCCTTCCTCCACAAAATTCAATTACCATTCCCTTACTCTTGCGGTGTCATTCCCCCTGACTGTCCAGCTGCTGTAGTCGTATACATCAATCAACCACAACAGGTGAAATGAATAACTTTGATCATCTTGTAACAATCCAGTGTAAGGCTGGTAAACTTCTGGACCTGGCATTTACGTGGATGTTACGTAGACATGTATCACCCACCTAGACCAGACCAGGTACCCTCACCCCATAGCAATGACACTCCTTGATGGCAGCAGCCATCCCCAGCAGGATGCAGCCTGGCACAGGCAGGGACTGGATGATCCACAGAGACCCCTCCCCTCAACCCATAGGACCCAAAGGCCCCCACTAACAACATTCTGTTGCCAGACACCACAGGGCATCCTCAGAAGGCCCATGTCCATTGTCTGATGAGTCACAACTGTTTTGGAGTCACAAGGGAGACCTACACAATATTAGGAAGGTGGTCACAATGTTATGTCTGAGTTTAACACTGGCAATCTTCCCTTTATTTATCATGTGCTCCCTCTATCGGTGCAGGGGGCTTGAACTAAGCTCAATGTGAGAACAGAACCAGCTGGCCTTACTGACACAGGTAAAATGCATTGACTGCAACACAACAGCCACAGTACATTGCTTCACTTGTCCATTTAAATGCTGCTAAAGTGCACATATATGAGTCAGACCTAAGCAGCTTCTTCAGCAGCAGACTGCTGCATCCACGTTGCAAGAAGGAACGCTACCACAGGTCCTTCATTCCAGCTGCCATCAGGCTGACCACACCAGCCTGAGTGTATAAAAACTATCAACAAACGATTCTGCTTTTTTTTTGCACTGACTTTTTTTGCACAAACCACTACCTCTCCAACTCAGTTTTTTTCTTCAACGTTTAAGCAACTATTTATTTGTAAAGTTTACTCCACCACCACACTGTATATGCAGAATGCCTTTATATTTCTAATTTTTTCTCTTTATATTTTTTCAGAGTATTCTTTTTCTTGCATATTTTTTTGTATATATTTTTCAAAAAATGTTGTATTTGTGTTTTTTCGTTAACTTTTTTCCCTGTCGAAGTTGTCACAGTTTTTCTGTATATATATATATATATATATATATATATATATATATACATATTTTTCGCCAAACTCCATGCTACTGACAAGGAAATCTACCATACCTGGGATTAATAAACATATCTTATCTTATCTTATCTTATGTTGCTGGGATGAGTGAGAAAATATGAACTTGTCATACAAACTCAAAACCTAAAACGCTCACATCATTCCTCTGTGCACTGCTTAAGTGCCTGAAAAATGTCATGAGTGTCATGATATTCTAACTAGCTATACTGTTGCAATAATGTTTTTGGAAGGCAAGAATTATCCTTACCATCCCCAGTCTGACCATGGACAGAGCCACGACTCATTTATTTCAATAGATGAATTACTTGTGATATTTGCATACAGTGTAAACACAACACAGCCCAAGAAATTATGATATATTGAATCAATTTGCTTTCTTTTTTACAAATAAAGTTATTTCTTTCTCAAAAAGGGAAAAAATCTCACTGATTTTATTTTTCTCTCATGTTTCGTTATAGCTGTGTGATGCTTCTGCGTTTTAAACCCAGAGGTCTGTTCCATAGCTTGCATTTCTCCCCTTCGTTCGCCCAGAACATGCAAGCAAACGGCACAAAACAAGACAAAATGTCTCCATTTAGTTCAAAATCTCCCCCCATTTGTTTCTTCCATGCCGTCGAGCTCTCGCCACTCTCACAGCTTGCAGGGTGGGATCGAGGTTAAATTTTGTCAGTACAAAGTCATTTAGCCAAGAGGCACATGCTAAAAGATTTATGGGGAGAAGCAGTGCCAGGGGTGAGCTTCTCAATTTCCTCCAAACAGCATCTTTCTGGAGAGAAAAAGCGGCTTCTCTGCAGCATGTTTACATGCAAACAGTGTCAGGGAGCTCTGAAATTTCAGTTAGAGCAAAGCCTAACATTTAGATGCAGGGTGACACCCACCAGGCAAACGAACAATGTGAAGCTACATGTGCTTTTCTAGGGTGTTTGCTAAAATATAAAAAAATAAAAAACCCTGAAGAGGTTGGAGGTGGGGGTGCAATACAAAGTAATGATAAAAATATTGCCTCCATTGCATTAACTGGTGAGAGTGCTTTTATTTATTTTTGTCTGCTGGGAAGAAGGCATATTTATGAAGTTCAAAACTCACTTGTAAATGTCGACAGTGGTCAGTCTGAATGTCCCTCTGTTACAACAACCTAGCAGTGCAAGTTGTTTGAGCTGTCAATCATATCGCACACACCAACCACTCAAAGGCTAAAGGCGCATTTCTCATGTATCACAGTCACCGTTTCATTTATTTAAATTATTAAAAAGGACTCTGGCACCATCCGTGCCGGGAATAAAAGGCAACTTCGGCTAGACTAAATGATCGTGTTCATCTATGGATGTGCTTGAGGAATGAAGTAAAGCATAATAACAGTATGATGTTATGGGTTTTTATAAATAACGTGGAAGCTTTGCTTGACACATTCAGTAGAACTGATCTCACTCAGTTCCATCTGTGTTTGAGTTTTCCGACTATTACTGGGCCAAGGTGCAAACTCTTGTTGCTCGCTCATCACCTCAGGGGCAAGCAACAGAAGGACACAAATATGTGAAACACAGGTCACATAGCATCTAACTATTCCATCTATTGTGTATGGGTGTGTGTGTCTGTGTGTGTGCATACGTACACAGGAGCCACGTTGATGTTCTCTCTGTGACATGTTGTTTATCACAATGCAGAAGTCTTATTATATATTTAAAGGACCTTTGAAATGATTATGAGCTTTTGGCCCACGAGCCTTCGAGTAGAGGAAAACAAAAAGAAGGGAGTGAGAGAGCATGAGGCATAACAGGGAGAGAGAGGGAAGGGGAACAGAGGGAGGGCGGGAGGGAGGGAGAGAAAACATCTCCAGAGCAAAACAAAAGGAGAACAAACAAATGCATCCCTTTTAGAGAAACGAGATAATAGAAGAAGAGGAGGAGGAAAAAGCAAGAATCAGAGGTGTGTGTATGTGTGTGCTTGGCAGGGGTGGGAGGGTGGTCTTTGTTGTTGCGAGCTGTTGTCGAGACACGCCGTCACTTTTGCTTCTTCCTTTTATTTCTGTATTTTTCAAAAGCACTGTTTGAAGATGGCGGAAAAACACACAGACCTAAACAGAGCGCTGAGCTCGGTGGAAGGTGGCGATGGCTACGGCACATGGGGGGATATTTGAAGTCCTCGGTCTGGGAGATACATCCAGGGCCTGTATGCTTAGCAAAAATAATGAAGTATACACAAACCTGGGACATGGTAGAAGAGACGTGATGATCTAAGAGGAAAGTGAATGGAATGGAGGAGTGTAGTGGAGTACACCAGGAAAGGAGTCAGAGAGATGATGAACATATTGCTGACCTCTTTATCCATAAACACTGTGGACTCAAATTTATACATTTGAAAATCTTTGCAATGCATACGTGTCTTACAGACACCATTATTATTCATTTATCATTATGATTTTTTGTATTAGCAGTGTCCAAAATAACTTGGATGTTGGTAGGAGTATAGTTATAGTTATTATAATAACGTATGACCAATGATGGACTGGAGACCTGTCCAGGGTGTACCTCTGCCTGTCACCTGATGACAGCTGGGATAGGCTCCAGCAGACCCCGCGACCCTTAACAGGACTAAACGGGTATAGAAGATGAATGAATGACTGAATGAACGAAACCAATGATGACTAAGTTGTGTAGCCATGAATGTAGAATTAAGCAGCCTATTTGAAAGCATCTCCAGACCCTCCAAGATGAATAACTGTTATGTATCTATATTTAGGCTGCTTTGGTCTTACAGTAGGGTTATTACAGCCTTAATCATAAGACCATATTGATGTTACATTGTTTATGATATATAATATTAATATGATGTGAATAAATAATAAAAAAAATTCAGCCCAGGGATATTGAATACTTTTTCAACATATCTGAACAAGAAAAGACCTGATTCTGTTTTAAATAGAGTCTATAAATTAAATTTAAAGTAACATACTGTAACTCATTAAAAACACAGATCACTCACACTAAAAACAGCACGAAGTGCACCCATTAATTAATCGCCCCTTCAAAGCTATGAAACTAAAAAGTAGTTCCAGATTAGACACCAGTCGGGATTGGAATTGATTAGGTTTTATTGTTTTATTGTTAATTTACAATTAACATAGCAATTTCTGATCAGATCTTTAGGACCAAAATGGCTGTTTTATTATCTGTCAGAACACAACTAACCGTGACCTTTATTCAAAAACGTTCAAGAAATGCAACAGGACTTGACTTTTGTAGAAATTTCACCACTCATCCAAGTAACTTCTTCAGTTCTACAGGACTGTTGAGGTTTAAATAGGAATCTGTGGCTGTAGCCCATCAGAAACTTGCTTGCCTAGTGTCTGTTACAGACCAGTAGCTGGCACGACTAAAGGCTCATGTAAAGTAGTGCAGGACGTAGACAGTAACATACGCACATAGCCTACCCTACTGCAAGCCACACACCCGCTTCACTTTCAACAAAGTTGAGTCATACAAATGTTTGTTTCGCCCAACCTCCTTAGTTAACCTTCCTTTCACGTACTCCATTTTTTTTTTGATCCAAAACAATCAAACTGGAAATTGCAGAGATGGAGAAGCAGCCAGAAATACTCAAGCGGAAATGCGCTACCATCAAGTGGACCAATCGCTGCTCTTGTGGCCTGCGCCACCATTACATTTCTTGCGAGGTGCATGTCAGGCTACAGTGTTAAGGTCTGCATAGAGTCTGGGCTGAAATTGACACAGAAACATAAACTGCACATAATATCTGGCATAATAACAGCTTGATACTTTGGGGGGTGCTCTAATGACCCATTATCAGTCAGAGGCTCCAGTCTAAATGTGTGACTGGGGTTGAAACTTCTTGGGGACAGACGTTAAGACTATTGTCAACTGATGATGAGCGGTGAAACGTCTTTGAAACATTGTTCACTTGCCTTTATTTCATGTGTTTACCATTCATACCATGACCTGGATGGCTGTGAACCTTCACAGACGACCCTGACACTTGACTTGAACACGTTGAACACTGCTAACTTACTGGATGTTGAGGCAGTACTGCTACAAGCTTGTCAGACTCAGACATACCCAAAACCACAATAAATCACAAACAGTTTTCAACATCTCAGTTAGCCTAAACAAGACTGTGATCATGTCAGGAGATTGATGGTAAACTTAATCACAGCCATTATCTGATATCTGCAGACACTGTAAATACTAACAAATCTAAGATGGCGTCTTCCTCTCCATGACTCCTTTTTAAAGTGTCTCACAGTGTCCCAGTCATGTTGCGCAATGCACACATATGAGAAAATGTCATGCCAAGGATCGTAACAAGAGTGTCATTTAGTGGAATCAGTAATGTCAGAGGCATATAATTCCGAAGTCTGACTGTAAACAGAACTTTAGTTCTAAGTCACAACTGGTTTGGGATACCCAGCCCTAGGCAGCAATGACTGGATTCTGCACATCAGCAGCACTTGGTTAGTCCCTCCTGCCCATCTATCTCTTGATGAACTTAACAGAGGGGAAGGTTCATCTCCCATCTTTTTTTTTTTTTTTTTTCAATTTTCTCCCTCTTCCACTGGATGAACACAATAGCTCTCTGCCCAGCCCTGCCAATCCCACAATGCCTGGCAGTGGGTCTGGCAATAATTCAGGGCAGGACTAAACAGCTGGCTGCCTGACAGGAGAGCTGCCAAGAGCTGGCAATGAGCGGCAGGCTGCTAACCCTTTCACATTTTTAATTAGACCCACACAGCCATGTCTTTGAGCCATCGTAAATATACAGATGACATGTGGAGCATCATTTGTACTGAAATATTTGCTTACAAAATACTTTCTGTCTGCTCAAAGTTTTTTTTATTTATTTTTTTCATTTACTTTTCTTATTGTGAACTGTTTTCCAGTGTGGTAGTCACAAGAGAGATAAAGCCCAGCAAAATGAGACAATGAACGATTGCACGATCTATCGAGATAAAGAATGGACAAAAACAAACTTCTACTACTTTTCACAGATGAGCTGATTTTGGAGGTCTCAAAGTATTCAATACTATGAGAGACTGGTACACCTAATACATGGTTTATGAAAACTTCTGTCTCCTACATAACTCTTAAATCCGCCTTTCACACCTTTCACCATTCAACAGATGTACTAACATGCTGGACATTGTCACATCAGTGCAATGGAAGACTTTCTCTGACCCATAGAGAAGACTCACACAGGCTTATATGTACACTATGAAGCCTGTCCAGCTCTGCAGGCCGTGAGCTTGGGGCACCACTAGTGCTGAGAATGCAAAGGAAACCCAGGAAACAATAGGAAGAGTGTTTATGGGAGCGAGGGCACCATGTGCAGGAGGGATTACCACAGCATTATGACTGCAAGACGCCTTGCCATCTGGACACACAGCGAAGGCAAAGTATAATGAGTTTCCAGAGAAAAAAAAAAGGCTGATGAAAGCGACAAATGTGGTGTGGAAGCTATTTTTCCATCTTAGAGATGGAACAGGTGAGCTGTATACGTTTGACAGTGTTCAATAGTGAGGAGCGCATTTCATGGCCTTTTACACTAGTAAATGGTTGTTTTTACAATTTTTCTTGATTTATTTTTATATTATATTGATTATATTAAGACCTACTGAATCTTTTATAACTATTGGATCAAGCTTAGTGACTTGTCAGAGACTGTTTCCCATTGTTTCTGTAAATAAACATGATAAAAGCCAACGCACAAAAATATATTTCATTTTTCTTTAGCGTTTTGTCAGTGCATTATACATCCATTACGCTTTAAAAACAAAGCAAATGAAAATTTTACCGGTATCAAGTCGATACAAAAGTTCTGAAACATCAGGCTAAGGGAGAGGGCATAAACCGTATACTTGCGTATCCACCTGAACCATGATTTTAAAGACATTTAAAGTTTCTGTTTAGGATAAGTCAGGTTTCAAAGAGCTGTATTGGACAGTCAGGGTTATATCCTGTCTGAAACCACTAATGAAAAATAGGTCTAAAATTTTACTGTGTGGTCTTATAGTATTTAACAAATGGACTTCTGGCCTTCCCATTTCTGTCTTTCTGCCTGAGTATTGATTTCGGCTGATCTGAAAGAAAGAAGGCATCATGCAAAATGTACTGGACCCCTTACAAAAATCCATCCTCTCTCTTTCACATATACACACATTGACTTGCTTCCTGTAAGCTGCAGGATGCTGCTGGCCTCAGATGGAGAGAGGCAGGTCTGGATGAAATATAACCCATCTGGAACCTGACCGCTGTAGAAAGGAGGTGACCCCTGGACCACAGTGAGTGTGTGTGCTCGCCGTGTGTGTGTGTGTGTGTGTGTGCTCGCCTTGTGTCTGGGCTAAGGGTCTTGGCTTCCCACTGCAGTGTGTGTCACATGGCAGCAGTATGGGCTGGTGAATGGTCACGTCCAGCTGAGATCACATCTGGACTCCAGGGAAAGGGACAAAGGCTGAACTCAGAGGACTTCTAGGCAGCTTTAAAGATGCAGCGCTCAAAGTCAGAAATAGATTTCAAAATTAGACTAAAGCAACCACGTGCCATCCAGAGTCAAGGGTCTGCACGTTTTCATTCCAGGCTTACTCCACATCAGCTCTTTTCCTGATTAATTCCTTCTGTGTGGCTGTAGATGTATGAAACTGTGAAATCAGCTGCTATAGTTTAGTTAGAATGAAAACTTGCAGAGTCTTGGTGATGTTGGGAACATTGGAACAGCCTTCTGAAGCCTTGTCAATAAACAGTAGCAATAAATTGCACAGTAAGCAAAGCTCAAGAGGCAGGGACTGTAGACATGCAAGAGCAGTACTCATCACATATAGAGACATTTGTTAAGGACACATTTTGAAGCGTTTGTGTTTATTTGGTTCCACAGTTTTCTGCCATATAAGAATGATGGACTGGCACTCGTCCCTGTGTCTGGCCACAGTATGGGACTTCGGTATTCTTTTGTGGGTAACCTTGTGAAATAGATGGTAGCGAGAGTGGAGATTCCCTATTTACACCAACATTTTGACCATGTATGTAGCAATGAAGATGACTCAACCAAACAGACCTCTGGTCAAGCTCCCAGTGCATACACAACTTACTTGTGCAGAAAAGCAGCTACTTTACCCAATCACAACCTAGACTGGCACGTCCTCTTACAGGTAAAACCTGTAAACCTTGAAAGAGACATATGTCTGACTGAATTTAGGCAAGAGAAAGTTGTGTTTGCAGCAAAAGGAAGACAGCTTGAAAGAGAATCGTATAAACATCAGAGGACCAAGGAAAATGATGACCTTACAGCCCACAGTCTTACATCACAGATGGAGCCAAACAACTAAATGCTATTTGACATATCAAATCTCATATGTTGCTTGTTACCTTGTAACAGTGATGGATACACATATTTTTTCTGCATACAGATATCAGATTGGTTGTAGATCTGGAGACACCATTGGATTGTGTGTTGCTATATAGACAATATGTTTCAAACTTGGCTGATTTTTGTTCCGGTTTCCAATGATGATGATCTTTAAAGACTTTTTATTCAGTCTTCTGATGCTGTAGAAAATGTTAAATGTTGGCTGAATTGTTGACTTATTAAGACAACCAAATATTTGTATATACAGTGATTAGCATCACGCTGGTATTCTCTTTGAACTCAAATGTGTATGTCAGCCACATTGGGTCAGAATGTCGATCTCCAAATGAGTATGTGCTACAATGAAAAACTGCATCATCACTGCCTAAGAGGGATGCACAGCTCTTTTTAATCCAGACCCAATTTAACCTACAAGGTTTTGACTGACACATCTCAGTGCACCGCCAAGGTGGTCTATAATGTCAATGACAACTGTCCCTCTCAGGCCCTTTTGTGTGCATTTAGGGTTTCGTCCCCCTCCCCCTGCTATTTCTAGCCATTCCTCCCTGCAGATATGTGCAGATATGGAAGGGATGGTTGCAGGCCTGCCTTGGTCTGACTCAATCAGGCCTGTGAGGCCCTTGGCATCAAGCCCAGATGGAGACAGAAACCACTGGAGGCCCCTTAGAGGAGTTTTGGGATAGGAGAGATGGATGGAAGTGAGGATAGATGATCGTCCTGGGGCAGGTGTGAAAATACTCACCCTGGCTCTTTTAATGGCGAAAAAATCACGCCATCAGTTTTCAGTCAGTCTGTTTGTGAATTATACACACAATCTTTGTTCCCATCTGACAGGAACAAGTTCAGCAAACGGTCATCTGACCAAATGATAGTATTTTATGTCAACCCAAATGCAGGATTGGACATATGGTTGTCGTCATATAAAATGAGAGCTGAAAATTGAATTCATTCATTCATTTTCTGCAAATGCTGGTCTTTGAGAGGTTTGAGGTGGAGTCTATTCTAACTGGGTGAATGGTAGGGTACTCCCTGGACAGGTCACTAGTTCATCACAGGGCTAAATGTCAGTACCTGGCACATTGAGTGTGCAGCTGCGGTGTAAGCCAGGGCCAGCTCATGAAACTGAGGCAAACAAAGTGCCCAGAGAATAAAAGTAATCACGGTAACAAATAAAGAAATTACAACAACATATTGAAGGAGTCAATGTAATCTAGTTTGTAAATGCAGAACAGCATATGCACAAAGGGTTGCCAACTCCCTGAAAAATGATTAAGGGGCATCTCATTGGCAGGGCAAGCCGACCTGATTGCCTTCACCCTTCGCGGTGTGGTGATTTTTTTAGCTTTTTTTGTGCGTGTGAAATGATTTTTGAACTACTTGTCTCGAACCTGAATTGAATTAGATGCATAATTTTGAGTGATATGATGCACAAAACAAATCATAATTCAACAATTTATTTTTAATACAAAATAACAAAATTAACAGAAACCCGTCCTGCTTAACTTAAAACTGTGTAAATTAATATAAAACAATAGAAAGCAAAGCATTCCTTTTGTAAAAGTGCAATAAGAAAGTTCAAACAGAAAGTGCAAGGAAAGTTGTTTGCTTCGTTGTCTTCCGGTATCTTCTTCGCAAACAACAGTACCTCGATCGACCAATGAGATGAGCGGAATTTCAGGGATTTCTGGTCACAGAGCAGGAGACGGCCTGGGAATGTAGTTTCCCATAAATTTAAACATAAAGCGTCCTGTTGTTCATTTATTCCATTTTACTCACTATTTTTGTTTCTCACAGTAATACTGGACAAAGTGCGTCTTGTTTTAGCTCAATACAGGACGCATACTTTTGTTTCTAAATACGGAACAATTCTATTTTTCAGTGGACGGTTGGCAACCCTCTTCATACGGACAACTACGAAAGAGATATTTTGTCTTGTTAGCCAACTTTCATGCTTGAAGGAAAGAAGTCAGAGCGGTCAGAGCCGCCCAGGGCGTTGTACCCCAGCGCGAACTGCCACTTTGATTGGTCACGTGTGGTCCCTCAAAATATAGATCAGACTAAAACGTGTGCATATCATCTCCTACTACACGAGAGAATGTAAAATTAGCCATAGTCTTGCGCTATTATCCATATGTAATAACTACACAACACTGTAAGGGCCAGTACAAAATTCCTCAGGGGCCGCCAGTTGAATAGCCCGGGTGTATATGGTAGGAGAACAGCAATGTAAGTACAAAATAAAGTTGTACCTATAATTTATTAATTCAGCAGTACACATGAAAGTGTTCTGGTCATATTATGGAGATTATGTCATGTTAGTTTTGGGCTCCTGAAAATGTTTTTGCTGCCTGCAGCTGGTTTACATTTTTTTTGTGGTGTCAGCTCCGCGACATCCCACTATGATATGCCAACCTCCACTGCAATTAGGGAGTGTAATATCAACCAGAGGAATTTTTACTTCTTATTGCACAGAGTTAATTAACAAAATTACTTATAGCTGTTCCTTCAAACTCCACAAAGGGAACCACTGAAGCAGTATTAAATAGCAGTGTCAAAAAGCCTCTGTTCAGCTCTGTGTGTGTGTGTGAGTGAACATGTATTTATGTGTGTGTTTGTGGAGGGGAGCCAGGTGTATATCCCTAAGGCCAAGGCTCAGGTTTGAAGAAGACTAACACAGAAAAAAGTCAGTAGTCTGTAGGGCAGAGTTGGGATTAATCAGGTAGACGGAGAGTCATGCACACACACACACACACACTTACTGTGCGAGTGTGTATACTGTAGGCACATACACCTGGTCACTTCATGTTTCTACTCCTTTCTGTCTCCCCCTCCTCGTCATCTCCACTCTCATTTCCTCACTGTGTTAAGATGCTTATTTTTTATCTCTTGATCTGCAAGTCATCCTTAAACCTTTTAACACGGCTCTGGCCCCGCGGACTAATCGTATTCCATAAATATTTAAAAAGGGCGGAAATCTGCTGGAGGTTGCCTTATCTGGAGCCCTGACGATAATCATCTTAACCAGGACCATTATGATTTTAATTACCTGTCTTTGATTTCCTAACTCGGGAGCGTGGTTATTCCTGGCCCTGCGGTACATCCCAGGTTAAAAGGGTCTCTGGGATTAGCTCCCCTCTGATAATTGAGTCCATGTCAAAACGCAGATTTATCCACGGAGAGGTGTTTAAAGTTAAAATCTCTGGATCCCCTTTCTTCAGCCAATCAGGGTGATGTTTCAGGGATGATTCTGAAAGATGCCAGTGGCTGCTGATTCTGTTTGCTGTGCCACAGCAGGTTGTACTTTGAGTGTGTACTCTTCTGCTACCTTTAATATGGAAGAATTTTAATGTAAAACGTAAAAAAAAAAAAACAAAAAAAAAAACCCACGATAAATTATCACAGAAATTAAGGAAAATTAGCTTTTATATTGTGTGAAAATTGTGTTGTGTTGCAGTGATATCTAGCCCTTGGCCATTGACCCATTCCAACTCAAGACATCGATACTGAGTAACTGAAGGATAGTTCCTTCAGTATGCCTTCAGTTCGACATGAGTGGAAGAAGATGTAGCCCTGCCCAGCCTACTGTGCTGCATATTTCTCTTTTATTCAGTTTATGATTTCCCCCTGTTGGAGGACAGGTAGTCAGCGAATGAAGCACAATGATGGCCGAGGCTCTTGTCAAACAACATTTGAAGAGCAAGATGGATGAGAGAATCTGGCTTGATTTAGGCCAGCACCACCCCCCTGCACCATTCATTCATTTTACACACTTAGGACATCCCCAACTTTGTGCATGAGGTATACATGTTTACCCTTTAAATATCCCCCTTTCCTCTGTTCTGTCAAACATCCACGGTTCATGCTATGCCCTTTTTAAACAGTTCAACACCGAAACTTATCAGAAGAAGACAGGTATAAAAGAAGGTCCATGAATAGGATGCAAAAGAGGAGCATGGTTTAATTGTTATGGTTACATCAATAAACTGATGTTTCTGATTATGGAGAAATCATGGTTAAGAACTATCATTTGAAAACAGACAATAGTCTCATTTTGATTTGTCCACCTCCTGCAATTCTTTAAACAGTGTCACCAAATGTGGCACACTACAACACATATATAGCTGACTTACTTAATTAGTAACATAACTTTGCTCTGCTTTGGGTTGTATTTAATAGAGTTCTGTTGTATAGCCAGAAAAGGACACACACACACACAGTCTGTATCCACCTGGTGGCTGTATGAATGTTTGCAGGCAAGCAACATATTTCTCCTTGCGCTGTAGGCCGTCAGTGCTGCTGCTCTTGCCAAATCATGTAGCCCTGCAGACAGCCAAACCTCATTGTGAATAAAGAGGAACATGTTGTCTGGAAAGCGCTGATCTGGCTCTTGCCATACCCACCCAACAAGCCCTCCGCCCCAACTGAACCTTACCTCTACATCTGCTTTGAGATGGCAAGGAAATGACAAAATGACGGGTGCTAACAAGATGCCATAATTGCACTGCAGAAAGCACAAACACGTACATACACAACCATGAACTCAAACGTCCCAGCACACACTTAGCCATAAGGCCTCATGCTAATACACAAACTATATACATTCACATGGGAGTTCTCACACGGGTGCCATCCAGGGCCACATATGGGATAACACAGACACAAAGGTACTTACACACTCACACACACATGCTGGCACAGGGTTTTAATAATCATGTCTGGAAAAATTAACTTTGAATCCAGAGCTTTTAATGTTTGCCCACATGCTTAACAGGCTCCTTCCATTTTTTTTTTTTTTACTGCCAGCTTGTTAAGTGTCTTCTGGCAGCTCACCAGGCAACAAGTTTCTTACACACAAACTAGTTCATGACTCTTAGCACAATCACTATTAACATATAGATTCTGTCTGTAGCTGGGATTTAGCCTGGCATAACCAGTCTCAGTTCTTATCGGAATATAAATCTGGTAACACGCCATTGGGATTTCATTATGGGCCATGTTTCAAATGATGCAGAGGGGGAAAAAATAGATTTACACATTATTGGACAGTCCTATATTCAATCAGAGCCATTGCACTGTAAACAAAATTAACTCATGAGCTCTCAGATTATGTGTATCACTACATCACTATTACTCTTCCATCCATCTCCACATAAAGCCCACTCAAACAATTTGATGGACCTGGTAGATCTTCGCAGGAGCATGATCACTTCTCAGGGGAGTGACTCCACTCCATTCCAGGCTAGCAGGGATTAGATATTGATTGATCTCACTGAGCTTCATTTTACTTGTTTAATTTATGTTCCCAATTGATTAGAATTCCCTTTGTATGTAAAGCAAGGACTAATTAGTTTTCTTTATCATAGTTTTTCATGTAGGATTTATAAAAATTACCTCTTACAGTCGTTTAGCTCACTTTCTTGAAACCCACACAGAATAACATTTGGTCATGTCTACTCCACAGGTAAAACATAACTTCAAGGTCTGAGTGACTTCAGCGAAAAGTCATAAATAACACGTAATACTTGTTAAGTTCTCTAAAAAAATAATAACTTGATAACTGCAATAGCTAACCTCATAGCGTGTCAGTCATGAGGAGGGTTGGGAGTCATGTCAGGCTTGGTGGTTAGCCATATTCATTAGTACCTGAGTATGCTGGTGGAGCAAGATCCAAATCAAATGGAGAATGAGAGAGGACGGAGTAAGAGGCAGAATAAAAAAGTCAATCATCTTTTTTCCTTGCTTTACCAGTAGTAAATTAGCTTGACTCGTGAAACCATCGTAAACACAATATAATTGGTGCTTGTATTGTAAATAATATGCAAATACATTTATTTGCAAATGTGACATTGTTGCCATGAATTTCACATGGACTCAGTGTTAAATTTATTTTAAATCCCAAGGCCTCATCATATAAAGTAAAACATAAAAAATTGACAATTTTAATAAATTAGTCTTCTAACATGTGCTTCGCATGTGATACAACAAAACAAATGCATACTCTTGACGCAGGAAGTTCATAGGTGTAATTATCCCAGCATAGACCATATCAGTGTTTTTATGTATTACTGCCCATTACCTATAACACGCTACTATAGTCAGATCAGTGTGAATGCACGCTCAGATAGGAATGTGTCCGACAAACATTCTAAATGTTCCTCTTATTTTAAATTTGGAAGCTTGCGTGGCACGCCTCCCCAAAGACCCCTCCTATTACATCCTAATGGCTTGTACGCACACACATAACGCAGTTGCCAAACCAAATACACACAGCTGTCACACTAAGACCCCATCCAAACTAGCACCTCTTCTTTCTTGTGATTATGGAGAGTGTGTTGGCAGGAGGCGCTGGCCTAATAGCCATTTAGCTGATTCCAGTGAGGAGATATTGGGGGAAAGTTGGTGGCAAAGTGCTTTCATGCCGACTGCCAGTGATGGAGAGCTCCGGCTGCCTTCCATCTCCTGAATGAGAAGCAAATTATTCCAAATCATTTGGGAGCGAGAGGCAGAAGCAGCCCCTTTTATTTTTTGGATGCATTAACAATGTTTTCCGTCGCTTTGTTGGCGGCATCAAAAAGGTGGGTCCTGCCAAAGATTAGCTGGATAAATTGCCTAATTGATCCATTCACTTTTTAACTGATGCTTTATTAAGAGGCTCTGGAGTGAGGAGGGGAGGCGGGCAAGGGCTGTGGAATGCGGGTTTGGCTGCACACACAAACTCACACATACATGTTCATTTGTGCATTTTGGCTATGAAAGTGCAGGACAAAGACAACTCTAAGTAGAAGTATTCCAGTCCACAATATGCAAGCTATAATATGCTGCACTTTTTCCCTGAGAAAATGTATTTATGAATACACACCAAGATGCATCTTTCTGTCATCCATTAGGTGCTCTGGGTTTCCCCCCATTCTGGGTAATTCATGGAGATATTAGCATGCTTCATCATAATCAGTCTCCTTAACTCTTAGCATATTAAAATGCTTTAATCCCTGCATAAATATTGGAGAGCTTACACTATTAAGGTGATGGATGGATGATGTTCAGTGGGAACACCTTGCATTATAGAGTGAATGTGGGGCAAAGTGAAGCGACTCAGTCAGCATGAAACAAAATCCCACACTTTACAAAACATTATAAAAACATCACTTTGAAACTAAGAGCTTTACTGAGAGTTTTGGTGTGCAACACATGAAACGTGTTTAGCGTGACTAAACATAGTGTAAAAATAATCCATTAGCATCATCAGTGTTTTGTGATATGTGTTTCAGACTTCTTCATATCAGCAATAACGTAAAAGAGCTCACTTAAAGTGAAACCTTCTGAATAAAATGATAGTTATCATCATAGTGTGTTTCCTTCAGCTTGTTTCAGCTCATTGTTTTGGTATTTTGGCCCATTTTGGTTCATTCTCATCACCAGCCTACAAGTAATCTCCAGCAGCAGCAGGCAGGTGGAAAAGCTCTGATAAACTCACAGTGCACTACTTGATAACAGGCAGACACATTAGATATGAGCTGGTGAACAAACAGGAACCTGGCAAGATACAAAAGACATTCAGTTGTTGGTTTATTCTTCAGGTTTATATATTTAGTCTCAAATAGCAGAGGAGCTAGTTGCTAACCTGTTATCAATGTCCGCCTGAGTTGTGCAACCATTTGTGGACACGAAAGGGAACCAATGCACTAGAAGATGCTCAAACAAGAGAGCTGGAGGCTGCTGAGCGAGCCCTTTCACATTACTCAGTTGATCAATTGCTAAAAGGAGAAAAAAAGAAAGAAAATGCACAGTAAATGATCTTGTATTTATAAAGCATATTTCTACAGAGCATATTTCTATCTACTGAGCCTCTGTTTCATCAGCTACAGTATTTAAGAAATACACTCATTTAACCATCTCTGTCACTAAATACCAGTTGTTAAGTTCTCCGTTGTTCCAGTCTAGGCTGTATTTAGCAAATCTTAAAATAGTCTCTCTGACACTCTGCGTTACCAGCTGGATGTAGTCAAATGTCCTCTGATACTTTCAGCAGGTCTTGCGCTGAAGTGATGCTGTGATCACCCCTTAGATGACAGCAAGACTCGAAGCACTGTCAAAATAGCCCCATGGGTAGCTAGCAACAACAAAAAGAACTGCAAAGTGTTTGGAGCCAAGATGGACAGAAAGACACAATATACATGCATCAAGTGCAAGAAGTACATTTGAAACATATACAGAGTACAACTCTGCCCCTCATGTGTTGTTTAGACTGATATGAAAGGGCATTGTGTTCAATGTGGCTGATGTGTTGTATAGACTGGCATGGTTAAACTGACCTCATTCATTCATTCATCTTCTGTAACCGCTTGTCCTATGAAGGGTTGCGGGGTCTGCTGGAGCCTATCCCAGCTGTCATCGGGCGAGAGGCGGGGTACACCCTGGACAGGTCTCCAGTCTGTCACAGGTAAACTGATGTACAAATAAAAATAAAAAATGAATAGTTAGGAAAAACTGCTTCAGGGGCAAACTTGTTGATTTTACCCACGCATAGCACGCATAGCACTTGCATTCACAAATGTGATCTAACAAAGGTAAATAGCAAATATTTACCATATAATACGTTTATATTGCTTGTAAATAGGATTAAGTAAACATCTGTTGAGTATTCTAACATAAAGTTGTTTGACTGTGGTGAATTAAAAGCTCCAGAATGCAGCAGATCCACCAGGCCCACGAACACTGGCTGAGTAACAAAAATATGAAGACCACAGGGTTGAGTAGGAAATGTTCCAAGTGTCTTTCCTGTGCATCACACACACTTAGTCCTTCATCTAAAACTTCAGACAAAGACTTATACTATAATTTCTGTCTGTAGCTGTCTTGATCTCATCAATTACTTTCTGAAAGGTGCACCACAATTACACATTTCAAGGTGGCATACATTGGGATAAAAGAAACCTGAAAGACATTAAATCAGCTCTTCCCATTCAGAGAATGTAGTGACAGCAACCTTGTACACGACATCCTTCCACTTTTCAAAGCTGGAAGGAAAGTAATTAACTAACTGTATTCTCAAAAAAAATAATCTGATGCCATGTCAAAGTTTGTCTGATTCCTGTTATTTCTCAAGCACAGCACTTGTTGCAGTCAGCATAATTAATATGATTGACAATTAATCAAATTAATGTGAATATTAGTGAGATAAGCAGAGACTGATTTTGCTTCCCTAAAACAGTCTGAAACTGTTCAGATGTCAGTATGTCACTGAATTCTTAACCTGTCTTTTCTCCCTTTCTCCCAGAATGCGTGTGAATAGCTGGATTAACATGTGTATACAGGGAGAGGAACAGAGGCAGCACAGGTTTTGTGGCAGACCATCACCCTCATTAGACAAAATGACAGGTTACTGTTGCATTGCATTCTCGTTCCCTGAAATTTCCAAGAGTGGAGGAAGAAGCTGTCTTCATCCTGTCATGTTCTTTTCCTCAACAATAAGTGTATCTCTACCTTCAGTGTCCTTGTCTTTCCTCACCTTCAGGCCCTTGTCTCATTGTGGTGAATAGGCATGGGTAAGTTCTTCATATAAATATCAGTGGAGTTTAGGGCGGGGCTCAGAATGATTGATTCAAGGCCAGAGGACACTGAGAAGCCCTGCAGCAGATTCCTGACAGAAAGAGACCTCCCCGCTCTGCAGAACCAGGAGTGGGTTTGGATGGCTCTACGGTGTGTCTAGAGTTCTGCTGACTTGGTGCTGCTTGGCTGCCGGACTTGGCAGAAGATGAATCCTTGGTTTCCTTACTCCACTGAATTCCATGGTGACACTTGCCCCAATATGGATTTCATTAGGAGGATTTTGGAAGGGAGTCAGGGTAATGCTTGGGAAGCCTTGCCCTGGTTAGCATCTACTGCTCACACATTTACTGCAACAGTAGATAGATTACACTGTTTCTTCTGTTTCTTGGGCTAATAATATGTAAAATGCTCATGTCTGGAAGCTTGTAGTATCTACTTTGTGGTATTACTATACAACTGTGGTGACACTGGTATGTTGTAATTGAAGAGGTATAATGGCTATGGTGTTTGTAGTGAGAAAGTCTTTGGTCTGTCAGTAAATGAGTTGGTTGGTGATCCTTGCTACTCTTGGCATCAAATCAAAATATCAACTTCTCTTTTGGGGTGGCATCATTTCAACAACAACTGAATCAATAGTGTCACTCCTCTTGACCTTTTCTTTCCTTTAACATGGCTGTGGCAGGTCATGATAAGGATATTTTGTTCACTCAGTCCAACATGTTCATGACAGGTCTGTGTTCGCCATCTGTCTACTGCATGTGCTGTTTTGTCTCGATTTGTTATTTGAAGGACAAAGACCTCAGCTTGATCATCACCAGGCCACCATATCCTCAATGTTACACTTTAAGGGTACAGAACTCACAGTGAATCACCCGATCACTTCATGTTGTTTTTGGGAAACAAGTGGGGGGGTTTAAACGGATAGGGGGAAGGTCAAAGTCCATCCTCTCGTCTGTCTTTCTGTCCCTCCAAGCTCTTATCTGCTTTTGTCAGTGTCCACTGACTGACGTCTTCGCTCAGCGGTCAGGTCCTGGCAGCCATGCCGCAGTTACGCCACCTGATACACAACCAATACAACAACAACAACTAAATAAACAGGGGAATACAATGACGCCCAAACCTATAGCCTTCTTATCAGCCATCCAGTCTCTCTAACCACCCATCTCTCTATCCACCCATACAGATTGACTTTGTTCTGGCCACTCTTTACCACCAGCCAAACTGACAGCTGCCCCTTTTTGTTTGGGAGGAAAGTCAGGCTAATCTCCAGGCTAAAGTCATCACGAGTCCAATTGATTGTGGCCTGGTTTTGTGACAAGCTGGCTGCACTGGAGAACAGTTAAGATTCAGCACAGTGAACACTTGAATGCTTTGCTGTAGCCGTCATTCAAACGCTTTTTGTCTCATGTACACCTGCAGGCTTTATCAGATACCATACCCATCTGATGGGCCTGTGGGGATACGATCAAGTACATTCATGTTCCAAATATGTCCTTTAGAATGGCTTATAAACCAGGTGGTATTTCAGCCCTAATTATATGCTACAAAAGTATACACATCTGTTACAAACATGCAGTGCTTTCATATATTTGATTTTGTCGTATGGTCATGTATGTATTTGTACTCAGAAGTAAGACAGTTTGCCAAGTATTACAACAATTTTATAAATTATTTTCAGCTGCTGACTAGAAATGGTTCCTTGCTTGTTTTATTTTCTCTGCCCTTATGTTGTTCAACTGTGTACTTTGCCTTACCATTTTGACTGGCATAATACCAATTTGTAATGTGATTTGATTTCTTTTTATATTAAAGATCCCCTGGCTGAGAATGACTGTTCTGAGCTTAAAGAGAGCCCAGCGATTTTGATTTTCCGCAGGTGAAGATTTAACAGGCAACACAAAAAGAAGGGTCAGGGTGAAAGAGAAGGTCCAAATGGGTTGATGTCAATCAGTGTTCATTCTGTCAAGTAAAAAGACAAATTTTGTGACCCTGTCCTCAAGCATTTAGATTTTCAGGCCAACAGGAAGTCTCCAAAGTGTTGAGATCAGAGCAGGGCTTCCACCATGTTTTCCACTTAATAAGTTATCACCCTGAGACGAGCTGAAGAGGATTTCTGTAGACGGAAAGTGTTTGCTAATCAGCGTATAGGTCAGCATGTAACAGAATATTTTTGGCCAGTGGGATGAGGGCTGTGCTTTGATCAAGGGCGAGTATTCTGTTTGAACGAGTCATTTGGCTCAGGGCAGGAGAACTTCCTGGGGACAAAAGAGCCAATGGGGCAGCTTTGGGGTTAATATTATGATATTTAAGGGAATTGGTTGATACCCCAGACCAAGACTTCTCCGTTTCTTTCATATCAACCAGACATCCACTAGACCTTAATTTGCTTTGATTTAGTCACATAGATCCATTAGGGGAGACTGCTGTTGGCTGAATCAGTGCTGAACTGTGGAGCTGGTGGATCTTGGAGAATTTAATGTACGGCTTGCCACAATGCTGTTTGAGCAGTGTTTTTGAAGTCTTGTGTAGCATGTTCTGGTACAATGTTTCTATTTTGAAAAGAAATACTTGGAAAGTTGTACCCAATTGCATTAAGGTCCTGATGGATTTTATTTATATGATCACACTTTTTATTTAGGCTGGCTGCAATTTAAACATGATCCTAATACAAATTCTAACTTTAAGCAAACTGGAAAGATTTTTCTATTGTGGATCAACCTGTGACATATGTAGATACTGTATGGGGAAGAATGAAACCGGAAAACAAAACATCAAACAAAATTACATTGAAATCATACCCAGAATTTAAACCAAATTTTTATCTGAAATATGTATGATTGTGATTTACTAATATTTGCTTTTGTCCACAGAATGGAGGTGAGACCCCACAATAGTGAAAATATTTATATCCCCACAATATCAGTAACACACACACAGACACACACATCCAGTGTGTCCTATTAATATATGTCTTGTTAAAATGCCCTTACAGTTTCTTGGATGGGCTTGGCGTTGGTCACCCAACTCCAGACCTCACCTATACTAACATCACAAGAGAAGTCAGCTGAATGATTGGAGTGGCTTTCTGCTCATTCATTAGCTGGTGCTTTGTCACAAGGCATGGCAGGTGCCTTTACATAGACAGCCTTTTTCATCACTGTGTGGTCCCGGCCATGCTCACTTCACCAGTTTATTAAAATGACATTGTAGACATTAATATTGCAGGGAATTAGGGGTATCCTCTCTCCTTTATTCTCCTGACAAACTCTTTCAGTATTTTTATTGAACCTGCTCCTGTCTTTCTTTCTAAAAATCCCTTCTATACTGTACTTATCCTTTCCTTTTTTAGTGGGACGTGCTTTATTATATTTTTCTTTTTTCTTTTCTCCTTTTCGTCGTCATGAGCTTCCTCCACCACTAACATCTTTCTAATCATTCTCTCTTTCTTCACTCATCCTGTTCACCCCATAATCATCTTTTGATCCAACATAACTCCAGTTTTAGCGAGACAACTGTGCCTCCAGCAGAGGTGGGTCCAGCGATGGATAGGAATGGGAATGAAGCTGCAGATTTATGTCTGTAATTTGCAACTGTTTTTATCAGGAAACAATTAAAAATGAAGCAATAACTGAATACGCAGCATGGAGAGACAATGCTTACCTGGAATCATTTCGCATTGTGGACAAATCCCAAAATATCTCCTTCCTTGCAATTTGTTTTGAAATTGTTCATGCTCCAAACAAATCTTGCAGGCTAGTGGTAGCTGATTAGCACTTCACACAAAGTGGATGATGGAAATATTATTAGTTTTGCAGATGTGGTTTTAAACCAAAGTTGTTAGCTTTTCCTTAGCCCAAAGTAGTACTTACTTGATGTCAAGGGGACCCTATGATCAAAATCAGCAGGATTTATCTCGAGAAGCTCGAGAAAATCTCTGGTGTTCATTTGAATCGGTCTCAAGAATTCAGTAAATCTAATTTTCTTTTACTATCAGCAGCTGTGTGGCAAGCTTAGAAACTGGGCAACACATTCTGTGGCAGCTTATAGTACATGATGATTTGTGATCATCAACACCAGAGACATATTTACAACAGAAAGCAAAAATATGTAAATGGTGCTATGAATGAGTTATCAGGAAGATTCTTCACACTGGGATGAGAAAAAAAATCCCCAAACCATGAAAGATCTTCATCTCAAGTGATGGTGATGCTCGTGGGTACACTTCTGCCTTTATCCTCCCTGTCTTCCTATGTCCTCCTCCCTCTGCCCTGGCCCAGGGGGCAGAGCTGCTGCATGATGGCATTTGGAGGATTGGTGGAGTCAGGCAGCAGCAGGACAAGCTGCCTAGACCTAGAGCCGTCTGCAGGGTCTACGGGGGTAGTGCAGGGATGGCCTCGGGACCCCCATAGAGGAGGAACAAGCCGATGGGTTTTCTGCTGACATTTTTGCTGCTGGAGGGAGAGAGGCAGTTATAAAGCAACCCAGTGGGCCAGAGCTCGGCAGCTGATGTAAAAGCTTCACCACTGCCAGTTTCATTTCTCTTTATGCAGTCTAACGTCATACTGGCGGCTTTGATCCTGATAAATACTGCCTATGCGGTCATTACTGAGCCATCAACTCAAGCATCAACGCATTATTCTTTGTTGGGCCACTGTCCTATCTATCTGATTTACTGTCCATGGTGTAAAAGGGTTTGTTATTCAGAATGTGGTCGTAGTTCTCACATGTGATGTCATGAAAAACCCATACACCTCTCTACTTATCCTCTCAGGGATGCTCTCTCTTCAGGGTTTAGCCATGACCCTAAACATGCTAACATTCTGCCACTGAGCAAGACACTGAACCCTAATAGCATTTTGTACAACATTTTGTACGCTAGCTCTGGATCTGGTGTGTCAGTGTGTGTGAAACAGTGGAGTGTGAGAACTTTAAAGATTTTTTCTTCTGTTTTAATTAGTATATGTTTTTGTTAGTAAGTCCTACTTCAAAGGTTTACTGTATGCTTTTGGTGCAACAGTTAGCTCCCGGCGCTGTGGCAAAATTTGCAAAGTATGGCTGAAGCACAAAACTGACCGCTGCAACAGCTATTTATATCCCAGTTTGCCTTAGTAAGGCCGGGTAAGAGGGGCCTCACCTCCTGACTGTTGCCTGCAGCTCTGACTCTGTGCATACCACCACTATTATCTTCTAAAAATGCTGCACCTCTCAGCCAAAGATTAGTGGCACTCGTCCAGGTATTCATGCTTTTTATCACCATATGGAAACACTCTTCATCCCACGACCTTATTCCTCCAGCAGCTCCTGTCACACACACACCCACATCCCCTCCTTCCTTTTCCTTCTCTGCTCCTCTTTATAGATTACTGGCATGGAGAGTTGAAACTGGCTTCAGATCTATGCAGCTAACCCACGGTGGCTCTGTTATGCCCGTCTTTCTGCCTGCCTGTCTGCCTGCTCTGCTCTCAGCAGGAGGCCCCGCAGTCTTTAATGAAAGTCATGAGGGAAGGAGAAGGAGGGAGGAAGAGACAGAAGAGGAGGTGGAGGAGGGAGTGGAAATTTGGCAAAAAAGCACATGCCAAATGCTAGAACCACACAGGTTTGTGCATTCCATGTTAACAAGCCATAATGCTGCAGCTTAGCATCAGCATGCAAGAATTAGTTATAAACATATATGGAAAGAAAGATAAACGCCGACGTTTGTTTGTTTGCCCATTTATTAAATCATTTCCGTCACAGAGAACTTCATTACCCAGGGATCCCCATGACATGACAGCCATGTTTAGCTTGTAAACCAAAAGAGAAAGTGTGGTGAAAGTTCTACTATTGATGACTAAAGCTTTTTGTTTTGACAGATTTTCTTTCTATTTCCTTTACAAGCCCACTGTCAGCCAGAAGATCAATAGAAAGGGAAAGAAAAGCGTTGTTCACATTTTCAAGAGGAGAATTAAATTCTGTCACTGCCTCCTCCCACCACACTCTGCTCAACAAACAAACATACATACAGGAGTGGACACTGACATTGATTTATCCACAGAGACAAAGAAAAGGGAAAGAGGAAAAACAATGAAAAGTACATTTCTGCCAGGAAAAAAATAAAAAAATAAAAATAAAACCTGAATGGGAATAATTTGCCAAAATACATACATTCATTCATTCATCTTCTGTAACTACTTGTCCCGTGAAAGGTCGCGGGGTGTCTGAAGCCTATCCCAGCTGTCATCGGGCAAGAGGCGGGGTACACCCTGGACAGGTCTCCAGTCTAACACAGGGCTAACACAGAGATATACAACCATTCACACTCACAACTACGGCCAATTTAGAATCACCAATGAACCTAACCAACATGTCTTTGGATGGTGGGAGGAAGTTGGAGTACCTGGAGAGAACCCACGCAGACACAGGGAGAACATGCAAACTCCACACAGAAAGGAACCAGTTCACAGGATTGGCAGTTCAGTCCCGTCCATACTTAAGGACAAGATACTGAACCTGAAACTGCTCTTGATGGCATTGCATGGCAATCCTGCCATTGTGTGTAAAAGGTACAAAGTCGCTGTATAAGTGATTATCATTTACTTTGTGGACTTGTTTTTCTATTATGTTTCTATTCCTGGCCTCCACACATGATATGCTGCATGTGTTAGTGTGTAGGCAGATACAACGGTTTAGCATAGTGTAAATGTGTCTCCTCATGCCGGTTTGAAGTCCAGCTTTAATAAAGGTGAAAAAAAAACTCTCTGACACTCACTCTCTTCATAAAATGTCTTGAGGGCAAAGAGCGATAAAGTAGCGAGGTGGGCTTGTACCTCCGGCTCTATTAATTGGCTGGGCCACTGGGGCCCCTGGGGCCGAGCCAGTTACCTGTGTGAAGAGAGGCGATTAATGCCTCCCCTTTGACCGAGCCAGCCTCTCAGCCTGGCTCTGCAGAGACACTCTCTAATTAATCCACTCTTACTGTTGTAATAGGCTCTTCCTCAGGGAGCACTCGGCCTCGGCTATAAGCCCCCCAAATATGATTTCTCTCTTACATGGTAAACAACAAGCTCTCTCATGGGATGGACAGAGATGAAGGAGGATGGATTTGAAGGATGCAAGTAGAGGAGAGGAACAGATGAGGCAATAATAGCCTGATACTGCTTTAACTTCAGACTTAAATTGGTGTCTGGCTGACACCCGTTGAAGATGATTGTAGTTACATTATTAAACTTTGCTAATATGTAGCCATACATCACAACAACATGGTAAGAAAGGGTCAGTCAGTCACAGTCATTTTCTATACCCGTTTAGTCCTGTTAGGGGTCACGGGGGTCTGCTGGAGCCTATCCCAGCTGTCAGGTAAGAAAGGGTAAAGCTAAATCAATGCATTTCACAGCATGCTAGGGTCAACGCTATCATTTTACAGCCCAACCAGCCATAAATAAATTGGTGCTTTTACAGTGGTCACTGTTTGGTTAGCATGCAAGGAACAAATACATTACTTTTTAGATATTTCAGCATAAGACAATAACTTCTGACATTCAGTGATGCCACATGACAGTTCCTAAACAAAATAGAGATGACTGTTTTAACAATCATTTCCCTTTGTTTAGAATCACCAATGATCCTAATGAGCATGAGAAGAGAGGGCATTTAAAACTCAGCATGGCTGATCAATCATAGCACGAAGTGGTGGGAACGTTAGATGTCAAAGTTGTCAATGTCAGAAGCTACAGAAAAATAAAACAGCCTCCTAATCCAACACCAGAAAGGTTGCCATCAGTCAAAGGAAGCCATCTGACAAGTCGTTGTGCATACAAGGTGGCAATCTCAGGAAGACTGTGGTCGGGGCAGCAGTTTAAACTTGTCATAGTTGGAAAAGATGGTCACATGACTCCCACTGGTTCCAGAGGATGTTTTCACCTCAGCAAACCTTAAAGTAAGTACTGTAAAACAATGTGTCTATGTTTTAGAGCACCACACCAGAGGGGACACTTTGCAAAAGCATTCGATCCATCAGTTACAGCAAAACTTGGCACAGCTAGAGGAGCACTGAATGTTCTTTCCATTCACATTGCTAGGATGGCAGCAAGGCAGCCAGCTCGACCTGTGGATGGATGACGCACATGCTGTATGTTCACTCTAGGACATCTAAAAAAAACTTTCAATGAATCCACCTGGTTCTCAACTACTTTTAAGACCATCGTGCAGCCATAACGCTCTTCAAATTGTTGATTTTCAAAGAGTACCCATGTGTGCTCAGTGGGTACTCGGACCACGGCAATGTTTAAATTCAGCCTCTATTTGGATCTCAGCTATGCACCTGTGGAGTTTTGTGATTTCAGTTTTCATGGTTATGATGTAACAGTCCACAGATGCAGCCATTTAAACACTAGTCAAAGCCTCAGTGGCAGATCTTGTTACAGTAATTACACACAGTCCAGTTGTTGACCCTGCTGTTTGGAGACAGAGGCCTGCAATGTGTAAGCACTTTCATGATGTGAACACTGTGCGTCTGTGTGCCCTGCTTCATCCATTCAACAAAGGAAACTATCCAAGAAACTATTAAGAGCCACTTTAAAGTTGTTAGCTACTGATAAGCTGAACAATCCTAGCTCTAAACCTAAATCTGACCTACACATAACCAAATCCACACGTTGTCACTATTGTCACTACTAATTTGTCTCTATTTCTATGATAATTGATCCAGGTAATTACATAACACCACACACACAAACATACAGACTAATGCTCACACCTTCTGCCCATTCTCGCTATCAGAGGAACTTTGGCAGTGTGACCCTGCAGTTTGGAGACAGACGCCTGCACTGTATAAGCACTGAGGTGGGAGCTCACACAGACACATGGGGTTGCAGGCAGGAAGGAAGTGCTAAATGGCCTCAAATGGACTCAGTTAGCGGCTAATGATGCTAGCACATGTTTCACACCATAGAAGATCAGACAGGAGTAGGACCAGCAGCAGCCAACTAACAATGACAAACAAACGAGGAATCACACTGGATTAGCCAGTCTGACCACCCCGGGAGGGAAACTGTGCAACTGTAGCAGCAACATGACACATACATGCAGAAAGGATGTAAATATGAATCAGAGTTGTATAGGAGAAACAATTAAGTGACAGCCCCAGCACTAAGACCCTTAAAGCTTTGAGCTGGCTCAGTTTGTTTCTGAGGTTTCTGTCATATCCCACAGCTAAATGAAATATGACCAAGCATTAACCAACTAAACGGCCTGCACTTTGGAGAATCTGTCACTAATTCTTAAGAGATGATAAAAGGTCCTGACTCAACACCAGTTTTATTATTCACTATGTTGGATTTATTACCAGAAGTACTTTCAGACACATCTTCTTCAGTTCAGTTGATCTGTATTCACAAAGAGATATATGCTTACAACCTATACAACAGAAATGTTACATGCTTTAAATGATGATGCACAAGATATGCATTCTGCGCTGTATATCCGTATAAAGGAACCTAATGTACGACTCCTTCTATGCCTTGACCTTCAGTCCTCGTATTTTTTGAACCCAATGTACACTAGCTGCTGGATTTTATGTTTTGATTTCACAACTTTGCAGAATGTGATTGCCTGTTGAACTCTACAGCAAATGAAAATAATAAAAGTGGAAATGTGTGATATTCATTTCATGCATATTCAAAACTTACCTGCTAGGTGTCATTGCAATAATAAGCACTAAGCTCCTTTTCTCTATAGGCCTTGCATAGTGATGGTGCGTGCTTTGCAAAGAAACAGCTTGAATCCGGAGTCACATATACAGCTCACTAATGAGAAAACAATAGGGGAGCCACAGCACAGTCTCACGCCTTTTCTTCACACATTTCCATATACTTTCTCCAGTCTCTTGCCTTTTCTCCCTCTTTTCTCCTGCAAATGTTCTTGCTACGCTCCTCACACTTGGTCCTCCTGTACAACTGGGTGTGTGTAAGTGTGTCGCTCTAGGTGGGAGGTTTTGTGAGAATACCCCTGAGCTCTGGTCTGGAGATGGTGAAGCAGACACTCTCACCTATCAAAGCCTCAGGCAGGGGTTCCACACACCCATGTAACTGATATTATTTCTATTTGATGATTAAGCCACAAGGCCAACTGTGGCCACAGCATCATTCTGCTCTAAGGGAGGGAAGGGTCCACATGCTGCAGTGAAGATAACAAACCAAGTTACTGGTTGGTACTCTGATTTAACCCCATAAATCAAGAAAGTCACCACATTACATGGTTGTTTAGGAATGGCTGCAATACCAGCTGTTCCTGAAAACATTTAAATTTTTTTCTGGCATATTAATATGATGCACAGATCAGTTTGGGGTCTAGTGAATTTGGAGGCCAGGTCAACACCCTGTGTTGTTTTTCATGTTTTTTGAGTTGTGCCTCATGCTGGGGATTGCTGCTGTCGTCAAGGAGTGTCATTGCTATGGAGTGGAGTCTCTGGTCTGGTCTAGATGGGTGGTACATGTCTAAGTAACATCCACGTAAACGCCAGGTCTAAAAGTTTCCCAGCAGTTATCACAGTCAGTGATCATAATGTTTTATCTAAACACCACTGAGATTTAACATGTTAAGGAGTCAGCTTTAGGGTTAGGTTAGGTTCCTTCTTTGGGATAAATACTATATATGCTGTGCCTGCATGCTAGACCAACAAAAATGAAAGGAAAACTCTACCTGAAGTGTCTTACTAGTTGATATAGTTTTTCTTCTCGTTGGTTCAATAACTTTAGAGTATCTTTACAAATTCCGATCTGTACTTCCCCTCATCTCTCTATCTCCCTGGCCATGCCATCCTACAGAGGATGAAGCCAGTTGTTGTGTTGGCACCTGGGCCTGGAGGACAACAGTTGATGATGAATTGTTCATTTGTTCTGGCTCTAGCTGGGGAAAGAGAGAGAAAGAGAGCCCCAGGCCATTACCCAGCCACAGCATATGCACTGAAATTTTAACCTTCTGAGTCCATTCAGACACCCCAAGCCCCCTCAACCCCCATCTCACACACACAAACACACACATCCACGCAGTAATGTTCATACACATCGCTGCACGACCCCCAACTCCACCCACTGCATCCCATTTCGATGCGCGCTGAGAGGGTCACTGGGGGTCACGTCTGGGGAGTGTCTGGTTGGAAATTCAGAGTTTAGAGGGAGGGGAGGCTGTGGAGACATGGGACTAATAGCCTGAGGGTGTATCTTACACACACACATGCAAAGGGATAAAACATGCATGCAAACACTATTGGGGTCTGAAAGCATATTGAATACATGCACACAGTTAATTGTATGTTATGCATTAAAGCTGAACACTGTACTGTATAAGCAGGCTGGATACAGTACATTAATTGGATAAAATGCCTTTTTTGAAATAAGCATACTTCCATCAAAAAATGTCAGTAAATGTAATGTTTAGCGCTAAAAATGTCAGTTACACCTTTGGCCTCAGAAGCTAGGTTTGTTAAGGACAAACTTCTTTTTTTTTCTTATGCTGCTGAGTTTCTGAGTCAGCAAAGGGACCCAAATGATGACATTTTCACAACCAGGCTTCACAGCTAGTACGGATTCTGGAGGACATTCTTCCAAAAAGGCCTGCTCTTTCCCAATTTGTTCATTGTAATAATAATAAAAAAAAAAAAACTTTTTTGTTTTGATGTTCCTTTGGACACCAAAGGCACTTTCTTGGTACACTTTTCATGTAGGTCATGGGAAGGAGTTACATACACAGAGATGACATCTCAGGGTTCTTGGTCAGTTCTTTTTGCATCCCTTGGTCTGGTCTGCCCTTCCACTGCCAGTGTTGGAGTAGGGTAAATTTTAAGCCATTTGTAGATGATTTACTGCAAAGTGAAATAACTTATTTCAAATTTGCGATAATTTGAAACATGTTATTTGCCAGACTCAGGGGGATTCTCAACTTCATTTTTCTCAAAGCCTTAAAGAGCTCTTTAGACCTTGGAATGATGATACACACTTTACCAGCAAAGAGAGTCTAATACATTTCAGAATCAGAATCAGAATCAGAATCAGAAAGGACTTTATTGCCAAGCATGTTTGTGCATACAAGGAATTTGCCTTGGTGTTGGTACGCATTTAAAGGTTTTTCAAATGTAGAAGTAGCACGGTACACAGAAAGACATTAAAAAGTAATTGGTATAGTGTTGAGGGACATCTGTGTACCGATTACGGGTTTGAAGTCCATAAGTCCACCTATAAACTAAGCTTAATGGATCGCTATGGCTGTTCTATGGCAAAATTAAATTGTGGGATGTAATGAGTTAAGAGTCTCTCCATCACACACTGCAAGCACATATTAAACTATTGTATATTTATCTCTGCCCTGACTTGGAAAAGTCAGCTGATAAAGGTACAGTCAGTAGAGAAAATTGAGTAACTTTAAATAACATTACTGGGTTGCTCCACATGGCTACTTTGCATAGATTACATCTGCATGAACACATCACTTTAACAACATGCCCATACATGCACATACAGTAATTCATTTGCTAAGACCCATCATAAACATACTGTATGTGTCATATCAGGCCAAATACGTTGAGAAAATTTGGTCAGACATTATAAATCCAAACTTGAACCAAATTGAAATCTAATAAATATATAAACTCAAAGAAGGTACTGAGGTTTCCAAAGATACCCACCAAATCTGACAGAGTTCATTTTATCAACGGGATTTCTAGAACACAATTTTTCCAGTACTTCTCTTTGCACTCAAGAGCAAGACCAAGAGCAAATATGCACATTTTTATTTAAAAAATATTTTGTTTTTGCATTTAAAAAAAAAAATCACCTTTTTAGAGAGAAAGGGAAAGGGGAACCTTACACTTACAACGTTACACAAGTGGTTAACAAAGCTGTAATCATTCAGTTATCCAGACAGTTCATTCTTATGAGCAACAGCAAATCTAGGATGTTGATTCAAACTAAAGGTCTTTTAGTTTATCAAAACCCTGGTAACCAGCACACAGATTTATTTGTGGACTAACCTTGGGGGACTTCACATGCAGCAACTATTACTACACCTTTGTGTAGACTGCAGCAGGGTTCTATATTACTAGTCAGACAAAAAGAATGCCAGACAGTCACAAGTAACAAGGGAAAGTGCACCACTGCATGATGTCAAACTGTTTGTAACAGTGTACACCATGGACGTATTAGAGTCTGTATTTTAGAGACTCAGAGTTGCGTGTGAGACTTACAGACTCACCTTGGCACCAACTGGAGACAATTAGTGGTCACAACACAATCGTCTTCATATCACAAACTATTGACTGATATCTCTCTGACTGTCGAGGGCCTAATGTCCTATGAGAACAATGAAAGCCTCCAAATTGGTATAGTAGTAAAAGAGACAATGTGCAAGGACATTTTAGAGAGAGCATGATCAAGCTGTGGCAGGATGAAGGTGGACAGACATTAGGGATATTAGTATGTATTGAGGAAGAGGCCCCGTCTGTATCAAGCAGGATTTATTAACACAGATTGATCCAGGTGTCTTTGAACATGACTTTCCCCCCACAGGCCCCTCCAGATGGACGCTAATCCCTCTGCTGCTGCTGTGCAGAGAAGACTCAGTGATCAGTTCATCTTCACTGCAGGTCATTTCTTCTGTAAACTGCTTTTAAAGTCATGCTCAGCACTCAGGGTCACTTCACGGAACAGTGGAATGGTAAAGAGAAGATATTTCTGTTGACATATGGACAGTGAACTGACAGACTGTCCTGTAGTAAGGTCAAACTGTGCAATTTAGGTATGGTTCTAAATCAATCCATATATAAGATTCCTAGAAGCTGCAACAATGATAAAAGGGTGTGAACTGGAACATGAGCAGTGCAGAGCCCGCTTGTTTCAAAGATTTAGAAGGGCAGTTTGCCATAAAGCGCAAAAAGAAAAAAAATTGAAGATGTATGTCTTTATATAACAGAAATGATGAAAGTTAAAAATCTTCAATCCAAAGAGATCCAATCAGACGTCTCCAAAGGCAACACTATATCTGAGTACAGGACAAAATATGAACACCAAAAATGTAAAGATGTGGTTGTAGCATGCTATTAGATCATGAGCAACATGATGCCATAATTGGCCTTCCTGTTTATGGCATCTTCAGAGCATTTTGGAAAAAAAAAAAATCTGAAATGATCAGAACACTTCTTGATTAGAGACATGTCTTTGAGTGCAGCAAACATTCTGGTGGTAAACAAAGCAGGAGCTATCTGTTAGAGAGGTACTCCAACAGTTGATAATTCTGGCATTTTCTACTAAGAGCACAAAGCCAAAGGAGCTGGCACATATGTGCAAACAAAGAAGTTAATTAGTGGCTTTTAGCATAATTCATGGGTCACATTTTCCTTTGAAATACAATTCATGATTTAATGACCACTGACATGTTGGCATGACAGCAGATAGCTGTGCTCGCTTTACCATCTGCAGCTTGTCTTAATTAGGGAATCCAGGACAAAAAGAGGTCAGTCTCAGCAACCGGGCTGACAGATAACCAGGAAGTGACTCTAATGGCTGCTTACTTGGCCTCTGACCTCTCACATCAATGCTTAAGGGTCATGTTCAAGTTTTATGAGGTATGCATTGGTTGTTATGGAGATGAGTCGCAAGGAAGGCTCGGGGTTGCGACCCCCCGTCCACTAATGATGACCTCATATGGCTGCAGTATTTATCAACCAGAACAATAGATATGTCAGTGTGGTTTCATATGAATATTTCAGTATTGGCCCTGGGTATGCAATGACTGATTACCCTGTCTGAGCACTACAATGACTGTAAATGAGGAGTACACCATGGGAAACACAAACTCACATATAGTCACAATATTATTGATTATCCCAGATCAGTGCTAAAAATAGTCATTCTTACATGTAAGTCTTTTGCATGCAAAATAGTGCTGTCTTATTATATTCAACCAGCTTTTGGCATAGGTTAGGTTTACTACTTTTATATTCTTACTATGCTCGTGTCCATAACAGCCTCCCAGGTTCTCAGTCATTACAAAAAACATAAATTTCCTTCATATTTGTACATCCAATACTTCCATTGCTGTCCATTGACCTTGGCACACCTCCTAATGCTTAAGTCCATACTCTAGCATCTGTCTGAGACCACTCGAAGCACAGCACAGGATGAGAAGAGTGTTTGCACTGAGAGTGAATGTTAGGTTAACCTTTCTGCTGTCCATCCCACTCTAAGCCAGCTTAAACGGGAGAGACGTCCTTCCTTGTAAACAGTGAAGTTTGTAAATAATAATCTTCACATTAAGAGAAATGTTAAGACTTTGGCGATTAGACCCAATTGGGATGTGATCATATTTGAAGGGAGAGTGTAAGGGATGGTGTCCCTGGGTCTAGACCATAGAAAATGTAGATGACGCATTTACACTTCCTCCCTTTGGTCAAACTGAGACTATAATTCTAGGGATACAGCCGGTGTCATCTTGCCAGTTTGGAACAAGAGTCTGAGCAGTACTGTCTGAGAGTGGAGACTGTACTGCTACACTTTTGATGAGATGTCATGGTGTCCACATTTTATACAGTCTGTTTTCTAGATATTGGTGATAAATTAAGAGAAGAAGAAGAAATTTTAGAGATCTGGATGAGACTTCTGGTGAGCTTAATGTGGGTCTTGGATCCTGGATTTGAAGACCGGGGTGAACAGGGTGGAGGAGGTTCACAGCATTTTAAACTGAAATGACAGTGGCAGAGGGGTACATGTTTAAAGTATGACAGCTATGGCATGGTTGCCTGGTTGAAACTGTAGCAGAATCTGAACAATTAAGATAGAAACTTCCAAAGTCAGCTGATTAGTAAAGCAGAAAGAGAGAGAGAGAAAGAACTTAGAATGAGAGACTATAAAGGTACTGTAGTACCTTAACATAAATGCTTTGTCTTGAGGTATAAATGCAACCAATAGTTGATGAAGTTGTTAGAGAAGCACCTCTGTGGCCATACGGATCACATGTTTGCATCCCCCTATGTCCAAGGCTGAGGTGCCATAAAATAAAATGCAAATAAATAAATAATTACTTAACAGTATTGGCCAGTATGTTTTATTATAATGGTATATTAAAAATAGTGTTGTCGAATTCAATGTAATAATTTAAGTAAGAGGGTGGCACAGTGATGAGGTGGTTAGCACTGATGCCTCACAGCAAGAAGGTCACCGGTTCGAATCCATGGGCCGGCTGGACTTTCTGTGTGGACTTTCTTCCTCCCACCATCCAAAGACATGCTCATTAGGTTAATTGGTGATTCTAAATTGCCCGTAGGTGTGCATGTGAGTGTGAATGTTGGCCCTGCGATGGACTGGCGACCTGTCCAGGGTGTACCCCTGCCTCTCGCCCGATGACAGCTGGGATAGGCTCCAGCAGACCCCCGTGACCCTAACAGGACTAAACGGGTATAGAAAATGACTGACTGACTGACTGACTGACATTTAATACAATATTTTTGAGAATGTGTTTACTGAACAGATTTGAAAGGAATGAATGCATCCTGCTATACTAAACACAGTTTGAGGTTCTCGTAGTAACCTGTTTCTGCAAAAAGAGAATATATATCCAATATAAATTCAGAACATGTTAGCCTACCAGCCAGTGTTGGTCTCCAATCACCTAAGTATAGATAGCTTTGTTTACTGTCATTATGCTAATATCCCAACAGCATGATGTTGATTTCTTCATTTATAAAGATATTCAACACCGCACCTGAACTGTTTATCTAACAGCAGTGGAACACCCGAAATGGATGTACATACACGTAAATATGTCATGCAGCAGGCTGACGTGACCAGCTCACCTGTAATGTATGCATTTTTCCTTTAAGTTTCCCCTCAACTTCAGCTCCAAGAAAAGAAGGATACAAACTTTTTTTTTCTTTCAGAAAATGATGAAAACCAGGATCAGGTATTAATTCACCTCTCACTCCTAATTCGGATGGGAACGCAGGGCAGGCCTCTTAATAACAGCAGACCGGCGGAAACGAAGCACAGGAGGGATGGAGGGATGAGGAGGGAATCAGATTGTGAGAAGAATAAAATTTCCATTGCTGATCTGCTGGAGCAGTTGTCGGGAGGTTAAGGTGAAGGCCAATCCAGCTGTAAGAGGGGCCAGGATTAAAGTCTTTGAGATATGGATCAGGGGCTCTCCGGCTCTCAGTACCAGGGCTTAAGTATCATATCCGTGGACAGACGATCAATACCCTTTTCCTTTCTTTCTCTCCATCTTCAAGGAGATTTTTTGGCAGTGCTTTCATGAGGTCCTCTCCATATGCCCCTAATGACACGGTGGGAGCTATCGTTCAGGCCGTAGGGCTTCATTCCCATCAGCTCTGGATGGGCTGCTGGAGAGTCAGGAGATCTTGTAAGTCTTAGTATTTTATTTAAAACATGTTGCTTGGACAAACCGTAGTTGTAAAAATCATACTTATTTCACGTCATACAATGTACAGTACATGAGCTCTCCACAGGTGATGTACAGTAGGATTTTAAAGACAGACAAAGCATCTGATCTTCGTTGTGAGTGGATGATGAAATGCAGGGCAAAAGGCACTCTTCCAAACACGTAATAAGCTGAAGGCTTTTGAGCTGAGCTGCTTCTCAAAAATTTCTCTTCACATTATGCTTAGACCTTCATGTTGATTCAGTGATATCCTTAGACAGACACTGAACACCTTCCACTCAGACTAATTATTCTGCCCAAGCTAAACACCCAGACCTCAGATTGGATAGATTTTCATAAATTCACAAACTATTTTTTTTTTTTTTTTTGTGGATGCAAGAAATATGGAAGCCATTGTATTCTATTCATCTCCATACAAAATGTTGTGAATCAGTGGATTGAAATTAGTACTTTATGTAAGTCCACTGATATCAAACATGCACTCCTGTTTAATCCATTTATGTAGCAGTGGGGTTATAAATGTCTTTGAACTTCAGTCTTGCAAAAATGAGCCTGGAACTGCTCATCAAATGTATCCAATAGCAAAAAACACAATACAATCTGTAAATAAGCAAAAGTGCGCAAAACTCCATGCATGGCCCTTTCAAATAGGGATAAAGAGATGCGTTTGAACAAACTGAAAAGAACAGATAATAAATAAAAGAAAAACCAATCAAAATTCCCTCCCGAACCAGCATGCATGTATGAGCTATTTCATTGGATATTATCGTTTATTGTTTAGGGAAAATATCTGAATAGTTTTTGTGGCACTAGGTAATAAGCGATGAGACTAGCACATGGCTGGATTTAGAGTGATAACCCTAACCCAAAATAAAAAACAAGTCCAGGATGAAATGCAGCCACAACCTTTGGTAATGCCAGGGGCCACCTCTGATCTGTGATTGGTAGCCAACATGAATCAAAATGATCGATTGACCCCTGCTCCGACAGAAGCCTGTGGCCTGGAAACAACAGAACCGGTGACCCACTGTGTGGTGTGAGGCAGGCCAGTGTGACAGGCTTGATGAGGTTTTGAGGTGAATATTGCATCAAAGACCTTGCCCTGTGTCCTCTAAACCAGGACGGATGGGAAGAAATAGAAGAAGGACCATTTCTAGCTCTTCACTATGATTCTATCACTGGGTGCTAGCTGAGGACTTCAGTGGAAAATAAAACTTAATCTTTTGCAAAATACTTTCTCATAAACAGTTCAGTAGTCCAAGCCTCATGGGAGCTGGGACCTCCTCGTGTTCTCCTTAAACTGTAGCCGTCAGTATAAACAGCCAGTCAGACTCTGGCGCTCCCACAGAGGTGGATTACAGCGATCCATGCGGTAAGCTCAGAGCACACTGTGCCATGCACGCCTACTCTACGGCCTAGTGTACACTGCTGCCGGCACGCCGCTCTAAATCCACTCTCTGGGGCACAGAGGGTGAAAACATGACGCCCACTCTTTAGAACTCCCATTAAGTCCCCCTTTCACTGGCTCCCATTTTCCAGAGGGTCAGCGTTCAAATTTGATTTCACACGCGGCACCGGCAATGCTGGCTGGCAGCGGCTGTAAAAGACTCTGGGATGAGGAAGAGATTATCCGACAGGCGCGAAAGCCAAGATACGCTGACCTAATTGAAACCAAACGACCTCTCCGGGCAGCTCACGGAGCGTGATTAAAGCCTGGTCTTGGCCACCTCTGTTTACTTTAAAACCGATGGCAAGTTTCTAATAAATCGACACCCAGCACGTCCGATGAAGTCACTGGAGATGTATTCAGGCCACAGCCGAGTCAGAGAGCCACGAAAACAGCTGCTTTAAATAGATACAATTAGAGCTGGCTTTTTCTGCCACAGAGCATCACAATGCTTTCATTAGAACGTCGGGCTGAATTTCCAAAGATGGCCGCCAAGAGATTACTGCTGACACATTCCTGTAAACTGTAAAAGATGCATAGGGCTCCAGCTTTTTAGGGTTTTGCCAGGCCAGCCTGGCAACCAGAACCAAAGGCAGGAGTGCCAGGAAAGAGATATGGCTGTCCCAGAGTAAGGGCTTCCAGCCAGACATGCCGAAATGGAAAGTCAACCTGCAGCATGTGTGTGTCTATATTGTGCATGTGTGTTGGTACCAGCTCCAAGAAATAAATAAGTGTAGAAATTACTGACTGAACAAGAATGATCAAACTTCAAAATGCGTTTGATATGGCTGTGATCTAATGGCTGTCTCACTCGTAGGCTCACCTCCCACTGTGCCGTCTCCCTCCAAATCACCCGTCTGCCTTTAATTCATCACGCTCGTGTTATAATTTCCTCCGTACAAATGTGGAGTGGGCCAATGTTGTGCATCACTGTTTTATCCCTTGTCAAGCCTTGAGTCAGATACTCTTAATAAATGGCTGAAATAAATCATATTAGATAAGAGGACCAGTTGGTTTTCCCATTCCCAGACGAGAGTGAAGCATTAGTGCTGTTTAGTCTTGTATAGAGAGCCGTAATAAGGCTTTGAACAGTCTCCCAGATATACAAGATGGTGTGCACAGACTAGATTTAACCATTTTAAATCAAACCCTGTTTTTGGACCGTCACACTTTATGCGTCTGTTGAATGTTGCTCAATAGTAATAGCTAGAGCGTTACAAGACCTGTAACTCCCGTTTTAGTATTTGGTGAACCACTACCTGTGATGTGGTTTTTTAAATTGAAAACAAGAGAAGTGATATTAAAACAAATACTGTAGCCATCCGGTTGCAAGTGACGCCATAATCTGAGACAGCTGTTCCCAGAGGCCCCGCTTCTGAAGTAGAGGGCCGGTGTATGAGGACTCGGCAGGTTTCGTTTTGATGCCACACACATTTCGGCTCAGTCATCCAGTGATACAGTGTCAACCATAGTGTTATTTTACATTGTGAAAGTTGTTTGTCCTGATCCCCATTGTTTGCGAGTTTAGTCTCTGGGCAAATTTACCAACATATTGTATTAAGGGTGAGATGTATACTGTATTGCCTAGAGACTTCACACACAGAAACTGCGGACATTGGCAGAGAGTTGCATAAGCTGTATGGTTAAGGTCAGTCAGTCATTTTCTATACCCGTTTAGTCCTGTTAGGGGTCACGGGGGACTGCTGGAGCCTATCCCAGCTGTCATCGGGCGAGAGGCAGGGGTACACCCTGGACAGGTCACCAGTCCATCGCAGGGCCTGTATGGTGAAGGTTTCATAAAAATAAATTAATGACAGTGGCTTGCGACAGTAACAGCTCTTATTCTATTTGAGCTGAGAGTATGTGTTGCATGTCTTATAGGGAAGGCCCTTACCCATGTTTCCTGTCATTAGTAATGTGACTATACATCAGTCAGGCATAACATTATGACCACGTTCCTTATATTGTGTAGGTCTCCCTTGTGCCTCCAAAGCAGTTGTGACTTGTCAGACAATGGACATGGGCCATCTGAGGGTGTCCTGTGGTGTCCGGCAATAGAATGTTGTTAGTGGGGGGCCTTTGGGTCCTATGGGTTGAGGGGAGGGGCCTCTGTGGATCATCCCACGGATAGTTGATCAGTTTGGGATCTAAGGAACTTGGAGGCCAAACTTGTGCTGTTCTTTAAGTTTTTTTAAGTTGGTCCTCAAGGTGTTCCATCAAGGAGTGTCATTGCTATGCTGGTCTGGTCTAGGTGGCTGCTACATGTCTAAGTAACATCCACATGAATGCCAGGTCCAAAAGTTTCCCAGCAGAACACTGAATTGTCACAACATGGTCAATGTTATTTACTTCTCCTGTCGGTGGTTTTAATATTGTGGTTGATTTTGAATGCCAGTTTTTCAGAACTTAAAAGGCCATAAAGGAATAACTTCACATCTGAATAGGCTTTCTGACCAAATGTTTGATGTCAAGCTACCACCTGTTTATCTGCATTCTAGATTTGTAGGTACAGACACTTTAGCTGATCTAGTTGTTTTCTGCCTAATAACAAAGCATGACTGAAGAATGAGACCTTGGGGTTTCACTGGGGTTAAGTACTGGAATATTATGTTTCTCGCACTCATGACTTACCCTGTCCATGCTTTAGACCAAACAACTTTATTAAGTTGTTGGTATACAAAGCGCATCACTAATTCAAAGTTTAACATCTGATGTTGGTCAAACAGGCAAGCCTTATCCACACAGTTGTTGTTTTGGTAACTATTACATTGATGTTGAATGTATTTTGACATTTGTGATTTAGTTTGTAATTGCAAAACCTGAAACATATGTTTGACTGAATCTTTTCTCTTTGCTCAATGAGCCATGGCTATTTGAAAATATGAAACCACATTTTTTTTTTTTTTTTTTTTTTTTTTAACGGGAACACTGTAGGAGCATTGCACTGCTAGTGTGCATAACATAATGATCTATAGAGGTGTTCATGGAAACCACACAAATTTGAAAACTGTCTTTATATGTCTAATTGATCAAGTGAAGCTGACATGGGAAGCTCTGAAGCATTAAAACTAATTTCTCACGTACATTTTTTGCACTATATAGCACATGGACATAATTTTATGACTGACAAATAGTGCTGTGTATTTTGTTTTCTGTTTTTTAATGTATTTTTTCACAACAAAATTGCATCTTAATTTCACAGTATCTCATATGAATGCACAAATGATCATTTCTAGCAGAGAGGATTTTTCTCCCTGTAATATGTGAAAAAGATTAATTGAGGTCATTCATTTAGTTTACTTATAATGGTGCTTAGTTACTAAAAATGGTTCACGTAACTCAATGCACTTCAAAGAACCTTTAAATAAGTATTTAACAAGCAAAACAAGTTTCAAGTTTGAGGTTTAAGAGTTTTCATTAAATATGAGGTAACCTGAACTTAAAGCCATAGTCTTTATGTTTAACAAATTTCTGTCACAATATCTTTCATTGTAGGGAGAAAGTGTTTATTTTGCAAGCAGAAAGAATAATTGGTATCAGTGTTGGGACCATGAGTACGCCACAGGTATTAAAGAGACTGTCACTGTAAAATGCCTTTACTTTGACAGTCACAGTTCTGGTCGCTGCAATGGGAACATGAAATAAAATAAAATCTCAGCTCTTCCATTGTCCTTTTTTCCCTTTCTTGCTTTATTTCTGATCCGATTGAATAGCTTGCTGATCACAGGAGCGGGTTTCTCCGTTTTGGACTTTCCGGTGGCGTCTCAAGAACCTGACAGTTTCTCACTCGCCTCTAAACGAACAATCCTCCCTTCCAAACAGTCACCACAGGATCGCAGACACCGACTCTGAACACCCTTAAAACCCAGCCACACATGGGCAAGGCCTAACATGTGGACATAAATAACACACACAAGTAAATACTCACCTATGCTCTTGCTCACACACCCTTTAGTTGGAGCAGTCTACGTATGTTTCACACTCTGTATCTTTGAATGAATCTTTTAAATATATCAGCTGGTCTGATGTGCAAAAACTAATGTTAATAATCTATATACAACTACAGCTTTTGAAGTGGTAATTATTAATCAGATTTTCAAATTGACTGTAAAGTAATAGTTAATTCAGTTCAATTCAATTCTATTTATATAGCGTGAATAGCAGTACATTGCCTCCAGACGCTTTAGAAAACCCGGCCTGAAATCCTCAGAGCAAGCCTGAAGAAAATGGTGACAAGGAAAAACTTTTAACAAGAAGAAACCTTGAGCAGAACTAACTCATATGGAGGGACCCATCTGCATAAGGCCAGCCGGGTACAGACAGAAAGAGAGAGAAGAAAGAGGATAGGAGGAATGAGATAAACATACATCTGTCATAGATACAGATTACAGTATCAGAATATTTAATGAGACTGATATGCAATGACAAGGTTTTATGTTCCATATTTTTATAGCCATTCAAATTGCTTGTTCCCAAACATTAATGGGCATTTTTAAAGTTAAAGTACTGCATGTTATACTGTGGCCAATGCAAGCATTTACCTTATTTATTAGTCCTATACCTTCTGCACCATCCCTTCCAGACAAAGTCACTTGAGGTGATCCAGTCTCCCTGCAGACCACTCTGTGCCGTTCAAATGTTGCATTTAATTTGTTATTGGAAATTAAGTGCAGAATGTAGAATAAGTTATTTTAGTGCTGTGAGAGAGTGCCATTAATTTTGGAGCAGGCTTGCAAATTGGTGACTGTTGCATAATTGACGGTGTGAAGAACAGTGCATTCACTTCTCGCTCTCACAAGGTTGAGGTGACTCTGGTGTTAGACAAGAGAGATTATGAGATAAAAAAGACTCAGAGGGCATTTCACTGACTCAGTGAAGTAACTACCACAAGGCTGTGAAATCTATTCACTCATCTATGACTTGTGAAGATCGCCAAATAGAGAAGATGACAATGCTGTGTCAACTTACCTGCTCTTGTGGTTGCATTATTAAATAGTTAAGCCTGGCTCAATATTGTTCAAAATGATGGTTAACCACTGATTAACCGATATTTCAAGGGGTTTTGATCGGACGTTGTTCCTTTTTCCGTTTGGGTAAGATTAGCAAAAGATGTACAAGTGGAAGAACAATAATCCCAAGAACAATGGTGACCTTTCTACACTGACTAGTCTGTGGGGACCAGACTAGTGGCCGGGGGGACCCGACTGGAGGGAGGACGTAGTAAGCGTTGTGTGCAGAGGAAGAGAAGCGTAACACGAGGAGAGAGGGGCACATGAGGTCATAAACCAACCCTAGCTGGGTAGCTCTCCAATCTAGTCTGCTCTCTTTAAATGTAGCTTGTCAAGAGCTTCAGTCATCATCATGCCTGACATGAGTTTAGTATCATAGCCTGTAGTAAAAAACGCTTGCTAATGCCATGTTAGCAGAGATATGCGTGTCATTAGACTTTGATGTCATACATACAGTATTAATTCTCAACACTCTGCTGAAACCTTGAATGAATTGTTGAAAGTTTTCAACTTTTTGAACAAGTGTTATGATGTGTAGCAAGGAGGTAGGACCCAAATACAGGATACACACACACAAAAAAAAAGGAATGGATGAAATAACTTTTAGTTAAAAGTGACTCCAAGTAGTAGCTTAAATCCTTGCCAGGAAAGTGCAGGTAGTCCAGTGCAATACAGGCATACAAAATAAAGCAGTTCAAAAATCGTGAAACCAGGAACTGCGAGGAGTTGAACAGAGACACTAGGAGACGCGAGGGTACACGAACAAGTGGATAACTCAAAGGAGGTAACTTCAACAGGGGTAACTCAACAGATGACATGATGAAGGATAAAGGCAAAGGCAGAACTATATACACAGACTAAAGTTAGTGAAACTAATGAGGGCGGAACACACAAGGAGAAACCAATCATTTAATCAGAGGGAAAACACAGACAGAAAGTAGAGCATTACCACAGAAGACGCTTACAAAACTGAAACAGGAAATGCAAAGAAAACCAAGCAGAGCCACAGAAAACTCTTATGAACAGAAAAAGGTTTTAAAGTTAATACCATCACAACATGCTTATAAATGATCTCTTAAGAATGTTAGTGTAACTGTTCAGTTCACAGTGGTCAACTGCAGAAAGCCTCTGTTTGCACAGACACACACACTCACAAACTTCCAGGTCCACCTTTGACCTCCTGTGAGATACTAGTCGTGAGCTGCTGAGGTTGCGACAGATGTGTGTTTCCAGAACTCATCGGTTAACTCTGGGCATCTCACCAATGCCCAGAGCAATTTAATTAAAAGTGCTTTTGTTGATCAGTGTAGGCTGTCTTGCTGACTTTTTATCTTGAAGACTGTTCATAAACTGTGACTCATTAAAGTTTTATAATAGCCTTCATGTTTTTTTAGTACACTGCATCATAGGTTCAGGTATCTGGAAGCTGCACAGAGCTGCCCTTGTGGTTTGAAAGCGCTTCATTAGGACTTTCAGCTCTTGTTACACCTTTCGTCAAGTGGGTCCGCCGAGAGCCGCCATCCATCACTGGATGATTCAGGTTGATTTGACCAAATCAATCCATTTAGCAGGACTTCTGTATGTGTCTGGATAAAGGTAGCAATTTTTGGGCTGCCCGTAAACATATGTGAATGTATCATACTGCAGACTACAGAAACGTTGGTGTGAATACAGGGTTGGGTAGGACAATGTGCTACTAATTAACTTCACATTTCGGCCCTGTTTGTGTTTTCAGTGACGTGTCTAAAGATGGGCACTCATTCTGCAGACCCTGACAAAATGGACGGAGGCAAGTTCTCTTTCCTCCTGTCCTTTGATGGCAGATGGCGGAAGAGAATCGGGCATTGCTGTCATAGCTGATGGAGAAGCTGTCCTGGTTGGCGGAACTGCGGGAAAAACAAAGTCAGCAGCAGTGGCGTATGGCAGCCATTATCTCCCTCTGTGATTAAAAGCAAGAGTCTGTCCCCTTGCCTCAAACTACGGCCTCCTGCCAAACCACCAACCACAGCTATTCATCCTGGTCCCTGTGTACCATTTAATCATGTGTGCACTCTTGACTATTGTGGTCAGGACATTTTGCATATGGTGTAGGGGGGCAAGTGTGAGGAAAGGGCAATGAAGCACAGTTATTATTGTTTTGTATATTTCTTTTTATTCCCCCAAATACATTTAGTTTCAGATAGTTTCCAGAGTTGTTCAATTCACTTTTGTTTTTATTGTTTAAAAAAATGTTTAATTTCTATTTAAGTTGTGCCTTGTGATTCACATGCCACTACTTGCAGTGTCCAAGAAACCATGGAGAGAAGCATTTACCCACAACTGTTACCGGAACTGCACACATTAGTTTTTCTAACAGTCGGATAGCCATTTTATTCATTGCCTTTATTACGCAGCAGGATAGAGGTTTTTTTTGTTGTTGTTGTGTACACAGTGAACAGATATAGGCTGTTAGGGTTTGTTGTTGTGGCTGCTCTTTGGATATTGTTCAGTTCATTACTAATTTAATTTCTGACACTGTGACATCTACGTCATCATAGTCATCTGATTATCCACATGGGAGACTTAAAGTTAATGTTGTCCTTGTTTACTGCAGTGGCATGGTTCAGTGCTGGTCTTTCTCCTTTGCGCTTTATTTTTGTGATCCCTTGCTTTGAGCTTTTTTATTTTGCTCGGTATTCTTTTGCCAAAAACCAATAACTTCTTACACAGTATGCACTCATTAGTGATGTTAGTGCATTCCCACAACGCCGTAATAAACTCATGTACAAAGTTATCCTAACCTACGGAGCCAATGGTCAGAACTGACAATAGAATGCTGCCGTAAACTTTATATTAAAGCAGGGGTGTCAAACTCAGTCAGAGGCTGGGCCAAAATGAAGAACTGACTCCAGGTCACGGACCAACTAGAATGGCTTTTTATTTAAATTGTGAAGCACTTTGTCTTTTCAGATGTCAGTCAGTCAGTCATTTTCTATACCTGTTTAGTCCTGTTAGGGGTCAAGGGGGTCTGCTGGAGCCTATCCCAGCTGTCATCGGGTAAGAGGCAGGGGTACACCCTGGACAGGTCGCCAGTCCATTGCAGGGCCAACATTTACACTCACATGCACACCTACGAGCAATTTAGAATCAATTAACCTAATGAGCATGTCTTTGGATGGTGGGAGGAAGCCGAAGTACCCACGCAGACACAGGGAGAACATGCAAACTCCACACAGAAAGGCCAGCCGGCCCATGGATTCGAACTGGTGACCTTCTTGCTGTGACGCATCAGTGCTAACCACCTCGCAACTGTGCCGCCCGCTACAAATAGTGTACAATTCTGATAGACAGATATAAAATATTGGACATACAATTGTCCCACAGGCCAGATGTGGCCCGCGAGGCTTGGGTTTGGTATGTGTCTTTCACCTGTGAACAAGTTTTCAAGGCTACCAAGCTAGCTGGTGGTACAATGGTAAAAGCAGGAAATACAGTATAGATAGTATATATATGATGTTATACACTGCAATGTCCAATCTCTTTTTTTCCCAGTCATCATGTTACTTCAGCAGTAAAACCCTTTTTTGAGACTGCTATTTACAGTTTCAATTTACAGGCTGAAATTGCATTAGGAGTGGCTAAATAAGATAATAGACTGTAGCTCTTGATAGATTTTGGACTCTTGCTTGAGTACCTGTGTATTAATCCACTTTTTTTTCTTATTTATTTTTTTCATTCTTATGGCGAGTCTTGTAACGTCATCATGGCTAGTTTTTCCACCAATGCAGAGAGAAAAAAACAAAACCCTGCATGCAATCAGATAGTCCTACAACCAGTCAGAGCCTTTCAGTTCTAACCAAGTTCAACTCTAAAGTTCTCAGATGATGTGAACGAATACCTTGCTGTTACTCTTCTGTCCATCACCGCATGAAGTCTGTCCAAATGATTAGTTTAACCTGTCAGATCTTTGCAGGAGCACAATCAGCACAATCCACTTTCTACTGAAAAAAAAAAAAAATCTATCTTCTTCCTGAACAAAAGTAAGATTTGTTTTCCTTTCTTTTTTATGTAGTCAGAAAAAAAATAGCAGTAAAAGTTAAATAAAACAGTACTATAACTCATTCTGTCATGGCAAAACTGTTGCACTGTTTGCACAAACTGACTGAACTCAAAGTTAAAACTGAATCCCTGATTCCCTGAACTGAATTCTGTTGACATTTCTCTGGATTGATATTATATTGTATTATATTCATGTCATTTTTTATGGCCTTGTCATTTGACAGATGAAACTTGAACAGTCACAGTGACTGTGTGTGCTCAGGCCGGCACAGGCCAAGATGTGAGAGGTATTGTGTGAGATGACCTGAGCTTAGACACATTCACACTTCACCAAGCTCAGGAAATCCCCGTAAAAGAGAGACAGACTGTACTGTACTCTCTCTCTCACTCTCTCTCTCTCTCTCACACACACAGACAGGCTTACTGAAATAAATGTAATAAATATAGTTAACCTTATATCCTGCTGGTTTTGTTTTTACTGCATGAGCAACCATACACATTTCAGATATAATGCTTCCATATTGCACATTCTGTGTGTGATATGAATCCCACCTGTTTTATTTCCTCCTGCTCTCTATTAGACATTGATCTGTCACCACATCATGACAGAGAGTGCACATTCAGCACACAGACAGTTGAACCTGTGGCCTGAGGGGTTAAAGTAATACTGTGCTCACCATTTCTGTTACATAATGGTGTGTCTGGCGCTCCACGTTGCAGGTGTTGCTGTGCAGCCTTTACACTGATGTGGTCTAGTTTGCCTGTGAAACTCCCAGCCGAGACTGCCACCGCAAAACTCATGTTAACCCCTTCCTGTGTGAGCCTCAGACGAAAAACACTCAATCTGAGGTTTTCAGCTGAGCTGTGTTTGCAGGCCAAAGGTATGTGTAAGTTCATCCTTCTGTCTGAAAGCTGTGAGAAAACTAATTTCACTCTTTTTGACTTTTTGACCAAGAATGAACTGTTATTGTTTTTATTATTTTATCAAGGGAATTGAACTTGGAATTAAAATCATGGCAATATTTACTTGTTTGGGGCCAAGAGACAGTAGTTCGCTGTTGAGAACCTTTTTCCCTTTTTCTGCACCTATTGTCCAGTAATCTTGTGAAAATGCTGCTTTACTTTGGAATGCGACACCTGAAAGCAGAAATTATTAATACAATGATCAATGTCCAGTTAAATGGTGTTCAGAACATCTTTTTGTAATATAATACAAAATGGGACGTGATTGGATGACTCTTTCAAGGGAATCGCAACATGGCGTAGTCATGACAAGTTTTGATACCGAATCTGTCTGAACTTAATAAGCTTATATAAGATCAGAGTTTACTCACATTTCTATTTCTATTTCGTTTCACAAATGTTTTACAGTGCACCAACACTGACTGACAGAACAGACAGCTCAGGAACCATGTCATCACGTTTATGAAAAATTATCATCTTCTCTCTCTTTCTCTCTGACTCTGCAGTGGTGATGGAACTGCTAACGGAAATTCTGCACTGCACAGACCCCACCGGTAGTTGAAAGTAGAACTAATAAAAGTGACATAGTTAAAGCTTTGTATTTCATGGCATCATGTGACATGGACATCTGGCAAGGGTTCCTAATGTATTTAAACCCAACTGCCCGGAAGCCCCTGTGCTGAGCACCCCCACCACATCCCCCACTAATGTCTCATAATTCTTTGCATTGCAGCCATGCACTTAAATACATCAGTCATAAAATGTAACATTGTAGTTAAATGAAGTTTAGTGTGCATCTCAAGTCACAAGATACAGGTAACGATAACTGATTATTCCGTTTTCCCATTAGCAAAGAATTCTCCGATCCCTCCACTGTCTCATTAAAGCTGAACGTGAAAATGTTGGCAGTAGAGAGAAGCCATGGATCGTGGCCCACATTCTAGTGGCCAAGACCTTTTGATTGAGAAAATTCCATATGAGGGAGAACATCAGCGCCTTGTATACACTGAAATAATAAGCTGACCCAACCGCCCCCTTTCTCTGTGCCTTTGAGCACTGGCCAACCATCTGAATCCACTCAGTCCCAAATGAACAGCTTATTTTTCAAAGTGTCTCTCATTTGTGCTAGCTTGGCACCCTGACTTGAGATGGGAGGGGGAAAAAAGGAGGGTGAGGTGGAGCAGCAGTGTCATCTTAGAGCATGTCAGATTATCCTGTCTGTCTTGAAAATCCTCTGATGGGTCAGATTTTCCCTGGTGGAAGGGTATGTGGTGGGAAAATGGGCAGAGAGTGTCTCTGTGGGACCTTTGAATCCACGCTATTCTTTCAAGAGGTGATATGTGATTTTGTTTTTACTCCTGGGCACTGGACTAAGTCGGAACCAAACTTTGTACACAAAGACAACACTTCTCTAAAGGTTTATTAGGTCCTCATTTTTTGTATTTATTTTATAGCTCTTATATATATTGACAATGATGAGATTGTGTGCACCCATTTACTCGATGAGCTCTGTAAATGTAAACACACCAGTCAGAATATGAAAAATAGGAAGATGTTTGCATCTTTTGTCCGACCAAGAGTTTTAATTGCTTACTCTCAAATTAAGGGTTTGACTACAGTATAAATACTATGTGTGTTTAATGTAAAACATCTCAGTAAGTATTTTGGCATTTACAATTTTATTGTAATAATCATAAAAATAATAAAGAAAGAAGACCAAAGTTGAAATTATCCTTAAAAAGGGACTGTTTGTGTTTATAAAATCAGGCACTTGCGGCACTTTCCCACAGGGTGGTGTGGATGTGGGTGTTTATTTGGACTTTAGTAAGTTAATGTAACAACTGTGATTTGATTTGATTCATGGCTTTGTTCTAGCTAACACTACTCACTCCCTTTGTTTGCTCTAAACCTTGCTTCACCATGGCCCTGCTTGCTCTCTCTCTCTCTCTCTCTCTCTCTCAGTCGGGATGCAGTGGCCAAGATAAAAATGTGCTTTTTAAGGGCAGATTCGACAGTCGACAAATTCATTATTTTTCCATTCAAGGACACAAAGGACACAGAGGACTTGAACTAAAACAATCTTTGAATGTATATAAAAAGTTTCTTTACAATGAAGCTTTAAGAACACATCCACCAACTGTCAGCACTTTAAGGCAGTGAGTGATAACTGTCTGAACAATGGGAAATTCAATATTCATATCCATAGATGAGCTTTCTTGTCTGCCAGTCCAACATCTATCCATTCATTATCTATTAAGTCTTATTTTATATAGGGTCACAGGGGTACTAGAGCCTATCCCAGATGACACTGGGTCAGAGGCAGGGTACACCATGGACATGTCGGCAGGCTGTCATAGGGCTCCAGTCCAATCAGTCTAATGCAAACCACTACAGGAAACCACAAAGGCTAAGACAGGGCAAAGGCCTAATGTCCAGCATACTCACTGACTGCTGTTGCTCCTGATTTACATGACTTATTTACATTAATGTTTTTGCCATTCTAAACTATTATTTCAGTAGATGTGTAAAGGACAAATCAATAGAAGCAACATATGAGCACTTCCTGTGCTACTACTCCACTGGGTAACATTACATTTCTGCCCTGCATTAAAATACATATACTGTATTCTGAAGCTCATGTATGTGGATGAGGTATTTTTCTATACTCTGCTTGCCACATCTTCATTGTCACATTGGTTGATGCTAACTATGACAAACAATCTCGCATTGGCCAGCATATGGCCTTTTCAGCAGCATGTCTGTCAGTTCTCCTCATAAATTCAAAACAAGGTCTCAGAAATATTCCCTTCCACCAGTACATTAAGTCCACTGCTGTACCTGCTGCCCTCCCAGAAACCTCTGGTATTCTCATTAGGTTCTGGAATGCCCTGAGGTGCAGGAAAGAGTGTGAGATGTGAAAGTATCCCTCATTTGCAAATGCCACTTGACATTTCTTAAAGGTTGGTGATGAGCCAGGCTGGCAAGACAAACTGGTCTCATAGTAGACACTGTACTTTAGTGTCTCTTTTATTGTCTAAATGTAAATCCCATCATTGTATCAAAGTGTTAACCTTTCAAACCTCTCTACGGGTAGCAGTGATACATTGCTTATATGCTTGTATTAAATTAGAGTGGTAATAGATTAAAATATTTAATCACGAGTAACTGCAAGATTTCCATAGTTCACACACATTAACCAAAAACAATCACATTATTTCTATCTGTTTTACATTGGTTCATATCAACAATAAATGCAGATAACTTTGGTCTTGTCAAGGTACACGACCAAAGCTGCTACAGGCTTTCTTGGTCTGGTATATCCAGAAGCTTATAACAGCTGATGTATGGCCTTGTTACAAACCTTATACTCTATATTGGTTTTAGTTAAATATTGAGTTCTGCCTCCTTGGTATCAGCTTTACAAATCTGAAGATTAGCTGCTCTTGAGATTTGGACTGTTGACTGGACAAAAAACATGATGGTGCCATCCGTTTAAACCGTCCTTTATAGTAAATTGTCCAAACTGGCTTGCTATGTAAGCAGTAACAGTTTTGTGGCATACAAGTTATCTTAATAAGCAACTTACTAATCTAACTATTCCTCATGCCTAAAGTTTTTTAGAGTAAAGCCGTCCAAAGTTTGATGCAAAACAGTGTCCGGGTAGGGTTGCAAGCCTTTTTGAGTCGAAGCCGAGTTTAAAGTAGTTCAGTTTTTGACCTAAATGAGACTTGTCTCAACTCTAGTCTAAACCTCTGACTAGTCTATATTGCATCACTGAACTGCCAGTAATGGTTTTCACAATTAAGCAGTTCCTGCATAAATACATTTATATAGACAGAATCAATTGCTTGAAGTAACACTGGGTTTGTCCCAACCCACACTTAGTATTTGTGAGTAGTGAAGTGCTTACTTGACATATAGCATTTCCACAGTAGCCAAGTGCAGTTCCTCAAGCTCCTCAGTGCAACCATGCCAAGTGGCCATTATGAAGCATGCAGAGGTTTATGAGCTCACTGGGACACACTTGGATTAATAAGGACGTCCAGCAGCTTCCACATATATAAAAACAGAAAACGGAACAAACCAGCTCAGGTTATCTGCTGAGTTTTCACGTTACAGGCAGCTGACTGTAAAACATGCAACTTAGAGCAGGAACACAATAAAGAAAGTAAAATGTGTTATGGGATGTGCATGAACTGTACGGAAAACATAGAATAGCAGGTTATGTTTAATGGTTTCTGATAAAAGCTTCAAGAATGGTACATCATTCTCAGGGTCTGGTCTGGTGTGGCAAAGTGAATGGTGGCGATTTAGGATTAGGTTGAATACACTTACTCTGGCTCCAGTTGTTGATTCCCCTAGATGTAGCTGACTTATTACTGTGTTAATGGTACATACACTATTTACTTATATGTTTAAGAAATCGGCCATATGCACTAATTTTAGTGTTGACTGCTATTTATTCTATCTAATTGTTAATACTGAAATTAAAATCCAACTTTTTGCAGTCCTGTCTCAAAAGATGTGACCGAATCAGTGGAAGGGATGTTTCATAACCTGGCAACCCAGAAGTTGTCCACTGGCAAGAGTTTACTAACTATTTCTGAGGCCCTTATCAGCTCAATTAGTCTTGCCTCCAAACGAAATTGCAAAAACGAAAGTTTTTGCAATGTGAATTACAGATTTTAGATTCACAAATAAAAATCCTTTGGGGAGTAAATGTTCTATCAGTGCTTCCAAGCAATAATGTGTCATTGTGTTTTTTGGAGACGGCTTGTTATTTAGTGCATAGCTCAGTTTACTTGTCAGGGTTCTGTGGCTCTGAAAGGACAACAGTCGGAGAAATGTCAAGAAGTCATAAATTATTGCCAGAGAGTTTTTTTGTCAGCATTGCCCAAGACCTGCTCATGATTGTAAATTGAGTGCATCTGCTGACCTCATTGACCTCAGACATTATGATTGACAGCAGAAGTGAAACGTCGAGGCCAATAAATAAAGTGAAAATTAAATGAAAAATGATGAATCAGTGTCGATCGTGGCTTGGAGGACTCCTTCACGAAGCCCAACCCAATTGGATCAGCATGTTCGGGACACATAATTTGACAGTCTCTGCTTGTCATCCACCAGGCAGATGATGATGATGAAGGTGATCTGTCTTAGCTGTAATTTAGACAGTTTCATTTAGTAATTTAGTTTGAATGCAGCAGATCTGTAAAGTTCCTTCCTTGTTACTTTGGATGGCAAAGTAAAAAAAAATAAATGCTGGACTCACAATTGATCTGAGCTGTAAATTAGTGCACATCGTCGCACACTTTGAAAAACAAGCTCTGCTGCAATGACACCGCAGCCACATGTGGCTTTCATAAGCTCCATGTGTGTCTCTCTGTTTCCATGGGAAAGACAGCGGAGCTTTGTTATCTGCTGATCCAAGAGAATGACCCGATGATGCTCCATGTTATTTCTGACCAAATCATACTTATCAGTCGTAGCTGTTTGGAAGGTCGTGGGGTCGCTCCTATACCCTGCACCATGCACAGGCACACACACAGCAGGTGCTTATCCCCTTTGACTGCAGTGATGAGTCAAGTGGCTGACATTAGAATAACAAAGGCGGGCGGCGGCGGATTGGAGATGGCCAGGTTTCACAGGTGCTGCTGCGGCTAAATCCTGCCGATACAGCAGGGAGATTAGAAGAGTCAAAAGTGATCATGGGTAATTGGTTATCTCACCTCAAGCACCTCGCAGGGTCTTATCCCCAAGTAAGCCTCCTTATACTCTTAAGTGGACGGCTGCTTTGGTGGAGATGGATGGGGAGGAGGGGGCTGAAAGTTTTGGAGTCTTTGAAAGGTTCATCTGAGAAAGTGTGAGGAGTTGTGGCTTCTGCCTGGGTATGATGAAAGAGAAGGGATACAGTTATGCCAACTAGTGCATACACCCTACTCTCGCTCCCTCTCTCTCTCTAGCACACAAACACACACACGCACACACATACATCTTGATCCACTCAGGGGCTTCATGTTAGTTTTCATTATCAGCTCTTCCTCTTCACATAATTGAGCACAATACATGTTGAGTTGGGCTTGGAGTTCCACAGCGAGAGAGGATGAATACATCATTAGCCATGACTTCCCACACAAACACAGTCCTTGGTAAACAGAGTGGAGGGAGATGATGGGCGCGCTTCCACTCTCGCAAACTATAGCCGTAATTTCATTGAGCCCTCTCTCGCCCGTCGGTCGGAAAAACTTCCACAAAGCCTATTTAATTGGTAATCCCAAAGACACAGAGAAGATGATCAGAATTAGGCTATATCATGGTGACTTAATGAAAGAAGTGTTTTCCATCTAATTTAATCAATATTAGAATATCTGCCAATTAGCAGCATTATTTTACTTTGCCTATGAAAATCAGGACCCTGCTCATTTATCGCAGCTTCATCTCACACACTGGTTGCATTACAAATGTGATAACAATGGCTGATTTTTGATTTTGCAGCTGAGAAATAAGAAGAGAGGGCGGCGTCCTAATTACACTCCATTCAAAGTGTTGATGAGGTTTAACTGGCAAAATTAATTAAAACTTTTTTTTTTCCTCCATTCCCGGTCAAGATTAGAATCATGACGTTTGGAGTATTTAATCAAAAATACATTTTTCAATTAATTAAGAGCTCATTTGCATATATGTATGTTAATTTGAGGGAAGGGATTTCAATCACGCGTCTTGAGCAAACCTCATCACAGAGATGTTTATTTGTCTTTCATCCGTTAACCTTAGCTGGTGCATGGGACAGTTAGAGCGGCATTAATGATATTGGTGGATTAAATCCTAATCTTAATTCCCTCCCCTTAACCCCCTTTACAGCCACAGATTAGTGCCGCATATCTAATTTTCATAGGATTCTCTGATTACCATACTTATCTGGTTGGGCCTTTTTAATTGGAGATACACAGGACACAAAGTCTGTGAATAGGTTTCAGATGCTCTCAACTTGAGAAGGATTAGGCTACATATCAGCTATCCACTCAGCTAATAGACAGACACTGAAGCCAGTTAAAACACAGACGAGGAGTGGAAAAGAGAAAGAATCATGCCTCATCTGCAAGCTTCCCCCCTCAGTCTTTTCGTTTTTTCCTTTCCCAGCCCGTAGTGGGAATAGGAGAATCAATTAAGGGCACACATAACAGAAGGAGACAGCAAGCCTTTTAGTGCTTAGGTTAATGGTGAGTTATTGTATGAGAATGACTCTATGAACATTGCTTAATTTCCCCTCCCTCTTCCCCTCCCTTCCTCTCTGTCTCTCTACTGACTGTGGTTAATAGCTATTTTAAGAGCAATATGATGTATTACTCGGGGCTCTCTCAGGGGAAACCCGGGGGCTCCTGTACTGAATCCATTTAAGACACCGTGGCGATTCCACGGTCATACTCGGCCCTATTCAAGCAGCGCTCACGCGCCCTCCCTCCCAGCACTCCCCTCAATTTAATGGGAAATTAGCCATTCAGAGCTGTATTTAAATTCTGACTGTAATACTGGTCAGAGGGTGAGTATAACACACAGGTATGAAGAAACGGTTCCCCGAAGGTCTTGGGTTAACGAGAAGTTAGTGGATACTAGTCCCGCTAGTGTCAGTAAAATAAAGTTGGCACCAATCAACACAAGCAGCTGACTTGTATACGTAGTATTTTGGTACTTATGAACTGTGAAAAAAATCTAAAAACACCTGTGTATAACTATTCATTTCTCTTAGTTTAATCCTTGGGTCCATAGCTCTAAAGCTCCTACTACTACTGTTTCTGTCACACACATGTATCACACTGTGAAAGTGTTAAGTTGATATGGCTAACATGTACATGTCAGACACCAAAGGAGCATTAGCATTCATGTCATGATTTGTGTCTGTCTACATGTTAAGTCCAATACTGGGAGTATTCCTTTCCTTATATCCTTTTAGCTCTGTCTTCAGCAACTCCAGAGGGAAATATCTGGAGCTTTAGCTGCAAAATGTGCCATTACGTTTGCTACATAGTCACTAACTTTGTTTGTCAGCTACTGAACTGTTTTGCTGGATACAGCGCTGATGGGAGCAGTAAGTCACAACCAAAACAGTGAAGTTACAAGGTCTCAGTAAATGGTCATGTATTCATCAGCACTTCTCTACCTATTGTTCACACAAGCGCACACACATTCACACACCAGCGCCAAGTGACTGGGAGCTCTGGGTTCAGTGTCTTGCTCAAGGATACTTTGGCATGTAGTCCGTGTACTGGGGGATCAAACCGCTAACCCCCTGGTTCACCGACAACCCGCTTTACTAAGCCACAGCTGTCCCAAGTGTAAGAAGCTAGAAAGCTGTGAAAGTTTGTTAGTAAGCGTTGGTAAGCATTCATTGTGGGTTTGTCACTATAATTCTCCGTAACATGTCACGTATAATCAGCTGACACATTGAGTTGCTAGTATCATTCTAGATGCTGTCTTAAGCTGACTTAAACTGCTCAAGCTGATACAGTTCATTCAGCTGCATACCAAGTGACCTCACATGAAGAACCGATCATTTTTTTTATTTCAGATCACAAGCTGGAGTCAGACAACGCGCAACAAGGATGTGACTGCAGGTGTCTCATACACCACTTTGACCCACTCTTATGCAGGAACACTGTCAGTCATCCATGCAGACTTGCACATACATGCACTGATGTGCAGATGCATTCTCAGACGGGAGTGGTGAATCCAGGGCCCAGCTGGTTGGCCTTCCACACATGGCCAGTCGAGACAGAGGAGCAGAGGTGTCCCCCAGCAAGTGTGCTCACTGGAGGGTGAAGAGACCCAGGGAGGGTTAGCAAATTGCAAGTTTCAGCCTATAGGGTGTGTGCGAGAGAGTGCGTGTGTGCATGGGAAAAGCATGTCTGCAGGTTACGCCACATCTTTGTGGCCGCTGTGTTTGCTGTGCTGCTTTTGCCGCATGTGTGCGCAGTGTTTGTGCATCCTGTCTGATCAGGGTTTAATGACGGCTGAAGCCCTGGTCCTGGCCTCAGTAATGAATGAGCTATTACCTAATGAAATTTGAAGAATGCTTGGCAGCAGCAGGCTGAGTTGGCGCCACACACCAAGAGCTGGTTCCAACACGCAGCAGCGATGCCATCGTATTTAGGACTGGTGTTTGCCGTTATGCGAGATGGGGGCCAATGTGTGCTCTGCCCTGATTGTTTGAGTATACTATCATTAGCAGGCTGGCTTTCAATGAGTCTTTCATCCCCAAGACAAGTGTTTGTTGAACGCTAGCTACAGTTTTGCCGGTCCTGATGTAATTAACAAGCGGACAGTCCATTTTCACACTTGTTTCCCGCTAGATTCTCATACAGTATAACTCATGTGTATGTTTACTTTTTTCTTTTTCAAGAAAAGCATGTAAAAGAATGCACAAGTGAAAACAAAAGTGTGCGCTCAGAGGTTGGCTGGAAAATTATGACCACAAATAAGATTATGTTTTTTTTTTCCCGGTCTCACACGGTGGTGATAATGGTTAAAAAAGAAATCCATCCCTGCTGTGCACACTTTGCACACACATTCCTCTGTGTTTCCATAATGCTGAAAGGAGGGCCTTAATGTTTTCCACAACTGGAGTAGTGTGTCTGTGGGGTGTGTATATTTGTGCATGTGCACTCGTTCACACACATCCACATGAATGAGTAATTGCATACATTGAGCATATTGGCAAAGGCACGCTGCACACACGCCTCCCTGAATACCACACACATTCACGTTGAGAAAGCCCTTTTCTCTCTCTCCCATTCTCTCTCTCTCTTTCTTTCTCTCACCCTCACACACACTCGCAGCAAGCGCAGCGTGTGTCAAAGTAAAAGTTTGCTTACTTTGTCAATGTCATCATACTGCCCTCTTTTGTCAGCGAAAGTCAGAGAATGCAACAGAAAATCTTTTCTTCTCTCCCCTCAGCCTGTCACACAGCGTTTTACTTTAACTGTCCTTTAATGCCCCACAGGATGGATGAATGGTTTGTATTATTTTTTTTATTATTAATATCCTTTCTGCATACCTTCAGTAGTACCTGGTGGCACACACTAATGAACATGTGGTATACAGAAAGCAAACTCGTGCAATACGTACAAATTAGAAGAAAAAAAAATGACCCTGTGCTCCCTGATTTAAATGTAGCCCTGGCTATATCGCACCGCCCTGTAATTGTTAATCAATAGTATATTGAGTTTTACATCCAGTCACTAACCTGTGTGGCTTTACTGATCAGCCGGCAGTATCCCTGTGTCAGTCACGCTGCTTCAGGATCGTTTTAGGCCAATTGAGCTCTTTATCAGCATATCAAAAATAGAACAAAGACACTGCAGCCTGTACAGCGTGGCGGCTGCATGTATAAAATCATGTTCGCTCAAAAAAAAGCCCAGCTTGACATGTTGTGTACTTGTGCTACTGAAAAATAATTTGTTGATTTAAAAAAATAAAAAATGTGGTGAGAGATCACTTGACACAGCATTTCATCAGTCTCAGTTGTTATCGTTGTTATGGTATTTTAAACTTAAGTCTTGTTTTATTTGTTATAGTTCACTGTTTGCTTTTTATAACTGTTCACTAATTGTTCCATTACCTGCATAAGAAAAAAAAAAAAAATGGTGGGAATCCGTAAATGGGAATCTTGCATATATGACAATATCGTCAGAGCCCACCTTCAAAGTATGTCCTGACTGACTCGCAAAATGCAAACGTGTAAATGACAGTTTTGCATTTTAAAGATTCACAGCCACATTTTACTGAATTGGGCTCCTCAGGGGAAACTCTAATTAATTTAAGTAATTATTAATCAAGTTGGTATTAAATATATATATATATATATATATTTTTATTTTTTCTGGGTAAGTTTGGAAGATGCTATCATATTTGAGAAAAAATATATATAATTCTTTCTGTTTCTCTCAAATATTATTATTGACTCAATTCGAAAGTGCACAATGGATTACTGTGAAATGCACTGGAATGAGCACAGATTCACTTTTTTTTCTGAAAAATAAATGACGTCACATTTTCAACTATAATTCATAGCCATAAATTATTGATTCATTAAACCAAATTGATCTTTAATGCTATTATTCAGTGTTTGAGTACAGTTTAATGCATATTGTTCAAAATCAGAGACACTAATTTATGAAAGATCATCTGTAATTAGAAAATATTTTAAGAAAACGGAGAAACTTTTAAAAGAGCATTTTGGAAATACACATGCAAACAGTATGTATTCATCTGCAAATAATTTGTATAAATTAAAGTTTTTTTTATTAAACTGTATATTTTCTTACACAATATTAAAGACAGTTATTCTGGACAGGAAGGCTGACAGCTGGAACCTGCAGTGTTCGTACACTGTCTGCCCTTCACAGTTGAGACTTTTTTTTTTTTATAGAAAACGGCTCCCCTAGTGGACTCACAAGGTACTACCTTTACTTCCCTCCACAGATTAGTCTCTCACATTACAGTGTCACCGTTGCTCTGAGTAATTTCCTTGTGTATTTTTTTGACTGGGAGAGAGAGTGCCGGATTAGAACCTATAATCTAGCTAAACGGCGGCATCAATCAGCAAAACCTTTAAACCGGCCCGAGCTAGGTTCAGGCTGCTCTCATCAGACGTGGCATTGATTGACAGCTCCAAGAAAGGAGGAAAGGTGACAGCGGAGAGACCGGACTTGCTGCCAGGCTGCCTCCACTTTATATGGGGTCATTCCCACTTCTGGGAAATGTTTTGATGCTGAAGTCAAACCCAGACATGCAATCACCTGAGGTGTTACAATCCCTCAGTTTTATCTGCGGTCCCTCAGAGGGTGCTGCAAGTTCCCAATCCTCTTACTGGTCATTCGTTCTTGGTCTGCTAATACCATTAAAAATCCAATCCATGCTACTCTATCCACTTAGGAGTACAATGGTGTGTAAATGCTGGCCGCTGGGATTATACAGAGTAAATCCAGAGAGGGCATGAGATGAGAGTGATTGGTGGCCACAGACAGGGATGCGGATTCTTTATCTGACAATGTCTTTTTCACATTGTCACTGGTGGTTCCGTTTTTGATGAGGAAAGCTTGATGTGTGACTGTAATACATACATCACAACTTCTGTGTACTTTGTTTTGTATTTTGTAAATCTATCTTAGAATGAACACGAGAAAGAAATCAACTAAACAGTTAAAAAAAATGCATTTGCAGTACAGAACACTCATGTATGCACTGAAAACAAATGTGACTTCCTCTGAGTAAAATAAAAAAATAAATTAAGAAACTGCTACAGTATAAACAAGACCACAACCCCTAATATACTTTACTGAGTAATAATTTAACCTGTATATAGAGGCCATTAATTTCTATTTTTACACCTACAAGCTGTACATAATTGCTGCGTGTGAGCCTTTTATCCTTGTCTGGCTTTATTATCTTCGTATGACTGTGTTGATTTCCTTCCTGTAGTTTTTAGTTCTTTGTACTCTCTGTAGCACGGTGGGAGCTACACAGAACAAGAGTCAAATTCACTCTGCGAGAAAGCAAGCCTTGTCAGTAAATGTGATTCTGATTCTGTTTCCAGGAGACTAATATATTAGCGTGACAGCTAGTGTTTGACAGCATTTCTGATCTATAGATGAAGATGAGAGTCTAATGGTACCAGTGCAGTCATGCGGAATAATAAGTTCATCTTATGGAAATTGTTGTTTTGCTTTTGTTTGGACAAGGAAATGTTTGAAAAGTGACTAATAATACATGGAAGATGATATACTCCAACAAACACAACATAAATGTCACAATTCCGTAGTAGTTTTCATAAATGAAATAAAAAATCCAAGCTGTTAAGCCTTCAAACACCTTGTAGTTTAATTAATTTCACTTGAAAGAGTGATCAAAAATTACCGCAAACTGAAGTAACAGACATCTGAGTAGTAAAACTGAACTAAAGTATTAGGTGTCGTGTTTTCAGTTGTGTAGCAGTGAAGTTCAGGCTATCATTGCTTTTGCTCTCTCAATTTTGATTCCTTTCCCCAAAAATGCCCCATATGATCTGGTCAAGTTACAGCTAAAGCCTATAATGTTGTTAAAAAAATTCAGTGTCTTGGCACAAAGCAGTGGACACACTCCACTGGTAGTTTATCCAATGTATCTAAAGAAGACAATTTCAAACTCAAAGTGAACAAATGAAATGCTTCTAATAATCCTTCACTGTACAGGAGGACCGCCTGCACACAGCCGGGCCACGTTGAGTCTGAAAGAGTTGCACCATGAAATGAGTCTGTAAACCCTGACGAACAAAACAACAATGAAACAAACTTCCAGTTCAGCAGAGGAACCATTAGACAGGATTGACTGCAGGTCAGAAGGTCCTCCAAAGGACTGGAGGAACTCCTGACCTCCCGCATGGATCCAGTCACGGTCTGGGTTTAGAAAGAGCGTTCACTAATGGCAGCGTAAGTCCCACTCTGGCTACAGTAAAGCTGGCTGTTCGTGACAGAGGGATATGTTCTGGAATCCCTTTCTTCTCCGTGGGTGCAACTTCGCTGTCTTTGTGTCATCCCAGAGTCCTGGCTATTGTCAGGGAACATTAGCGGCGATGCCTCTCAGAGACCTTGTGGTCTGAAGACCTGCTAAAGGAGAGTTCAAGGATCATCTACACCTGTATCCCTCCTTCTGTTATTATCTCGTATTTCTGGGGTGATATGTCACGTATGTCAAATGTAATTCAAGCATTCATAGGCTACCTTCCAAGGTGGGAAAAGTCCTTCACAGGGAAGCCGTGCTCTCAGTACACGGAGCCCTATGACGACAACGCCCGCTGTAGACAAAAGGGGCCTCCTTTGCTGTCAAGATAACGCCACGGCAGCTATTGTAAAGTCACAAGGCTATTGTGTAGCTGATTTCTTTGCCGGTTTGCAGAGGCCCACATACAGAGACACACTCCGGCACAAACACACAAAGACAACAGAGAACTGTGACAGAATTGGACGCTTCTACTCCTCTGAAGACGCTGCTCAGAGTAAAAAAGACAGGACTGAGGGGGAAACAAAAGAGGAGCGTTTCAAAAACACTTCTGAACGCCAAGATCAAAGGCAGTGGAGGGAAGAAAAAAGCGTGCGCGCAGAGAGAGAGAAAAAAAAGTCATAAATAGAGAGTAAACAAGGCGAAATGGAGTGAGTGGTGGAGCAAAGCAGGGAACGAGAGGTGTCATAGCATCTTAACCACGTCCACTAGGTGTCTTTTCCTGCTGCACACACGAGGCTGGGTTATCGCATGGAAGAATTGACTTTTCTCTTGGTGTTGCAGAAGGCCGGCAGGTGTTTGCGTGGCACAACGAGGCAGCTGTAGCAGTGAGGAGATAACAACCAGAAAAACAAGCCGCCCTCCTCCTCCTCCCGCTCCTCCGCCGCCTCTTCTTCTTGTCTCTGGGTTTTTTGTGAGTGGGGTTTTCTCAGGACGGCGAGACTCAAAAAAGGTTGTTCCTTTCTCTTTCTTTCACCGCAGACGCAGAAAAAAAAAAAAAAAAAGCTGCCATAAGAAACTGATATCCACCCCAGCGCCACAGCAGTTTCTCCCGGTTGAGGGGAAAGTGGGCCTGTAACATTCAGTGATAGAGATGAACTGAGAGGAACTGTGGCGGTTTGCATTTTGCACCTTGTTTTGTACTGCTTTGACATTTCATCACCTTTTATTAGGGCGGAAGCTTCTGAGTGTGTGTGTGCAGTGTGTGGGTGTGCCAGGTTCTCAGTGCTGAAAGTCTGTTTACTTCCTTAATTCAGACGCAATTTTAGACACTTCAGTTGTAGAGAAATATTTTGTCATAGATGCAGCCTCCACAAATGACTGGTTTGCTTTGTTATTCAGGTGTCTTATGCGACATGATGATGGAAATAAAGGCATTGAGAATGTTACGTTACGAGAGGTCATAAATTTCACCTTTTTTTTTTTCCAGTCCCACACAGGCAGTTAAGCTGAGGTTAACACTAATTGTAAGAGAGATTCCATACAAGATAAAGCTCATATTAGACATGCATTTTTTTTATTTATTTTTTTTTTTTTTTGGAGGTGTGGGTATGTGTTACATGAATTTGTCATATGGAAATAACAAGTGACCTTTTCTTATTAGTTCTGTCCTACAATGACAGACACGGCTCCACGCTGTGAGCCCAGAAAAGGTTTAAAAGACAGATGCAAGAGACAAATCAGTGACACAGACCATCAAAATGTCTTTGGACAGGTAACAGCTGTGTTTTGAATGAATCAAACGGGTTGTGTGTTAGTACCTACTGAGTGGCTGTGACCTTCCTCATGGAGTTTGGAAGTTGTCTCTGTGTGGGCAGATGTAACTAAAGACATGGTATCTCCAGAAAAAGTGAGTTCTTACTCTAAATTATCATGCCATCAACTATAAATACATCTACAACACACGCACACACAAAAAGAAGAAAAAAGACTTAAGGTTCATTTGCTTTTAGGAGTACATACACTCTTAACGGTTCATGTTACTGCTGTAGATCAGTTTTGCTCTGTGCCTGTTACAGCACACATGTAGAAATCAGTATGAAAAATTCATTTGAATTTAAATATGAACCAAACTCAGCTGAGCTGGTTACCACTACAATGCCACTCTGTTTCAGTCTGATTCTGATTGCATTTAATGCCTACCTTGTTAATGTTATAATAAACTCAATTACAGATGTCAGCTGATTACATTTGAGACCCTTCAATTACAGGTAGGAAAAATGTCAGTTACTCTTGTGTGCTCCCCACATTGCTAATGAACCTTTGTTTCTTCTTCCTTAAGTACTGATGAAAAGTATTTAAGCTGCCCGCAGCTATGTCACCAGGTTTGTTTGCCTTGGTTTGGCTTTCTGTCTGCGCGATTTTCACAAAAATTAAAGCTAATTGTGAGAGCTGGCGCTTTGTAGAATATAACTCTTATGGGCCTCGTAGTTGCTTTCCAAAAAGCCGTTTGGAAGTCACGGGAGACATTTTGCCTTCATTCATTTGGGACAAGGCAAAGCACAAAAGCCACACTCATACAGTCAGTGTGTTCAGAAACCGCTGCCACACCCTCCTCTAAACATGATCGCATCCTCACACAGTTTAGCCATTTCACAAATATATTTTAAATTATTATTATTATTATTATTATTACTTGAACATGCTAAATTAACCACGCTGAAGGAACACGCATGGGGATATTTTTCCATGTACAAAAGAAAAAAACACCATCATGTACATCTTTAGTTAGTACCTGGATTTTTTTTTTCACCTGACCTCCATCTGCAAACTCCTACTTGTTAGACAAAAAAAAAAGTGTCTGAACATACACGCCTACCTGCAGCATCTGACTGCACGGCAGATTAACAGCTGTTGTTCTCTAGATGTGGCTGGAGCACAAAAAGACCTTGTGTTTGCTTTGTTTTAGCCGATGATGTAAGGGTAATAAACTCACACGTCCTGTATTTTTTTCCTCCCATGTATTACATTATCTGCTTGACAATTCAAGATAATTGATGTATCTATCTCTCCTTTTTCTTTTCTTCCTCATAGCGAAAGGCAGTTCAATTATTCATTCTCTTCACAACTGAGAGACAGAGAGAGATATCCTATATGCCACAAAGCCTTAACACACACTGTCACACTTAATGGAAGGAGCAATCAAATATTTTACAGAAAACCAAATATGCAGATGTGTCGGCAGCAATTTAGTGGGACATATTTTAACGCACGCGACCTGGGAGAGGAGGGAGAGAGAGGAGAAAAAAAAATGATACTGAGAAAAATCGAATGAGACGTTTGATGAATTTTGCGCCCATTGTTCCAGGGAACGTAAGTCGCCACCTACTTCAGAGGATCGGAAAAGGAAATAAGTCAAGCTCCTCAGAGTGTGGGGTGTGGCACAGCGGCATTAAGTGGCGTAATTAATAGCATTCTCACATATCCGGAGAAGTTATTAGGGTGCATGGGAGAGAAAGTCGCGCCTTAAGAGGCTCTCCAATTGCACTCCAAGATTTGTCACTTTCAGCAGTCGTTTAATAGCTCATTTGAAACTGTTGACCCCAGTTAACAGAACAAGCCCATTTGAGCTCTTAGTGAATTAGTTCAGATTTAAATGGGCTAAATGAAATCCCACTCTCCCGCATAAACACACAGACTGAGGCAGAGGCATTTGGTTCTTAAAAGATCACCAATCAACCTTTATTATTTTATAAAGACAGTGTACCAGTGCAGTTTTATTGTGAAAGAATAACTGTTTTAAAAGTCTATACAAAACATTCTGACATTTAGCTTCTTCTTCATCAATTTCATCCCCGTAAACTTTTCTTCTCTCACATCTGCCTGCAGACGATTTAATGTTCCATATAGATGAAAATAAAAGATTATCTTTCAGAGAAGCATCCATTGTTGAAAATAACCTGAAAATATCAGCAAATGTCACATGTAGGGAAGAAAATATAACCCAATATAATACACTTGAGGAAATATTTGCCAATCTAAAAATTTCATACGGTAAATGTTAGCAGTGAAACAGTGTGCTGCCAATAGAATCCAATTAAAGAAACCCTCACAATGTTTTTGAAGGATTTTCACAGGCATGCCAGTAACTGAAGATATCGGTGCATAAATTAACTGCGGCGGACTTAATTACACACGAGAAAAGCAAGAGGTAGACAGAAAATGAAAAAAAAGAGATGTGGGCAAACAGTGAGGCATGGAGGTGCAGAGATTCTTTTCTTTCTTACACCAATAACTCCAAAGTTGAAACAAACAACCAAAAAAAAAAAAAAAAACCTCATGGAGACACTTACCCTGCTGCAGGCTCCTCCATCTGTCTCTCTCTGCACTGCGCGCACACACACACAAGCACAGCACGGAAACTCAACACACACACTCCTCGGTCCAGCAGGAGCAGGTTAAAGGTGTCTTCTTTCTTGCTTCCGGTCGTCGTCCAGCCGGAGAAATTTTCTTTTTTTGAAACACACACGCAGCCTACACACAAAAATCACACACATCGAAACCAAAGGGTGCAGGCAGACTTCCACTGCATCACCTAAATTCTGCATCAGAAGTTTGTACGTGACACAAAAAGGCAGCATTTCCCCCCTCTGTGAATCAATTTCTCTCTTTTCTTTGCTTCTTTTTTTAGTGGTGGGGTGGGTGAGGGGTGGTGGGTGGGGGTGCTGGGGGGGGGTCTTGTTTTATGCTTTGCACATAAATGTGATGCATAGACTCGGCTTGCTCATATCTGCCTGCATTGTACGTGGGCGGGTGTAAATCCTCATCTTCCTGTATATCCATTAGTAATGCAACACTCTAAAAATAAAGTGCGCCCTGGCGTATCAGTGCCTATGAACATGTTGCCTGTGTAATCACATTTTATATACTTCCTTTTTATCTGTTGTCAGGAGAGAAAGAGAGACGGAGGAGAGTTTTGAGGTGGATTGCGGGTGCTGCAGCTCTGCATGGCTGTATAGATCGCAGCGATAGGCCAATTGTGAGCACCAGGGTTTTACCTTTTTACCGAAAAGTAGTGTTATACCACCAAGACGGTTTCTGCTGCCAAAGGTGAGATAAGTCCCATTTTTTTTTACCCCATTTCTCCTCTATCCCTCCATCCTCTCCCCTTCCTCTCCGCTGCACTGACACAAATCAGCATGCTTAGAATAAACTGCATAAGTTATCAGCTCCTTGGAAAGCCACGCATAAGCGGAGAGCAGCCATAGAGAAAAAAAAAAAGAGGAGACAGAGAGAGGGGAGACTTCTATCACTTAATGAAAAATAGCTTTCCTTTTGGACAGAACTTCATAGGGTTGCAATCAAGCCCTGGCCCCCACTTCTTGACGTGCAATCTAGGCAAATCAAGTCAGCATCTATTAATAATATTTCCCTGGCTCCTTTCATTCCAGCGCATGTCCTACCACTGTCAACGCTGTGATGGAGCACTGCCTTTATCTCCACCCCGGCCTGCTCTGTCACAGTGATAAACAATTCTAACAAGAATCAGAATAAAGATCTCCCCAGTAGACTCCCGGAGATAGAGGGGGCCCTTTTTTCTCATTTTCTAGACGGCAAAATTTAATCTAGTGCCCCCCACCACCAACACACACACGCGCGCACACACACACACACCACCTACACCCCCCCTTTCTTCTCCCCTCCCTCCCTTCTCCTACTTTTTCCTCTACAACCCTCCCCATCTTCCTTTTTTCTCCTCTTCCTTCTTCCCTACTCTGTTTTTTTTTTTTTTTTTCAAGCGTCACATTCAAAGAGATGCAAATTTCCTCAGAGCTGGGACCTGGTGGAGTCGGAGCGCCGAGTGAATGTCAAAGGGGGGTGGAGGAGCGGAGTGGAGAAGGAGTGTGTGGAAGGGGTGGAGCCCTTTGGTCAGCTCAGCCTGCCGCTGACTGAACCACTGGAAAACTGTTGGCGTGAGGAGGTGAAGTTTGTGTCCTAAGATCTAATATCTACTCCTCAAAACCACATGGACAAAGAAGCTGTCCTTGTAAAGGAGGAGGCCAGGTAGCAGTAGCTGTGGATAACTGAGTGTGATGTTAAGCAGCATCCATGTTTCTCTGGTTACTACTTCAATGTTCTGACACGGGGGTTTTAACCTGTGTACTTTTTCCTGCGACTGCAACTTTTGGGACAGTGAGACGGATGAAGATGCAATGATGATGATGCAAATGATGCAAAATGATGTCTTAAACTTTGAATTGAATGCCTGGAAATAAAGAAATGAGTACTTTCCCTCACTCGTTGTTGTTTTAGAGGCTAGGTAGAGGGGTTATTGTTAGCTATATTCCAGCCCTCTTATAGTATTAACATATGCCCTTAGTGGTTGGATCACAAGTATTGTCTTAACATCCCTGGGGAGCTGAACAATGAAACCAAAGCTAAAAGTTGCTGTTCATCAACTGTACACCTGAGACCGGCTCCAACAGTAAAACACAGTTTATGCCTCTGTGGGACATAGATGCCATAAGCTATGCATGTAGGCTACATTAGTGTGAGCCATTTATACTCGTGCTTCCCTCAGTCTGGCATAAAAACGCCACCCAGGTGCTAGTCGGCGCTGTGTCTTTTTTTGCCACTCAGGTTCATTTTTGTTTCTACTTCCTGCTTTACTTTCTACTTCCTGTTACACTGTCAACAATGATGACTGAGACTTAACGCTCCCCTGTTAAGCTTTCCTGGATGTGTTCCATCTTTATTAATCCAAAACGATCAATTTGAAAATTGCGGAGATGGAGAAGCAACCAGAAACACTAAAGCAGAAATACCTACTACCAAGTGGACCAATCACAGCTCTTGCGTCTGCAGGAAGTGCATGTCAGGCTACGGCGATAGGGCCTGCGTAGGGTCTGGGCTGTCAACGGGTAAAATTGGTGCAGAAGCATAAACTGCAATCAGTCCTTTTGTGAAAATGCCAAAATAAAATATGTTTCCTGCCCCAAACTAAAAGAAATGTTTACATTTTTATTTATATTTTATGAACTCAGAGAATGACACTCTCACTGATATATGGGTGAAGAGCAAAGATTCCTCCCATAGTGGGTGCAGTCAGAGAAGCCTTTTCCGAAACAGGATGTGATGGCTAGAATGTCCTACTGTCGATGAGGTGAAAAGGCATTTATTGGACTGGCTGGTGTGAAAACCCGTCAGCAGGTCAGCAGGACACTCCTCACCTCCAGGTGAGTGCTCAGAGCAATGCAGATATTTATTGCCATATGGGACTGCTTGGTATGACGCCAGTGAATTGTATTTGACTTGACCATAATATGAAATGTTGTTCAGATGTACAGGTTAATATGAGTTCTGGTAAAAACAGTCCATCAGGTTTCTCCAGTGTTTCTCACAATGCTTTCTGTTGTGATTTTAAGTGCACTCTGCAGTTATCTCTTATCAGTCAAAGAGGCCAAGTCAAATGGGACAACAGTTTTGTTTTTAGGTTAGTCAACATGTACAATTTCGGAAAATGAAATGCATTTCTCTCCTTCTTCTGGATGATTTGACCAAACCAGAGAAGCATAGAATTAGATGGTAGATAGATATCTCCATATGCCTGCTCATCAAAATGGAATCTTTTAGTTTAGCTGGTACTCTCAAAGGTCTGTCTTTCAGGTCAGGTTTATCTCAGGTTTATCCTGCCTCACATAAAAACCCTTCACTTTGTTGACTCAGAATATCTAACATTCATATATTAATGTTAGAGTGATGGAGTTTGTATGTTCTCCCTTGTGTCTGCGTGGGTTCTCTCCGGATACTCCAGCTTCCAAAGACATGCTGGTTAGGTTCATTGGTGAATCTAAACTGGCCGTAGGTGTTCATGTGAGAACAGAAGATGAATGAATGAAGTTGAGCAACATGCACTTGATCCTTCAAACTCATTAAATTAGGGAAAGCTGTGTTGTGGTTGTCCCCGTGACCCCTAACAGGGCTAAACGGGTTTAGAAAATGACTGACTGTTGTGGTTGTTGAATAAATTGGGAGTTGGAAAAACTGATGCCCACCTATGTGCAGGATTTGATCAAAGTTTACAACACATACAGAGGGCAGAATCTTTTTAAAGATGCTGTTACATTCTACTTAAAGAGGCTATAATGAAAGAGGACTGTAAACTGAAGCACGGCAATTCTCACAAGTGAATTTTTGTGATTTTTGTTGAAAAACTTCCAAAGCGTAAATCTGTACTAGAAAGATTTAATGTTCCAGAGTACCTTCAGCTGTCATGTGCGAGCATGGCACAAAGAGAACTAGTGAATGTGGATTACATATGGAGAGATGTTTGGCAGACAGTGGGAGAGAAGGAGTGGGTAAATGGGAGAAAGAAGAGTGGGCCAGTGGGGCAGCCAGGGAGGAAGGAAGGAGGAAACTCAAGGCAACAGACAGGTGAGGGATGAGTTCGCTGAGGGAGGAGCAGTAAATAAAAAAGGTGACTGAGTCTGTGCCGAGCGTGGAGGAGGGGTCTGTAGTGACAAAAGGGGGAGGAGGAGGGAAGGACTTGCGAGGGGTACTGCCCACGTATCTATCCTTCTTCCTCCCTCCATTCTAGCCTGCCTCTCCCGCCCCCTCCAATCCCTTGCCGTGACAGCTTCACACTCTGGATCAGTAGAGCCGGGGATCGTGCATCTAATCCGTTCCCTGATGCATTTTTAATTGTGCGAGAGAGCAGAGGATGGGATAGGATGAGGCTGGGGTGGTGGGTGCTACAGCAGGGAGGGTTGGCACACCTCCTCTTTGTCACATGTGTCGGTGAAGTTAGGCTGGTGAAATATCACAATATACAGATGAGGAGATCAGGGTGGAATCGATGAAGTACAGACTTGTAGACAAAGATAATTATTGAGTTTACTTGTTCATTAAAGCGGTCCAACAGAAGCTCAATTGTAGCAGTCTTGTTATTGTCAGTGATTACGGCCATGCAGTAGGAAATGAAGCCTAAAACTAAGTAAATGGAGCATGAATTACATGGTTAGAGTAGCCTCGCATTTACAAAGTGAATTCCTCAACAAAGAACAAAGCAATGTTATTATATATTATAACTTGTCGATATTAATCTGGAATGCAAGGACAAAGATGAAACAGGGAAAGAAGTAGGAGAAGATGATCAAGCTTTAAATAAATCCATAAATTAGCCACATACTTTATTGGTCTAATATATGTAGGGCCTGTTCAGACCTTGCATTAAGACGCAATGTTGTAAAAGACAGGTATGACAGCACGCTTTGAGATGGCATTTGAGAGATCTGTGACCAGATTCAGAGGTGGTCTGGCTTGCATGTGTCCAGATTCGTTTGGTAGTTTTGCTTCATTCATTCATTAAAAAAAAAAAAACACTTGGCTGCTATTATAAATATTCACCCGAAACCGATAATGATGTCTGTTCATTAGTAAAGAAAGCCTTTTAAAATAGTCTGTCCGTGTAGCTGTTAACTAAAAAAAAATAAAAAATAAAAAATAAAACTTAGTATCAATTAACAAATGACAGTATTTAATATGACTACACCAGTGATCTATTAGAGGTCGACCAATAGTGGATTTTTGAATGCCGATATTATACCGATAGTTTGGAGCAGGGAACAAAACGATAACCGATTAATCGTCCGATAACACTGTTGGAAGGGAACAATCTGACTTTATTACCAACTGATTAAACAAATATCCAAATATCTAAAATCTCAAAGTGAAAATAACAGAACAGAACAGAAATCTGGATAACTGAACACCTAAATGAATAAACAAATCTGGAACTGAACATCAAACTCACAGTAAAGAATCTTAGTACAAGTCAGTGGGAGTGAGAGCTATTTCTTTGCCTCAACATCAGTAATCACAGTTGAGAATCTTGATATTGTAGTGGAGGAAACACAGTTTGTCTGCATTCTCTCCAGAAAGGCGGCTCCTCCGCTTGTCATAGAGGATCCCCACCTCACTGAACACTCTTCCACCACTCCAAAGGGTGGGTACTCCTCTCAACCACTGGCATTTTCAGGTAATACTCCAGCCCAGTGTTGAAGCTGGGCTGGGTTTCATCTGTGTGGTGAGCAGTTATGGCACTGTGGAAAAAAATGGCAGCTATCGGCAACTATCGGCGCCAAATTCGGCCGATGCCGATAGTTTTTAAAACGTCCTATCGGCGCCGATTAATCGGCCAAACCGATTAATCGCCGATTAATCGGTCGACCTCTAGATTCTATGTTAATTAATGATGTGGTCATGTTGATGTATGAGGAGCCGTGTGTGGTTAAGTTACATATTTCCTCATCTCTGATGTCTTCATTTACATTGCTGGAGATTACAGTACATATGGAAACTTCCAGGTCTGGATGTATAAGGTCTGAAGTTTTGTGCAGGTCAGGGTCATGAAGCACACACATAAAACAGTGCTGTTCTTGGTTCTGGAACAGCTGTAGAGATCCATTAGAGACAACAGCTGTTGAACTATTCTACTGTGGCACAGACAATGTCAGTCTGAGATCAGATCTGGAGCTGTGTTTGGGGACACCTGTACGTACATTTAACTTTTTAGAAACACTTTTTTTTTTTTTTTTCTGTGCAGCAAGGATGCTTTACCAACACCACTGACTTTCATTTTTATCTCAGAACAAGGTGATATTCTAGGTATATTGTTGATGTCAATCGCTCCTCCAAACAAAAGGACCCAATACTTTTGTTGTGTGTCTGATTCTGATTCTGAGGCCCTTACCATTCAGAACTGTGCATGGAACAGAATATGTTCCAAAACAGACAAAACTGCCATAGTTACAGTTATTGATTCTGATTTCAGATTAAGGAAAGTTTATGAATTCAACTTTTTCCCCCCCTCTCTTGGTCCAGACTTAAAATACGGGAGCTGTGGTTTAAAAATAATCCAATTTTCGATGTTTTTCTGTATGGTTTACACAAACTGAACTATGTTTATTTCTATAATTACTACTTAGTCTCACAGGAAAAACATGATTAAAGTGCACTGACATTTTCATCTGCTCTAAACTGTCAGGTATTTCATAAATCAACATGTTATCCACAAGGGAACAAGTCAGACTCTCCTTCCTGCCTACAAATAAATAAAGAAAGAAAATAGAGACATATGCTGGGCTAAAAAGTGTCTTCTGTCGTGGACATTATAGCAGAACATAAATGTTAGGAGGCTTTGGGCCCTCCAGGGCATCATTGCTGGCCACTAAAGTGGGGATGTTGCAACCACAAATAAGTTCAATCCAGAAAAAAAAAAGCTCATTTAGTTGAGTTTGCTTAAAAAATTAGTGGGATATAAACTGTTTGTCCCTCAAAAAGTCCAGGCCTCATTCAACTGTAAATGTGATGAGAGAGTTTATAAAGGGTTTGTGCACTCTAAGTGCCTATTTGCTTTCCTAGATGCACCATCTTTGAGTTGAATTAAAGTTCAAATTGTGGACATGCACGATAGTTTACTGAGTGAGCATCCATCCATCAGATTCTCTAAAAAGCCACACAGAATGGAAAACAAAGCTTCACAATTCAAAGTGGAGTGCTTTTACATGTAATTTTAACCACCAAAGTGAAAAATGGAACACTGGTTTACAAGAAGGGCGCTTTTTTTCTTCTCTCTGTTACTGTGAGCCTACAAGACCTGCTCATGATATGAACTTCCTGAAAACAAACTGACACACCTGCCTCTCTATCTTCTTATGGTTAGTTTGTGGGAGACAGTGACGCAAAACTTGCTTACTGTTTTCACACCCTCACTTCCTGTATCTTAAAATATTTCATTTTTAGTTTATTGTTGTTGTTGTTGTAAGACTGAAATGGATGTTATGTAAGAAGAAAGGTAAGTTCTAAATCATTTCTTCATGTGTCATACTTAGGGGTGTCACTTTAACACTTTTAAATATATTTATAGAAAGAAACTACCTGATGGAAGAGGGGTTTTGTGCAAATTGTGCAAAAAATAAGTAAATAAAAAAAAATACCATGAAGCACTTCAACCCCACGGTGCCGTCTGAATGCAAAGCATGTTGCAGGAAGCACAGAGATCTCCGGAGCTGTTAGTGCTAGCCTTCCCAGTCCAAGTACGGACAACATGTATCGGAAGCATTGGCTGTATATACTACGTCATAAAGCACAAACTGTTGTCTGTGTCTATTATTTGATTCAGTCGTCCACCAAAATCCATTTAAACTAAAAAAAAAAAAAAATTGCTTTTTGGGCAAATATTGTTATGCGATAAATGTGATTAATCGAGATTAATTGATTACAAAGCCTCTAATTAAGTAGATTAATTTTTTTTTTATCGAGTCCCATACCTGCCACCACCTTCTGTCTCAATGTACTATATAGTATATTTTTAAAGAAAAAAATGTCAATGGCTGTGTTATCTATTTCATTAGTTAATTACACTTTTGAGTTTCAAATTAAAGTTAAGTAACTGATCAACTTTCTAAAGTTTAGCCTAATCTGCAATGAGGCAATTTACAGAAGTTTCCATAAATGGAGCCAAAGCGGATTGCAGAAAGATACTTGCTTCATTCCCCAACACCAAGCCATCAAATAGGTAAACAAGTGTGTGTGTGTCTGTGTGTGTGTGTGCGAGCATGTTGGAAATAACACCTTGGGAATGGTCTGCGGTTCAACGTTCCCTCATGAAATGTGATTTTATAAATCCCTCCAAAAAAAAAAAATTATAATAACCCAGATAAGCTTGGGGCTTAAGTGATCCGCAGAATCAGTGGTTTGAGAGTTTAACATCAGTACCTCTGGAGGTAATTCTGATGCAAATGTGTGTGAAGACTCATAGATAAATGCCTGTGGCTGGTGAATGAGGTCCAGGTGGGACTGTGCTTTATATGTTTCAGGGAGTGAAAGGAAGAAAAAAAAGATGCAGTGTGATGGAGAGAAAATAAAAATACAACAAATCCTAAACAAAATGCGGATGGCAGCAGTGCTGACTCGCCTCTTAGTGCATTATGACGGGGTTTGCTCTATTTCATGTGGGTATCATTCCTGGTCCTCATCCCTCTTTCCCTCCCTTCTTACCTCTCTATCACACATTGACTCACCTCCTCTATCGGCTGGCTTATAAAACAGCTGCTGTTCCAGGCACTGATTAACCTGCTGCTCTTCATCTTTCACTGAAATGACATTTTTGACCATTTCCTCTGAAGGGCGGATGCTAACAGCAGCTATTGAACAAGGAAACACAAACAGAGACATGCATAATGTCAAAGGGCGTAAAATTTCTTGCCATTTTAAATTTGTCTCTATTACCTGTGTGTACCTACTAACTGCCTTTTAATCTCTCTCCTCTCTTTTGCATACAGCATTGGAGAAGTCAACATTTCAGGAAGTACTTTTTCGTCTGTCATTTGGAGAATGAGTTAAAATAAATCTACAGAATACATGTAACGGTTGGTCCAGGTGTACTGGATAAACATAATGTCCCTGTAAATAACGTCCCCGTAATGCTGTTAAGATCGATCCATTCTGATACCGCCTTAAATAAGTCTAAACCTAATCAAAGCTGTGTAATTGTGCCCAAATGCATAATGCCAAGTTGATCAGAGTTCATACTCACTGCTCTAATAATTGATAAGCGTGGGTGATATATTTAAAATAGTCAAACCAGGCTAATTTGATCCCTGTCTGGCAAAACAAAGAAGCAAAGAAAACCAAATTTGCCTCACCCAGCATGCAAAGACACTCTTCACATCTTGTACTGGGTTTATCATACTGTGTTAAAAGACCAGATTTCTGTCACCTACTTTTAATATAATTACTTAAATGTGAAATAATGACAGTGGCTAAATTTACCCGGCATTTATTTAGCTTTTTATGGCCAACGGAGAATACAAGTGAGTAAGAGCCCATTTTAGCCATGTTTAGCAATGTAGCTGGAGCATTACAACATTTGTGTGTGTAGTATTAATTGCCAGCACATAAACCGACTCTAATGCCATTCAAATTAACTGAGTCCCCTATAACCCGCTCCTTTTTTTTTTTTTTTTTTTTTTTTAAATCAGGGACTCTAATGAATGGTGAAATTGAAAATCCCCATATTGATGTCATCTTTTGCCTATCTAATACAGTGATCATTTTTTTCTAGCCATTATTAACTGTGCCGTGCTTTAAAAGTGAAATAACCCCCTACTGTTTCAGTTTCCCTCAAAGGCCATCACTACCCATTTCAAGAGCATACTAATAATTGCCTTGACAAACCCAGGCCTTGGTATCAATTAGCACCTGAATGGAGGACTACTGCTTCATTTAATGGGTGCAGATAGTCTGCCAGCAGATTGTAAGTGTTGCATAAAACTGTAGTGTATTTTCTAAAGTGGACAATGAGGCTTTTATACAACAGATCTACAGACTAAAGGTGCGTGCTTTCTTTCCGTTTACTTTTGACCAGCTAATGAAAAAGGTCTTTCAAATTTGCATGAAGCATCAATCCACAAAAAAAGGAAATAAAAAAGACAAAAATAATAACAATGATTCTATATTACTGTCGACAGCTGGGATAGGCTCCAGCAGACCCCTGTGACCCCTAACAGGACTAAATGGGTATAGAAAATGACTGACTAATGACTATATTACTGTCAGACGTAGCAGTTTGGACACAGAACACAGTGGTGTTTTTCAGATAGCACTGTAAGAACCGAAGAAACAATATAACAGATGGAAAGGATAGGTGGCATGATTGACCTGCTGGGATAAAATGAACATGCAGACTGTATCCAAACAAAGGAAGGTAAATGCAGCAAAAACTTATGTCACTCATGTCAAACTCATGCACAAAGAGAAAGGAGAAAGAAAGAAAAAACCTGGTGCATGGCCAGCAACAACAAAAGCAGTGATAGAACAATGATCTCCACAGATAGTTACGTTTTTTTGAAAGAAATTAGTTTTGAATGCACAATTTTTTAATAGTCTTAACAGCGTACATATATGCAAATGTATGCATGTATGTTAATAATTGTGTGTTGCCAATGTGTGTGCTATAATATGTACTGTATATATATTAATTGCACGCAGTGATGGAAATGAGAAGGAGCTATGAGCAGGCTGCAGACCTCCAGGTTCCACAGCTTCTCCGCCAGGTAACTGACTCCTTTCACTCTGGTCTGCTGCTCACAGACCCCCGCCGTGCACGTAATACAGTCAGATCATGGTTCTTGTCAGAATGACAGAAAATGACCAATTAATGTCAGACTTATAATGTAATCAAAATGACTGTAATCAGACATATAATCAAAATGAAAATTGTTTGTTTTTGCCACCCGTTACTACAGGTGCTTCCAAATCACGAATTACCACTCGTTAAAGTACTGAAACTGTGTATATTCCTCAGCAAGTCTGCAGTTACAGAGGTGTATGTTTCGTGCGTAAGCTCCAGATGCACACTCCTCCAGTTATTAAAGGAGCACATACATGAGAATTTTCCAGGCGGCGGTGGCATCTCTTCCAAGTCTTCATCCAAGTGCTCCGGAGGGAACGTGTTCCAGCCTGAGGGATGAGAAATGGCCTTAATGAAGTCAGACAAGCCGGAATACATGCATAAGAAAGATTTTAAATATTGATATGATGTCAGTTTGCAGCTGCATAAACGGGTTACAGTGGATCAGTTAGCTCTTGATGGCCCTCGTCTAATACAGCAGCACAAGGGGGATGATTAGGCTCATCAGAGGTGATTGTGTATTCTGTGGGAGGCGCAAACACAACACACACACTATTTGAATCAAAAGGGCCTCCTGTCTTTCTGTGGAGCGCCAATGGACTGCTGTATTACCAATTTATTTTCACACTGTAAATTATTCACAGGCACATGTAATTAACGGCTAGTGAATTTATATCATATGGCAAAGTATTAATGGGGTTTTATTAAAGGGCTTCATCAAGGTACAGGAGGCCTTTCAGGGGCCTGGGATGAATGGTGATGTAATTACTCAAAGAAGAATAAGTGGGTGAGGATATGAATGGATGTGAACAATTTGGAGAGACAGTCTTTTTTAGGGGGTCAGATCAGTTAACATATGATGCTCAGTTAGCGGAGGAAAATCAAACAAATTACAAAGCCAACCAAAATAAAATAAAATAAATAAATAAAATTAACCAACATTTCATGCATGAAAAGTGTCAAGTCCCAAAACAGGCCAGCAGAGTAGATGTAAGACTGTGTGGTAAGCAGGGAGAAGCAAGAGGGTTGAAAGGGGGGGTTATGTTCAACATTACATAAACATGAGGGACGCACAAGTTTCTATGGCACTCTGAGCGCTGCTTAGCGTTTACTTTGAGCCCTCAGTTAAAACAAATCTTAAGGTCAAACTTCAGGCCCGTCCGCTCAGACGTGGGTCAGTGTTAAATTATTCAGCCAGCGAGGGATGCAGAGACAGACCAGATCAAGCAAGTCGAGTGATGCCAGTAACACGCCTGAGACCCAGCGGCATCCACTCCAGAAGACTGTAAACACCATCCATTTTCAAGCCACAGACACTTGTTTATTTAAATACCAGCGACCGGCACAGATGTTGTGAAAAACAGAAAATATTCCTCGCACTACGTCTTGACACAAGGGTGAAGGAAATGCGTCTGGGCTCAACTTTGATCTCATGATCAGTTAGTCAGTTTGAGTTTTATGGTATTTCTGGGGTTTGTGTGTTGTTTTGTGCTGAGATGTACAGATACCAACACGCCAGTGACCTACTAACCCATGGTATACGTTACAGTCATGGGTAAAACATACTGTATATTTTAGTTTAAGGAAGAGCTGATTGTCTGCAGTATTCCTTTCAACCATTTTGACTTTCAGTTCTGTTAGTTATTATTCAGAGCTCTTCGTTTTTTGCACAATTATAAATTGTACTCAGTCAAACGGACATTTTCCAACCAATCTACTCTTAATAAATTTCAGGATTATTTGGTTTGTGTTTGGGATGAAAAGTGACCCCAAGCTGCTGCACTTGGCTGCAGGTTTTCTTTAAGGAGCTCTCTGTTTAGCTGTATTTGTTCTCCCTGTGCTACTGACCCGTCTCTGTGACCCGATAACGTCATGTTCTCATTCCATTTGCCCCACGCTGTTGTTTATCCCTATAACTTTATGTAACTTTATGAGCACTCTGTATACCTAATAAATGTTTCTTCAACGAATAGTTTGAGTGTCAACTTTATCCATTCTTTTTTTATGGAACCTTGTTTGTCTCTAGTAATCTAGTCTAATCTTCCTCCTGCTCTCTTCTTCTGTTTTTCTGTGACTGGCCTCAAGCAGATGGGTCTCTCCATATGAGATCTGCTCAACGTCTCTTCCTGTTAAAAGGTTAGTTAGATTTAGTTAGAGTTTAAGTTGTTCCTTGCCACTGTCCCTGTAGCGCTTGCTCTGGGGGTTTCAGGCTCAGGGCTCTGTAAAGCGTCTAGAGTCTGATTAATAAGGTGCTGCTAAGATGGTTATTTGAGCAATTCTTCTGCCTTCTTATGCTATGTTACTCTGACCATTGGGACACCTACCTGACCAAGGATCTGCTGTTTGGACTAATGTCCAACTATCTGAGTCCTTGTTTAAGAATTCTTCAATTTATGACCACCTGCCTAATGCTCAGTCTGGCCTCCAAAACTGTTGTGACTCATCAGAGACTGTACATGAGCCTTCTGGGGGTGTCCTTTGGTGTCTGGCAACAGAATGTTGTTAGTGGGGGCCTTTGGCTCTGATGCGTTGACGGGAGGGTCCTCTCATCCCACAGATTTTTTAGTTGTTCCTAAACCGTTTTTGTGTGTGTGCCTGTGTCAGGCTACATCCTACTGGGGATGGCTGCTGTCACCAAGGAGTGAAATTGCCATGGAGTTGGGGTGCCTGGCCTGGTCTAGGTGGATGCTACATGTCTAAGCAAGATCTACACGAATACCAGGTCCAACCGTTTCCCAGCAGAACATGATATTTACTTCTCCTGTCCGTGGTTTTAATGTTGTGGCTGATCTGGGTATATATAATGAACAGTGTTTGTTGTTATTTAACATCAATTTTACACAGAAATAAAGTGTGCAAAAAGTAGATATATTTGGAAGTAACTATAAATGATCCAGATCCAGATGCCATGGAAGGTGAAGTCTTATACTAAAACATCTCAAATATCAGCAAATACTAGATGAATTTGCAGCAGCCTTCATCGTTGTGGTACCCAGACAGATGATTCCTGGTAGATTTGGGGATCCCCTGACTACTACTCTGGCACTGCCACAAGATTATTTGGTAACACTTTATATTAGGGAACACATATTCACCATTAACTAGTTGCTTATTAGCATGCAAATTAGTAACATATTGGCTCTTAAATAGTGATTATTAAGAACTTATTAATTCCTTATTCTGCATGGCCTTATTATGCAACCAGTAAGCCATTAACTAAGAGTTTTCCCTCAATAACCTCAGAATTATTGTTTATTAGTAGTAAGTTAAGACGTTGTTGCATATGAATTACGATCTCAATATGCTTTGCTTAGTATGGACTTTATAAGGTGGTAGTACCACAATAATAGTTATTCTCCCTTAATAACACTTAATGAATATAGTCTGTTAACAAAACACAAAACTACAAGTGTTAATATTGTCCAAATAACTCTATATTAAGTCTTTGCTACTTAGAATATGTTCCCATTACTAAAGTGACATCTTGATCATTACTAATTCACTAATAGTTGAACACGTATTAACCAACACGTGTTCTCTAATCTAAAGTTGCCTCCTTTTCACACCTAGCTAATATATTATAGCAACTACTGCAATGAACAAGTGATGGGTTGCACCTTTCAAAAAAATTGATCAATCTATAGGTTCCCTCTCATTCAGTGGTAGAATAACAAAGATGGCACAAGAACATTTATTAAACCACTGGTTCAGGTTTTCCCAAGGCTGACAACAAACCTGTGTGAACTTGCTGTGTAGTTTAACTTCCAGGTAATGGGGTCTGCCTGAAAATTATTGGTGTATATAAACATGTCAAACAATATGGTGTCAAATGTATAAGCAGGTCATACTGAATGATGGTACAGGTACTCTTGTTGAAAATCTGTCGGATTCTTTAACCAAAATCTGCCAAAACTTACTACTAATAAACAATAATTCTGAGCTTATTGAGGGAAAACTCTTAGTTAATGGCTTACTGGTTGCATAATAAGGCCATGCAGAATAAGGCATTAATAAGTTCTTAATAATGACTATTTAAGAGCCAGTATGTTATTAATTTGCATGCTAATATGCAACTAGTTAATGGTGAATAGGTGTTCCCTAATATAAAGTGTTACCGATTATTTTTATACAAACTTCAATCAGCTATCCTTTCGTCACAAATTGAGTAGCGACGTGGAATACATCCCACAAAGGTTTCTATTCTTTAAATTTAACTCATGATATTCCTGAGTGGCAGGGTAGGCTGAGATTATTACATGCATGAAGAAAGGCCAAAAATTATCATACTTATAGAGCACATGTACAGTATGTTCAGTGCATATGGGATACCTTGTTACTTCACCCTATCCAGATCGCTCCCATAGCTGCTTGCCTCCTAGGATACCCAGAGCACCAGCCCTACTTATTAATCTCAACCAAGGAGTCCATTTCGGTGAATACATCTCCCCCGCTTTTCCATTACACCTCCATTGCCCCTCCCTCTCCTTTCCCGGGCATAGCCAGGGTTAACATGCTAATTCCATTTTATGAGCTCTGACTGAGCCCACTCTCCAACACTTACATCTGTTCAACAATTATTAGACCGTTTTTCGCTATAAAAAATTCAACACCCCAAGTGTCATGCAGGCAAAACCTGAAAATTTATGCAGTGAATAGAATGGTTAATTTCTCAAAGGGAAAAATACAGTGACCTAAAAATAGAGATCGCTTTGAGATTCTGCATTTAAATGAGTCATACCTGGCTTGGCTGGATTAAGTGATGGGCAGAGAAATCCCTTTCTTTGTGAAGGGAGGAAGAATAATGATCTGATACTGAACACTAAACTAAAACACTGAGAAATGTTGCCATCTAAGATCTCGCGCTCCTTGATTAATGGATTGTCTTACTGTATATTACAGTCCAGTCAATTAAGTCTCACAACTTCTATTAGTACTCTTAATTATTGCTTCTCTTGTCGCAGTCTTTCCATTGTGGTAATGTATACTAGGGGTTGGACAACTTCAGACTTTTGAAAGTCAGCTAATATGTGGTGAAAGTCGCAAGAGACGATGTCAACTAGTCGATGATGTCAAACGTGAAAACACAGTAGAATATAATGCTTTGCAACAATGAAATCTATGTTCTTGACCTTTATACATATTGTAACATCTCACACAAAGGAAACTACATTCGGCAAGTTGACTGAAGCTTGAACATGGGCTGCTGTCGGCCGTAGCCCACACCAACACCATCAACACCGTCAGTCTGACACTTCTAATATTGCTCTTGTTGGCAAACTCTCAACTCTACCTTAACTTCCGTCTCTTGCATGGTGCTTTCACTAGGACAAAATAACTCGCACTATGACCACAGCAACAATGTCAAACTAATAAAGCACAACAGAACTGAACAAAAACAAATGCACTTATCAATACTCTGCGATGCCGTCAATAGCATTTAATAGTACTTCACAGTGTGTTGTAAGAAATGATATGTAGCCAGGGTAAAATACTAAAACCTTTTCTGTATACAGCAGTCTCATAACTTTGACAACGAAATTCTCCAGCAACTTGTTAATGTGCAGCCTCCTTCTCTCTGTGGCTGCAGAACATGTGGTAAAGTCATTAACTGACTGCCGTTGAGAGGATTTGGACCATCCCTCTGCCAGCGTTAGCAGATAGTACCTTTTCAGATGAGTCTGTAATGCTGTAGTACTTTTGTCGCATTTCAGGACTGACTTATACATTCTGCCTATCACAGCAGAATGGGATTCCTCTTTATTAAAGTATTTCCACACACTTGATGAACTGCTGCTAGTTTGCTGCAGTGGCCCACTGGGATCCTCAGTTATTGTCACATAATTGATGGCTAGTTGACTTCCTGACTGAAGCGTCATGGGGCGCTAAAGAACCCCTACTGTATACTACATAATGTAGTTACTGCAGAGTTGGATTTATTTTAATGTATTGTGTAAAAGTAGTAGTATAGTACAGCAACATATAGACGTACTACATTTAAAATACACTTAAAACAGCACTTATCAGTAATTTTGGACTTCACACTAAGAGTGTTGAAGAGAATGAACACCCTATCTGCAGTTCTCCTTTAGCCTGGAAGCCAGATAAACTTTATCATCCTCAACATTTTGTAGATGGTGCAAAGTTGGTCTGCAGTCAGACTGTTGCAAACTGAGTGTGCTGGACCAATCATATTGTTTCGATGGGCTTTATGAGGTGATGGACAGAAAGAGCACCAGGGATGTAGTCATACACATTATCTGAGAGTCATGGAGTAGAATCTGTTTTACAACACAAAACAGACTCTGATTGGTTGGAGGACTATCCATTTGGCAGAGCTATTATTTTCTCTGTATCAGCTGAAACACATCCCATAATGAAATCCAAATGGCATGTTATCAAACTCATACTCTGATAAGAGTTGAGTCTGGCTACACCTTGCTTGTTCCCTTCATCTTTATGGAGAGTTTTGGTAACAGCCCAATGCTTTATTGTCAGCTGTCAACTCTGCAAGGATTTTTACTTACTTTATAAATTCAGTCAGCGGGTTATAGACTGAAAATCTCTGGAATTGCAACTCTAACTAAAAACAATGAAGTAAAATATGTCGTTGTCACTTGCCATTAAATCCCGTCTAATATTTTACATGGGCATAATGTCTAAATGGCCGATGCTAAACAGCAGCCATCCTTTCCTCGGTCTGTAGAAGGAGACAACATGTTAAAAGCAGAGTTTCAGCTCTTTGGTGGACCCATCTGAGCCACCTTAATAACATACCGTCTACTACCGCCATGTGAAAAATGTGTGAAATAATGTGAAATAAAATGTAAAGGCAGTCTAATATCCCCCCTAATGCAATTGCTGGGCCTTAATTGATGAATCTACTTTGTCATGTCCGCGCTGGGAGAGTGGCAGAGGAGCCGCCATGACAGATATCTTTAATAAAAGTGCTCTTCACGTGTCAGGATATATGATCATAATTGCCTGCCTGAGAATCATTTTCAAATCAGTATCTCCTGTGTAAGACGGAGGGAAGCAAAGACCTTCAGTATGCAGCTGGACAAGGTAAATCTGCTGAAGCTCGAATAAGTTTATTTCTAAATTAGAGATAATAGAGCCCTAATTGCACCAAACAGAAATAGAGATGATGACATTGTTACTCATTAAACATTTACAGAAACCGTTGCACATTTTCAAATCTAATTGAATTACACCTTCTTGTTGGTGGAATCTATATGCACGGATAATGATAGTGGTGAGGAAGGAGATAATGAATGTCTGCCCAAGGTCTAATGTGGGCTTTATTCAGATGAGGGCCATGAAGCTGGACAGCCACCTTGTACCCAACCCCCCACCACCAGAAAGCATAATTCTCTGAATCCCTTTGACCCCCCCCTTCTCTCCCCAAACCCCACTTTCACACATGCCACCTAGCTCCTCAGCTTGACAGGCTGGAGGGATGACCCTGAGAATCACATTATGTATATTTCTTTAGCAGTCGCCACACATTTGCATGTAGAAGACAGTTAAAATAAGGCCATAAATCAGCGGGCAAACATATAAATGGATTTGTGGTGAGATTGAAACCCCAGGCGAGTCTCCTGAGCAAATATTTCAAGCCTTCCTCGTCGCCAGACTCAGAGATATTGGCTGTCATTAACTAGCCTGGGCCTCTCTGACCACTCGCCTGTATATTCGCTTCATTACATGACTAGGGGACAACTGCATGACTGGCTGCCCCCAATAAATCTACCTGCACATTCTGATATGTGCTTTGACATCAGGGTCGAAGCACTTAAAAGCATAGCTTTATCTTATATCTGCAGTATGTTTGTTTGTCTAATGCAAAGGAAACAGCATGTCTTTTGAAACCCAGTCTGTGCCCAGTGTGGGTATATTTGATTACCCAAGGACCGAATGATTACTGTGTGATGTGACAGAATACACTTTAATGAAAGTGTACCATAAATTCATCATCTTCATCGGTGGATATCAACAAGGCTATAGTAGAACAACAGACGTGACACAGGCCTTTGGGGCGTGTGCAATGACTACTGTACTGCTGTTACATTTACTGTCACACTCTGAGAGCTTCCCATAACTTGTCAGTAAATCATATATCTGTGCTATGTTTCATTTCACAACAAACAGGTTAACTAAACAGCACCAACAGCTGTGATTGGCTGCTGGTCTGAATGAACCTTCAGACCTCTGCTCCGGAAATGTACATAATAAGGATGAAGGCATGGTTCTTTTCTTAACCATTTAATTTCTCATTGGCTGTTTCAAACCATGAAATCAGTTGTTGTGCATTAACATGTACTAAAATGTATTCTTGGGAATTTGGAAGAACTTTGCATTACATTTTCGACTGCTTGATCAATGCTCAGACAAACAATGCCATCAGTACAATATGGCACCGCACATTCTTTGCTTCATTTCTGTACAGCAAGTTAATGTCATAGCTGGACCTCAGGTCCTTTATGGGCACAGAAGTCCTCAGCTTAACAGTATTTACAACAAACTACTAAGAAGTATGTGGATTGCTTCCGCCCAAATATTTTTGATTCTGTTTTACGTCTTGTGTTTGAGGTTGACTGCAGAAGTGTTATTGTTACAATGTATCCCATATTAATGCTGTAATCACTACATAGAAGACATGGATGGAAAGGAAAGGAAGGAAAGGAAAATCATTCAGCAGAGACCCAGATGTTTGTTACATGCATCAGGTTAATACTTTTATCTTTTCATTATGATTTATTATTCTTTTACTACAGTTGGTGGTCATTCATAGATACTGTGTTCAAATCTGTCATCATTATGTTTGAATACACTTCTTCAGGAAAACTTTTAACATATTCATCAGATCAATTGTTTATTCCAGCCCTTTCCAATATATACCATATACTGTATGTAATGTTTCCCCATACCTTTGACCAAGAACTGAAACTTGCTGTGTCATCATTATTGTTTTTAAGGAATAATGACCTTTCATTATAAATGCTTCTGATTACCAACAGCTACCCTTTCATTGTAATTCAAACACCTTTCAAAATATGTACCTAGGTAATAAAACTATCATGTTGATTAGTGAACAGCTATGAGCAGCTGCATTATGAAACCCTCAATGTCAACCTTCAAAATCCCATGTCAGTTGAACTCTTGTAGGAACATTACTGGGGCTTGTTGTTCTCCCAGTCTCACAGATGCCTCATTGTCATCACACAGCCTTCCAATATGTCACAGCGGTCCAGCACAGACTACTCAAGTCAACGCAGAGCATCAACCAGCAAGGCCCAGATGTTTTCCAGCAGCTGACTGAAAGGGAAGCATGGCATGTCCAGTCAAAGAGGCAGCATCCTCCATGTTGGCCAACACCTGCCTTTACAGCTGCTCCGCCTCAGGTTCCACCTCGCTGCATCAACACACCTATGGCGAAGAGGAAAACATCTTGTGAGAAGTTGCTGGAAGCCAACCTTCACCAGTGAAGTTGTCAGGCACACATATGGCTCTGGCAGGAGATGAGGAGAATACAGTTTGCGGTGGAGCTGTTGGGTGCTGTTAGAACCTTATGGCGGTTGTGTAGGTGCCTGCTATCGACAAATAAGGATTTGGTAGACTTGGCATGGACTCTTCCAACTGTTGGTGGTTTCTAAACAGGGTCAAGAAGACTGCCTTGGAAATGAAAGAGGGCGATTACACAGTCACTTACTGCTTATTCATTTGTGTTTGATTTCACAATTGAGCAGTCAGCTGGCTTTTGTTTATGAGATCTGACTTCTTAACTTGCTATGGGGATGTGCAGTCTAGTGTTGGTTGATCTAAAATAATAAAATTCATGGTCACTGACTTATGCTTAAAAATCCCTAACTGTCAAATAGAGGGTGTAAAGGATCTTAAGTGAATGGGTAGCAACATTTCAGATGTGAACTGCCCAATGTGGGAGAAGGGGCCAATTAAACCTAGAGTGCTGTGAATCCTAGATTTTGGGGTGTGTTTTTAAGGGGATTCCATCTAACAGTTTAGGCAATGTGCGAATGCCTGGGTAGTCCTTGATAAAGCTGATCCAGCTCAAGTAATCCACTTTTACGGTACAAAAAGTCAAATTACTAATAATAACCCATACAGTGGTTTACTATATACATAGGGGACATTTTACTTAACGTGCTGCTACATGTGCTTCATGAAGCAGAAAATAGTTTGCCAAGTTTGCACAGGTTTACAGTACTGAACAGTCTAGGAAGCAAGCACCTACAGTACAAACACAATTCAGTCACTTATCACCTGACCACTTAAAGTTGTTGTTTCACTGTATCACTTCAGGGCCGTTGTGTATATGCTGTATAAATAAATGTAAACATCTTAGAAACAGAACCCTTCCCTGCGTCTCTTCTGACACACATGCATCACAGTGAGGGGCTGTCTCCCTGAACTAATGATTGTTTACTTTTTAATAATATGTGTGGCAAGCTCTCGGATGCGCAAAATAAATGAAAATACATTACATTTTTGATTAAAATCATTGAGAACAGTGGCGACAACTAATCCTAGTGTGAACACAGAGATGGTGCTGCCAGCTCTTTCCATTATTTATGGGAGTGGACACATCCTCGTCACATTACATTAGAGAGCAGGAAGGCGCGCTGTGTCGAGGTCAGTGTGAAGATCCGGCAGTGTGTGACACACATCCGCACACAACCACAGCTGACTGCTGCACCGGCATCCTTGCTGGCTTTGACACGTCGCAAAACAAGAGCTTCAGCCACATCGAAACTGTGGTCTCTGGGATGCTACAAGGCTACACAGTGTAAGTGATGTGTAGTATAATGTATGCAGGAAAAAAGAACATAAAGACATGGTAAATTAAAACATCTGTGCTAGTGTTAGAAAAAGTTAAAAACATCAGCAAAATATACGCATGGGATGGGGTGAAACGTAATTTCGATTCCTTGTATGTCAAGTATATGCGAAGAAATTGACAATAAAGCTGACTTTGACTTTGAAAAATAAAATTAATTAAAATTAAATTAAAAACAATGAATATGAAAATGATGAGCCTCCTTAACTTTGCTCCTGAAAGTTAAGATTGCAGTTTGGTTGCGCCATAAATGATTGGACATACGTGGACAGCTACAGTTTGATACGATGATAGTATTTTGACACTACTGAAAGCGTACAGTATCACGACTGCCATCATGTCCATAAGTGAAAGGAGAAAATTAAGACAAATACATGTTTCAAGATGATTCATTCCTTCTTCTTAGACAGAAAATAAAGCCGTTGTTGGGGACTGTGTTCTGTTAATCCACATTTGGTGTTGTTGCCAGCAGGATGGTGGATTGGGGTTGAGTCAAAATAAACCACAGTGGTGAGTTGCAGCACGTCGGCCAGTGGAGCAGTATGGGTCACTGATGTGTTTTTACAGTTTTATGGTCAACAATGAAGCCTGATACCTAAAAAGGCATTAAAGAGGTGTTTGATCTCGTATTTTTGGTTCTAAAGTTCTATAAATGATATGCTGGCTGTTGTTTATTCTTTCTAAGTACTTATTGACCTCATTTAGAAAAGAAAATCTGAATCAGCAGAGAACAGTGTACAACGCTGTGTGCGATGTCTTCTGTAAATTCTCATGAACATGCAAAGACATAAGATAGAAAACGCCTCCAGCATTTTTTTTTGTGGGTTTTGTGTACGTGTGTGTATTATCATTACTATACAACACTCGACTGAACACAGCACAATACACACATTTGGTCTACTATATTTAATTGTCATACATTCAATTGTGTTCTCTGTCCTCGCTGGTGGAAGCAGGTAGACTTAATAGTGCACATAAGCACTGTCCGAGGCATGCAAATTGAGACTGTTGCAAATGGAATTTCTACAATATCAAGCCTTGTTAGTGTGGGAGTAGCAAAGCACTAAGGACAATCAAGACACCTTGTCACTTGCTTCTTTTTTTATCTCCTACCTCCTTGTGAAGAGAAAGCACTTTGAATCTGCTAGTTTTTCTCCTGCATTTACATAACAAAGCCCCCAAAGAATAAGGTAGAGATGTGATGAAGCAGCTTCCACTACTGCTTCTGAACACCCATCAACATGCCTAAGACACACACTTACAAACACAGATGGGGGAGCGTGCGCATACACACACGTTCGCATGCATTGTCTGTTTTTTTATTTTATTCTTTTTTTATCTCTCAATAAAAGTAACTGACAACCAAAACCCCAAAGATCTCAGATGCGTGACTTCACACACTCTGCAAAATAAATTGAAATCATTAAGAGAAAGTCTAAAAAAAAGTAAGAAATAGGAACAGAAAGAAGACAAAAAAAAAAACATAAAAAACAAAATAACCTCTCTGCACCAACAATCCCCCCACTGCCACCTACATACAACCCCCATCTCTTCCCCGACCCACCCTCAACCCAGCACAGCTTCCTCACTTGGAAAGAAACAGGATGAAATGACATTATGCATATGAAAATGTCCAGAAAGATGTTTGATTTATGTATGCATTAGATGCAAATTCTATTACGGGACACAAGACGGGCTGTGAGATTTCCCACTGAACACTTGGCTGCCCTGATCAAACCCCATCTCATTAATTCAGACAAGGGGGGGAAAGATAGAAGGAGTGAAAGAGGAAGAATTGAAAGAAATTTACAACCCAGACATAGATTTCTCAAAAAAAGCAAGAGAGAGGGGTGTTGGTAGAGGAGCAAATTACATTCTTCCCTATGAGGCCGCAGCTGACTGTTATTGAAGAGGATTTTCTGCCCAGAGCCTGTCCAGTCAACAACAGAAACACCCATTGCTGTATTTGTTAACCACTTTGGAAAATAAGGTCAGGATTGTGGAGAACATCTCAACCTTGTGGTAAAATGACCCCTTTGTGATAAGGGAAGTCTTGTGTCTGTTTCAGGTTCATGTCTGAACACCTGCCATACACCTACCAGTCAGATATGTGAATATAAGGAAACTTAACCTGGGTCTGGCCTTCTGTTCTGTTAGTCACAACTGTACTCAAGGAAATAATACTGAGCTCCTGGAACATGACAATAAACCTGAAAGGGTGAGAAACACAAGCAATCACATACACACCTGTCAGCCACAACATTAAAACCACTGACAGGTGAAGTAACTAACATTGACCATCTTATGACAATTTAATGTTCTGCTGGGAAACTTTTGGACCTGGCATTCATGTTACTTAGACATGTAGCACCCACCTAGACCAGACCAGGCACCCCACCCCATAGCAATGACATGCAGCCTGACACACACACAAAAATGATTTAGAAACAACTCAGAAAACATGAAAAACGGCACAAGGCATTGACCTGGCATCCAAATTCACTAGATCACGTGCAAAAAAACAGCTATTGGAGCGTGGAAACACTCCTGCCTTCGATGAGTAAATAGCCCAAAGGTGCCCAAGGTCCGTAAACTGAATCATGAGATCTTGTCAAATCTGATAGTGGCAAAAATTTCTTAAAAATTCCACTTGTATTAAAATCTAAATCAAGAAAGGGGGCTTTGTATTTCCATGGGACCCTCGGTCCTCTGTCAGTTCATCCGTCCATTTGTGTCAGCTCTGCAAAGGTGACAACAACTTACACAGGTGAATGAGAAAACGAAAAGAGACAGGATACAGGGGAGGTGAGACGGCGATGGGGAAAGGCTGGCTGCAGGTGATCAGGTCTCTCTCACCCTCCTTTCACTCGCTCCTCTTTTCCTGCCATCACTTCCTCCTGCAGCCCTATGTATGATTGAGGTCAGATGGGGAATTCTTCCCTGGCCTAACTAATGTGATTGCATCAGAGCAATACCCTTAAACGACATTACACCCCTGATCTGCATACTAATTGGCCCTGCTCTGTCCTTGACACTGACCTTGGAAAGAAGAGGCCTTCATTCTCCCAAGGGTGGGCGAGGAGGGTGTTGGGGATGTGTGTATTTGGTGTGTGGGGCGTGAAAATAATACAGCGTCCATCCATTGCTCACATTTCCACGCAAAGACGCCCTAGTTCTGCATAACCTCCTCCCGCCCTGCCTCATGGTACAGCGACCTCCCCCTTGCAATGCCACCATCCATACACACACAAACACACACACATCCTCACACTCTGCCACCTCTATCTCTCCTCTCTATGCATCAATGCAAATTATAACAATGGTCGAGGCTTTATTCGGCGGGGGTAAGCCTGCGTGACCTTCTGTGACGGGGAGCAGCAGAGACAAAAGGCCATTTCTCTCTGAATAAGCACATGGACAGCAGCATCTCTCCGTCGTGGTGGTGGTGATGGTGGGGTGGTAGATAGGGGCCAAATGCAAAAGAGGCCACAATTGTAAGGATTGTAAAGCAAAGGAGGGCAAAATGGAAATGAATGCAGAGCGATGCAGTGGAGAGAAAGCTGAGGGAAGCTCCTGCCTTTGGAGACAGCTGATAGCGCATGTGTCAGATTTGTTGATCGGGACATAGCTCTGTGGAAATGACAAGAGCAACCGGATGAGGAATTTGCATGTTTTATGTATTTTCATTAGAAACATGTTGGCATGTTCTCCCAGTGGTGGCCACGTTGTTTACCATCTAGCCAGGGAATCCCAGCTCGTTCAGTTGCTTCCCTTCTTTCTTTAGTTTCAGCAAATCAGAAAGGTGAAGCCTCACACTTCCCTCAACCCCTCAACCCACAGGACTCAAAAGCCCCACTAACAACACCCTCAGAAGACCCATGTCCATTCTCTGATGAGTCACAAATGTTTTGAGGCACAGGAGAGACCTGCACAATATTAGGAAGGTGGTCATAATGTTATGCCTGATCTGTGTATATCGATACAGTTAAAAGTGGTTTATTTGTGGAGAAGATCAGGATGCAGCCCACACACACTGGTCTTGTTTTCAGTCATGTCGATAATAATATTACAAAGCCTTAGGGAAATGTGTACCTTGATAAAGCCGGGTGCACTGACTGTTGTTTAGGAATTCACTCTTTCGATAATAAAGTGCTGTTACAGCCTCTTCACAGAAACCACCTGCCCTCTGTGGCTGGAAAATGATGTTTAGAAGTGAGACTGCACAAAAGGTTGATGCCACAAAAGTAGGAAATAATCAGCTGTAAGATGTTAAAACGCTCTGCAGAACCCAGGGGAGATTCAGACTTGGGTGAGAACTCTCTGGTTTGACACCTATCGTATTAGACTTAAAATAAAACCTGTATCAGAGCACCACAACAGCACTCTGAGCATGGGTGTTTTTGGCAGGATTTTAGCTATGTCCTCTGTTTGCTGTCCAAATTAAACTTTCCCACCGTTTGTTGATTTTAATGCTGTTTGGAGGAACTACTTTACCTTCAAGTGAATTGTTGGATCTCATAACACACAAGCAGCTTGTGTTGATGTTCCTCCACCGTGTCTGTTATGTACGTAAATGCCAAATAGTTTACCATCACACCTGATCTTCCTGACTCCCTGACTAACTCCCTTCAGGCTAAGGAGATCAGCTATTTGGGTTTTAAAGACTGTTTGAGAAGGACTTGTGTAAAACTATTTAGCCTCTCTGTATGTACAAGACAAAGGCCTCATATGCAGTCCAGGGTTGTGCTTTAAAATCGAAACAGTGCACATTTGGGTCACCTTTTCCGGTTGTAATACCTGCTATTCTTTCTGTCAAGATGTGTACTGTACGTCTGCAAATTTCCATACATATAGGCAAAACATTTTTTTGAGAGGCCAGACAACAAATGGCCATAGTGCTCCAGTTATCAGTGTATAAGAGAACATTTCAGAGGCGAGGTGTCGGACAACTTCTCTGAAATATACCGTTATCGCACAACAGATGAATTCGCTCTGGCAGTGATTATTCCTCCACCGAGCTGGGCTGCAATCTTGTAGTTCCCCGTGCTGTCTGTGGAACATGAAAATCATCAGAGGATTCCCATTGACTGCAAAAAAACTGTCCTCAGGTTAAAGCCTGCATCGAAATCTCACACTCTGTTACAGGCATGAGATTCTCCTTTCCTTGTACAGGTGTTACTGCTCCACTGTGAGATGTGAGGAAATTTGGGGGGAAAAAGCCGTTGGCATTGGCTATTTTGTCATTTTTACATGCTGTGTATTTCTCCCCAATTCTGCACTATGGACATGAACTGTCCCTTTTTCATATCAAGAAAAATGCAAAGAGAGCTGTTTTGTTGTTCCATATGGGATTTAGCTCTTTGTCTCTCCAGCTGTTCTTGCAGGGATCGTTTTGTCTGAGAGCACAGCAGGTTTAATCTTGCTCAGATAATTTCACTATGCCTTGTAATGGGGTCCCTGAAGACAAAACCTGCTCCTGTTTTCACACGGCTGGAAAAAATCAGGAACCTTTTAACCAAAACCCCATCCCGCGCTGGAGCAGGAGTGAGCAAGTAGCTATTTTAGCATCTTGCCTGCTGCCCTTGGGACCAGGCATTACACAGTCACCCCCCGCCTTATCCCCCCACGCACGAAAACAAGAACCCTGCATCCACATACACACTTCAGGCCATGTGCAGTTCCCCTTAATGTCTGGCAATTTTCCAGGTTGTCACCGGAAAGGTAAGTTGTTGATTTCACTGGCAACGATAGGCAAAGCAAAAAGGGAGGGATGCTTCAGAACAATGAAACGCTCTTTTGGAGTTTTTTTCTTTTTTCTTTTTTCCTTTCTCTCTCCCCTCCTCCTCCTCTGGAAAAGGAGAAAGGTGTCAAGTTTGTGACAAGTGAATTGTTTTTTCTGCGCCCCCCCCCCCCAACATACGCTGCGAAGGCGTCGACGATGGAAAGTTTATGGAGTTGCGTTCTTTGCAGATAGTTTGACCTACTTAGGTTAGCGCTGCACACCTCGCAGAGCGTCTTTTAGACTCCAGATTTCTAACAGTCATTTTTGAGGATGATTCAGAAGAGATGTGAAAATGCAAGGGATGTGCCAACATTCATGTGAACCACAGAATTCGATATTTCACTGTAAAATTTCTTAGTTTTACACGTGACCTCAAGAATTTATTTGCCTGTTTATTTTTGTTACAATACTGTAAGTTGTATTGGCTTCTTCCACCTTTTCACTGAAGCAACATTATGTTTACACTGAATGATATAATAAAACAAAACTCTCTAAAATATTTTACTGCATATTTTCCTAAAATAGGTGAGATAGCAGCCAGGATGCACATTTTTCCTTGCTTAATAACTCCTTTTATACCCTCCTTAAATCTGAACTGAAATATTATATTGATATAAAATTTCTTTCCATGATTGCCATGTCATTATACAATTTTAATGTTGTGCTTAACTTTCAACAGATGGCTGCTTTGACTTCCCTTGCTGATAACTGCATGCTTTAAGATCTGTTTAATGTTTCTTGTTAGCATGTGGAGTGAATAAACAAAAGTTATATTAAAATAACTGTAAAGTTATATTTTTAAGGGTTTGAAAAGCATTGCTTCCCTGCATGTTTACTTATTCTTCTGTTTCATTGTCTTTCTTGCTCCATTTCTGCACGTATTGCCATGTTACTTTTACCATTGGCGTTCAGCAAATTAATGTGGCATCAAGACCGTTATTTGTATGGTGCCACTTGGGTAACTCCAGAGGGTCCCTTTAAGTTTGGACAACAATCTGTGTTCATGTTCTGACCCCTATACACAAATGTTTTACAATATGCAGAGTTGCACACTGATTTACAACCTTACCCCAGTATGTAGGTTACACGTCCATTACAGTGTGCAATATGGCAACAATTACTTCAGTTACTTCAATTTTACTAAAATGCAGTAACATATAATCCATAGCTTTAATGTTCAAATTTCAAAATATTTTACTTTGAAAGCAGAAAAAAATGACGGCATCATATATGTATTGTATTTCATATTTCATCAATGATAATATCATTCAGTTTTTTGTAAAATGCTGAAATTAATTTGTCACCAAATGGAAACAACATAAAAATAAAATATATGAGCACTGAACCTAATGGAGCTGCACAGCAGTAGGCTACTCTGAGATTTTATGTAGTATTGTATTTATTAAAGGGAAAAATATAGTTTCAGACAGTAAATAATATTATGCTTAAATATGCTTAAAGTTAGTAAAACAAATAATAAAAAATGAGTATGTCACTTGCCATAGCACCTGTTTAAATTATAATATGCAGTTCTGTTTCACAATGCTCTGTACTGTACATTGAGCATCTGCATAAAGTGACCGTGCAGCTCTGTTTTGTTCAGTAAATGAAGGTAGTGAGTGTGTTAACACGTTGTACAGTCAGGAGCAGACATCAATTCATTTCTTTAGGAAAAGCTCTACTACTTTAAAATAAAGTTGCGTGCATTTAGGAAGTGTGAGGCTGCACACCATGTTTTAGTAGTGAGGCCAAAGTGGTTAAAAGCTCGAAATACAAAATGATGCTAACTCTGAATCAAATTTATGGCCGAAGTCTAAAAACGCAAAAGAAAGCAGCTTCCAGTCAAAAGCAATTTCTCTGTCGGGCAGCTTTATGACAAATAACAGACTTTGAAAACAATGTCATCCTTGTGTAGCATCTAATAACTGCAGGATTAATCTCTTTACTTCCTAAAGTAACAAAAACTATCTTTCAGGAGAGCATAAACTGAAGTGAAGGCGGTACACAGAGATGCTGTTAATTAATAAGAAATCCTTTCAAATGAGAATTTAAAGTCATTTTAATTATGGGATTGGATTGCCTCGGGCTATTTTGACCCAAACTTGTCACATACTATATTTCTCTTCTTCCTTTATTGCTTATGGAAGTGTGATGTTGTCAAAACTCCCATTTCAAGGAATGTTTCAGCACAAAAGACACAAGTAATATATTTGATGAAACATAAGAGGCTGCAGCTAAGAAGAATTTAGTTTGTACTTAAACAGAACAGTTGGATGAAGTGTAGGTTTCAATAAGGAAGACAATGTGCTATTTAAAAAAAACACCTGTTATATGCAGCCATCGGACATTACTGTGTAAATTCCAATATATTTTATTATTGACATTGTGCTGTGTATGACTTATAAACTGTCCTTTCAAGGTGTAATCTGAAACAATCATTCTGACAAATGTCTTCAAACTATTTCAATAATATTTGTACTGTTGTACTGCTTGTATGATAGCAGAGTTTGCTCACAGCTTTAAAGATATACAGTAACAGACTACAGTCCCATATAGCCCTTATATCCTTGGACTTAATGAAATAAGAACCTTTTGGGTTTTTTGGGTTTTTTTTAACCCAAGGATGTATAACCGAGTGTGTCAATGTGAGAACTTCTTGACAGATCATAGTGATGGGCACTATGATCTGTCAAGAAGTTCTCACATTTAATATATTCTGTATTTATTTATGTAGTTTGCTATTATAACTAAATTGTTAAGTACCTTTCTAGGATATACTATGTAATAATATGTAATGATAAGTAATGCCATTGTAATGACATTGTATTGGCATGTTGCGCTTCTTTGAAGAAAAAAAAAATCAAACAGCGTATTTCCTCCTCCAAAATAAACTCACCTGACAGAACTGGATTTAAATCTTACATTAGCATTGGAAAACTGCCTCATTTCTCCTTTGTTTTTTTTTGTTTTGTTTTTTTAAGGTGAAGTGATGTATCAGTCAGGATTCAGGTATGTCTTTAGTTTGTGTATGGGACAGCAGCAATGGCCCCGTGACCAGTTACATAAAATAAATGAATGAACGAATATACAACAGCGATGGGCTGCTCAGACCTCTGATCAGTTGTTAGCGTCTCGAGGACCTCTCTGTTTGTGTTTGTGCAACGTTTCTCGCTCTACCAGTGCCAGGTTTGATGTTCTGTTAAAGAGGCCTCGAAGACATCAGACCAGTCACTCAGAAACAGAAAGTGAGGCTCAGGGGACACTCAAGATGCTCATCATTAGAATTTGGTGCCATTCACTTGACTCCAAACCAATGCCTTAGAAAAAAATAAATAAATAAATATATTTATTTATATATTTATATATATATATATATAAAAACAAGAAAACTTCATACATCTTTGGGTGGAGAAACAGAGAACGAAGAAAGGCTCAAAGGGACGGGTGGGGACGGGAGTGCGTAGGCAGGGGGGTGGAGGGGAGGTGCACTTAAAGATATTTAAAGGCGAACGAGATGGGCTTTGTTAAAGATGCGATTCCCTTGGGTTCCCCTCCTTGAGTTGAAGGGATATGATAGCACAGTGCTCCTGTTCGAGCAACACCTTCTTTGCTAGGGGGAGAAAGGATAGCGTGTAATTATACTGCGAGGGCTTTCAGGGCCCTGACATACCTGTCACCTGGGAAGGGAAGGGATGAGAAGACATCTGCATACCTTTTAGTTCTTACTTCAGAATACAGAAACTTGTCCTTTCTCGTTTGTTTCCGTCGATTGTGTTTTCCCCTTCTTTTTTTATTTCACTCCCCTACCTCTTGCCTGAAGAAGCTCGTTTTAGATGTCTGGGGCTTGTTCTCTGAGCTCATTTGATGACTTTCAGAAATAAGAATATAAAAAAAAGCTGGTGGGAGATTTTGATTTTGATTTGAGAAACGGTTACTAATGAGAGGAGATAATACTTGTAAGAGTTGACGCTTGTGTCACTGATTCAGATGTTGTTTGAATGGATTCAATTCATCATTTGTGCAGTAACAAATTGAACTTAATAAGTGACAGTGATAATCAGTGATCAAAAATATAATAAGGACAATAATAGGAACCTTTGAAAGGCAGCATGGATTCAGTAAAAACATTAGATATGAGTAGGGTAATGCTTTTTTTTCATTGTCAGAACATTTCTAGAGTACAATATACACACATGATCTTTCAACATTCAAACATAACATACAACATGTAAGTACACTCTTTTGCTGGATTTGGATGATGCACAGGAAGGCGATGACATTTTCACAGCAGATGTTGCACACATCCTCTAACATTGCTTTATTTCAGTTTGGTAAGCCTGGTGTTTTTTGTGAGTAAGACACCATGTTTCCTTCCATCACTGGTAAAACGATGCCAAACTATTCTACTTTGTTAGAGACCAAGCAGCCTAAAGACAGTGAGTGAGAGAGAGGTAGAACGTTGTCCCCCACAATTGTCAGCAACCGCTTTGTACAGGTAGCTAACAGACGGGTGGACCCCACCGCAATGCCTTTCATGTCTAACAGCAGGATAGAATGTTAAATTGTAGCGGCCCCTCTTTACATGTACATAAAAATGTCCTGAACAAGATTCTTATCTTAATAGATGAAGTAGAAGCAGAAAGAACTATAATTTTAATCAAATCTCGGCCTCATTGGTGTGACGCCGCTGAGTGCCATTGAAGCTTAAAATTCATGTTGTTGGGGACTTGGAGAAAGGGACTCAGCGGGTGGTGTCTCACAGTGTAATTATCCCTCACTTACAGGTATTTCTGTTGCCACAGTCATTATCTTCCCTTGTAAAGAGGAAATCAATTTGTACAGATGTATATGAGGAGTGGGAGATTGCCCAGAGGAGAAGAAAAAAAGAAGAAGAAAGGCATTCTCATGAAAGAGGGAGAGTGAAAATTGAGGATAGATTGTTATTGGTCTGTGTGCGGGGCTTGTTTGTTTGTTCGCCTGATTGGCTGTGGTTAGGGTGGCGCTGCATTCAGGAGAGCAGCACAATGAAAAATGTGTCTTTGAATTCAACTCATTATTAAGTTTTATTACTGTGTTCCAAACAAGAGCCCGCTATCACTTTTACTGATTCTATATACTGTCTGGGTAGCTGCTTTGAAAGAACCCCCAAATTCAAATCTGTCCACTGTTTGTTTTTTTGTTTGTTTTTGTTTTTTCTTGTTTTCTGTCTTTTGGATGAAATGTATGGACTCATCTTTGTAAAACTGTCATATTCTTTATCAAGGTTATCTTTGGTGTGTTTTAATGTAGATAGTTTGTCTTTCGCAAAATACAGAATTGAATTTAACTGAAATATGCAAATATTGGCTATAAGAAAAAATGCTATTGATGATTTGCTATTAATGTGTGCACTTAAGTGTTGGACTCACAGCACCAGGAGGAAGTATTCTTATTTCCTTTCTATGAGACGAGTGGAAGGAGAACATGGCTATAGCTCATGTCTGTGTGGCAGTCAGGACCATAGACTGTAAACAAAGATGGACTATGGAAGAGCTCCTCAAAAGTGAAGGCAAAGCAAGTAGAGCGCCCCCTGGTGTCTGGTTGCAGTATAGGTCACAAGCTCCACCCCTTCCATGTTAGTAGATGAGACTTGGGCCAAACTAAAACAACAAAATACATGTTAAACACTTTCTCTCATTTTTCTCTAATTTCAGCGATTAACTTTTAAACATTTAGAGAAATGCTATATCTAGATTTATGGTGTAATGTGATATTAACATTCTGATAATACAGCTCAAACCTTTTTTTCAAACCGAACCAAGTCTATCATTAACATTGTTACCGTAACATTAATTGTATAGAAAAAGTAACGTCAACGAGACATACACGTTTCCTACTTTACGTGGACTAATATTTTCAACCTTAAGCGGACACACTTTATTTAAAAGCATCATCACTTCTATATCTCGTGTTGACTTCGGTGCCGGTTTGATAACCGCGGCAAGCTCCGGTTAGTCAACTGTGGTGTTTACCTACGGCTAATTCGTTAGCTGGATAATTAGCTGGTTAACCACTTTAGCTTAATCTTTTGTCTGTGCTGTCAATTTTTTGTGACTTCGGCATTATTTAAACTTCAGTGATTTCTTCCATGAGGCAACTCACAGGCTGTTGTTCAGACATCAGGATGAACGCCTTCCGTTTCAACTCAAACAACTTCAATTTCTACTCAAACTACTTCCGTTTCTACTCAGATTGCTTTCTAACATGTGTAGGTGAGAGTATTTTGATGTATATATGTGAGAGTGTTTGACGTGTACTGACCACACTGCGCAGACACCGGCTACAAACTCGCAAGATGGCGCTGCCTATTTTCCTGGGAAAATAGCTTTAGTTTGGCCAGTGCATTGTCCATATTTATATACAGTCTATGGACACACAGACAAAAACAGCAGGCAGCAGGAGCCTGGCTGTGTCCAAAGTTAAAATAGTACTATATTCACAGAACGTAACCTAATATAACGTATTCCCCAAACAACGCATAAGTAGCATACTGAGTCATTTTGGTATTACTTGGGGAACAATGCTTCTTCTATTTCTAAGTATTTCTTTATTCTGTTTTTGGTTTGTGGAAGTATGAGGTGCTTCAGATAGATAGATAGATAGATAGATAGATAGATACTTTATTAATCCCGGGGGAAATTCAAGCATCCAGTAGCAGTAAACATACATTGAACATACAATACGAAAACTATATGAAAATGGAAAGTGACTAGGAGTAAAATGTTTTATACAGATATAAAATATGTTAAAAATATGTTAAAAATATAAAGTGACCTGTTAAAAAATATAAAATATAAAGTGACCAGTAGAAGTTTTTAGCTGATGAACTGGGCAGATCTTTGCAGATAAAGAAAGAAAATAAGGAGAAATGCATAAAAAAGCATAAAAAAGCCACATTTCCTGAAATATATCCGATATCATTTGTCTCTAGATGCAATATTCCCATTTTTTTTCCTAAATGTTGCTTTCACAATTTTTATGCACTCTGCTTGTTAGGAAGTTTCACATCAAGAATCCCACAATTATAAACTAAACTATAATCACATTTCTATTTTTCCATAGGATATTATGATTAAGTTGATTTTTGACTCTTCCTCATACATTGTCTTAAAAAGAATGAAATGTTTAGACAGTCATTCAATCCTATATGCAGGGAAGAACATGAACTCTATATACCAGTACATAGGCTTAGACCATAAAAAAATAAAAATAAAAAATTTAGCAAAGCATTTTCAGAAAGTTTGGCAAAGTGGAAACAGTAACCCAGCAGCTATTCACACCTTAATAATTCTCTCAGTGAGGAACCAAATCATCAACTAAAGGAGAACCATGATAACAATATATTGCTAACAAAGAGCTTTTCTGTAAACACATTGTAGTTCCACTAATAAGACAACACTTTTGCAGTGTGCGTGAGAAAAAAGGGCTGCCCGGGTATTACAGGTTTGGTCTCAGCAGCTGTCTTTGATTTTGGGATAGTAAAAAGTGAAAATCTGCTTCCAACAGACATACTTGAACAGCAGGTAACAACAACCTTAAGGCATGGCAGTAGCTGCTTGGCTGTATCTGACAATTCTTGCCATTCTCCATTCACCTCCATGTTGCTGTCACGTGGTTTGATCATCTGGACTCTGCAGACTGTCGGTCTGTTTTGATTACTTAATGTAAGCATTTATCCTGCCATCTTCATTTCATGGCCCTGGGCAGCTTATCGAGAACAGCGCTTTGATTGGACAATGGAGGATGTTGGTGAGGGATGGCCATAGTCCTGCCAGAAAGTCATACAGTTTGGTAGCCAACAAAATTACTGCAATTAAGGTCATCCACCGTCCTACTGTAGGATGGTCAAGAGAGATAACGTCACCATTCACACACATTAATGTAGACATGACACCATTACTGTCCAGTCTGCAAAAGAGCTGTCCTGATCAGTCAGAGCTCATTGCTAATTAAGCGACCGCATTTTCTTACCATATTTTGTGGATGTTGCATGGACATGGGCGGGGTCCTGTCAAATAAGATATGCCAGAGTCCCTCTGCTTTGGCCAACCCAATTAATTCCATTACACATAGTCCTGTCTGGAGGAGGCAAGTGGGCAATGCCTCGAGGTAGTCAAGACAAGGCAGAGACAGACACGGTCAGCATCTTAGATTAACACATTTACACATGGTGTAACGATGATCATTGTGTTGTGTCCAGCTGCCTGTATGTGAAGACTAGACACCCACACCCATTCTACCCTCCTGGCTGCATCTTCTCAAATGACCAGGGGCAGCCTGACACCTCACATAGCAGAGTGGGGGCTAAAGAGGAATCCAAGGCATGGATGGAGAGTCATATGATGTCCATCCAGCTGCTCTGTATCCCATTACATCCGGGATAATGAGGGCGAGCATGAGCCTGATGCTCCACTTAGCCCCAGAGGGCAGCTGTGAGGACAGCCAGAATCTTCGGACATTGAAAAGCCTGCTCCTATCAGTGGAGGCCATCCTAATAAGACCAGGGAATTCAAGACAAATGCTCTTCAGTAAGAAAAATTATTCTCTCTTAACTGTTTCTATGGTCTCCAAACTGGTTTCCAAAGTAAACCTGGATGCCTAGACCACCATCTTATCTTAATGTAATTTGAAAGGTTAGTAAAGTGTTACTGTTAATGGCTCACAATGTGATTATCTAGTCTGCTGAATCCTGAGTATGCAGACATATTACAGTCTAACTAAAGGTTTTGAAACCTGTCCTAAGTTTGATAACACTGTAGAACTTATGAGCTTATGTTCCAGTAAGATAGGCAATAAAAAAATGATATTCGCTCAGCAGAAAATATCCGGGAATGATCATTTGAAACCCTGCTTAAGGGTCAAGTGTCACCTTGTACCCTGGAGCATTTTCTTCGTGAAATTTGGTGTGACCCAGGTATGTGGCATGGTATAAATAGTATGATAAGAGACTCCATGAAGACATTGTCAAATGGTACAGCAGAAATGCAGGGAAAGAGACAAAACTAAAGGGATCCACAAAGTTAAAGTTTTCCCTGCCTCTCACCTGACCTAATTACAGCACCTCGGTGGCTGCGAGTGCAACGCTTTACCTTTGGAGTCCGACATGCTTTCAAAACCCTGAGTTATTCTCAACGCAGCATTTTTTTTTTTTTTTTTTTTTTGAAATATTCCTCTTTGTTTTGCTGCCTCGTTGTAGCCCTCCGGGGACGTTCCTTGTTGTAGCAGGCGGGAGGGGGTTCTTCTTCCTTCGCTTTGGTTTAGTAAAGAGAATAAAAATAACTCCTGCCAGGCTTTCATTCACTACAGCTGTGGAGACACAGTTTAACGGAGCACTACAAGACTTGAGTCCTGGGAAAGTCTGCTGTGTGTGGAGTAAACAAGATCAGCTTTGGCCCAAGTGGAAGTTGGAGTGATGATATAACCGTTTGATGGAGGAAATAACACTCACAGATTCAGTCTGATGAATATTATGTAAGTACGAAGAAATCAAATAATGAACCTGATGTTAATGGAGGGTTTTGACCATAAGTTTGAGGTGTGGTAAACATGTTGCAGTAAGTCATACATCTCTTGTAATTGATCCATTTATTCTTCCTCCCCTACTCTTTATGCTGAGCTTCATCAGATACATTGTCTCTTGAAGTATTTCTTTTGCCAAAGGTATCTCTCACCTGTAATCTCCTAATCATGGTTACAGTCAGATAATATTATCTTGTCTTCGTCTCGTCTTTTCCCGCTTATCCGGGTCTGGGTCCAGGTCGCGGGGGCAGCAGCTTCAGAAGGGAAGCCCAGACAGCCCTCTCCCCATCCACTTCAGCCAGCTCCTCCGGCAGAACCCCCAGGCGTTCCCAGGCCAGACGAGAGATATAATCCCTCCATCGTGTCCTAATATTATCGTTATATTATATTCTGGTATCTATTCAACAGCTGACATGTAACACAAACTAATGACTCCTGAGTCAGTAATCAAATACAGCACATCAAGCCCTCTGTTTGGACACACAACAGCTGATCACAGCCACCATTTCCTCAGAGCTGAGGTCCTCTAACATGGCCACCAGAGAGTGAGTTACATCACCTGTGAGTTCACTTTGCATAAATTACAGCACCCGGGCAAGGTTCTGTTTCCCATCAGGCACCGTTCTCCTCTGCAGGTCCGAAGGGGCTCCCTTGTCCTTCTGCAGAAACATCATCGCTCACACGTGCAGACATAATGGCACCTTCTGACACATGTACACGTACACTCTCACAATTATGAGTGTTACCTAGAGGCCTGGAGCATGGTATGATTTGCCAGTAGAGGCCCCGAATCTGAGATAATCTCTGTCATTCATATTGTGCAGCCTGACACAAATGATCTGATAATTCACATGTGAAATGAATTAACATCTGTTGTTTGAATGGGCCTAATGTCTAGCCATTCATCAATTTCACAGGATTATGCTGTTGACCAGAGGTGTGTGTAGGAGTGTGAGTGTGTGCGTGCGTGTGTGCAAGAGAGGTCCTGCATGGTCCCCAGCTTAACAGAAACACATTGTTCTGTGCAGGATATGCACGGTCCTACTAGTGAAAGGCTTTTCTGGTCTGACTTATGATATGGTACCTTGTAAAAAGAGTGTGCATTTCAGTCAATAGGTCTCATGAGTGCAAAGCCTCTCCCCAAGGCCTGAGCTCTGAAATCCACTTCACACATAGACTGAAGGACTCTCAGGGTTTCTGTGCTGTATTGCAGTGACCACTGGCTCTTATAAGCATGGGCAGCATCCAGCATTTGTTTACAGGAAGGATAGGGATATACTTGGAAAAAGGGTCTTCTACTAACAGAGAGGCTGCAATAAAATGCAGATGAGCTTTTCTATTCACCAACAATTGTATACAAGCAATTTTCTGGGAAGTGAAAATGTACTTTTTTTTCAGACGGGAAAGTGATCCAGGGGAATATATGATTTCCTGGAATGAGAAGTTGTCTTTTTTTCTGCTTTTGATGTTTTGGTAAATCATTGTAAGACTGTGTTTTGCAGCACTTTCATGCAGCTGAGAAGGCAGGAATGAAGATAGAGATAAGCGGAAAAGAGGGAGGAGGAAGCCAGAAATAAGATCCAGAAAGTGGTGAGTATAGCTGTTCATTCAGACAAAAATGCATCCGACAAAAACACCAAAAATATTCAGGAGAAAATCTGCTTGATTCAATCAGGCTTAATTCTATTTTGATAATTGTGGGTGCTGGGCGTCTGGGCCCGGCTCTGCGGGGAAGCTGTGACTTGTGTACGAGACTGACAATGAAGTCGGGTAACAACAGCTGCTCGATGGCGGGCGCGCTCGTGTACCTCGACGCTCAAGTCTTGTCAGTCACATTTCCCCTAATTAACGAACATCTGCTTTCCATTTTCAGTTACACTGCATCGCCAGCTTGTCTCGTATGAATCGCCGACTTCTGACCTCCCCCGAGGTAGGCACTCGCTGTCAGAAGTACCCGGCCAACGCAATCTACCATTTCTTTTTGTTTCTATAGAGGCCTCCAGCCCACCGCAGGGAAGAAGAGGAGGAAGTTCAGGCAAGTAGGTGGGCTTTTAACCCTGGGAGACATCTCTTCCAATCGTCCTCTGGGATGGCCGATGCAGGAAGCAAACTGTTTGTGTTACGCTACTATTGGCTGAAGTGTCCTCCTGTGGTACCAGCCTGCTTCTATCCGTGAAGGACCCAGAGTCCCCTCCCATCTCCAGGGCTTTAACCTATTCCCAAACTAACCTGCCAAACAGGTGCGTGTGTGTGTGTTTGTGCATGTGTGGGGAGAGGGGGGTGGTGGCAAGGCTGGGCTTGTTGAGGTTTTTGTCTTTTCTGCCTGAAAACATAGCAGCAGCTGTTGATTTTGCGCTATCAGAGACAAATAAAGTCTTGTATGTTGGAGTCCTGCTGTATAGTGTTAATCTGAATTACCATGAGTGGATAATCAATAGTGGAACTGTACTGTAGGAATGAAGAAAAATAACACTGAACCAAGGGTGTTGCACTTGAACGCATGTATGATAGCATTATTTGTCATTTAATGACCCGATATACAGAGTAGTAAAGAGTAGTATCAGTGGATGCAACCGCAAATGTTTATGTGGGATTAGACTTGTTTTAAAGGTTTAAATCTACTGAAACACAGTTACACATGAGCGCTCCATGCCAACACGCATCAGCAGATTTGTCAGCATGCTGATGGAAAATAAATTTACCTGAAAGATTAACACATGAGATACATGTACGTACATACTCTACATATAAAAGCCCCCCATGAAAACCTCATGCAGTTCAAAAGAATAAAAAAAATGAAGAAATGCATGATCACATGGAAACAAGCTTGTGGCCTCTCTGCAGTCACAATTTTTACATGTCAGCTGTGTGTTCATATTGTTGTAATGTATGTTTAAGAATGTTGGATGAAGTTAGACATTTTTGTTTTGTGTAGCCAGAGGCAGCCGGCCATTGACTACTTGAATACAAGTACTGCAATTTTACTGACTTTAACACATACTCCAGAAGGATGGAAGAACTGGAGGTGATTGTAATATGAGGTAATTGTTAACCAGGTAATAGGCATAATTTTTGCCTGGTAACACACTGGCCTTCATTACACCTCCCCAAATGTTCTGATATTTGTGCTTGTAACACTGGGCTTTAAAACTGCGGCTACTCGTCAGATAATGACTTTAAGTCATCACAAACAATGTGTGTGGCTGACAGGAAACATAAAGACCCCCAAGCAAGATGCCTTGTACCCTCTCTGTATGCATACTGCACATTAGTAAGCAACATACAGTCCACTGATGTGCTGAGTGCTCTACATCCCACATGACAACAAGCAAAAACAAGATCTTTCATCTGCCTCGTAATCACACATTTTAGACTTTTACACACGGTGAAATATTTAGTGCCAGTCCCTTACCTCCCGATCTGGTTTGGAAGAGAGTGAAATCTCTATGGTTTTGAAACAAAAGGGTAAATCATTACATTTAAAAATAATTAACAGATGGGCACAGGCTGGGGAGAGGGAAAAAATATGATTTTCTACAAATGATTGCATTCTCTCTCCCCTTTGGTGTGAAAAGTAGATTCAAGAACACTTTTAAATAATTTGTTCAATTTGTTCCACAGCCAAAGAAATGCAGCTTGCTGGAAATTCTGATTCATTAAAACTTAATTAATATGCATCATTATGTAAATGAGGTTGCAGTTAATGAGTTCTTAAAAGAAGCCTTCCTTAATTAGTTCACTTTTAATGGCATCATCATTTATCTTTTTTCTTTGAAGCAGAATGACGGCACGGAAGTAGCCGCTCCCAAAAGTACTCCAAATTTTGCATTTTTTAATTATTCTTATTTTGTTAATTTTATATGATTAAGAATACATTTAGGATAGCAAGTAAATGAGGGGTTACTTCAGCTCCTATGCTTTATTTGAAGTAAAACAGCCATGCAGTGAAAGGGAAAAGGTAGTTTTACCCTGATATCCCTGGCTGTTCTTTTTGGAGTAAATGAATGGATGCATGTACACCTATTATCCTAAACTCAGCTTTTATTTATTAATACACAGTTTCTCATTTGACATTATGCAACATCTGGGCTTGTGCAGCATTCCTGACACCAGCATATGGAAAGGCTGCATTTCTTCCCAGCGACAGTTTGAGTGTAACATCTCTGTCTCAGCAGTGAAGGTGAGGGCCACGGCAGCCAGGCCCCCGCTCTGTTTCATGTAGTCAGGAGCTTACCTCCACTCCTAATTGATAACCACTGGCATTTGATCTGAAGGCGTTCAAACACCCAGTCTATCTTTGCACGTCCAATAAGACGAACCATCTGTTGTTGCCCAGCCTGCCGTTCATTAAATCTAATTTTCTTCAGCAGAAATCAGGTTTTAATTGTACATCTTGTGAGTGGGGTTACCGTGAACTGAGAGTAATGGCTTTCTTAGCAAGATGGGAGGGCTGCAGACTGTAAGGAGGATATAGGAGAGATGGATGGACGATTGCTGCAGATTGAGGAAATCTGTTTCACTCACTGAGGTAGTTTTTCACCAGGGAATGCGGCAGAGGATTGCACCATGACAATATACTGTAGCATAATTGTTAGCGGCAAAGAGTCTTATTGGCAGGTGACAAAGAAAACACATGACTTTGAAACATGAGGAGGAGATTTACATCAGTATTGCAACCCCTTAAGTGAGTCCTCATTCATCTGAAAATCCACTTTCTGCATCACATTTACACATGACATCAGCGCTGACGAGAAAAATGACACAGACAGGCCTGTAGCTACAGCTGAAGATATCAAGTCTTTCTCTTTTCCTTTTTGTCCTCTAGACTTTACTCCTGGCAGTGTAAGGACTGATGCAAATGTACAGAAAGTGAATCAGCAGCTATTTGGCGAAGTGATTAATGGGTGAAATCCTGCCTCAAGAAATCACAATTTCTGTTTCCATACAATGTACATTTATTTCAGTCCTTCAAAAAAATCTTTTTTTTTCATTGGATAAAATAAATTTACCACTGTCAATCTCTCATCTATAATGCAGCTTATTCAAAAACAACAAACAGCAACTTGACATTCTCCAACTACAGGTGATAATCCGGTTGTTAACGGACTGTCATGCAAATCTGAAGTGTGCACAACCCCAGATGTCCCTAATAATAATAATACGAATAGCTTTTGATATCATTAAATACTATACATCCTTGTTTATAGCGCTGTGGTATAGCATCATTTATGCTTCATTCAGTTATGGTAGTCACATGTCCTGAAGGGCCCCCATGAGCCACAACATGAAGCTCATATAGCTCATATATATATAAATATATATATCATCACCACCTGTTACTTCTGAACAAGATTCCTGTCATCATCTTTATGGGGTATTTTGGACACACAGTAGAATCTAATGTTGTGTATGGAGCGGTAGTGGGTATGTTCACATGACACTGAGGCCATCCACTATGTGATTCTGCCACCCACCAGATTCTTCAATCTGCCAGCACCTTGAAAGAGCTCCAACAAACAGATATAAATAAGACCTACTCATTTCTTTTTTTTTTCTTGGCCAGTTTCACCAATTCACTCTGTTTTCCACTATACATACTTTTTGTAATCCGATATCCAGCGGAGGTTGTTGTTTCCAGCAAACTATTTTATTTGCCATTTGTGACTGCCACCTGATATGTTAACCAGTAAACAAACGATTAGTTAGCCCACAGAAACCTTTAAGTAATCTAAACCTCCTAAAATTAATTTGAAAAGTATCATGGATCAACACTGGGTAGTCTAATGTAATATACCTACCATGTAAGCTATTATGAGATATCTAATTAATTACTTAGATACATACCAAAATCTACCAAAAATAGATATTTATATGTATGTTTGATAGTTAGGTTTAGAGGCCATAGTAATCATGACAGTAAAAGAGAGATCAGGTTACAAAGTTCATGTGAGAATAAGATGTGGTAGATAGATGGGTCAACAAAACATTTGACCTCCTTTAGCTTCCCATTTTAGAATATCTATCGGAGTTTCTTTTAACCTTGTATTACTGCTACATAACTTTAACCACCTGGCCACCTGCAATCATGAGGTACTTTGTTAACCCAAAGTCTGGTGTTGAAGGACTTTTTGAAAATGGTATTTACATTTAAAGAATGGACCTGGACTAATTTCAAGGCCCCGTGGCTTGCAATTGTTATAAGCCTTTGGAAAAGAGCAAGATTTTGTGATGTGGACGAAAACATATGACAAGGAGCTGTATAACAATCAAATTGTTAAAAAATCAAAAAATATTTGGTGTACCCTAATGTTTTACTTATTTATTAATCCATTTATACCATAGACTTGTCAGCTAGTCTGTTACCTGACTTAGTGATGTAAAAGGGCTGAATTAAATGTCTGTTATGTTTCCATCTACTACATCTAGGTAACCCAATCACAGCTGAACTTATGAACTACTGTAGAAATTACAGTATTTTCAGTATGTCAGACTAAATGTCTGTGGTGACTGAGGAATAATGCTGTATGGACTAACTGCTACTATAATCTCCATAAAGAGAAACATTGATGTGAGCACAGAATGCTAAATCATTGTCAGACCATAGTTGATGGGATAAGAGGTGGCTGTTAATGCAAGCTGAACATTTCCTTCACATTAAAAACATTTGACTGGTCAACATTCATTATGAAGCAGCCACAGCAAAAGCAATGCTTTTTGCTGTGGCTACCAGTTTACTCATCACTATTACTGACAGAAAATGAACTGCAAAACAAAACAATGGTGGAACAGTTTGAAATATTGCAGAGACTATAACTCGGTCTAAACTCCTGCAAGGGATCTAAGCAAGGCCTACACCACAGCCACACCAGTGTAATAATTTATACTTGTGCACTTCTGTCTGCAGCATGGTTAGTCAGCTGAACTCAGATTCTCTGTGTTCTTCAAACAATAGCAAGTGAGTGGCTCGTGTTGGAGCTGGAGCTAATACATGTTGGTCAACAGTTACTTAGTCTGAAATCACTACACAAAAGTCGTCTGAGCAGATGGATTGTGGGAGGCTAAGCAGCTGAGATAGTTCAGTGCTTGTCTGGCACATGTGAAATGTAAATGAAGAATTGCATTTCCGACCAATTACAACTGGTTTACGATGCAGCAGTGTTTAGTTACATTTCTAGGGATGTAGACAATGCACAGCCATAAATACGGCTTAATGGAACAAGGAGCAGCCACAGTGAGCTGTTAGATGAAGCGCTGCAGGCGACAGGCTGCACAGGTCCTGCTTCTCACTGAGGTGACTGACTACTAGCAGTTGTTATATTAGCACGGCTCTCCGTATGAAGGTCAGCAGGAAATGTATGTCTGACTTCTTTATTAAAATGAAAACTGTTTGTTTTGCTGCCTACAGGATACTGTGAGATGTGGAATGTTAGTTGTTACGACCAATAACCACAGACGACAACAAATTAACCAAGTCTTTGGAATTTGCCACCAAAAGTTTTTCATTCTAAAACAAGTACCACTGTAGCAGCAAATCCTTTGAGCATAGAGGAGTAAGGGTGTGTTTCATTAGTCAAACTAAGATTATCTTATTTGTTTTTTTAGTTACTTACTAAAGTCACTTGAAATAATTAAATACAATTTTTAATTTAAATAAAAAAAGAAGAATGTTAAGAGATTGTGGCAGGCGGCGCCCTGCTTTGTCTCTCAACGCACGTAAGTAATCTAATTATAATTTGAAAACTTGTTGTAGTGGACTAATGGTAGAAAAAAAAGGAAAGTGGCATCTTCAAGTGACCTGTTTATGTGCATTTCATGTAAATCAGTGTGATGTAGACAGAAGTAAGCCCCGCAGCACGCAGGCCGTAATGGAGATGATCAACACAGCCGATGTGACATGAGTGCTGTACCCAGTGTCTCGGCTCTGCTCAGACTTACAGCTGGATCCAGATTAGGATAGATGTCCATTTAGCACTCAACACTTGATCTCTCTCTCTCTCTCTCTCTGTGAGTTGGACAGATGAAAACTAAAATGACATGCTGTCCTGCGGATAGAGAGACACAGAGAGACATATATACATACTGTATATAGCTGGAGAGAGAGAGAGAGAGAGAGAGAGAGAGAGAGAGAGAGAGAGAGAAAGAGGTGAAGGCTGTCCCAGGCAGGGTGGCTTCACCCCCACCACCCCCACCCACCCCACAGCCCAGAGCGAAAGAGACAGGCTTGGAAAAAAGGCGAGGCAGCTGGAGGGAGAGGGACGTGTGTGTGTGCTGAATGTTTTTTGACAGTTTAACAGCTGTGATGTCCACAGTCGGACCGGGCCATTTAGTGACGCCCTCCCGTATTAGCGGCAGGACAGAGAGAATAAGATGATAGACTGTAACATGTTGTTGTTGTTGTCCTGTGTGTGTCTGTCTGTGTGTGTGTATTGAGGGGTGTCACAGAGAGAGATTTATTTCCACTTGAGATTAAAGTTGCACTAATTTATTATCAATTAATAAATTAACTGGATGTGTGTGTTCAGACTTTGTCTGGACTGACCCCCATGACACCCCCTAACTCAGAGGATTTTTTTATTAATCACTAAGAATGATAGTAGAAGTAACTACAAAAAAATTATCAAAATTTCTGTGAAATAAATGATGAGACTACTTTTCATGTGAGTTTTTGGATTTTAGCACCTTGTTAAATGCTGTGTTGTTTGTCGCTTTGTCTGACTTCTTAAATGTTTCCAGTCTGCTGCAACTATAGTCAAACCACTTCATTCAGTTTCAAATCACAACTCATATCTTTTCCGTGTGACCGCTGAAGTCCAACACCGTCTTCAGCATCCTACCCCTCCCATCCGCCCCCCACCCCCCACCCCCTCGATCTACAAATTCCAGCATCCACACATGTATTTTAACGTCTGCATCTGTGTTAAGCAGTTGGCTGGGGCACGTTGCAGGCTGTATTTAGAGCAGCCGAGCGGACCGGGCCCCCCTTTGTTCTGAGCTTGATGAGGAGGGAACCCTGCTAGGTTGCGACGAGTTCTCATCATCACCCTGCATCTCTGCCAAGCTGCTCAGGCCCGCACAGAGCTGGGGTGGAGGCGGGCTGCTGATTGACAGGATAAGAAGATGCCTCAGCGGAGACGGAGAGAGATCCCTATCCTCTGCTAAACTGTGCCTCAGTTGCTGCTCGGCTTGGAAGGGAGAGGACTTCTGAGAGAAGTGGAAGCGGGCTCGGCTCCTTGCATCAGGCATCATTAAGGAAAGGGTCAGAGACGTGCAGAGATTTACTTTTGCACCAATAAATACATGTTCATCCAGCAGATATTTCACACATGGTTTTAATATTGTGAATCCGTGTCAGACAGACATCTGAGTTCTAATTTTAAGGACTGAGATTTGGAGAAACAAGGTCATAGCTACAGTACCATTAAATCATGATGGGGGGAGTTTACATTATTAAATAAGAATTACATATAGAATATAATATTTTTCCATGTATACAGAGAACATTATAATGATATATATATAATAGTGTAATTGCTTTGGCAACAATATTTTCAATGTAGAATCTTTACTTGTACAGTTAGTAATAACATTATTTTAAATTCTGGACTGGATAGTACTAGTTAATAGTACTTAACTAAACTCCACCACTAACTTAAATATTATGAGTATTAAACATACCTATAATTAAAGGTTTATTTAGGAAAGTATTAGTCATGACTGCAGTAATCTAAAACCGTTTTTAACCTTAACATCTATATTATTTTCCATTTAAAAACTCCTCATCCTCAGTGTGTGAGAAACGTGTCCCTCTTCATAACAAAAATAAGTAAATATTCATCAGATTTGATTAAAATGTTTAATTTTATTTACAATATTACTGAAATAAGCGACACAAGGCTGTCGCATCTGTGATTTTTTCCAGAATCAGTCGTTACTGCTGACATATCTTTGCCAGACATATCTTTGCAATACTGAAAATTGGATTCTATGGGGAAAAGGAATGAGAAGAAGATGAATAAAAATCATTCCACAGAATAGATTAACACTAGAGTGAAACTGATTGAGGGTTTGAATCAGGCCAGAAAGGCTTGAATTGAATGAGGATAATTGTAATCACCACTATATTTCCCTTCATGAATCATAAACACTATTTGGTAAGACGTCTACCAGCATTGTAACAGAGATAAAACAGCAATCTGTTGGTCAACATCAAAAAGTTTCAGGCGCCCCGCTGACATTATGTTATGTGTGTTATTTCAGTTCCGCTAAAAAGTTATAAGAACTCAAACATGCATACAACTGCGTCTACTGTCAATGTCAAACCGATGTTGTTTTTTTCCCTCTCTACAACGTTCTGCATCAACAAAGCAATTTGTTTCCCCGGAGTGTGCTAATTTCTAGATTTCACAGTGCCAGGTGTTACGGCTGCCAGTCATTACATGAAAATCAGCAAAACCTTAACCACGGTGCTTATCCTCATCGCAAAATGCGCCCGGCTGAATTCTCTCTGATTTTGGGGTGAGGATGGGGGAGAGTCAGGAAAGGAGGTTAAGTTCCTAAGTGTATGTTCTCTTATTTGTGTTTTACTTTGGAGAAAAAAAAAATGAAGAAGAAGCCGTCTGACAGACAACTCTCCTGATTCCACACTGATGATTTCCATTTTTGTGTTTTTGCCTCAGATAAAGATCAGTGTTGTATGATACCTTTTTCTATCATTACGAGTTAACTATGAATCCCTACGCCCATGCTTTAGGAACACACCATCAATTAGGGAAACAGAGCGATGGGAGAGGAGGAAGAGGAAGAAGAGAGAGAGAAAAGGCGAGAATCCGTGAATCAAGACTTCACAGGTTGTTTTGAGGTAGAGTTTGCGGAGCGACTGACCCTACAGTTGGAAGCGCGAAAAGAAAAGAAATAAGAAAAAAAACACCCACACTTTGCAACTAACATTTTACATTCCAGCAAACAGCAAGTTCAAATAAAATCCCTAGAAGCGATGCTCTTGCCACTGCTACATGAAGAATAGGAAAAATAAGAGGTAGAAACAGAAACCTATATATATGTATATTTGATAAATGACTTGTAAGTGAATTAAGTCAACTGGTTTATTTGGTCTCGTAATGATCATTCTGTGTCCTTTGTTCTGATCAGGGTTTGTTTTTATGTTGTACTATGCAAATTCTTAAAAAAAAAAAATCTCTTAAAATGCCTGATTAAATCCAATGTAAATATTGTATTTTCCCCAGAAGTGTTGCTGTAAATTATTAATATTTAATGCAGAGTTTTCAAGTATCGGAAGAAATACTGTGCAGTTTAATACACTGGAATTGTGTGATTTATTACAGGGTGGCTGCAGCATAAATGTGTGCTCAGGATGTGTTGAGATATATTTAGAGCTGTTAATACTGTATGTGGCATTAATTATGCACATGTATGTTAAACTAATTAAATCAATCAGCAGCAGACAGAACTAAAGAGGAGAGCCATAAAACGGTGTGTAAGGCGCGCGCGCGTGTGTGTGTGTGTGTGTGTGTGTGTACGTGCTCACCAGGGGGGTGTGCTTCCTGTATTGTGAGCTGTCATGATTTCGTTCTGATGTGATTTATCAACCTGCTGGCATTTTCTTTTTTTATCTTATCAAATGATGTTTTTATTTTATTCTCTGAGATCCTTAACAACTATTGTTGTTTTTGATGATATGATAATTATTCTATTGATTTTTATTTGTTTCTTTTTCTGTTGTTTTCCAGTTTGAGTTATTCCTCTCTTTATTAACATATGATATGCAAAAAGCGTCATTCAAACACAAAGTAATTTATTGTATGGAAACCCACACTTGATAAATTATTTAAGGCTGCTGGGATTATCAGTGTTAGAATTCGTTTGTGTGTGTGTGTGTGTGTGCGCGCACAGCAGGAGTTGCACGCAACTTTTCCTGTGATGTTAAATAAGGAACATGCAGGCTGAGAACACTTGACACCCAAATAATTGGTGACTTCTGTGCCGACACACTTTTATTCAAATCTGGCCTTTGTTAGCCTTGTTTACAGTCATATTAATTGGGCAGAGGACCCACCACCACCACCTCCAGCACCCCCATACATAAAAACACAACAGTAACGCGTACACGGTTTACTTATTTCTGTTTGTGACTTAATCAGTGGTTTCCTTAGATTTAAAATAACCAGTGCAACAAAGCTAGAGGTCACCTGAAGCGTGACCAGTCAAACCCTTGACAGGTGAAGTGATTTAAATAAATGAAAGTTCCAGTTATATGTATATGATAATTACATTGAAAAATAAATACATTTTTCAAAGCATTCTTCCATGGGCAGCGACAGTATGATGAATGTGCACTCAAAACACCCAACATCTGCTGCCATCTTTGCTTTTTATTGTGTTCTGTATATTTAATACATTTTTAAATGAATAATTAATTCATGCTAATTAAAATAAATTTTTATCTTAAACAGCCATTTAAGCAATTAAACTTAACTAAAATAAAGCTGCAGAACTTTCTCTTTATAGTGGACTAACTTATTAACAGTTATAAAGAAGAAAACTGCTTCAATTTTACAAATTTTCTCCATCTTGCCTGAAATACCTCAAATTGGCAGTGTGACTGACACTAAAAGAATGTGAGACTGAAAAAGGAGTACCACTTTCTCTTCTGAGCAACTGAGGTGAGAAGGAGGAAGAAGAGGGGATGAAGGCGGAGGAGGAGGGCCGGCTGCCATCCTTCCTGTCAGCGTCCTCCTCCTCGCGTCACATGTCTCCCCTCTGGTAGCCACGCCTTTGTTGCTGCCAGGCCTTGGGCACAGCTGGGTGGGTAAGGCAGGGAGCCGCACAGGAAACAGGAAATCATGAGACACAGAGAGGAAGCCGTGAGGTTGAGAGGCGGTGGAGACGGCAGCCATGAAGTGTCAGAGCCGCCACAGACATTCTGGGAGAATGACAGAGAGAGAAAAGGGAAGCAGGCCTAGCGGGCTTAGCGTCCCAATTACCTCTCCGTAAACAAAGGAGGAAGTTTTGCCACATTGGGGGCACAGCTCTGCGCTTCTCCTCCTCCCAGCGCATACATACCCACCGCTGCCGTCACTGCAGCCCAGCGAGAGCTTCTTCTCTCCCTCTTTTGCCATCAGATAAGAGGTGTTCAAACGCACCGCAGCCCCTGCTATGATAGCACAAGGTGTCACTTATGAAAGGCAACGTCCCCGCTGAATACGCTCACGTCGATGAAAGGTCGGCAGAAGTTGGGTTCACACGCAGCGCCCTGCTTCTTGTCTCCCTGCCGCCTCTTGTCTTCTTATTTGTTTGAAGCTGACGTCTGCCTGCTCCTTCAAGGCCTGTACCAAGTGTCATCTGAGAGCCGCACAGCCTCACGCTGCTCACACATGTTCCTCAAAGTTGAAATCCAGCCTGATATGGTACAGTATGTATTGCAGTCAGACTTGCAGTCAATATGTTGCTATTGGCCTTTTTACAAAACATATACTAGTTGCATTATTCTTGTCAAATCTATCCCTTTCATAATTTCATTAACTTAAGACCATTAAATTAAGAGTGAACAAAAGATTCAGATTTTTCTTGTTTTCAGCACATAAAAATGTCAACACTAGCAAATGATCACCTTTTAGGCTGATTTGCTGACTTTTGGCCTTATCCATCCGGCAGTAAAACTCTTTTCTGGTGTCTGTCATCTTTCCCTTTAACAGCTAATGCTCTACTCCAGAGGTCTTCAGCAGGAGGTATTGCAGGGGGTCACAATTTTTTTGGTTGATTAGACATTTTTTTCAGATTTTGTATTTTATTTTCAAATTTACACATCTTTACATACACATTAACATGAATTAACAAACCGAAGATGTTCAGTCAGAAATGCACACATTCAGCGACAAACAGGAGCTCTCTGAAGCTGAGCAGCACCGGTTCACTCACAGCACCAGACTAGCCTGGACCCGTCCCTCCATATCTGCTGCACACAAAGAGGAGGACCTGCCCCTGTTGCTCCTGTGCCAATCACGAGGCCACGTTTTACATGTTAGCTCTGTTAGGTTCCCTGTGATTGAAAGGCAGCCTAGTCAGTCCCCAGCTGACTAAGTTTCCAGACACAATGATGCACACGTGCAATATTATTTGAAAAGAAGACCTTTGTGAAAGAAAAGAAAAGAAATAAATGACAAAACAATGGCATTTACTTCACACACAAATATTTGAAGATATTCTTGGCTAAAATACTGCAAATCCCATACACAACAGCCAACTACTGAGGCCAGTATATTATTATGCCAAGTGTATGGACATTGTTATGAGCGAAAACGGATCGTTTTGTAACTCAACCAAAAAAAAAAAAAGGTATTTTTATAAACAGCAGTGGAACAGCCACCCTACTCACTGTACCATGTACACATTTAATAAAAAGATGAATATGTGAACCTGTGTGTTATTTGAATAGCTTAGTACTGAATGCACACTAATGAGGTATGTTTATGCCTGGCAATAGGCCCAGTTCAATATAAAACAGCCGTGCGATGGACTGGCGACCTGTCCAGGGTGTACCCCTGCCTCTCGCCGGATGACAGGCTCCAGCAGACCCCGCGACCCGTAACAGGAAAAAACGGGTATAGAAGATGAATGAATGAGTGATATAAAACACAATTTTATACAATATATACACACAGTAGTAGGGGCTCCCATCAGTTTGGAGGTCCTTGCCCTGAAACATGTTGAAGACCCCTGCTCTACTCTGTTCTCCGGCTCTTCTCTACCTGTTATTGTGTACTGTTTGCTGATGAGCAGGTTGTGTACAGATGCTGCTTCAGATCAGATCACTTTATGCAGAAACTGTTCAAAATACAAGGTTATATACATACATAAAGACTTTCTCTTCCCATCTGCTACATGCAAGATAGGGGGAACTGTCACAACATACTTTTTTGGGCTGTTACAGACATTTTCTGCGAACAGTGTTTCAGTACTGTGTTTAACAAGAGTAGATATGTATGTTTTCTGCTGAAGCAGAAAGGAATATGTAATTTAATTCCAGTTAGGCATTAAACATCAGGTATTGTTAGATAATGACTCTTGGAGGTTGGTGTTGCACCTGCCCAGCAGTCAGAGTAGAGCTGTAGCTGCTTTCTTGTGGCATATGAAGGTTTCTATTCATGTCTACTTATTTGAGCAGCTCAGATAAATTAACAAACCAACTTGAAGTGTCAGTCTGAAGAATCATTTCTCTGTTCTCCATTAAAATAGCTGGACTACAGATCCTCCCTTTCCATTTTGCTGCCTGTCTCTTTCCATCCACGTTCCACAACTCATCTGTCACTCCTGCTATTTTCCACATGCCTTGGAGTAACAACAACACTACCTCCCTCCCCCTGCCTTTGAAGGAGTGTACCAAACCGGTGAGCTTAACACATTTCTAATGAGCCAGCGGTTGGATCCTGGAGATTAGTCATCTTACGACTGCGGCGAGGATCACGTTCGTCGAGATGAACCATGTATCATCCCTTCTGCGCCATCAACGCCTCAGCAGAGGCACCAGGAATGAAAAAGCTCCTCTATTCCGAATGATTAACTTAGTTTTGCTGATGTCATAAAAATCTTAAAATCAGTGTTTGTTTGGTGGCTGGGTTCATCAAGAAGTGGTTCAAAGGATTTAGGAGGGACTCTCTTCTTGTTTGAGGAGGCAGTTCTTCAATTACTCTTTGACAGATGGCATTGTCTTTAGATATGCTGTCATACTCATATGAATAAGCCTGGATGCCATCATCCATCCAACAATGACAGATAAGAAAAGAACACAAAGTGCCTGGCAGGTGCTAAGAAGGCCCTTCTGAATAGGGAGGAGATATTCTCTATTATTTCTTCCCTGCTCTCCGTCTCATTAGCAGGTAGCTTTTGATCTGCAGAGCTGCCATGTCCAAGGCAGGGTCGACTTGTTTCTGGTAAACGGACGAGGCATTGCTCCTCTCTCTGAAATGACTGATTACTTAATCTGATTACTGCAGAGATGAAAGTAGCTCTAGACAGGACGTGAAAGTATGTCTTTATTGCTAAGGAGAGGCTAATTTCCAGCCCTGCGGCAAAAACCTTTAACACTTATTCAACACCTTTTCACTCGCTCAAAAGTTCAGCACTATTAGCCACTGATTCTTTAAACACACGAGATTCAAACTGATATTAATAGCCGTTTTCCCTTTTAAATGTACTCATCAATAAGGAGGAAGAGGAGGAATAATAATTATTGTTGCTGATTTGACCATGTTTGCTTTATGAGGCTGAAAATAGTTCTAGTTTGGATATGTGAGCTGGCTGTTCGTAATGTGATATGCCTCACTGTGGACCCATTTTTTAGATGTTTCTAATTGGAAGAAAAATAAAATATCAGTTGCTAAATTTTCTTTTTGCAAAAAATTACGGCATTTATTAATAATAGCACCATACGTGTATTGTCTCATAGATGTATAGAAATAAGAGGAGATGATACTGATCAAAGATTTAATTCTGGGTTAATTCAGGTAGCATTTGGACTGGCCATGTGTTTAGTCCCTCTCAGTTAAAAGTGATTCTTTTTTTTTGAGAACTGAAGAGGGATACTAATATTAAAAAAACAAAAAAACAATAAACAACACAACGTAAAGTAAATATTTAGTGTGTCATTTTTATTATTAATTGTGTGTCTTTGCCTCAAATTTGCCACAGAACCTGTTAGGGATCCCCAATTCTTATATTAGAAAACACTATAAATATGAAAAAAGGGCAGCTCTTCATCCCTACATTCCTCAAAACCAGATGCGGCTGTGTTTTATTTGTGGCTGAATATTCACAGCCATGCTCCTTTTCCTCCACACAGGCCATCTAAAGCTCACTCCAAATGAGCTCGATGACCTATGAAATGAGGTATGGCCGGCTGGCATTCTTCACCTACCTCAGATCACTCTCTCCACTTTCCAAACTGACACGCCACTCTTAATTTGATTGGCATATTCTATTTATTACCATGCAACCAAGTGTTTCTCTGTTATTTCTTCCAGATTGGCCAATAAGAATAAAGAGGAGAGGCCCCCCTGCAGTAGTGGTGATGTCACCAATGCAGATTGAATACCCAAAAGACTTCATGGTAAAGTGGAACAGACTGAGAGGATGTGGTGAAAGACAATTTAAGAGCTGAAATTTCAATGTTTGGGGCCTCTCTTTTTACCTTGATAGTTAATTTGGCTGGTGTGAGGAGGAGAGCAGCTCCGAATGGCCTCCGGACAGAAGAATCTAGACTTGTCATTCAAATGTACGTACAATCCATCACTATAAACATTTCTCATGCTAATCAAGGCTTTAAAGCATTTCAGGATCAACTAGGTGTCAGTTTAGAGGACTAAATATAGTAGGAACTGTTAACATTATTTAGAAAATTTAACACTGGAGTCACTTTGGGATTTATTTTTCCTTCAAATCATCACTCACAATGCAGTTTCTAAAGAATCAGCAGTTGTGAATAACTGATGAATCTCAGCGCTCTTCTGTTTCTCTCTCCAAACTGATTAGTAGAATTTTGGAATGAAAGCCTTCCTGTAGTTGTCTCTGCTGGAAGACAGTATTTCTTTTTTCTTCCTTTCTTTTTTTTTTTTTTTTTCTCATCCCGTAACTCTGACATTGCTTCTCTCAGTGGCAGCGTATCGCTATCTGAATCTTTCCATCCACATCAGGGGAGCAGAGCTGTGACTACTGGGATTAGGCTAATCACACGTTCACCCAGGAGGCTGCACACACAGGAGATCCTGCGTGAGGCATGACCTTATTTCTGCTGTATTTTCATAGCCCTTCTTTTACGAGACTAATAAAAGATAGGCTAATACACAAATTTCCCTGTGCATCACTCCAGTTGTATTTTACACCTTTTTTTTTTCTTTTTTTTTTTTTTGAAGGTGAATGCAGGTAAAATTATCGATTCACCTGAACAAATAATTAATGATGAGGTAGTAAAGTGAATCTTTTATTATTAATAGTATTTTTAATATCAATATTAAAGTGACACAGTAATTACCCCGTGGTCAAATCCTTGGGATTGTTAAATGGGATTGCAACCTCCTTGGTACTGCCAACAACTTAATAATTACAATGAGAATGTTACCATGTACCTTTTCCAAAATCTGTGGAGCACACAAGCAGCAGTGACAACCCCTATATTTATTAGCTCATATTTTTAAATATTTGGCAGCTCCCTCTAATCCCCTATGAGACCTAGCCTTGGTGATTTAGGTAGTGTCATTGTCAGTGACAATTTTATCCCAAAATGGGCTGACACTACATATCCAGAATTTTTAAACTCAGAAAGAAAGAAAAAAGATTCACCTCATTTTTGTCCAGTAAATAAAAATATTAGTATTCTGTATTCCTGCAGACCGTAACATGCAATGTACAACGTAAGTAACAGTCAAAAATACAAATGAAATGTTCAGATACACAGCATGTGTACGTTTTAAAAAGGACTTTCCTCTCAGTGTCCAGGTAAAAGGAGTACGTGTGAAGCTTCTACCACTGTTCAAAGGAAAATTATTTGTTTCTGTCCCAGTTTGTATGCACAAAATACTTGCTAAATTACTGGATGTGCATAATTTTAAAGAAGTACACACTGGAAATATCCTAGTTACATTTTAAATATTTAATTTGACTAATTAATGTCTCTCCTCTGATATTTTATGTTGGTTTTGTATTATTTTATCAAGACAGCATACAGAAAATGTAAATGAACAGTTAAATAGATAACAAAAATCAAATGGGGATTTTAAAGACTGTCTTTTTGGTGTCCAGCCAAAGACTCTTAGAGGGTGTAGTTTGCAATTAGAAACTTCTTTATCTGTTTTTCAGAAATCCTCCCTATCAGTTTTTTCAACAAGGGGAAGGTTCCCTTTTTTTCTTTCCGCTGAAAACAAAAGTGTAAAAATTTGTTAAAAAAATAAACAAAAAACAAAAAACTAGCTCTAGCTGGGAGACAAAAGATGTTAAAGAAGGGGTAAGGGAGAGAGGCACAAAACACAGGTCCATCAGATTCAAATGAAAACCATTTACACCCCAACCCTCCCTTTTTTCTTCACCTCCTCCTCGCTCCTTCCTTCCTTCCTTCCTCCTGCATTCTAATCAACACTCGGGGCTTGTAATTTATGAAATGTAATTCTGCCCTCCACTGGTATGAAGAAGGCGCACACACACACACATCCCTACTCCCACTCAAGAGCGCATATTTCCGTCTCTACTAGACTGAACCTCTGAGAAAAATAAAGCATGTGTGTGATTGGAGTGTGTGTGAGACAAAGTGAGTGTTTAGGGAAACAAGTTTAAGAAGCAGGTGATTTGTAATTTGGCCCTACCTAAAATTACAATTATACAGTTGACTTTTTTCCCTATTAAGCATAATTAGCTCTCTTTAATTTAGTTGTGATTCAGCGGCATAATAAGCATTTATGTTACACTCAAATTAAATAGAGTCAATGAATATTTTGCATGTTAGGAAAATAAAGCTAATACAGCACTGTCAGAGACCGAAAATGATTCTGGAGGCTGACTGATTATGGAAAATACATATTAGTGTAATAAAGCATCACTTTCTTCCTGTGTGTGTGTGTGTGCGTGTGTGTGCGTGCATGTGTGTGTGTGCGTGATTGATCCCCAGAGACGGCGAGCAGGTCTCCATCTCCCCAGGCAGGCTTGGGGTCTAAACCTCACCCATCCAACTATTTTGTTGGGGTGTTTGTGTGCCTGCTGCAGTGCACGAATGTGTACACACAGGAGTGACAGCCCCCGCCATCACTGCGCCACCACCACCACCACCCACCATCACCCTAGGGTGCCAATAGAGCCTTTGTCACCCTGGGTGATGCCAGGAGCAACGGGGGGTGTGGTGCAGGGAGGGAGAGAAGACGATGTTCCTCTGAGAGTTGGGACAGAGCAAAACAGCAGCCCCATCCTGCACACACACACACACACACACACACACACACACACACACACACACTTTAAACTGCAATCAAACCTGCTCCCAAATTCCGCCCTCCATTCAATTCCTTTCAACACAAAAAGCCATGAAGTTATGCACGGGGGGGTGGGGTAGGGAATTGTCAGCAGTGGATAAAAATGTGTCAGTAAGTAGGTTGACGGGGTGATGAAGTGTGCGTCAGGTGAGCGTGCGTACAGACGCCTGCACAGTATTTAGACTGAACTTAGCGATGTCTTCAGCGGTGCAAGTGCAGCTCCTCATTTTCATACTGAACATTAACAGAACCCGTCCTAATGCCTGTGTAAGTGAATTAGTGCAAGGCATATGACGTCTGAATTAGTCACATCAAACTGATGTATTTCAAATTTCTTATTATTTTTGGCTCTTCACCGTAACTAAACAGGGAAACACCACACACAGTAATACAGATTTTTGATCTCTGCAAGAGATAAAATGAAAGGATTAAAATAACACACTGTCCTGAGACAGTTACTCCTATTAGGATGTCCTAATGTTAGACCTATAAATTACATTAAACGCTGCAAATAGTGTCAGTGCTGTATTAAAACCTCAAAATGAGTCGAAGTTTTTAGTTCTGGATCTAAAATGTTATCCAGACTTCAGAATAAAATGTTACAGAAATTTGAACCAGACTTAAAGCGTAACTTACCTCCCCAAGCTGATACATATTTCCACTGTCCCAAACAGTCCTAACTAAAACCGTTATATTGTGTGAGGTGGTGACACGGTGGGACATCATCATCACTACCATCTTGGTCTTCTAGAGCCAGAAGTTACATATTTGGATGATGTGATGGAGCCTCAGGTTATCTGACTGATAGCCTGAGAAGAGTAGGTATCTTGTTCATTAAATGTACTGTTTTATCAGGCTTTGACTGAATTGCTATGAGCACAAGAGCGTATGGTTAACATCCTAGTGGGGCCTGAGAAGATGCATCTATTTTTCACAGAGAACATGTGCTTACCAGAAAAAAAATGAAAAACTGACTCCTTATAGCCAAAGTATCCAGCCTGTTTGCACCTGTTAAATGTGTCTGCAAGCAAACAATGGTTGCCACGCTTTGGGAACAATTTTTGAAAGCAGGATTGTCACGCCCATCACCCCTACTGGCCACTTCACAGCCAGGAGGGTGATTTTGGAGAGCAGAATGGATAGAAGAGCTGGTCGATTTGTTTGTTTTCTAACCCTACACAGACCTCTGCCCCTATTTCCGCCTCCTTGCAGACTGCTTCTATTGTCCCCTCTCTCCACAACAGAGGTTGACACTACTCTGTGTAATGGAATCTCATAACAACAAGACAAGATTGCTCCGCTTATGCGGCAGTTTGTTGTGCAAGTTGGTAGTTTTGATGATTTCTGTGCTGTAGCAGTGTCTGGTCAGTGTCAGAGGCACTAAAGAGAAACAACGCTGGTTCCACAACAGATGTTGTGTGCAAGTCACTGTGGAATTTGAATATTCTGGCCCTGTTGTTGTTCTTTAGTTTATACATTTGGCTTAGTTTTATAGCACATCACATCATGATGTGCGTAGTTTCCCTCTCTCAAGGCTGTTTAGCATAATTTTATAGGTTACTCCTTTAAAACACAAAAACACAACATTGACGACTGTTTTCTCAATCTATTGATCTATCATATATTTTTTGAGAAAGCTATTTCCTAAAATGCTGAAATATTCTTTTACAATTGCAACCAGCATCACACACAAAGACTACAGGTTTCTACAGTCCATAATTTTAACTTGTAACCAGCCACCCAGCTAGTATGTGTATATGGTTACTATCTCAGGTGATGCAGAAATGATAGGTCAACAAAATTCCACACGCAAGAAAACAAGGAACCCCAATGAGCTCATCACATTACCTTCCCCACAGCCCCCTCCAGACTTAAAAACTGGAATTTACCTCAGCAAATGTAATAATTTCTGTGCCTCCCGCATTCCACAGAGTGGTGCAGAGATTACCCGGCGCACGCGACTACCTGCGGAAAAACTCATTTGCAGTGGGTGCCAGGAAGCAGTGGGTAATTACATGTGAAGGAGGCATTTCTCGCTAACCCCGGTGCACTGGAAACAAAGACACCTGCATCTCCAACCGAAAAAGCGCAGCTCAAAGTGTTTGTCATTTCTAATCTAATGCTCCCGTTGGGAGAGGGGGGCGTCTGCAGAACAGAGCTAAGATGGTGTGTGTGTGTGTGTTGGGAAACAGCTGGTCAGTCCACTTTGTCAGTCTCTGTGTTTTATCTGAGCACTGGACGGACCCTCTGTCACTGTGTTTTTGTTGGCTCTTTAAGTTTGGCAAGTATTAATTGTTGTAAATATTCGAACACATTTAGTGATACGTTACTGCAGAGCAATTATGTCACGTTGGTTGAAAGATCAACCCCACCCTCTCTTTTGTTTTTATGTAGCATAAAATACATCTTACTATTTTGACAAAATTTTGACCAAAAAAAAAGGCACAAATGAGGCTCAGTGCTACTCTGGGAAGTCTCAGTGTTGGAGTTGCATCAGCAAGCTCTTGTTTTTTTTCACTGCATCCCCCATCACGTTTCAAATTTCCAAGCCTCTTCACTTCCTCTGTCAGCTGAAAAGTTCAAACCTCTCTAATGTGGTGTCTTGAAAGGTGAGGCGAGGACAGGGTCAAAACAGACAAACACCTGCCACGGTGGCAGGAAAAGTGGCACATTTCACACCGCGCAAATCCACGGCTGACTTTCTGCACAGGCAAGCACTCCTCTGCCGCGCAGCCTCACCCACTCTCCCCCCCTCTATTCGCCTCTTATCTTTTGTTTGCTCTGAAGTTCGACATATAGACGGAGGCCCTATCAAAAATCACAACCAGATGAGAACTTCACGGGGAGGGGAGCAGGTAGAGATGAAGAACAGCTAAAAGTGTTTCAAGCTTTTGCTGAAACAATCCAATTACAATGCCTATCAAACTTAGCTTCACAGGTTATAGCTTCTAATTGCCTGACAAAAATTGACACTTCAGTCGCAACAGTGTAATATAATAGGGGGCCAAATTAAATTTGATCGAGGGGCAGAAAACGATGCTATCACTCAGCAGTGCGGAAAAGAGGAGATCAACTAGCATGATATAATGGATCAAAAATGAAAATTATTCATTAATCGCGTTGGGTTTTCCAATAATGGAAATGACACAGTTCAGACGTCTTCCTAAAAACACTATTAATTAAAGGGATGATAGATCTAACAAGGCATGGAGCCCATAGAAATCACTCCACCTCTTTTCTTCCCTCCCCTCATCCCCATCAACTTCTTGCTTCCCTCTCTCTCCTTTTTTTTGGTTTCTTTCCTCTCTTTGTTTATCTCTATGCTCACTTTAGCTCTCATTCAAACATTCCTTCCTCTCTCTCTGACTCCATAAAAGGACAAGACCAGGTCAAAAAAAAAAAAAAAAACTGAATTGGTGGTTTCAGGACTCCAGGTCCAAGGTCTCTAAAGTTTAAGACTGAATCCTGGTTCAGGATTGGTTATTAACAAATGTCTTTCTTCTTTCTCCGACCGAGGCAAACAAGGGGAAACATGGTAGTAGTGGTGAACTTCTTAAAATCACTTTCTCAAGTAAGCCCATACCTTCCACTTGTAAATGTACAAAATTCATTTTGCTGGTGAATGCAGAATTCAGGTGAACAGACACTCATCACCGTGTATAAATGGTCCAGTTCATGGTATTTGATTGAAGCGGCTTTTAATATTTGTAGTGACGTAAACATACTTATTTTGAAATGGGATTCTTTACCAGTTTTAAGTGACCTTTGCTATCTGGATTAAAGAAAGTTATGTGAGGGCATTTATTTACAATGGTCTATACTAGCAAAAAACATCATTCATTCACAAGACAGCTAACATTAGCAGATGTGTACTTCATCACTTAACACATATTATATGCTTACTATATACGTAACGACACCGCTTAGCAGTGCCACCTTATGTCTTGTTTTGTCTAGTATGGTTTAATTTTCACGTGTGCTTTGTCCCACGTGAAGTTCAGTTCATTTCAATTCAGTTTTATTTATATGGCGTCAATAACAATACAAATCGTCTCAAGACGCTTTACAAAACCCGGCCTGAAACCCCCAGAGCAAGAGTGAAGGTGATGGTGGCAAGGAAAAACTCCCTTTAACAAGAAGAAACCTTGAGCAGAACCCAGCTCATATGGAGGGACCCATCTGCCTAAGGCCAGCCGGGTACAGACAGAAGAAAGAGAGAAGAGAACAGCAAGATAAGCATACATCTGTCATACATACACATATCTGACTAAAGCGTACAAGGAACACAGCAGTAAATATTCTATATCGTAATAGCACAGAATTGCATGACTAGTAGTAGATAGGAAATTCGAGGGCAAGAGCTCTGTGCCAGAGAAAAGAAAGTGGAGGATGCGAGAGAGGAGACAGAAGAGAGAAGGAGAACAGGTGTTTGGTGCATTGTCCCCCAGCAGCCTAAGCCTATAGCAGCATAACTAAGGGATGGAAGTGTCACACTTGTTTCATAATTTTAGTTTGTCACTGTTTTCCTCTGCCCAGCATCCATATATATTTTCTCTTTCTTCCTTTTTTAACATTTATAAAAGCTATCCCATGCACATAGCTGTCCAGCACAGTAGTGGTATGGCAGTAGCAGTTTTAAAGAGAATCCAGCCTGTAACTACAATCGATTTCACTAAACCTCTTAGCTAGGTAACGTCAGTCAAGTTGGGCAGCCCACATTAGCCCTTCCACATAATGCGTCCAGCCTGTTAACACATCTCTCTTCTCTCTTTCATTCACATCACATCAACTGTTCTTCTAAAGTAAATGTAAGTAAACGTATAAAAAGTGAGTAGTTCTTATTTTGCAGAATAATGGAAAACCTCATTGATCAATCTACTTTTATTCAGGAGCCCTGTTCTCGGGGAATCCTGCTGTATTCTGTGTATAAATAAACACAGCTTAACAAAGCCATAGCCCTGACTCTGAGGATTTGGACCTGCATGCAGGTCTTTTAGGCTCATGTAGAATACTACTCTCCTCTCTTCTGCCCCAGTTATCTGATAATGTCAGTGTCACCTGGCAAGAGTGCCTCTGAGCCAGGCAGCTTTCTCTGCTCACCACGCCCTATGCGATTGGCTGAGAGCTGTGTCTCTTTCATCTTGTAGCCCTCGCACGACCTCATCATCCATCCACACACAGACTGATCCACACACACAGTGGCACTGGATGTCCAGGAGTAAGGCAGCAGACTTTATTTAATCTGTTTTCCTCAGCGTTAATTGGGTCAAAGCTTCCTTCTCTGCCTTCTTGATGTGCAAATGAATGTGGCATCGAGGGACGCCCGCCCATCACTCCACAGGCACATTTACAGGACACCTCAGGGTGCCGGGCCGCCGTCTGTGACCTGTATATGGCAGATGAAGGAGGGGCGGGGGGTGTAAGGTTGTCAGTACCGACCTGGATCAGAGAGACTGGAGCAGAGGAAAAAATCCCTGAGTTAATTATTGTGGTGGAAGCCTAGAGGCCGTACATGTCACCCCCACTCCTAATGAAGTTTACCGGAGTACTGGAGTTTATGTGATATTTATAATGTATGTGGCAGATCAGAGATGTGTACAAGAAAAGGTCACAAAGAAAAATCACATGCATGCGATGTAAGCAACCTGGTTGATGCATCGCTCTGTTGTGACTGATGCAGCTACTGTATGCTGTTCACTCTTCATTGCACTGAAATGGTAACACTTTGCAAAATGCTTCATAATAACTGGTTAGCCTCAGCTAACCAGTTATTATGAAGCCTCCATAAATTGAGATGCATGCCAGGTAATTACAAGGCCTGGAATATTTATTCCAAAATCAGAATCAAAACAATAAACTGACCTCAGAGCTGAGCAGAACATCAGCAATGCAATATTTCTATTAGGTACACTTACTTCACAAGGAAGTTGCAAACAAGAAATTACAGCTTCTCTAATAAGATTTCCCATCGTGATCTGGCTGTAATAACAGATAATGTGGCCACTGGGGGACACAAGTTTACAGACCTGAAAAGGAAAACAACTGTTGCAAAGTTAAAGGGTAAAAATAATGCTATGGTTAGGAAAGGATTAGTAATGAACGGATCCAGTTTGCTAGATGAGTTTACAGGAGCAGTGGTAATACTATGAATAAAGCAGATCAGATATCAACTAGAAAATATTCATTTACATTGTACTTCACCGCTGACATCATGTACGTTGTACAACAACTTACATAACATTATGACCACCTTCCTTATATTGTGTAAGGTGTAGGTCTCCTTTGTGTCTCAAAAAAAGTTGTGACTTATCAGAGAATGGACATGGGCCTTGTAAGCAGGAGTCTTTGGGTCCTATGGGTCCTATCCCACAGATACTTGATCAGTTTGGGTCAATACCTTGCGCTGTTCTTCATTTTTTTGAATTGTTCCTAGACCATTGTGTGTGTATGTCTGTGTCAGACTGCATCCTGCTGGGGATGGCTGCTGCCATCAAGGAGTGCCATTGCTATGGGGTGGGGGTGCCTGGTCTGGTCTAGGTGGTTGCTACATGTCAAAGTAACATCCACATAGTGCATGGAGTGTTATTTCATTCTCCTGTCAGTGGTCATAATGTTATGAATGATGGCTGTACAGTATTTTAATAGGCCCTTTCACAGAGCATCTTCTAAGTGGGATTGTTGCACCTTTATCCTCACTTTTTTATGTGAAACAGAGATGGAATGGAGGGGTGGTGGTGTTCTTTCACCATTAAACCAGCAGCCAGGGGTAGTCACAGAGCCAGACTCTTGGTTCTAAACTGGAGAGCCCGCTCAACACTGAAGCTGTTGTGTTACACATCACAGCTTCACATCATAGTAATATCTATATCTTATGTTTGTCCTATGTTGGGCCCATTCATGTAGAGCTGACAGTTTGAATAAGGAGACTCCAAGTGTGGCTTAGATAACTGACAAATCTAAGAATTATGCTCACAAAGTCACATCCAGTACTTATGACTGCAGGTTTCCAAGCTCTCGCTCCTTCTCTTTGTTGTTCCCATTTTTGAGCAGTTAAATAAATGACATGAATATAGCTGCATTACTGAATTAATTTCCATTCCAGATAGCAATGACAGGTCACAAAAGTCAAACAATATCTGAAGCATGTTCAACCTTGTTCCAGAAAGATGGTAAAGGAGCATCTTCTGACACAAGATGATCCATATACAGAGAAACGCCTGACATCTCTGAAAACTTGGTCTGACTAGGATGTAAATAGTATAGATCTAGGTTGCAGACTGACAATTTAAGATACTTGCCATTAGATTTTTGTGAGTGTACTACACATGATGCAAGGACTTGAATTTACCATGTGAATATAAAGCAATCAAGGCCAATAAATTGAGTCCCTTTCTTCATTATAAACCTCACAGCTTGACTCTGAGAATCATTCTGTGGCTCACCATCAATGGACATAATTACATTGACCATAATCCCGCAGCAAAACAATTTATCATGAAACATAAAGGGGCCCATATACCCCAGCCTGGGAGATAGTGGCTCTCCTTCTAGTCATATAATTGGGTATCGATGGCCAATGATCTCCTTCATTTCGCCTCTTTCCACTTGGGCACACGCTGTAACACCCAGACAACCCAATCACACACCCTGCTGGGAGGGCGGGGTCCCGATACCCCAGGGAGAACTAGCATGGACTGCCTCTTCCCATCCTCAGTTAATTGGATGAAGTTCCAGTAGAACGTGAAAGAGAGATAACTAAAAACAGAGAAAGTTTGTGTAATCCCAATCATTTAAAGGGATATTCCAGTTTCTCACAACTTTTTCTTATAAACCAGATAATCAGAAAAGCATTATGTTGTTCATTTTCACTGTAAAGGATCTTTGTACTTATGGACTGGCCCTGGTGTTTGAGCTGTAGCAAATGAATGAAATATCAGCAGCAACTATAATGCAATAAAGGTGTGTAATAAGGTAACCCATTCAATGCGTAAATTACCAGTAGGCTAACTAGAAATTGCCACTATGGATTTAACATTTGTTGTTGCAGATATTTCTTAATTTTATCATTTTCTCATGTTTATTTAGCTATGGGATGTAATACTCATCCAGAAGCCACCTTCTGCCATCAGTTGGTGGACTAAACACCCTTTCTGAACAGGAGCACTTGCCTTGTGGGACTCCATATATTCGTCAAATGCCTTTGCTCCCTGTGTTCTCCTGTGGTGGACAAGACTGGTACACCACTTTGTTTTTAGATGATTCTAAAAGTGAGCTTACCCTAAATGTCATTAAAGTAATAATCCTTAATAGAAAACTGTGTGCACACAGTTTAAAAACATAAATCAGTGATATAATAATTCAGCCATAAACTAGGGTTGCAAATACCTCCAGGCAGTTCTTGGTTCCTTGTTCATCAAACACCTCAGGTAACAGAGGCTTGTGATCCGATCCACCTCTCCCCTCTTTTCCTCTGACTTTCTTCCTCTTTCCATGTTCTTCCTCCCCTTACAACCCATAGCCCAATAATGATCAATGACCTGAAGCCTCTGACTGTACTCCCATGCCTTCACTCCTCCTCCTCCTCCTCCTATTCCTTCAGCTTGGCGGCTACTGAGGCCAGGAGGAGCAGAGAGGAGCACGGGGTAGTTGGATGAAGGACAGGTGGAGTCCAGCCCAGGGTCGACTACGGGGCCAGGCGTCACATTAATCAAAGTGACGTGTTCACTCAAGCCTGCCTGGTTAAGCCTGGGTACTCCAGCCAGTGCCAGGCCTTCTAGCTCTGCACACCCCCCCCACCCCCCTCTCCCCCAAACCACCACCATTGCTGCCCCTTCCCCCTGGTGCCAAGCCTCAGTTCAAGGGGTGAGTTTGTAATGGGTCAGCGGACGGGCTTCCAGGCTTCCAGGGTCCTCTGTCTTCAAGTCTTCAGGTTCCTTCTGGTATGTTGGGTATGATGCCAGGGACAGACAGGGGTGGGGGGAATCTATCGTGTGTGTGTGTGTGTGTGTGTGTGCGTGTGTGTGTGTGTGTGTGTGTGTGTGTGTTGAAGGAGCTTATACATCTCTGGGGGACAGGATGCTTGTCACTGACAGATGAGATTTCATTGACAGTGCTTGCTTAAATCTCAAATTTCATGTCGTGTCTAAGCAGAACTTTGAGCCGGCTGTTTTATCTCTGTGATCCAACTTCGTGGTGGGAATCACTGTCAGGACTATAGGAGCAGTGTTAATGTTTATCTACACACAATTTGCAATTTACAATGCAATGCCCATGTACATTCTGTTAGATATATAACTTGAAAAGTAACAGTAACAATTGTGTTTTACCAGGCACTTGTGGCTTAAGGTGTCTTTTGTGTTGGAAAGTATAGACAAAAAATAAATAAATAAATAAATAAATTCCCTTAGCAAGGGGAACTGCTATTGCGCAACCGCGGCGGTCGGTTACCTGTAATCACCTGTTACTGTACCCTGTATATGAGCTGGGTTCTGCTCAGGGTTTCCTCCTGTTAAAAGGCAGTTCTTTTTTCTTCTTTTTTTTAACCACCATCACCTTAGTGCTGGGAATTTCAGGCTCTGGGTTTTGCAGCATAGACAATTTAAACTGCTACTGACGCTAAATAAAGAAAATGGGTTTGAACTAAATACGGTTGTTCTCTCTTCCTTCACTGTAGACCTAAAAGAAAGGGACACTTCCTCCAACATGTTATTATTGGAATTTCATTAAATCCAAAGGAAATATCAATAAAAGGCGATGTGTTTTCAAAGGAATAAATAACCTTAGGTCCTTCACATTCTTGTTTAAAGGTTGCATGAAAACTTAAAGTGCATTTGGAAACCATGTTCTCCCCTCCAAGAAAATGGCACATTAAAGTCTACATTGTCAAGGGCCTTTTATCTGTTTCTCAAGTTATCTTCCTCAAGTTCTCGTTAATGCCTTTTCCCACTTTTGCTCTCAAATTCATTTTCCAGCTAATCTCCAGAGTGGATAAAAACCTCTTAAAGCCTTTAGAAACGTTTCTCGCCAAGTGTTAAAAATAAAAAAATATTGCCCCTGTTAAATTAATACTCAGTGCCAATAAACTATTGATCTTTACTCCTTCAAAGTTGGTCTGGCACCTGGGACTGAAGAGAGGGAAATTGCAAAAGATTTGGAGAAAGGGAAAAGAAACAGTTGAGGGCAAATTAAATTGCCATCTTGAACTCGCCTGTTAAGGATTAGTGGTTAATTGTAATTTGCGTGCCATGTCCCCGGCCATCACTGCTGTGTTGCTGTAAGTTGTCTGTGAGCTGGTGATAGAATACTCACAGCTCCCACTTTCATAATTGGAAGAAGAACATGAATCACAGAAACTCAGATTCCACGGAAGAAGCTGGGGGCGGCAGAAGTGGAGTTTTGTTTTCTTCAACAGGTTTGACACTTCTTAACATAACCTGCTTCAAACTGTCTTTGTTTGTTGCCAACTGTTTGCCACATCTTCCATCCTGCCCTTTAGAAGGCAATGAGACAGGAAAGTGTATCAATTAAACAGATTCAGTATTGTTAAGTCGCTCGTCTCAGGAGGACACATCTGACAGTCGACGTGTAGGAGTCATGTTTATACATGCAGGGATGAAATACTGTATGAGCTGTGTGTGTGTGTGTGTGTGTGTGTGTGCAAAGTAAGTGCAGGATTATCAATGGCACCTCACTCAACATTTAAGCAACTGTCGTGGATATTTGTCTGGTGTTTCTCAGTCACAACATAGGTGACAATACCATATGTCGATTAAAAAGACAAAATAAAAAAAAGTTTAGTCAAATTATTGTGTAATTTGACAATACGTCGAGAGTCAAGGCAGCTGTGGAAAAGTTTTTAGCACTTTCCACAAGTTAATATAGAAACTTAATCACAAATGGAACTATTCAAAACTGTAGATCTTTTCATTTATTAACTATGTAGCGAGATAAGAGTTACACATAGTTCAAACATACTCATATATAATATTAAAATTACTCTTATGACCAAGGTTCTGTAACCATACCAGAACCTGTCAGTGCTGCGCTGAAACAAAATGATGCCAAGTTTTTTAATTCATTTCTTGCTGGTTACCATGCAAATGTGTGTAACTCTTGCTTTGGAGATGATACCGTAGATCCTGTTGCTGTATGAAAGCTGTGTGTGCAATGCATTCTAAGGATACACACAAGATGTGCATACACGTTTGTATGTGTACACCTGCAAACTCTCATGCATCTGCATTGCTCAGTTCCGGAGTTTTTTGTAAATTATCACAGAAGCATAGGTAGGTGCATCTGCTTAGTCCCCCACCACCACCACCACCAATCGTGTATGTGATAGGGAGATCCGTTGTAAGGCTTTCAATTCCACACTGCTGACCTTACTTTGGCCCCAGTGCTGCCATTAGCACCACGAAGAGGAGCTTTTAGAGGAAATCTAATCTGCTCTGCACTGGATCTGTCTGCTTCAGAGCACTCCAAGATACACATCTGCTAACCCCTCACCAGCACACACACACACACAGTGATAAGGATAGACTTGCACAGAAACACAGATAGAATCAAATGCACATGGATAAAGGCACAGTGAAACACACGCCTGCTCATGCGTTATTGCACACATGAAGGAACACACACACAAACAAACGCATGCACACACAGGAAACACACACAAAGCACACACATGCATTCGTCTTTATAGAAATAACATACTGTGTGCACACATGTGCTCAATCACATCTGCAAAAAAAGGTAACTGTGCACCGACTCAGCAGGTTACAAGTTCATTATTCATCCACATCCCCACTCCCCACAGAGTTTTATACCCACTTATTGTGTTTTGGCGAGTGACTCCACATTGTCTGTTTCAGACGGAACTTCAAAAGTTGAAATCAGGAAGTCGGGTTCACTTGAAATAATTTGATGCCTCGAAACACTCTTCTTTAATTACAACTTGATTAGCTACCACCGTGTTTCCAGGGATATTTCTTTTCACTGCAAAACCCTGTTTATTGAGATGAACCTAGGTAAACTACAACTATTACTTTCACTAATAAGACTCATGAATTCAGAAACTCTGAGAAACTCTGAATAGAGTGAATTCAGAGTTGTCTCCTTCTTTTGTTTTTCATTAGGTAACTGTTGTGGCATTTTACGTTTATTGAGAGTAAAGATGGGGTGATAGAGGCCACAGTCTCTCGTACAGTAACTGTACCATGACTGGGAAACACAGTGGTCTCTTGCTTCAGCCATCATGGCTGTAAATTTCTCATCCTGAATGTGTATTTAAGAGGCATATTTACAGTGCTCACTGCCCAGAAGATCTACTTAGATCTCCCCAAATGTCTCCCAGGGCCTCTGAGTTAGCATGGGACTCACTTTCCTCCCCCTGTGGGATGGATCCTCACGAGACATCAGATCAAGTTCAGATTCTGCCCCTCCAGAAAGTACACCACTCTGATGGAGAGCAGCTGTTTTCAACACTATGACAAGAGCAGCAAACGTACCAAGTGTAACGCTGCTGCGATGGTTGAGGGTGCTGTCTGTTGAAATGCAATCAGACGTCATTGTGCAGCTTCAGAACCATGGAGAGTTCCAAACATCAGCTGTGAAGAGACACATAAAACTAATTACTGTCACGTGTCATGTAACTCTCAAGAACTCTTACAAGGACCCAGAAAGGGACGAATTTGATCTATAAGTCTTTAGATAAGCTCACTGATGCCTTGGTACTGGCTCTGGGAGCACTGAACTCCGGATTCTGTAAAGCATCTTGAGACAATATCCACCACCACAATACCCTTTCAACGTAATGGCTCCAGTGGAACTTCCACACATTTGTTATACTGATACTGTACTCCTTGAAAAAAGAGTTACATGAAAAAGAAATGCACCTTCCAAGTTGGTAGACTGAACTCATCCTCATCCCACCATATACTCTGCTTAGGAACAAATCCAAGCCAGACACAAAGAGGGTAAACTGTCCAGAAGATGCACTCTCCCAGCTGCACTTCACTAGAAAACCTAGCCGTGCAGGGCTTCACTGACAATCTGTTGTCCCTCATCAAAGTGCTTAAATAACGTCACAGTCAGTAAGCACATTAGTGTTTGACCAAACCAGAAGCCCTGGATGATACGTTCAGTCACTCCTGAGAGCCTGCAAGTCTGCAAGTATGTAGAGAGTGGACCTGAGGAGAGATCTGCAAAGGAGAAGCCTGCAAAGAGAAGGTGGAGCAGCATTTCTTTAAACAACAACCCATGTCAGGTGTGACAGGGACTAAAATAAATAACCAACTATAACACCTCCATTACTGTCAGTGCCAATGCCTCGCTGGCAGCGAAATTAAACCATTTCTTTTCCCACTCCCAAACAACGAGACGTAACACAGTCAGCGCCCCCACAGACTACATTCTCACACACACCCTCTCCCCAGGAACATTAAGGGAGCCGTGTGTTCAGGACTGTGAACATGGGTAAAGCTGCTGGGCCCAACAGAGAACCGAACAAAGTAACTAAAGCCTGTGCTGACCAGCTCTTAGCAGTCTTTACTAAGATTTTCCACCTCTCCCTGACACACTCCACAGTCCAACCCTGGCGCAGTCTGCTATGATAATCCCCGTCACCAAAAACTCAAACATCAATAACCGGACTGACTACAGGCCCATCATAGTGACACCGATGGTCGCAAAATGTTTTAAGAGGCTCGTGTCACCACAGATCAGAGCTTGTCGCTTTCCTGCCATTGATCCTCATCTGGTCGACTGATGATACCATCTCCGCAGCCCTCCATACTGCTCTCAGCCATCTGGACTTTCCAGGGACATCTGTAAAGATGCTCTTGTCATCTGCAGTCTGGCTTTCAATAATATCATCCCTGACATCCTTCTGAATAACCTGGCAGCCCTGCATTTCCTTCCTCATGCCCATACCTAGATTAACGTCTTTCTTGCAAACTGCCCAGAGACAGTTAAGATCAGTGCCTTCAACCTCAAGCTCACCACTGGCCCCCCACAGGACTGTGTGTTAAGCCCACTCCTGTATGCCATGTAGACCCATGACTGCCCGCTAACAAAGTGGTGTGTTATGAACACCAAAAGACATAACAAGGATTTAGAAATCGATTTCAGGATGGACAAAGCAGACCCTGTTCATCTCCACATCAATGGTGACTGTGTGGAGGTGTTTCCCTCTTTCAAATTCCATGGGTCACATCTCCGAAGACTAATCCTGGTCATCCAACAACACAACAGTGAAGAGAAAGGCCCTGCTCAGACTGGAGGAGAGGCAGCTTGTAACCAACTGTTCCACCATTGAAAGTGTGCTGGCATAATCAATCACTGTGTGGTAGACTCTCTGCATAGCAGCTGACCGCAGAGGGTCATAAGGTCAGCCGAAAAACTATTAGTGGCTGTCTGCCCTCTCAGCCATCTCCCGTTTCTTTCTAGGACCAGACATTTAACTTATTCTAAATGTATGTTATGTATGAAATACTGTGTAAACATAAGTGTTTTATTCATCCATTTGTTAATGTTTTTTTGATGACTGGTTTGAATCACAACAAAGCAAACCTAGCTTGTCTTACCTACATTCAGTATTAACAGGTCAATAATGTCATTGTTGCTACCACTGTGGTAAAGTGTGGTGAACTTGTCTTTGGCTGTTGAATCTTACACAGTGCAGCATTGCAAAACATTTTGACTGACTTCAGCAAGTCAGAAACTTTCTCCTCTAATCTCAGGCCAAGTCACACACCTATTTCATCACTGGAAAACTTTGATTTCCAATTGCCTTCCCCCAAAATGAAATTGGAATATTGAACATTTTTCCAACTAAACAATTGCCTTTTATAACCACACATATTTAGCAATGTCAATCATATAATTAATCATACTATCAATATTTGAATCAAATCCCATCACAGATCTAGTAGGCTATCAGACACCTTATTTAAAGGTGAACTTGATCAGACTCTAAATCACCTGTAAAAACACTGGAGTCTCAATGCACTGTTAATATCTTGTAGTACATATGCTCTCTAGTTACCTTATTATATGTCTTTATCGTAGCAACCTCCATCGAACTGACAGTGCTACAAAAAAGACTAAAATCAAAACTTGGTGGAAGAAACTGAGACAAAGGGGATGAGGAATGAAAAATTGGGTATTAAAATTGAAAGCAATGAAGATTATAAATCAGCATGCTCATTAAATCCTAACTGTAAAACAAGCATTTTCTTTGTGATGAATTATGCCCATACCCCAGGTGCAACATGCTTGGCAGGCCTCTGCTACAAGTGTACACGGGTTTAATGCATTGACTGTAATCTGACTTTGACTGTTACATTTAGTAAAGGCAAGTTGGGTTCATTCTGGTTGTGGGACATTGGATAGGATTGCTGTATGCCCTTGCAAAGAACCTGGAGAGGTCAGTAAGCTGTGTTCACATTCCATCCCATTTAGCAATGTCCTCTGAGAGCTATTGCTATTGCTCAGCATTATCTGGATGACCATGCTACAATAGAAGATGTGGCTCTATATGTCACAGCTATCACGTCAAACCAGAAAGAGGCCACTGGGTGTACTCATCATGGCCTCTGGGCCCCTCTAGACACACTGACACACCTGTAGAAAACAAGTGATGAATTGAAGAGACAAACCTACTGGAACCATGCAGCAACACAGCGGTGCCCAAGAACTTGTGGCATTATTGCAAGAATTCCTGATACAGGCAGTGTCAGTGATGGTTGCTCCACATCTCACCAAACCCTGATGGGCCAACCTGCTAGCCGAGCCCCTGTCCAGAAATACTTGGGAATGGAGCAAGTGTGTTTTTCTGCGGATACTGCCATGGTTATCCTTCTGTGCATGTTAGAGGCAGTTGCTACACCTTTCTCCTCCACTGTTAAACAGAGTGCTGTAAGTTGCCAAGTTCCTGTGGAAGATCTATTTGTGTAAACGCTTCTCTATGTCCTCCTATGCATCTGTGCTCGCTGTCTCTTTTCTCTTGATGCACTTGTTTAATACCTGACCAGTAACAATAGGGTTCTCACATTAATGCCAAACGGTGTCACAGGGCCCTTATTTGTATGGGCCTCTGTACTGTCACAGTGCATAAATATGGTTCCTCTGACCTTCCATATTGGCCTGTGGTATTTGTTTCTATCTATTTATCATTGTATATAGTCCAACCAAATGATTACTGTAATACTCATGCAATGACATCATTTTATTACTGCCACAGGCCTAATAACAAGACACCATACTTAATAGAAGTTTTAGTACACTGTTCTTGAAGACAAGAAGAAAAATAAGGAGCTGTCCTCCTCTCTACCCTTAAAATATTCCTACTACTTTATCTTTTCAATCTGTGCCATCTTTTCACCTCTCTTGTCTCCTCCCCCTGCCTCCTGCTCCTCCCGATCCTCTGTCTCATTTCCAAACCATTACACTGTTCTGCTCAGCTGAAGCGCGTCCACATATTCTTAAAGGGCTGGTTAAACTTAATCATTAGTCTAACAAGCTCTTTGCCCTCCAAATGATCATCCACAGAATTAAAAGGATTTGTTCTGGAAGGTGAGCCAGTAACTGGGATGAGAGGCACAAAAGACAACGAGCGAGGGGAGAACGAGAACCATTCCCAAATTAACAGAGAAGGAACTTAGCACTTTGTTAATCGCTCAGAGGTCAGCAACAGTGATAAAGAGAGTAGTTACCTAACCCCAGCCTAATTATTCATCCTCTAAAAGCCTATCGGGAGATTCAGTTCCTCACCTATATTGTTTTTTTGGTTTTTTTTAAATAGGCAGATATCCCCGTAGAAAAGTGAACTGGAATAAAAACTAAACTGAAATAACCTCTCTGTCAATAAAACTTCATTGGATGGGTCGTGAAAAATCGGACCAGTTTTGATCCTTAAATGACAACATGGAATAAAGGGAACTGAGCAATTAGGCTCATGGCCACGATCAGGGTCATCTTCTGCAACATCAGGAAGTTCAAAGCGGAAGAGGTGTAGCTCTGCTTCTGCTGTCTATGCTTAGATGCAAGGATGAATGTCCCACATGAGAATGTAGATGGACCGGGAGTCAATGCACAAAAACACATGGATGCATTTCTTTTTTCTTCTTGTTCTCCTCGTCAGATGCCTACTGCATGAATGCTGAAGTATTGCAATTACTGGTATATGTACTGTAGTTTCAAGTCTAAGTAGGACACAGGCTAAATCTTCAGGAATGCACATGTGCAAAGGTATAAGTCCAATAGTGACGACTTGAATAGGACATATCCTAGTTTCAGAAGAATTCCATGTACAATACAAAAGAAAAGTTAAAAATATTAGCACAAATAGTCCACCCATCTAACAAATCTAAATCGTAAAGTGAAAGACTCACAAACACAGACACTATATGTGTGTGTGTGACCAAAGTGGAATGTGTGCCAGAGCTTCCATTCCTCTCTGTAGTGGCTGCTCTCAGGAAGTGTCCCCACTATCACACAGTTAATTGTCTTTATTGTCTGCAGTGTTCCAACCAATATATTATGCTAATATCAGCAGCTACGCCGCTATGTACTATTTATTCGGTCCCTGATAGCACTTCACGCACATACATGTTTTCTTTTAGACCATCTGGCTCGGCATGTATGACCCGCTCGGAAATGCATGTATGTGCTAATTAATTAGCATAGTTCAGGAAGCAATTATACCGTGATGTAGTCCCTCCCGACAGTCACCCTGCACACTCTCCCTCTTACTAGTTCTTCCATGGCACTTGAACACACTTCATTAGCTTTGGTGTGTGGAAGAGTGAGCGGTGGTCCGAGTTGCTGTCACTTGGCATCTGTCTTCGGCTGTTGCTCAGGCTGTAGCTGGACGAGCCAAAAGGTTTACGTTCAAAGGCCATCTGGTGTAAAATAGTGCAGCAGAGCCACATGGACTTGATGCAAATGTACACAATGTATGCCAAATGACACGTACGGTACACTCTCAGAGCAGTTAACATGCTATGTACGTCATTCATAGCTGGCTCACATCTTCATAGCACTGACAGTTTGGGGCTATATTAGGTTTCATTTGTTGTTCCACATTGTTGTACAAATGTTGAGTAGGCATGGCTGATATAAATATGACATACTGCATTCAGAAACACTAGATCTGAAACCAACATCTTTTATCATTTTTCAGCAGTGTAACAAACAAAAACAACGTCACATTTCAGCAGCAATAACTAGTACCTAATATGCATTACCGACTTAATACACCAACTTGCAGCTTGTTTAAGCCGTACGATGGCAAGTTGAAAGCAAGACTGGGGAGTGGAAAAACTTTTAACAAGGCAGACAACCAAACCAAAATGCAAAGCTGGCCAAAGCAACACATCTAACTTCAGAAAACACAACTTGTTTCTAAAAGCTCATTTGTATCAAGAGAGTAGAAGTTCAAGTGGACTGCACATGTGTCTGTACTACTTCGTTTGGCCTGGCACATGAATTAGTAAAGAAATACATTTTTTTTTTAAAGTGACTGCGTTATTGTATGTCCAACAATTACCAAAGCCACACTGTTGCACTGGGTGATGTGTTACTTCCTTACAATGAAAGAAAACACTGATGATGCCTTTCAAAGATCTGGATTTTCAGTAAGCTCAGAGCTGAGTGCAAAGAGAAGTGAAAAGGTACTGAGAGATACACAACATATAGTGCTGACTTTGTGTACAAGAAATATTTGGAATATCTACAGTCGTATTGTTCAAACAGTGACCAATGCCTGTAGACTGAATTCAGTTGTAAAAATAAAAGATTTTGTTGTGATGGTGCTCTTTCCTTATAAACCCACCTTAGCCTTGAGAAAGCACAATATCTCTTCCATCCTGATATTTTAATAACCATTAAATACCTTTTATAGTCATCTAGACAGTTTGCCAGTCACTTATTTCCTGTAAATCCTGTTGTATTCTGTCCCATGCTGTTCTGTTGTGAGTTTTTATAACGTGTTATATATTGGGTTTTACATGCCATAGTAAAGGTGGCGCTGTAATATCGATGTCTGTATACAATGTCACTACAGCATGAGTGGTAATTTAATTTTAATATATGAACTTATACAAATGAGGGTGTGTACATCTCATGTCAGGGCAGGCATCTGCACGTCAGTTCCAACATGTGTAATTTATCATTAACCAGCAGTGGAGCATACAGAAGCACCATCTACTAGCATAAAGCTTTGACTGTGAACATGAATGCCATTAACACATGATAAAGAGGAAACGTGTGAAGGAATGCGGAGGAGCTGTGGGTTCTGCACAAATCAATCCTGAGGAACGAGCAGGAACACTTCCACTCTTCAGTTTTTATAGAATATATTTTATACATCTCATGTTCATAGAAGCCATTACTTTTTGTTGTTGTGTGTATGTGTGGATCTGGAGTACATGATGCATGTTTAGATGCTATACTTTTGTGTTCCCCCCCAGCTGAACACACAATGGTCCATTTTAATGTGGTACCTATCTCTTGGTTGGCCCATGCATATTCATGGGGAGCTCAGACCGGGGCGACAGTGGCGGTGACACTGGGGGTTGGGGAGATGGGGGTTTCGGGGGTGGTAGAGGGAGGGAGGGTGTTTGGGGGGGGGGGGCGTGCTTGTCGGAGTGTGTCACGTTTCCAGACCAGCGAATTTTTTTGATTAAAGTCCCTTATCCGTTTTATCATGCATATCCTCGCTCTGATTAAAGTGATCGGAGTCTGACACTCACAATGTCAGTGCAGGGAACCCAGGAGCACCTCACTCCCCTCCATCCCTCTCGCTCTCTCTCTCGCTCTCCTCTGCCCCCCTACCCCCAAAGCATGCTTAGAATGTGTAAATCTTAAATCTTAGCTGGTGATACTGATGTCCCTCTGACATCTATAGCATACACTGATACAGCTATACAAACAAACACACATTGTATTAACACTGTAAACAAACAACACTGCATAGATTGACTTCTTGCCAAGGTGGAAAGATGAATATCAAAAATTCATCAGACTATTGTTAAAAAAATCACATATGCTTTAAATTTAGTTTATTTCAAGTATTAAAACCAGTTGCAGCAGAGACTATATTTTATGCCTATGCTTAAGTGGCATTGTCCTTTTCCTAACTTCTCAGAACCCAGGCGACTGTGGCTCAGTAGGTAGAGCGGGTTGTCCACGAACCAGAGGGGTTGCGGTTCGATCCCCGAATGTGCCACATGTCGAAGTGTCCTTGAGCAAGACACTGAACCCCCAGTTGCTCCCAGTGCGTGTGTGAATGTGTGTGCTTGTGTGAGTGAATGGGTAGATGTGTCTCTGACTATAAAAGCGCTTTGAGTACCAATAGGTAGAAAAGCGCTATATAAAAGCAAGGCCATTTACCATTTACCATTAAAAGAAGGCATCAGGTTTACAAAATAAATAGCCTATTTCCATAAATTACATTAAAGCACCAACAGGTTACCAAAAAAATGAGGCCTGGTGAGCTTCTACAGAAAGAGAGCAGCGATTCTTTAAGCCTCTCCAGCCTTTTATCCACACCTTCATCCAACCAGTGTGGACGATTAGGGTAATCAAGTCCATGCATCAAACAAACACACCTGCACTACCACTGCTAGGCCAGTGGGGGTGCCGAGAGACGTGACATCTTTCCTCTCAAAAGGGCCAAAAACACATGAACAATGGTCCAAAGGCATCTGTGAACTTGTCTAATCAAGCAAGAATACATGCGTCAACATTACACACAAAACAGCTAAAACAAAAAACTGCAACATGTGACCCACACAAAGAGGAGATCAATAGCCACAAATCACAGACTGTATAAACATGGACTACGGAAGAAGAACTCCTGTAAACTGAAGTCAAAGCAAGTAGAGCTCCCCCTGGTGTCTGGCTGCAGTATAGGTCATAAGCTCCACCCCCTCCATTTAGTGGATGGGACTTGGGCTCATTCCTTTTTTTCCAACTCTCACAGCTCTATGGCGTGATCTGTAGGACAATGAGTGTTGGGAAAAAAAAAATAATAATAAAAATACTGTGTAAGTACAGTGTATCATTCAGCATTTATTTGAAACTGGTGGAAGTAGAGCAGAGCGCAGTATTAGTTACACGAAAACACTAGTGAGTCTGGCTGGACATCGATATACCATACCATATACCATTCTTGGACTTTATTGCGCAGACTCTGGCTCCAAACTTGCAAGATGCAAGGAAGTGAGGACACATTGCCCATGTTTATATACAGTCTATACCACAAACCAAAAGGTTTACTAAATGTTACAAGTTAAAAACTCAGCACAGCTTACAAACAAATGACCAAACACGATTGGAAAGCCACATTGACACACATCACAATGAAAGTTCAGGCTTGCAAAAGTGAGCTGGGTTCTTCAGTGGTCCTGAAGAACTCAATGTCAATACCGGAAAACTCCCAGCTCGTCCTTGAAAACATCTTCCCGTTAAGTTAGCTGTTAATCTGAGGGCCGGTTACTAAATTTATGTCAAATGGTACATTTTGTTGAACTTAGTGGGGACCTATGCCCATTTAACTTTCCTACCAAGTTAGGAAATGGCAATATGCTATTTGTTATGTAAAAAGCAAAATATCTGAATGCATAATATCACATGACACAAATTTTTTCACATGCATATATGTACACACACACACACACGCCACTCTGTGACAGGGGGCTGAATTACAGCAGGGGTCTTTTAGAATGTCACCCCATGACGAAAGGATGCATGTGGGTTACACTGGGAGTGGGCGTTTCACTTACACACACACACTCACTCCGCTACCGCACACACACGCTTGATGAAACAGCTGGTCCAGACACAGCCGAGACCATCCAATCGGAAATAGTAATTAATGGCATTAGAATATTGCACAGTTTGGTGCCATTGAGGGACTGGATGACTTTAAAATGTGTAAATCCAGAAACTTATCTGACCTAGCGACGGGTGGCTTTCCACCCCCTCAGCTAAATAGATTAATTATCTGCAGGGCCTGGTGCTGTCATTGGGAGCCACATGGATATCAGATCAGCCCAGATACCGCTGGAAAGCATTCCTTCTGCTAATGATTACAGCACTGCTGCTGCTTACGGATATGTTTACCCAGAGATTCATGGTGTGAGATGGGGCTCATATGCATGTAGATGATACAGTGGAGAAAGGTTGTAAAAAGCACAGAGCTGAAATCCTCAGTCCTCGGTCATAGTTGTATTTTATGTTCTGGGACTTTCAATGTGAAGATGCTGATTCCCATGATACACATTTAATCGCTTTTCAGTTTAACTGTACATAAGACTGCCCGTGGGCAGGTTCTGTGCAGAAAGCCCTCAGGTGTCTAGTAGTATCTTAAAATGCTGCAGAAGCACATAGTATGTTCTGACGCATTACATCCCGAGGACGGACAAATCATCTGAGATTTTGACAAGCAATATGGAAAAAAAGAATAAGAAAAATAACAAGGCAAAAGAAAAAATAGGGTCCAAAGTCCCAGAAAATGGAGAGAGCAAAGGATCTCAGGGGTAAGTATTAGTTGTCACCCCATGATCAAATAGTACAGGCCGGGAAGCAACTAGAGAGAGCCTGCGCCTGGGCAAAAAGAAATATAAAGTCCAGATTTAATTCTGATACGGAGAAATAGAATTTCAAAGCTGGATGTCTTATCGTTGGCATGTCCCTTTGCCGGACTGATTTCCCTAGCAAAAGCCTGTCAGTGCTATTATGTTGAACATGGAACCAATTTACTGCGCCAGCTAAACAGGGTGAGCAGTGCTCTTGTACCCCCTAAATGTTTGAAGTTATCACACAGTGGGAAAAATAGCATTTTGAATGTTTGGGGAGGGGGCGAGGGCCGCGGCACGGCCGGCTCGGACGGGAGTGGACTGTAATTGAAAAGTATCAATCAAAAACAAGGCAAGGGCCACGGAGGGAAAGCTATTATGTTAACCCAGTCTGCCAGAGCACTGAAAGAGTCCAAATGCATTTCTTTTGAATCTGTAATGCTCCCCTGCTCTCCAAGCCTCTAAGCCCCGGCGACCGGGGGCCTCGTATCTCTGGATGGACAGCGGCACGAAGGGAAAGGAGGGGAAGGAGGGGATTATCAAGTGGAGCATGTGGCCATTACAGGCCTGTTTCATGATGCTATCTGCCCTCTGAGATAAGCAACCCACGGCTGGTCAGACGTTTCCAATTTCTATACATGAGAGATGAAGACCTTGCGCTTCTGCTCACCTTCACCTTTTTTATGTTATTATATTTTTGCCTGCCCCAAACTCTGCCCTTTCTGTATATTACAAGTGTCTTTTCATGTGCGTGCTGCAGGCTGACTGACCTGCTGCCACGCAAACAGCTGAACATCACAGAATGGCTCTACATAGTGGGAAATTGAGATATTATGAAAGGGGAGGAGGATGAACAATAGATGCAAATGAAGTGCCTGCAAAACAAGAGGACGTACTTTCAAAGTTGCATGAAACATATCCTAAGTATTTACAAACCAAAGGCCTCGCTGTGCAACCATTCCTTTTCTTTTGAATATCCACTTTAGCTGTCTGCTTCAATTATACAATATTCCCACTCGCACCCATTTCTTTTTTTCTTCTTTGAAAATTCTGAAATGCAAACTAGTTGGCAGACAGAGCTGGTTGAATGCTTATTTTTATCAAGAGGACCAGAACAAATGCATTTCATTTTATTGAACCACCCTTGTTGTGTTTTGGCCATGACTCAATCTGTTCTGATTAGGCTAGAGACAGGGACAACACACATATTCAAATGGACTAGACCTCAAAGGGTCACTGAACAATTTTCTCTGTTCATGGAAAAAGGATATTGCTCAGCCATTGCTATTCCCTTGTGGCTCTCCTTTTTTCTAAGGGTCTTAGAATAAATTCTTGGATGCATTAACATATAAGAAAGTACAAATGACATAGAGTATAGCCAGTGGTTTTTTACCAAATAGCCCTTAGTTAAGGACACCCTTAAGTCGAGGTCAAGCTCATTGCCAGGAAAATTATGCATTCCTGCCTGGTCTAAAGCAAGCTTTGGGTTCTCCATGTATTAAAATGAATTGTTTTACAAGTTTTATCCTACCAGAATGGGACACCACTGAGATCCAGCGAGCCAATATCTGTGGTGCTGTCATGGTGTGTGAAAAGACTAGGGCATAATATCTCCCTCTTGGCATTTGCATTGAAGAAAAGAGAATAGACTGGTACCTGACTGTATCTGTTGTCCACAGTATTTTGTTAATATTTCATAATCTTACTGTTTTTACTTTCAACACATCCAGAGCTGGAAGAAAAAAAAAAAAAAAAAGTCTCCATCTAAGTAACCTTGGTAGATGTCTGTGAAGGTTCTTAGCCACTCAGGTCATGTTATATCCAGAAACATTAAAGAAAGGCAATTGGACTTGTAGAGATTTCCTTAGCTGATGCACCATCTCTTACGACCTCTGTTCTATTCTAGTAAGTCGATTTTAGTAACTGATGGCTTAGATACAGACCTAAGATGCCAAATGTACTTTCATGACAACTAACATAACAGTGTCTCAGTCAAATGGACCATCTCGCAAGGGGAAACAACGCTGGCCCTGAAAATGTCATTTTCCATACTAATATTGATTTTGTACTTAATCTGACATAGGCAGACTCAATTCTTTTCAGAATATGAGTCTGGCAACACACTATTTGCATTTCATTAAGGGATGTGTTTCAACCAATACAGAGAAACAACAACAGCCCTGCACACAATTGGATAGTCCTACAACCAATCACAGCCATTTTGTTGTACACAAATTCAACTCCACAGTGCTCAGATAATATTTATGACTACACTGCTGTTACTCTACTGTCTATTGTTGCATAAAGCCTACCCAAACCATATAACTGGATTTGATTCCTTAAGCGACTTTAGACCAACTGTCTCTCAACAAGTATGTAAAGCATTCAGTTCTAGAAAATGCTCAAAACTCTGACTTGTTTAATGATAATATCAGCCTGACATCATCATTGTCAGGGGATTTCACACATAGGCCTTAATGGTACACACCATTAAGGCCTATGAGTCTAGGTTCTGAGAACCTAGACTCAGAAGAATATATTTACAGATGATGCCACTTCTTCAGTGGTCCTTCTAATGCAGATCTTCTGATGTCTAAAGATACTGGATAGCCAAGTGAATGCCATTTAATAGAAGCAATACAAGACCAATAAAAAATGAGGCATTAAAAAAAATGAAAAATGTCTCTCAAATGAAAAACAACAAGGAATATGCAGACTTATTTTAACTAAGGTAACGGATACTCTTGTTGATCATGTGCACATATGGACACATTCACCATTACTGTGGTCATCAGTTCGTATGCATGAAAAGGGAACCTCTAATGTGATCGTAAACCCTTTCATTGATAATGGCATAACCTGAAATGGCAAAAAGATAGGTAGCTTGCTTTAACTGATGACAGGTAGCAAGATGAACGGTGGAGGTAACATGTTGGCTTAGTAGGTGGAGGACAGCTGCATGCAGTGTTGGTAGGTCAGTGGATTGAGAAGGGTGAAAGAGGTTTTTGGGTCAGATGTAACTTAAAGGTAGAGATGAAGGAAGCTTTCCAGGTAGATAAACTGATATGTAAAGAGGGAGGAAGAGATGGAGGGAAGTGCGTAGTGGGCAGGAATGGAGGAGGGTGTCAGACGGGCAGGCAGAGGGTTTTTAATTCAGATTTCATGTGGGCTCACTCAGCAGTCACTGGAGTCTAAAGTGACTCTGGGGAGCCTCACAGTTCTATATGCAAATAGAGCAACGCACCTGGCCAGTGGAGCAGGCCTGCTGAGAGGTTACTTATGCAAATCTGATTGAGTGAGAGCATATTGCCAGAGCGCAAGCAGGCAAGGAGGCATGTGTGCCGGTATACACACATATACTGGCAGTTATATTTCACAGGGGCTCTGGGACGCCATGTTTCCCCAGAATAGAGGTGGCAGACAGAGGATAAGAAAGAGGACAGTGGAGAGGGAGAGGGGAAGAAGGACAGAGCTAGAAGGGGCAGAGAAAGAAGAAAGAGCAAGACAGAGAATGGTGGGAGACGCATCATTCTTTTGGACATAATAGCCTTACTCCCTCTGTTGTCATCTTCCTCCTTTCCCCCCACCATGCGACTTGTGGGCACCAGGTAATTTTCTATGCACACTTTGTAAATAGGCTGAAATCCCAATATGGCTAACACCTCTCCCTCCCCTTTCCCTCAGAGACTGGCATTAACCTGCTGATTAAGTGGTAGAGCTTGGCTGGAGCTCAATCTCAGCCTGATGCACAGGCCCATGATGTAGACAAATGACTAGAAATCACATTGGCATGAACAAGGCTCTCAGTCAGGCTGCCCCTGGGCTCAGGCCTCAGGCACAACACATTAATAAAGAGAGATTTAGCCCGGTGATGATTATTGATAACGCTGTGCATAATGTAAAATGCCAGCATGGATGAGAGAGGAACTTTTGGATGCTACACAGAAGTGTTTTTTTTCTTTTTCTTTCATGGTTACACGAGTTCCTCAGGATGTATGCTCTTTCACAGCAGAGGATGTCAGGTATTATGTAACACGGCATTGTTGAAGAGTCAAAGAAGGCATCAGCAGAGTTTTCTTGGTGTTATTTTCACTACATATGCTACCATCATTAATTGAATGGGCACTGAGATCAGGTCCAAAGCTCTTGAATAAAAGTGTAAAAAAAGTTCAGAACTCCTAACACTATACTATAATAGGTTCAATAACAATGCCTCATAACCTCTCAGAACACTTCTACTGTAGCTGGGCATGGCATCTCCACTGTGTATCAGGTTAGGGAAATGTCCTCAGTACCCACAAACCCAGTTTTGATGAATGGTAGTAATAAGTGCTAAGCTCAATGGACAACGCATTACAGTTGCAGTATGTAGATGTTATTATTATTACTAGCAGTGCACTATATATATATATATATATATATATATGAGCAAGAGACAGTGACTTAACAGACATTTATCTCAACAAAAACCTTAGAGACTGCCTCTTTAAAACTACTGCCATGTCCATATACTACAAACCTGTCGTGGAACATCCAGAGTATGTTTCCCTTGTGATCGATGGGCCAATGTGTGAGCACGGATGACATACCATTTACTTTTACTGCCAAGCCTACGGTGTTTACTGCTCTTTCCTCAATGGCTTTTTATTACCCAAGTAATATTATGAGTTGCACACAAGACTCGAGCTGCCTTTTGTGTCTACAAGTGGGAGCTAGAATATCTTCACTGACACGTAGGAAGATAACATAAGGTTTCTCTGCATTTTCAGTTCTATATACAGCAGTATATGCAGTACAACCTATAACAAGGTGTCAAAAAAACAACTACACAATACACTTCTAATTAATGTGTAAATTCAGCATTATAACAAGACACACTGAAAAGTTGAACCAAAGGCTGCACAACTAAGGATTTCTAAATACATAGTTAAGACAACTTGGCCACCTTTCACTGTTACAAGAATGTTTGCTTTCCCTTAGTCAAAATGGCAGCAAAGCCTTAACAACACTGCACATCACTACAATTCCTTCATTTTTCACAATTTCACTGGCAGCTAAATGAATCAGAAGGGAGGGAGCAACGTGTATGGCTGCAGCATCTCCCTCACTGTTACATGGCAGCTGACTTTTAGTTTTGCTTGAGTTCTCTTCTTCTTCTGCGTGTGCCATCACGCCTGACATCAGTCACTCCATTTGAAATCCATTGTGTTTAATTAGTTGTACCAAATGTTTGAGCTGATACCTGTCCTTAGTGTGTCTGCTAACATGTCAATTTGTCCTTAAGCATGTCTCACGGAGTGATGAACTGGCTCTGACAAATTAATCTAATAAATCACAATTACTGCCTGATGCAAGGGTGGGGCGTGGGTTTGGGTGGGTTGTAATGACATGTAATGACATCCACACAAAAAGCAGCAGTACTGTTCAAATAAGTTCTTCAGACCTAATCTTTTGTAAAAGAGCTCAAATCTTCCACTGTAAATGGATTTGTTTGTGCTTCTGAAATCCAAAGAATTCAGTGGAGGGAAAAATAACTGTCTAACTAATAATAACATAGCCCCTTACTCGTTAGTCAATGCCTTTTCTCCAAGTAATGGCCCAATTATGGAAAACCGACACTGGTCCTGCTTAGGTATGTCAGAAATTGATTATCTCAGCATGAGCAGACAGCCCAGTACTCCAGATCACAGATAACAGAGATGGTGTTTGTGCACATGTGGAAAGTCAAACCGGGCCCAAACTGGGCTAATAAGCAACATTTTCACACTTGTTTAAGCTTAAGAGTGCTCATGCAAAAGAATGGCTGGTGAGGTAAAGGAAGTGTGTGTCACACACAAACACACTCTGCACACTGTTTTCTGAAATCCAATGTTCTTTCACATCATTTCACTCTTCTTTCTTCCACCATGCCTCTCAAGGTCTTCATGCTGGGTCTTCTGCTTGTCTTCTTTACCTCCAGTTCCTTCTTTAATTATGCACACATGTAGCCTTACTTCTGTTTTTATTTCTTCTTTTTAGATTTGCCCAGCAACATCATAATCAAAGTCACCGACACATGACACACACTTGCATATACAATGCTTGAAAGCAAAGGAAACCATTTTGTGGTGAGAGGCTTGGTGGCTTTATGAGAGCGGTCAAGTCCAAGGCTGCCAGAGCATCTGATGAAATCCATTCTTATATGTCCTCCCATTCCCATTCAGGGCCCATTCTCCACTCATCCCACCCCCTCTCTGCCTCCTCGACAGCTGAACGACAACAGAATCCCTGCCTTGGTGACTGACAGCCTCCCTAATTGTATCCACTCACTCATGACAATTTGATTAAAATATTATGCCAAAGTCTCACCCCCTGTTTGTTCCCCCCTTCCAAATCTAATTTTGATATAAAAAAGAGAGATTACTTCCATGAGCATGACTGAGGATACCATTAACTTCTACTTAATCTTTATTACTTCTGTGATTGAACATATGTATGGCTTTGGTTTTGCTTTGTTTTTCTTTTTTCTGTGCGTGCTGTCCTTGTTCATCTTGGCTGTCCTGTTGGAAGTTGAGGAATCCAGCGAGGAAGTTGTGCATCCCATTTGAGATGGGAATTCTGCTGAAAGAAAATCACTTATTTTAGTGGACAGAGGTGTGTGTGTCAGGGGCAGTCTAAAACAGGGTCCATAAAGATGATAAATGTTGGGCGTGTATACTAAAGCCACTGTATAATGGGGTAAATAACCCCTCTTCTCTTCTTTATTGCAGTAATACTGCAAAAGGGGTTTGGTCTAATCTAAGCCTCACCATATACATGCTGACCCTGGTTTGCTGATGCCTCACCTGTCCATTGTTATTTTTAAATGAAGGGATAATGGTATGATGGAATCCCCAATCTGAGGGCACAACACTGTACCTGTATTATTTGTTTGTACCACAGCCAAAATTATATTTGGGCAAATAACTTAATGTGCACGGCAACCTGAATTGCACTCCCATTAACACAGTGTCAAATGTCAAAAGTTATTAGATCTCATTAGCTTGAACAATTCAAGCAAACACATAACAAATTTATTAAATTTATGGTACTAATGAATCTTCAACCTTGTGAACCATCTGCTGGTGAGATAAGGCTGACTGGGAGATTCCTACACAGTCCAAATGGCAGTAGTTGAGATGAGAAGATATAATAGTATGTACCTATGCACAGTCTGCAGGTCCTTTAAGATACAGAAATTATTTTCATTTTGAAGTGATTGATGATGAAAAGACGGCAGTGGACAAACACTTGTTCTTCTCCTTTCTTTCTTCTTGTTTTTTTTTATTTTGTCTGCTTTCCCCCTTGATGTTTGCCACACTTGCTATTCAGAACTGGTATAATTACTATAATTACACAACAATATAATTCCCCGCTCTTCCTATATTTGATCAAACCGCATTTACTTACACTTCAGGACACACTGAGGAAATGGATGAGTAGTGAAACAATCTTACAGCAGCCTTGTTTTAGTCTTGTTTTAGACATTTTCCCATTGTACATTGTATTATTGTATCAGGCATAAAGTTATGACCACCTGCCTAATATTGTATAGGTCTCCCTTGTGCCTACAAGATAGCTGTGACTGACAGAATGGACATGGGCCTTCTGAGAGTGTCTTGTGGTGTCTGACAAAAGAATGTTGTATGGATTGTATGGGTTGAGGGGAGGGTCCTCTGTGGATCATCCCACAGATACTTGATCAGTTTGGAATCTATTGAATTTGGAGGCCAGATCAACACCTTGTGCTGTTCTTCATGTTTTATTAGTTGTTCCTAAACCATTTTTGCATGTGTGCCTGTATCAGGCTGCATCCTGCTGGGGATGGCTGCTGCCATCAAGAAGTGTCATTGGGGTGGTCTGATCTAGGTGGGTGCTACGTGTCTAAGTAACATCCACATGAATGCTAGGGCCAAAAGTTTCCCAGAGGAGCATTGCATTATCCCAAGATGGTCAATGTTATTTGTTTTTCCTGTCAGTGGTTTTAATGTTGTGGCTACAAGTTTACCCAGAATCCAAATATGTGTTTACTCCTGCCCTTGAGCTACTTAAGCTATCTGTATTATGAACTGCATCCCTCATTGCATTAAGGTCACTCACTTTTGTTGGACTGTGGGCCGGCTTGCACACTGCCAGCCCCCAGATCAGGAAGTGCTATGTGCTATGATACTATCATGAAAATAATGATTTGCATAAAAACATTTGTATAAGCTTTACAGATTTGGAATAAAATATTCAACCCTAGGTAGCACCAGAAATGAATATTAGCAATGTGATATCTAGATCATATTAATATAATTATTTAATAATTATGGATGGATTTTGCTTCCAAGTATTTGTTCCCATGATGATTTTATAGACCTGCTGGTCATGTGACTATGCAGAACACCACATTGATAATTTCCACATTCTACATATGGCACTCTGTACTACTTAGGAATTACCATGCAGAAAAGGCTATGTACATGCAGAATGCAGTATGTAACATAAAAATATATGATTACACTACATTCAGATTTTATATCATCTGTATAATAATAATATGTCATTTTTTTGTGTGTATCGCATACTTCTTTTGCTGGTTGCACATTTTTTGTCTTAGGTCATCAATCCAATTAGCTCACTGACCTCAGAGGTGCACATAAATGTGTGGTGAGTTAACTCCTGGTACCATTTTGCTGAAACCTTTCCTTCAAGCGTTTCCTAACCCACCACCTTTTTCACTCAGGAAAACAGGCGCGCCCAGTATCAGTGGTAATATGTATATGCACATACATACAATCATGCATGAATACACACGCAGAAAGCCGTACACACATTCATTTTTACCTTGAGCTGCCCACCCACCCCCACCCAAGCTCACCCTTTGAAAGAAAAATAAATCCAGTGTAATATGATAGTTGAAAGCAGGGGGTGATAAGGTGGTGGGAGGTTGCGGGGAGGGTGTGGTGGGCAGCTCAATCATTCACTGAAAAAAAAAATTGCTGTGTATCATTCACCTGATTTGAATTGTAGCTCCCCCTTTTTTGAACCCCTGCCAATTCATTTTGTACATTAAAAATTGGTCAGGGTTGATAAGATTCCATTTTCACGGTTGGCAATGCAGAACTGGCGAAAGAATACAATTACAGACCCCAGAGTAAACTCTCCGAATGTCAACTTGATGTAAATGATCAGAAGGCAGGGCGCCAGAAAAGAACAGGCTTCAACTTCAACAGCTCCCCACCCTTGCCTCTACACCACCTCTACCTCTTTCTCTTCGTGTATGTCTCTCTACCTCTTGCTCTCCATCACCACTCGACAGCCTTTCACCCTGGCAGTGGCAGGCAGACAGGCCTGGTGAAGTGCCAGAGCTGTAGGTGCAGTTTGTTCTGGTGGAGCACAGAAGGGTAGCCTGGTGTCACGTGCCACGGCTTGATGGCAGACTGACACTCACACCTAGCACGTGTTTAGATGGGGTCTGGCCTCCAGAAAAATCTCTGTTAAGATGGTGTTTTTCATGCTTGATGAACTTAATGTGCAAGTTCAAAGTATATGCCTGCTGGATATTCAAGCGTGCCTGTATGATCAGGTCAACAAATAGACTGAGGGCTACAAGCATGCGTGGAACACACATTTGTTCAGAGAACTTTTTCAAAATTTCCCCATATTTATTAAGATGTTGAATTCAATTGTGACTGTCAATAAGTAATTCAGATTTGTGGGGTTTTATCTTAAAAGGCAGACCAAGAAAATATATTTTTTATTCGTCCTCATGAAAACCTGCTTAAGTTACCTACAACGCAACTCAGCTAGTTCAGATTACCAGAGCTGAGATGTGACGCTAGAAGCAGATAATACAGCCTGGGGCCTGCAGTAGAGATGGTAAATGATAAGTGGTTTTGGTTTTATATACAGTAGACTGTACTCAGTTAATAGTCAATAAATGTCTGTGACCCTACATTTGTAGTTGCGTGTCCTGCATTGATCGCATTAGTTGGTCCACTGATGGCGGCTTTTTCACCAATGCAGAGTTGTCAAAGAGATTTTACTGAGCTTAGCAAGCCAGTGACTGAGAAGAGAACGGGGTGTGACCCAAGTCAGCACAGGATGAAGTCAAGAGGATACTAACAGTCTGCTCTTCTTGTTTTTCATCTTCATCATCTGAACATTCAGATATACATTGTAGTTTTACAACTGGAATGAAGAATCTGTTCAGCATGATTGAGGAGAGCCAGTGTTTTAAATCCATGTTTTGTAGCTTTGTCAGTCTCTTTTGTCTAGCTCATCTTAGCTCTTCAGGTGTCCTCTTTGAGCTTAAGAGTAGACTACCGCCTCCTGCTCCTGTATGGAGAGTTACTTCCTTAGGCTTAGACTATATGAGGCTGTTGTCTTCGCGATGTGTTCAAGAGCAACTTTTTTGTCAAGATTTAGGGGACATGAGGCGCCATCACAGCCAGCCTTCATTCCCGGTAGATGTTTTTATGCCACTCTTGTGTCCTGAAGACTGCAAGTCTTTCACTGACTTATATGATGCTGCTTGAAGACACTGAACAAACTTCACTCAACTTCCTCCTAAAACACTAAAGGCTTTCTACAGAGGATGACGTGTGTGTCATGACACAGGTGACTTGGGGAAATGAATCGAATTTTAGAACAAGCTGTAATATCTTTTAATTTTTACTCAGATTTATTCATTACTTATGAACAAACATCACTTACTTTTTGCTTGCTCTTTCAGTGATCATTTATAATAATGACTCCTTGTATCTTCCTCTTCTCTTGAGCAGTTCATGACTAAACCCTGATCTGTGTCTACAACGACAACAAACAAAGCAAACCAGGAATAACTTTGTTGGTCCTTGCACATAAAACATTTCCCTTCCTGGTGTTGTATTTAATTCAGATGTCACCTCCTTTGACTAGGAGGTGTCATCTGGTTTGACCTAACCCCCACTTCCCCGCCTCCACTGTGTCACCCGCATTTGGAGCCAGCCCTCTGTGGTGGCAGCAGGATGCTTTGACACCTTGCAATTACAAGGGTCGTGTCCCCGCCATCCGATCGCACATTACTAGTCGCCATCGTGCCCAATGACTCCCTGCCACTTTCCCCTCTTTTTCCTGAATGACTTTCCCTCACTGCGTCTCTGTCTCTCTGTTCTCTCCTCTCTCCTCCATGATTATTCAGAGGTTTGCACATTAGTCAAGCTGGCTGTGATGGACAGCAGCATGCATAAATTGTTTGCTATGGGTGAACTTTGACTCTCTGCAAATAGATGGAGAACATGCACAAGACATGACGTCTAATCCAAGAATAAGGCCGGTGTGCACAGAGGTCAAAGGTCAAAGACTTTGTCTGTATCAACACCAGTTTGCCTAATAGGGGTAACAGCACGTCTGTCTGTATACAGCAGAAAGCGGTTCTACTCCAGTGCATCTCATCCAACAATATGCTTCAGTTTAAGCTGTGACATTTACGTGGGCTCTGAGACCACAGAGTACGTTGGCACTGACAAAGAGAAGGGATGTCAGCAGTTCAGCAGAGACCAAGTCTGTGCTTTGAATGAAAACTGTTATCTGCAGAAAAAAAAAAAAAAAAACAAGTTCACATATATAAATGGACTGTGAGCTGTATGAGTTTGACCGCGTTTCCACACTTAAAAAATGACACATGCCCCCTTGGCCAAATGTGTAGTTTTAGTTTGTGTTATCGAGCATATCTTTATAAACAAAATGTTAGCATTTTGACAAGTGACAATCTTAAAATCCAATAATCCATGTCAACTTTGCGTACAAAGTCGCACCACCATGGACGCAGCTACCCATTTGCTCACACAAGCACACACACATTCACACACAGGTGCCACACACTGGGAGCAACTGGGGGTTCAGTGTTTTGCTCAAGGATACTTCGGCATATGGCACATTGAACCTCTAACTCTCTGGACAACCTGCTCTACCTGCTGAGCCACAGTCGCCTTCTATGGCCTTCTATGTGACTGTTCAGACTACACTGAGAGTCCTGTTTGTGGGTAGGTTTGTTGTGGAAAAAAACATCTTAAAAAGCATTGAATTCATCTCTCACTGGAAATAAAAACAAGAGAATAATAGGAAAAAATGTTCAAAATATGTTGTCTTGTCTGCTATATGCATGTTCATCGTAAAACCTGTGTATTTATTGCAGACTACGCTCAACAAGACAGTGGCTTATTTTGAACTACATTCTGTTAATAAAGGGGCTTTAAAGCATTTCTTTTCAGGTCAATGCTGCAGAAACAGGCATACAAATAATACTGGAATTGAATTTCAAAAATCTAAAATAAGTAGTTGATGCTCGTTAATGCACTGGGATGTTAAACACATTAACATCGACAACATATTAAGAATCTAGATTTTAGTCTATTTTAATATGGACCCATTTTAACCATCCCGGTGATAATATGTACGAGAAACTATATTGTTTCTATATTATACTAACAACTTTTCATGCTTTGCTTTATGTATGGAACTGCTGAGACTCAGATTTAAACACCTTTCCAGCAGAGTTTCATATACTTGGAGAACAGATTATATTGGATGGCATAACACCTTGCTGGCATACTTCAAGTTAACCTTTACTTTCATTTGTTAACCATCGTATTTCCCTGTACACTGTATAGCCAATATTATCTTCTTGTGCTATATTAGGACTCACCGTGTCACTTCCTTGTTAACCTAACCATTTCTGATCCATTCGGCAGAATTCCTTGGCTGAATTATTTAATCAGTTAGTTGCATTGGTGGCATTCACTCACAGTGTATTTATCAGCTGTACGGGTTAAAGGTTACTCCATATTTAATATTGGTGGGTGAGTGTCAGATAGCGTGTTTGCGTGTGTGTGTGCATGTAGTCTAAATGGCTGCAGGGCTGTATTTTTAAGCATGTCATACGGCATGCATCATGGGGCCCGAGATCATCAATATTCATTTCCTTATGACAGCAGCAGTCAGCGTTGTGTAACGCTTAGCACTTAACAAACGCTGCACTCCCACCACTTAAACATATGTCAGCGCACCGCAAAGATGTTTTCATCAAGAACAAGGGGCTCCATGCTCATCCTCAAACATACAGACATCCCATAAACACAGGCAGAGGATGGGGAATAAGGCAAACACACAAAACACAACCTCTGGACGCAAACTATGGAATAAGCCTCTATGTACAGGACATAAAGAGGAAAAAGAAAAGAAAGGACACTAATGTGAGGGATACAAGAGAAAGGGATGTGGATGAGGAGGAGAGAGGAAAGGATGGAAGAAGATGGAGCAGGAAAGGAGAGGAGAGGAGGCAGGCGGTGTGCCAGGGCACACAGAGTCAGTGCAGAGGGCTTTGACAGGATGCCATGTTGGCCGATGGCTGCTGATCTCCTCTCTTCGCCCACCAGACAGCCTTTGACACCAATGAAACGTGGCTTCTCTGTCCCTAATGACCACATGGCTGAAGGTGATGGTGGTGGTGGTGGAGGGAGGGAGGGTGTGAGGGTGTGAGGGCGATGGGTGGTGGGCTGGTGGGTGGTGGGGTGGCTGTGAGGCCAGAGAGGAAGGATCAGTGAGACAGAGAGGAAGCAATGGGAAGGGGTTACTTCATTATGCATCAAATCAGTAAAATTCATAATTTATCATTACACCCAGCCCAAAATGCCACCCAACTGAGCCTCACCCCCGCGAAAACATCACGCCGAGTGAGGAAAGGGGAGGAAGAAAGAAAAAGTCACAAAAAAAAGAAAAACTGTCAGAGACCCAGCAGCAGCCGATGGGCAAAATTAATATGCAAATATATGCAAGAAATTAAAAAGCAGAATTACACAGGCAAATGAGGTAGCTACACTTGAATTGTTAGGATTATGAATAATTACTGCGAATTTCCTGCTCCTAATATAACTTGTTTTTTGATAAACAAAGACTTAATTATCGAGATGCGCTGGAGAATTTCCGCGGCACTCATTAATCTTGCAGAAAAAACAAGTCCCCGGTGGCCGCCGGTAATGAAGAGAGCGTGCCCTGAATCGGCACGAGGATCAGAGCCACAGGGCGCCGGGCGAGCCGCCACCAGACGCCGCCCTGCCACTGTCCCTCACCATACCCAGGAGGGTCATAACTTCTTCCGCTAACTATCAAAGGGACTTATTTATGCTGGCAACCCAGCCATAAGTCCAATTTTATGAGGCCTGGGGCTGGGGATGGGAGGGAGTGGGTGATGCACAGAGGGTGAGGGAGGTAGAGGATGGGAGGGGGTATCTGTTCATGCGCTCTGGAAATGCCAATGTTGTCGCTGCAACCTCTCCCCTCCTCTCCCTCTCTCCCTGCTTCTATCTTTCGCTCACTGTTTGCTGTCTCTGATGCAGACATGGAGCCTGAGGTGTTTTGGCAAAGTGCTGCCCTCTACAGGGGGCAGGAGACCACTCAGGGGCAGTCCAGCGCTGTGTGTGTGTGTGTGTGTGTGTGTGTGTGTGTGTGTGTGTGTGTGTGTGCATTTGTCCATGTCTCCCTATCCTTTTAAAGGCAGTTTGAGGCTCACACCTTCAAAGTAAGTGCATGTTGGCTCGAGTTTATTTCATAAAACGGTCAGTCTCCAGGGTTTTGTTTAAAGACGAGCGGAAAACGGATCCAGCTGCGGTAGTAACGCAGAAATGTTCAGATCATTTAGTTGAGTAAATATGCAAGAATGACATTCTAAATGTCATTAAAGTATTTAAAGGAAGCAATATTATATTAGTAGATTATCTGTTACTAACATATTATTGTCAATTTTTTTGTGGCATGAGCAGCATTTTACTGATACAGTTAGTGGAAATGGAGCCAATATGAATTGTACATATACGCATGCACATATATGTACATACAACAAAGAAAAATAAATAGAATAAATTATCAAAATCGAAATCTGACTAAATGTCACACAGCATCCATGGTAGTGTGCATGGTATTCATATGGCACATGAAAAGACTCTGGTTCAGATTTTGTGTACTTACAGTGATAAGAAAATGTCCATGACCTGGAGTCAGGCAAAACATCAGTGTAAAGGGCCGTACATGCTGGAAGAGATTGGCAGCGTTGTGGCGACAAGGGACGTCCCAGGAGATCTGCATTTTTTTTAAAATGATTGGACCTGATCGATATCGGGCCTCAGCCAGGCCTGATCTTTTGTAGTTATTTATTTAATGTATGCCATAAACCAAAACCTCATCCCTGTAGCCTCAAATGTCTGTGACCTCTCTGTTTTACCAGCAGAAAACAAAGGCGATTATTTTTCTTCTTCTGGCAGCTTGCTAGTGTAAAAAGACCCAAAACCACATGACTAAACATGTCTGCTGTGTTGAAATATTTTACTGCAGAAAAAGAAATCAGGAACTGAGCAATGACATAGAACGGTAAAGTTTCCTACAGACAGCGTCGAGGTGAATAATATCACAGAGAAGGTTACAGAGTTTGGGATGTTAGATGACCAGTCCATTTAAAGAGCAGAGAACATAGGTTTTTACCATATGGAGCCAAGCGGAGCTACACTGTCCTCGTTACGTTAGCTTCAGCTTTGACATCTCTGTTGTAGACAGAGCTGGGGAGGGCATTTTGTCAGATCGGGACGTGGATCGGCTGATACTGAGTGTTAAAAGATCGTACTGGGGCAAAAAAAGCTTGATTGGGACATCCCTACGAGTGGATTTCATGAGATGTAGCAATGATGTAGCCCAGTCCTTTCCATAAACTAGCATTACTTTTTGTTACGCCTTAGTCATTTGTCACTTAAGCAAACATAAACTGGATTGTACACTAACAACCAGCTGTAACCTACAAAGCGATGCTCGACAAACAGATGTGTAGACAGGGAGAAACCGTTTCTAAAGTGATGTCAGTCTTAGATCATAGATCATAGATCATAGATCGATATTTGGAACAAAATTTCATTCATTCATTCATCTTCTGTACCCACTTAGTCCTGTCATCGGGCGAGAGGCGGGGTACACCCTGGACAGGTTGCCAGTCTATTGCAGGGCTAACACAGACAGACAGACAACCATTCACACTTACATTAAGACCCATAGTGTATAGTTGTACATTCTGGCTGATAAGACCTTTGCTTAAATTAAAGCTAGATGAGTAATGCTGCACGATGAAGGTGTAAGAAAACGAATGGAAGAGTGAAGGTGATCAGTCAAACATGGTTTGCTCTAATCAAGTCAAGGTATAATCAATAAATGTGAAATCACATGGCGATGTTTTCGATATCCTATCTATAGATATCTATGATATCCTACATTCCTACTAACTCACTCCTACTGTTTATTAGTTTATTATTATTTCCCCAGAATCAATCCACTCTTCTTGCATTGTTTCCCCATTCGTCTTAATGTCTTTGTCAAAGATACAAATGATTGTGTTTGTGATGCGACACAGTTGGTGGTTATATTTAGCGTCACTGGAAGGGAAGACTTGCGAGTAGAGATAAAGCTTCAGGGATCTGAATTACAGATGGCAGCGACTCGGCCTGGAAGAAGCAGTTTTTCTTCAGGGAAATCAGTTGTCCCGCCAACATTTCCATCCGTGGACATCCAACTCAGAGACAAACAGACAGTCAAAGGGCTTAAAAGACGGAACAGACTATATGCTAAGAATGAGGATTTTAACAACTGGTATCTGAATTTAAGGGATTTCATTACCCAGAATCCCTGCACAATCAGACCTCTTGTCTCTTCTCTTGTAACTGATTTTAGTTTTTCTTCATGTATTAGTGTGTTGATGTGAAACTCGTGTTTAGCAGTTTATTTGAGTTTCAGCAAATCCCACTTGTATTTATTTATTTATTTTATACAAAATATCTCAGCAGCTTCTAGTGCTGTTGGTACATTTTATACTGACATGTATACTTAGAACTATTATCAGAATGACCTGTGATGTTGCTGGACTGCCCTAACTAGTGTTCCTTCAGGGTGAACTGCAGTTACTTTGGGAGTTCTTTGACTAATCAAAGTATTCATGATGCTTAAATGCAACTTTAGTCCAGAATTAGTGTTTTAATAACTAGAATATCTGCAAAAGATCTTGGCAGACTATGTCAACCCTTTTTTGAATGCATTCTCTCTGGCTCAGTAGTAAAAGTTATCACTGCGCATATTCTTTAAATCACCTAACTGCCGTACCAAATCTTTTCAAATCAAAGACATGGTACAAGGCAGGGTATTTGTGGAAAACACCAGCGTTTGCTTTTTTCCTAACCGTGACCCTGAAATCCATTTTACGAGAGTTGCAAAGCTCAAATAAATGCAGAGACTTATGAGCTATTGACTCTGGCTCAATAAGATCCACACAATGTAAACCATGAAGTGTCCGCAAGTAAACCAGGCTGTTATTGCATCACAGCAGAGCAAGGGCCTGCAATATTTAACTCATTTATAGAGTTAGGAGCAGTATGGGTGTAGCCAATGCAGCGCATGTTGTCAATATTTCATGTTGAGAGCAATTCAATATATTACATTGTCTCTGTGTGTTCTTTGAGTCAGCGCAGTCATCAGCCTCCTGTCAGATTTTCTTCAAAGCATATTTGTGTGGAATATATTTTCTCTGTAATGTCTCACCATGTGCTCGAGGTGCCATCTCTTCCCTGCTGGCCTTGTTCAGACTATCCACACATGTAAGCTTTTTATCAATAATGGACAGCAGAGACACAATAAATATAACCACAATATCTAAACATCAGTGTGTATTACGGGGACTCGATTAGCAGAAATTGAATTTAAATTTCATGAATAGTTTTTATTATTATTATTATTGTACAATCTGTGTACGTTAGAATGAGGTTATAGGATCTACACATATTCCATCATGGTGTCCTTCATGTTGAAGGTAAACCGAACACTGGCCCTGCAGACACAGTAGGTTTTCCAAGCAGTTGCTTGCAGTTTGCAAAGCTATCGCAAAGCACCTCTCGATGCCACTAAATATTAAGCAAGATTAGGAGTTTTCTATTCTTACACATTCACATTGATTGTGCACATTGGGATAAAACGTGAGGCATAACTGGGGCATCTAGGTATGTTTTCTGACTGTATTGTATACTGATGGCCTCTACCTCTACTTTGCTGAAACAGCTGAAAATTTGGGTTGGTTCAAGAGTGATTCTTTTCTTATTCAAATGAGACAACTTTTTAGAAACATGCCTCTTTTTTCAATATGACTTCGACACATGCAACAAGATCATCAAGAGTATTCCACATGCCCATATGAACACCAACTATCTGGCATGACTGCACACATGAGCTACTTCAAAGCGTAGCACCGGGATGACAGATTTAACAGCATTTGTTTCCATGCTCAGGGCCAGTTAAAGAGTATTTTTCTGCAGCAATGTGAGGTCAACTGCAACATATCATTATCTGTGTTAAGAATTACCATGGTGAGGATATGAAGAAGAGAGAGCCTGACAACCTTCATATTAAAACATGATGGGAGTGACATTCAGCGATGAGTGACGATAACTTTTTTAGGTCATCTCTGCACACAACACACGCGCGCGCACGCAGTCATTAATTAGACAACACCCTGCCATCGGCTCAAGACGTCTGTTTGAAAAACAAAAGAAAGGATGGAAGAAAAGGAAGGAAGACTATCTGTCTCCTGATGAGGCCCATACCTACGAGCTGACAGGCCTGCTTTGATGCCACCATCCCCCTCTCTCTGTCTTGTTCCACTTTTGCTGATATGTCTGGAGAGAGAGAGGAAGGCCTTTGTCAACATGAAATAGAGGCGTTAAGTGAGCAGAGTCATGCCACATATTGTGACTGAAGACATCATAAGGAAAGACCCCCTCCCCTTCACTTGTCAAAAAGAAAGGCTTTATGTTTTATTTTTTTAGAGAGTAAAATATCTCCTGTATGACGAGCTGCCTCAGTAAACCTGAGAATGAGGCTGGAGTTGTGTGTGTGCTGGGCTTAAGCATGTGTGTGTCTACTTGTTTGGTGTGTGAAAATGAAAAATGTGTGTGTGTAATGTATCATCAAAGCTGCACTAATCAATAATTCTAAATGAACATGGCCAAATGACATGTAATTATGCAAATTGACGAGTAACTGAAAACAGTCACAAAGCAGTGACATCGGTTAGCTGTTTGCTGGTGTCTGGCCATTGGAGAGCATCTGTGACCCTTTGGAATGATAAACATAGACTACTGTGTTCTGCTGGTATGAAGAAATATTCCCTTTCATTCAGGCACAGAACACACAGGCTAACTGGTCACTGGCTGAAGTCTTTGCAGTACATTCATATGCAACATTTTGACCATTTTGGTCCATAGACTGTATATAAATATGGACAATGCATCCTCACTTCCTCGCATTGGCTAAACTAACACTTGGGATACAGATGCAGAGTCGTGTTATAGATGATGCCTAAGTAATGCTGTGGTCTGCTCCACCAGTTGCAAATAATAATAATAAAAGTAATAATAATAATAATAATAATAATAATTGTTGGGACATGAACCTGGTTGACCACATGCTTTGTCTTTGTCTTGGAAACAAAGGGAAGCCCTGGAAATAGTCCCACAATCCTGCAGGTGGGAAAACTGACTCAGCAGTTCACTGGCTGACAGTGGCATGTGACCTCTGAGGTCATCATCAGGTCATATAAAATGCGCTGTTTTGGCCTTTGTTCTCTTGCTCTCTTAGGCCTCATCCACACGTACGAAAACGATCGTTTTCCTATCCGTTTTCGCTGGCACGGTTTCAAAAATATCAGTAGCTCAAAACGCTACTTCATATCCCAGGTCTATAGGCGGCGCTGTTTCAGTTTCAGAAATTCACAAAAAACAGAGAGGAAGAGGTGGCGCATGCGCATGAAGCTTGAGCGCTGTTTACAAATCGGCTTTAGAAGAAACCAAACTCAAGGAAAAATTAGATTTTGCCCTAGTAACCGGCAATAGGCTCAATATCTTCTCCAGTAGTAACGCAAGCATGTAGTCCGCCATTGTTGTTGATGTTGTTATGAGACGTTTCGCGAGATATAAGAGGTGGAAGGCTGCTCGAGGGGTGTGGCGATGGTGGCGATGACATCATCGTTTTCCAAAATCTCCAGTTTCCCCTGTCCACACAGATCCACAAGAAGTGCGTTTTCGAATTTATCCACCCTGGGACCTTGTTTCAAAAAAGTCCATTTAGGGCTATGCGTTTACAGGATTCGTCTGGACGATAAGCCAAAACGATTCAAAACATCTGCGTTTACGCAAAAATGCGGTTTCGTGTGGACATGGCCTTACCCTCTGACTCTCTTACCCACTTCAACTCCACACCACCACGTGGAGACCCCCAGCTGATGATCTTGTAATTCAAATCCAATTATTTAATAATAAATAATTATTTTTGATAATTATTATTATTCATGATAGCCAAATCCCAATATTGAGTGCCTTAATATCCAGGCCCAATAATAATAATAATATTGGATTATGTACTTATTTTTGTTCTTTTTTATTTTTTCCAATTCCCACAACCCTACAGGACCACTTTAAGGAACAGTTGGCATAGCAGCTTGTAGTCATCATGAGGCCACATCTTGTTTCTATATCTAAAATGAAACGTATCAGAAAAATGGAAAAATGGACACTTCAGTATGCATCAGCATTATAGTAACTGCCTAAAATGATAAACCATATCATTGACAAAAATTCATTTGACATGTATTTTAGTGGTTAAGTTTGGCCCAAGTCCCATTCACTAACATGGAGGGGGTGGAGCTTATGACATATACTGCAGTCAGCCACCAGGGGGAGCTACACTTGCTTTGGATTCACTTGGAGGAGCTGATCCGTCCATCTTCATAGAGTCTGTGGTCCAGACAGAGACAATGCAAGCTGATGCCACAGCTGGCCTTCATTGTTGGCAGTTCTTTGATGTCAGTTCAGTATGTCTGTACTCTTAGTGACGAAGCCACAGAAAACGATTATTTGCTCTGCTTTTATGTTCTACAGAACAGTTTGGTTCATCATGGTTTGGTTTTAGTTTTATGGTTCACAATATGATTTTATGGTTCACAATATGATTTTGGGTTAGTCTCATACCTTTCTTCAAGGTGTTGACATGTAGCTGGAATAAGTGGATAATTTAACAGCTACAATCCAGATTCCCAGTTAAACTGATGAATTATAACTAAAGCCGAAGGAAAATTCCATCGATATTTTTCTGCCAGACACAAACACAGCTTCAAATAAATTGCTGTTTCCTGTTTCTCTGGAAGTGGTTCCTAAAACCGTGTCAACTTTAAAATGTGATTTATTGTACTATTTAGCTTTAACAGTACAGTGCTAGCATCTTGAACACTCCAATTTCCACACAAAACAAAATCGATCAAAGAAGACTTTTACCGCAGGTGACCAACAATGACTGATCCAAGAAACACAAGATAGCAAGTGAGTGCAGAAAATTATAAGACACAGTGGAAAAATAAATATTACTTCACAGAAAACGAGGGGAAGTGTGTCTGTTTGATGCGCAACTGTTGTTGACAAAGAGTTAAAAGCATAATCCACAGTATTCAGGTCTTAATAAGTCCAATAACTTATTTGCACCTTTTACCTTTACCCCCACCACACCTATCAGTCTATCATCCTGACTAAGACGCGACTTGAAGCTGCTGTTTTGTGAATGAGCTTCCAACTCATTTTCCACCAAAATAATGGATTCATAAATCAAGCATAATTTAATTACATTTATTTGCAGGATGGCCCAGTGACTCATATGTTTCCATACATGCTGGTCAGTGAAAATCTGGACAGCCACAGTGAGCACTGCAGAGCCACTGGCATTGTTGTACACTTGTAGTCTAAACGTTTCTCTTTGTGTTGACCACTGACTATCAATGCCTGTACCTCTTTCTCTTTTTTTCTCCATCCATTAACAATAACCTTTTATCCTTTGAGGGTCACATGCCGGCCTATCCCTGTCCCAGCTGACACTGACATTAATAAAGGCCCCAAAGCGAGATAGGCAGAGACAGGGCCAACCCATATTGGTTTGTCAGAGGTTAATTTGCTGCTAATTCATCAAATACTCATCAAGTCTAACTAATCAAAACTTTAGAAGAGAGCAAGTTTTCAGAGGACTTTTACATCTTCTGGCTGTGTTGTTTTCTGAGCTGTTACATAAAAATGTTAAAGTTATTGCTGAATAAATCAGTCATTGTGTGTTAATTAGTTACCTATATAGCTGTTATGTAGTTTTTCTTTGATTCTGTTGTTGATTTATGAATTGCCAAACTGACTTGAATTGTTTCAGCTCTATTTATGTCTAAGATATTGGTCAAGGTCTCCATAACTTGGAGTGGCAAAAAGAAAGCATTTGTTTTCACATAAATAAGTCCAAATTTCCCATGAGATAAGGCTGTCTGTGTGTATGTGTGTGCATCCCTCTCCCTGGCGAGGACCCTGTTGCCATGCTAACTAATGGCCTCCAAGTCATCAGGGCAGTTAGCGTGTGTGTTGTGGCGGCTGCTGCAGACTGATCTCCCCGCTGCCTGGCTGCGGCCCAGCGCACCCTTGTCACTTTAGTGATTGTAAAGTGGCCACAGGAGGTGACAAGGCTCAGCCAGCACTACACCAGCCAGCAGCATTAACCAACTACTCAGAGCCAATTAAAATGCTCGCCTTGACCTCAGGGGCCAGGACAGCGGTGCAAGCACATCCCCCGTACTCCCTCCCCCTCATGGCCCTCTCTCCTCCTCTCTCTCTTTAGGGCCTTCATTAAAGACGAGATGCAGTGGATTGATCTCCAAGGACACCTCGGACACAAACATACAGCACACATACGCGCATACACAAAATGAACAATGCATGCAAAGCAGGGTCGGCGTACGCACATATGATTCCATTATGAGCAACAATGCGAGTGCACAGTTGAACATGTACACAGTGCCCCCCCTCTGCACATGGACACACAGGATGTAATTAAGCAGAGCGGTAATAACAGCAGCAACATTCTGTGGCCAACATGATTGCATCAGCAAGAGAGTTGTTGAAAGGGTTGCATCACAACAGTGGCGATGATGGCGGTGGGGGTGGGGGGTCCTTACCTGCAAGCACCAACATGAATATGCACTGTAAGCATTCATGAGCATGACGCAACCACATACAACCAGCTGGAAAGTGGAGCAGTGGTGCTGATGAGAATGAGGTCTGTGCATCATGGAAGATGTTTGGTGATTATTTTCTTTCACATTTTAGAGAGTGCGCCGCGAATTAACATGAGGAAGTTAGTTTCCTCCCAACTAGAAATACTGCCAATCCAATTAAAACAGATATTGATGTCTATTGGTTCAGGAGCAGAGAAGAGAAAATAAGATGTTGTGGAAAGTGTACACAGTACTCGACCTTTACCGGGGAGTAAATGACATAATACACTCAGGCACGCACACCAGCTCTACAAAAGTGCAATATTAATAAATTGTTTGATACATATTTGTAACACTCATAATGGAGAGGGACCAGGGGTTCAGCAATCACATACAGACAAAAGAAATTATATTTACAAGTAGCTTCCCAATGTGTCCACAGCATGACAGACAGAGTCAGATCGATAAAGACAGCCATGACATATAAAGTCACTTGTTCCCCTTTGGCAGACATGCTGCCATAAAGAGAATCCTGCAGCCACGCCTGGAGGAAGCAGCTCCACAGCACTCTGCGTGTTTGACCAAGATCCAGAGACCAGCCTCATAATATGCTTTTAATTGGGACTGGGAAGCATGGTGGGAGGCCAGGTTTCACAGCACATGTTCCAGGGTTACTGCTTAATGTGTAATAAATGGGATTTATGGCATGTTGCTGAAAAATGTTTCCCTCTGGAATTTGCAGAGGGAGTGATATAGGGCGACACGCAGATGGAGGGATGTCTTGTTTAGCAGTGAGATTCTAACTCGGGCCGCACATTTACTGCTGTTTGTTGTGGCTTTCCTCTGTGGCATTTGGTGTTTTACAGTTGGCAGGGAGAGAAAGGAGATAGACAGGATAGATAAAGGAGATAAGGCCAGTTTGCAAATATTCCTTAAGTTAGATGTTAAGGGTACCTCAGACATGGACACACAGGGAAGTTATGTGATTGGTCAGTAACTGAGGTTACTACTCCAAAATAAGTTAGAACATTAAAACATATGGATGTGTATTCCCACACCAGCAGTTGAACCTGGGTGAAAACCAGGAATCTGACCACCAGACCAAAGCAATGTCACCCAAACCATCGATTGTATACATCTGTCACAGTTTAAAGATGAGATAGATTTCATGAACCTACTGTATGACCACTGAGTTCTTCAGTCCATCTAACTGCTCCTTCACCAGTTCATCATAAAAAGCAACACAGCAGTTAGAAACCCGTAGCTGTGGCACCTGTAGAACTTACATTAACAAACACAAACACCTTTTCACATGGTTTTATGTCTCTCTGTTTTGTCAGATCTTATGTTTCTGTGTTTTCGCATTGTATTTTGATCTTGACTATGTGTATTATTTTTTTCTATAAATTGTAACTGTGTTTCTAAAAGTGCTGTACACAGAACATTCATTATTTCTATTATCATTCTGTATTGTGCAGGTCTCCCCTCGCAGGTTTTTGTGTGATCCAGCATTATTAGTGCAATTTCAGGTGAACTACTAAACTGTTGTCTTATTTACTGCCTTTTGGTTTTGTGTTTGTCATGCTTTCCCATCTGCAGTAGAACTTGCAAACACCTGGAAACACACGCTTAAGTGTGGAGTTCCCCTTTAGGTAAACATTATCCTTAAGTCGAAGCCATTGAATCCAAGGCACCATGTAAAGAGACACTATACACTGTACTGTTAGTATAACCCATATGGCAGATTTGTAGAGGTGTGTAATTAAGTAAAACAGAAACTGCAGTGACACTGTATCATAAAGAACGCTGGGTTAAAGCATTGTGTGTAAGTCCTGCGCTGTTTTGCACAGACGTTGCATCAGTATATATTTTTTAACTTATGAGTGATATTCAAATGAAATGTCTACATTTTTTTTTCTAGTGGGAATTGTCTCTTTGTGACATTGTTAATAAACACATGCAGTAATGAGATGAGGAAATAATACAATATACATATGAATATTTATAACTCTCTTTCTCCTCACTTCAGACTTGACATTATTTATTTACTTAGTGATTATACCTGAGAGTTTATTTTTATTTTTCTGTCTGCAGATTACAGGTATGTCACAGATTAATGACAGCAGATCACAAATCTTTGTGAACAGATATACCCGGTCAGTCACATAAACTCTCTCTAACATGTCATAACACACCGTTAAAAGTTAAGAAGGAAACAAAGAACTCACAAATGAAATCTGAAACGAGCACTCTGCGTGAGTCGTTTGTTAATTTCCTCTCAGTCAAAAGCATCACCTGTGTGGTGGCTCTGCCGTCCCCAAGGATCATCCGTCATACACGTAGCGCTCCTGGAGACACTCAACCTTTTTAAATATTAACATTTCCTCTCTTTTTCATTACATTCACCGGGTTCTTGTCACATTGCGGAAAATAGATAAATAACAATAAGTGAGGTGCTAACAGGCACGCCACTCATATAAAACACTTCCCTGTAGCCTGGAAGTGTTCCAGAGAGTGCCAACAAGGGGCTCAAAGGTAAGTTCACTACATGCTTTCCTGCCACATGTATAAAGGGAGAGTGTTTTCACTGTAAGCTAATTCCATCTTAACATGTCATTTTGTCTTATGTGTAGTCTTATTTTGGTCTGTAAACAAGTGAAACCATCTGCCTGTTGCATTTGACAATTTCCACCATAATTAGCAGAAAAGGATCACTCACCTGGAGCAGCAGATGATGATTTTTGGTGAAGTCAAATGTCTGGAGTTTGTCTAAGTTCTAAGTTAATGAGTTACACTCAACTTTCTAATGTCATTACCACCTTCCATCATCTAACAGCTTCTTCACTTGCCGCTAAGATTGTATCGGTTCTAAAATCACCTTTAATCTTTTGGCTTCGTGTTTAGCTTTAGCCACAGTATGTTCCAGTGTTAGACCAGAGGATATGATAGGGATCAGTAAGAACAGGATTAAAAAAACAGACAAAAACAATTAGTCATTTGATTAGAACACAGCCGCCAAATTGCCACAAATGAAATGGAGGCATTAAACAAGGAAAGACAACAAACTATTAGTAACTGCAACAACACAACCAGCTACATGTAAGTACAGATAATCTCTGTGGCTGTCCAAATTTAAAAGATCAGATGGAAACCAAGTCATCACTGATCAAAAAACATCCAGAGCCAACAGATCTCCTCTGGTACACCTTAAATACTGTCTGCTACCTCAGAAGACATGAGCAGAGTATGACATCATCATGACATCAAATGAGACAGCTGTGGAGAATGACCCTGGGCAAAAGGCTAAAGGAAGACCAGAAACAGAAAGCCACTGTCTGTGTGCACTAGAACAAAACACACAATATTCTCTGAAGAGGTGAAATGTTATGGAAGAGGAATTAAAGGGCAACCAGAGAAAGATCAAAAAGGAACACCTGTCAAGTCTGCAAGGATCCCAGTGATATACACACGTTGTGTATGTGTCAGAGCTTCGGGCCACCAGCTGCTCCAACCAAAGTGTGAGTATATGGAAATACGGGTTAGCATGTGCGCTGATAATGACATTACTACGGACACATATGAATACACGTTTGTGTGTACCACATGTGAGTCTATGTTCCTGCTCCCGCAGGAGGCCCATCACCACGCTCTTAATGAAGTCCCGTGGAAAGCACGAAGGGAAAAGAAGGAGAGAGTGTGTTTGCGAGTTTGTGTTGTTTGTGCATGTGTGTGTGTTGTCCTTGTTTTTCTCCCCAGTTGCCTTTTGAGCCATGGCCTTAATTGGGGGCCCGAGCGTCCAATTAACTGAGAGCCAGAGCGGCCTTTGGTACGGTGAACATGCGGTGGCCAAATATAATGTTTTCATCCCAACTGTCCCCCCTCCCTCCCGACATAACCCCAACCCAGGGGAACTCCTCTTAGCTTGTGAGACTACGGGGTTAACAAGTTTCTGCCTGGCGCCTCGTCCACTCCACTTCACACCTCACATTTGAGAGAGGTGAGTTTCTCTTCCAACCTGTGTCCTTTGTCAACTGCTCTGCATCTAGGTCACAAACAAGGGGAAGCCAATGGGTGAGTGGAGGGGGAGGTTAGCAGGGAGATGATGGTGGAGGAAGAGGACAGGCAGGAAGAGAGAAGGGGATGCTGGGGAGTCCCTTGGTCCCTACTTCATTAAAACCAAATAAAAATGGGGGGTCATTTATCTCTTTCCCTGCAAAGCCATAAACACAAATAGGTTCACCGTGGTTCTCCTGTCCTGACTCTATATGCCTGTGGGTATATATCACAGCAGATAAAGGCGGCCTGTGATGATAGCTTGTATTCAATTGGAATGTAAGTGAAATTTTAGATTGCTGATATGACTGGAGGGGTGTGGAGTTGGTGGGTATGTATGTTTGCTATTTTGTGTGTGTATGTGTGTGAGGGAGGGAGGGAGATTAACCTGCACCCTCCTTTCTTATTTCCTTGTCAGGGACAACATGAAATCAGCACTCTCAGTCTGAATAATGAGCACTGCTGCTTTTCATTCTGCATTCTGGTGTGTTGGATTGCATTGAGGCGTACGCTATTCAGGGCTACTGTGGTTGTAATGTTGTATATCAAGGTATGTTGGGGTGTATTAGTGCTCCGTCTCACCAGTTCATTGTGAATCAAAAATTTAAAAATGCTGCATTCCACACTGAAATGCAGCTTCTGTATAACTCTGACTTGATGACAGTCAGTTTTAATTCCAAGGAACACATTTCATTCAATAACAAACACACGTTTGATTATGCTTTCAATAAGTAACCCTTTCTAATATTGCAGACCGTGAGTGGTCTTTATAGATCGCCATAACGGACCCTTAAGTATACAGTAAACTATTCATTTTTCATTGCACATTGTCCTATTCTGTTTGGTCTTTATTATTTTCAAATTTGCTGCCAAATACATACACCTGCTGGCACAGACGTAGATGCCTCCAGGACTACACTTGATGTATTTCAGCAGAGGATTAAAACACTTAAGTGTAATGTGAAAGAGGTCCTTAATTATAAGTCTCCGCTCTCCAGAACATTTTGGTATTTTTATCTTGTTTTGGTAGCAAGGCTGGTTCTCACAACCCTCACCAGCCTTGTTTCCAGCATCAGCAGGCAGCTGTTCACTCTGAAGAACCCACTGTGCACTACCTGCCCAACACCAAACACATACTGACACACTTAGCGACCAGCTGGTAAACATAGCAGAGCATTTAGCTAAACTGCCAGATATTTTCCACAGGAATTGGTGGGAACCAAACTAGAGCTAAAGTCAAGGTTGCTCCTGTCTACGCCTGTGGTTCTAAATTTCTTTTTTTGCTTTTGTGGAAACGTACACACAGTTGGCCTGTGTGAACTCTTGCCTTCATAATACATGAAGAGTTTTGTGCTTTTCAATAATTAAAATGGCAAAGGTTAAGTTAAATTTAGTTTTATTTATATAGTGTAAGTAACAGTACAAATTGTCTTAAACCACTTTACAGCACTCAGTCTAAAGCTCCCAGAGCAAGCACGAAGGCAGCAGTGTCAAGGGAAAACTCCACTTTAACACGAAGAATCCTTGAACAGAACCCAGGTCATATGGAGGGACCCATCTAGAGATGCTACAATCATGATACAAGTACAAGATATAGCTGACAATGTTACATGAAATATTGTTAAGGAATATAAACAAGAGCACAGAGGCATACAACTGTTAGTGGCAACAGTTGTTCTATTACAGGTGAGTTATAATCACTGAAAATAAGAGGCACGACCCACACTAATGAATCACTGGGTTAGTGGGGCTGGAAAGCCCATTCTCACCAATCCTTAAACTTCTCTCTCTGCAGTTCTATCTCCTCATGATGACCATAAAGAATGGGAGTGATAGAGAAATCATCACCAACCCGTTTTACGATTTTTTTTCGAGTTTTGCCTGAATTACTTTTTGAATGCAACCTACAACAGTAATGTGCAATACAATGTACCCGGTATTTCTATATTTATGCAACAACCATCTATGTATAGTCACAGTATTTATTTTGTATTACTATTATTCTTTATTGGGTGTTTTTTTGGTATTTGGGCTTACTGTACTGTTTTTTCTTACATGCATGTCTGACAGTGCTGTATGCGATGGAGATGTCAATTTCCCTGTGGGAACCTCCCAAAGGGATCAATAAAGTTGTCTATCTATCTATCTATCTATCTATCTATCTATCTATCTATCTATCATCATCATCTATCTATCTATCTATCTATCCATCTATCTATCTATCTATCTATCTATCTATCTATTACTGACTGACTGGAACACAAGAGGAGTGAAAAGAAGTGAACAGGAAGACAAGCTCACATGGAAGAAAAAAAATAATCTTTTTTTTTGTGGAATTTGTGCTTCCACAGTCCCCAAACTCCACCCCAACTATCAACCACAGGGGAATATTGCCGTTCATATCCAGGAAAACTGTTCTATGCGGAACTGCGTTGGCAGTGTGTTGGCGTTGAGTCTAGCGGGAATGCCCAAACTCAAAAATCACGGAAACTTACCACTACTGTCGTAGCATTTCTCCTTAAATAGAACATTTAAGTTATGTTTTTACTTCAACCATAGATCACTGTGGCAGAGTCTGTCAAGTTATGCCAGATGTTCAAAGCTCCCTGCGTTCTCCCTTACCAAAAACGTAAGGACCTATTTGAACTGTGAATTCATTCATTTATCATTCCCAACTGCTTCCACTTTGTAGTTGTGTGCTGTTTTAGGAGGTGGCTACTGTCCAAATCATACAAGAAGCTCAACAGCTCCTGCAGATTTAAAAACTTACCACCAAATGTGGAAAACAGGAGTTGCTTTCACTGGTTACCAATTCTTAATAAATCTAACTTGCGATGCTTCATCACTGGAAGCAGTATGGCAGTATATCCTATGGAGTAAACACAGCAAAAATAGTACAACAGATATTTTCACAATTATCTTCAACAAACCAATGTCACTACATCCTGACGTCATTAATCAGTAGGGATGCTCGATATTGACTTTTCTGCCGATATCCGATATTCCGATATTGTCCAATTCTTAATTTCCGATACCGATATCACCCGATACCGATATATGCAGTCTTTTTACACCACAATTGTTAGGTAACAACACAACATATCACCTATTATGGAATGAACACGTTATGCCTAATTTTGTCTGCCTAACTCTGTCTTTAAATGTTTAGTGGTATTTATGACATCTGAACGTCAACTGTAACTATATTGCTACATTTACCATATGCAAAGCACAATACTGGTGAGTAAGGCATGGCTGTAAAAATAGATAGATAGATAGATAGATAGATAGATAGATAGATAGATAGATAGATAGATAGATAGATAGATAGATAGATATGTAACAATCATGATATGACCCAGGTTCTAACCTGTTACAATGTGAGCACAGTGACCATACCAAAATCTATGACTAAATTTACACAGTTGGACAGTTTGAGTCCAATTAGTGAGATGGCTTGCTTTCCTCTGTTGCGGCCCCCTGCTGTGATTTTGGCTGATGAGACGGCTGGATTTTAACATGAGCTATTATTCCAATCCATCTTCCTCCTTATCTGCTGTCTGGAGAAGCAGAGGAGCACAGGTTAGCTGGAGAGAGGCCTGCTGCTTCCTGTCCTCTGAGAGCCTAAGACGGAGAGTGTACAAGCTGAACCCAGCCACTTGTTAAACGGGCTGACGAGCGAGGATCCAGGGAGGCGCATTTGTAGTTCATTTTCCTCTACATCCTTTCCATACATCACTGTTTGAAAAAACTAAAAACTTTAATTTGTCATCAATACGTGTGTGTTACATAGTCTACAGAAAACTTTACAAATGAAAATTAATCTATCAATGTTATTGGATGGTGTGACTTCGTGCCAATTGTTTTTTTCTTAGATACAGTCTTATTTAGCTTCACAATTCCGTGATTATTAAGATACCCATCCCAAGATGTGTACAGTGGCCAAGAGAGGTCAGTGCACAGTAACTTAAGAAAACCCAATTAAAAAAAAAAAAATTCTTCAGCAATTTGACCAGCTGTTTGCTTGTCCTCTCTTTGCATAATCGTCTATATCTGTAGGTTTCTGGTTTCCTCCCACCGACAAGACATGCTCAAGCAGTCACAGAAGATGAATGAATGATTTTTTGCTTTTTTCTTGCACTTATGGAAACAAATGCTGTAATAGATTTAAAAAAAGGCCATTGCTCACCAAATCCCGTCTGGGTATACCAGCCTTTCACTTGTGCACTGCCATGTCCTCATCCTGTGCCCTCGGACAGTCAAACAAGACATTTTAACATGGATATCTATTTAAATGGCCCTTTTCCTAACCCTTTCCAGCTGCCTGTGACCTTTGCATTGCAGGGAAGCCTGACGATTGAATCTATTGCCTAATCTACACTCCACTCTCCCACCTTTGCCTTAAACCCCAACACCTTTGCATGCCACTCACTGTGTGTGTAAGTGGGTTAGCGTGGGCTAAGTCTACCTGTTTCCCACTTCCATCGGGCTGCACGGGGTCAGCCGGAGCACAGGTCTTAGGGAATGTCCTTTTTGAATGACATCCATATTTCTTCCAGCGTGGGAGATGAAGGGGGGGACTGGGGGGGTTAAAGGAGAGAGAGAAAACAGCACTCCTTTGGATTTGAACTTCAACTTGGCCTCTGACCTCCCTCTCCCTGGCTCAGATATCAAAACACAGAACCATCTGCCTCTTACTGCAGGGCTAGCAGAGAGCATGGGGTTAATATCATACACTTAGGGAGCAGAATACAGACTGCAATTATCTTCTATTCTCTGACAGAATTCTATTATTTGATCCTGGAGTCACGACAGATGGAAGGGGGCCAGTCACATCCTCTTTCCCTCTCACTCTCTCTGTTGCCATTCCTGTGCAAAGCCAGTCTGCAGAGCAGGGCCAGAGAGGGTGAGGACATAATGGTGAGAGAGGTCAAGGAAGGGGTAAGGGGAGGGCAACAGGGGTCACAAAAGTGAAATAAGGTTGCAGAGTAGTGGCAGAAAACGAAGTTGGAGTAGGGAAACCTGAGCCTGGAGGGAGCAGTTTCCTTCTCCTCCCTCCTTCATGTGTCCATCCATCACATCACAATAGGATGAGAGCATGTTTGAAGGTGATAGCTACAGACATATAGTTTGCAGGAAAAGGAGGATGAACAGCTGGTGGACTGAGGCACATTTAGTTTATTCTAACATTAGAATAATTTGGGGAATTTATTTGACTGATATTTTATCCATTAAAGCTTATTACAGAAAATTCTATCAGCATGAAAATTGGTTAAATGGTTGAACAATCAGTGGCAGGTAATAAACATGCTAACAGATTAGTTCAGCTTAATAGAAAGGAAAAGTGACACCAAGAGCTTTAATTATCACCCGGACTATCCAGTGATGCGTCACCATTAACAGAGTCACTGTTCGGTAGTCTATTAGTTTCATTAAATGTGCAGAGCATCTTAACACCAAGGCTGGAAGAAGGGCGGAAACAGCCAGCCTGACCCTGTCCAAGGTAATAAAAAAATGAATAAGTGGCAGTTTTCATTAGCGGTTACATGCCAGTAGACTATATCTTGGTGGAAAACGGCCAACTGCAGTGGTTCTGTGCAGCCTCCTGAGGACAAAACCAAAGCATCTGTTCTATGTGACAACCCACATAACACCACATTGTTGGTGTCTTATTTTTGTTTGTCTTTTTCAGTTTGCATACACTATAAGAGAGCTATTGGGTTTAAAGGTTTTGTCAAAATGAATCCTTAAAATATCCATAAATTTTGTAAATTAAAGGCAGACTTCCAGATAGATTCTTTTTTAATCCTTGTATTAGTGACTTATTATCAAGTTAGTTTGAATCCACAAACACTTTCGAGTGGCAACCCCCATGAATGCTCAAATGTGTTTTTTTTCCCTTCAGATAAATAAATCATGACTATCAGGCCTGCATCTCAAACACAGCTCATGATATGCATACATTTGCGAGAGAAATATTGAGGTTAAAAGATTCATTAAGTGTATTCCCCAAATCCATTGCTGCCATGTACAAGTGCACACACACACACACACACATACACACAGACACACACACACTGAGTAAGGGCCGTGAGCAGGCGTATTTTGCAGGCAGACATCTGAAAGTGGATCCTCAGAGCTGAATTTCCATGTAGTATCGGGCCCAGGAGAGCTGGTTTACAGGGCAAAGAACCAGGCTCGCTCATTTAATTACAGCCTATCAGTGGCATCAGAGTGTGTAGCTACCAGTTTAAATGGAAAGTGGGCTGAAGCCAGCGCAGGCATCAAGGGCACAGAGCGAGTACAGCGAGTTGCTGTGATAGTTTCATGCAGAGATTTGAAACTTTCCTCTCGGCTAGCTGTTGTTTATCTCATAGCCCTCCATGCAAATGTGAAATATGCAGTGATTTAAGAAATAAGGCAAGATTCACTCTGATGTCTTCTTACGATAACACACTTGAATGCTTTGTCAAGTTCTCATAAGTATAATATTGGCTAGTTTAAAAGCAATATGAATAAAATATAATTGAGATCAGTTATTAGATATGTTTCTCAAAAACAGATCATGATGTGATGTTTAATATACTCCCCAAGGAGTGAAGTATTTTCACTCACCGTACAGCCGTGGTTCTCAGCCTCCTGCTTTCCACTCACTGTATTTAAAATGAAAATACAAGCAGTCATCTTCATAACGGTGGAATTTATTAACGTTTAAGAGTTTAGACAAGTAGCTGGTGGTCATCTAGTAACGTGTTTTGCACATTTCTAGCACTGTAGTGTCCTGTGTTGTTGAAGTATCTGAGCTGAAATCCCCTGAGAGGACACCCTCACAATCAGTGCCTACACTGTAAATTCAAGCATAGTATTTAATCAAGTACATTTTGTGGCCTTAACTTACTTTTTGTCAACTTGTTATCTATACTTACTAAAAAATGTGCTGTAATAAACAGAACTCAAGCTGACCAAGGATGCTGCTTTGGCTAGAACTTTCCACTTCAGACACAGGAAGCAACTACAAAATTTCAAAAGCTAACAAGTCAGTTATTCATTTGTCCAGTTCATGTTATTAAGTATGATGAACAGTGGAAGAAACCGTGAGCAGATAAATGGGAGATTTATGATACTGCATAAAAAGGATGGGCAGAGCCAGTATTTAAAGTATTCAGTATGCATACACCGTGATCACAAAGCTACTGTAAAATTCTGATAAGAACAAACAAAGTTTGCAAAACTATCTGCTTTATATATATATATATATATATAGTCCTGTTAAAATCACATTAAAGACAAAAGGGACTAAATCTGACACCTCAAAAAAAGTCAGGATCTGTTCTCCAGCTGACCGCAACTCTGATGTTGCTGAATCCTGAGAGTTACAACACAACATTGTTCTGTGGCCCCAGTGTGGGACATTGCCTGAGGCTCCCCACCGGCCCTCAGTGTTCATTGAATGAGCACGACTTCCCCACGGACCACTGACAAGCTCCTTCACCCCATCTAAAGCAATCCTCCTCCCAGCTACCACAGCCCACCACCCTGGTCAGAGAGAGCGCTGCCTGAGGCCAGTCTACCATCCAGACCCTGTCACTACTTCCAGACATCCAAGGGAACAAAAGGTGCTCTCCCAGGACTGACCGCACCCCCACAACACACATAGTGTCTGTTAATCTAAAGCGCAAGAGAAAATTGATGTTGTGTCAGAAGGCAGCTGTGGTAAGAATTTGAAGTGAAGTGAAGAATGCAAACAACATAAGATACAATTTATGCAGTAAGTGGACTGTAGAACTGATAAGTGTTTGCAATTGTTTATGAAAACCTGAAGCTTACTTGGAAAGTAAGCTAGACCTATGCTGCATGCAACAATATAGACAGCGTGGCTACGAATCCTGAAAATTAGACATTTTTTTCTTAAGAGTAATAAAACTAGAGTTGTGAGTAGAATTAATTCTGTTCTTAATGTATCTTAAATTAATATTTCTCAAGCTCCTAATACTTTTTTCAACATTAGAGTGGATAAATAGGCTTGCCTTATACAAAAATAAATACAGTACTGCATATTCTCCAGAATAAGCCAGCCACCCATTCATTTTGCTTTTACTGTTGAAAGTGTGTTGCTTGTATGGTTGTCTGGGCACCTCCGTTGCAATTTGTTCAGCCTGATCTGCCTTTGGTGCGGGGGTCTCTCTGCTATCCCAAAGCACAGTAAAGGTGGATTACTCTGTTCTTATTGAGAGAACCACCTGGAAGAAGCTGAACTAGATGCTCAAAAGACTAACTTCTTTTATCAACTGCTTGCATTCTTTTTTTTAAATGTTTAGTAGTTTTGACTGTACAGGCTATACCACTGCCCCCCACAGGATAAAATGATGTACTATGACTGCTCTTTAGATTCTGCTTGCTTTCCTCAGGATTGCTAGACTCAGTTTTTAACTGAATATTATTCTGGCAGCACTCCATTGTGATTTCCACAAGTAAAGTTAACTATGTTGCTGTTACTCTTTGTTACTCTATATGACAACCCACATAACACCACTAAATTGGTGTTTTATTTTTGTCGCAATTTGATTTGATAAACAATTTAATTGGCCTGTCATTTTGTGGGCGGGGCAAGCTGGGCTACAGCGTTACTGCTGCTTTGATCACTTCCTGATTTCCCAAAATACGAAGCAGGCTGTGTTATAATAGAAGGTGTGTGCATTAAACACTTAGCTCAGTATCACTGGATTTTGTGAAATAATCTAGAAATTTAATTAATGAGATTTGTGCGTTTAAACACAAGTGCCTTTTTTGTGACAGAACACAACTTTTACAATTATGTAACTCTTCTGTCCTTTGTTACTGCAACATATACTTGAATGTGTGTATTTTCAAACAAACCTAAACCTAGCCAACTGCTGGTACTGTACTGTCTTTACAGTTGTGGTCAACTACCATGAGGCTTTGTGCATAATTAGTCTTTGCAGTTTAATCATACAGTAAGATATTCACTTAAACTTGAAGCAAGGCAGTCAGGCAGCTCCTCTGATTAACTTCTAATGGATGTTCCATGGCCCGAGGTGCAAATTCCTAAATAAATATGTCCATATAGGTTTGTTTTCTCGTAATGGCACTTCCAGCACGGCATCATTAGTCGCTGTGACCCAGTTTAAGAGCCATTGCTCACACAGCTAAATTATTTTACCATCTTGTTGAATAAGTCGAAAACAAATCTGTAGTTTTTTCCATCCACAAGTAACATGCATTCAAAACATCATATCACTTCCATATCAAGCAGAAACAGAGAAACATTAGCATTCATTTGTGTTTCTAACCACATAATGCAGGCACATCTTTCTCTCTCTGATTTCTACTACTGAGAAAAATATTTGCTTCACCAACTGCTAAATGCCTCACTACGTCCTCATCTCTAACTGTGCCTGGCTGCTGTTTGCTGGTGCTGTGCAGTTACTGTACAATGGGTTGAAAATAGATACCCACAGCGGCAGGAAACAAGGTGATGACAACAGTTCAGAAGAACCCAATGAGTTAAATTGCAGGTAGTAGAACCAAAACAATTAGGTGGGAGTTAATGGGTTCCAAGGAGATGAGGGGACCTGCAGAGCTGGTGATAATTTTACAAACATCACCTTCCACGTGACACAAGTCCCATACTGTGTGACTAATGCAGCTTCAACCAAGTCTGCTGAAATCTCTACCCACAACCTAAGTTCTATCCCTACGCTTGAAGAACCTTGAAAAACAAAACATCTCTTCTTGGTTTACTGACCAGGTTCCCATTGAATAAAAAACAAAGCTAGAACCAAAACCATTTCCAGAGCAGGTGTTGAGATTGGCATTGTAATGCCAGATGAGGTCTTTTATTTTTATAAAAATAATAAATTTGTGTTTTTTTCCAGTCTTCAGCAGTGTTAGCATTCATGAGTGTCCATGGCTTATTTAGTGTAGTGGCTCAGAAAATACAACAAAAGCTTCACATTTGACTTGTTAATACTGACATGTTTGGTTAAAATCCAGTCAATATCAATGTCAACATACTTTCACCATATGGAGTTTACTCTCCCTACCATCTCAAACTGTTTGGGGAGACCTGACCTAACCTAGACTTAGTTAGAACACTGTGCTCACCAAATTAAACTAGCTGTGGATATCCTTAAGACTAGGTTGAAAATGTATGAATGTTGAATTTTCCACTTTGGTTTAGAATACCTCCAATTGTTCATTCAGTTTTACTAATCTGAGGGACATAAGGTATTACCCCCTAGTTATTTCAGTTTATTTATTCACTATTTGAACTGGTTTGATTTCAATGCTAGTGGAGCGTTTTAGCGTGGCCTAAATGTAGCCCACAAGTGAGCCCCACATAGTTAGTGACACCTTTCTTAAAATATTTGTGGCTTTAATGTTGATAATAGGGATTGATTTGGTGACTTTGGCTTGATTTCCAAACACTGCTGCTACATTTTGTTCATTTTGGTTTGTTTTAATTATATGACTGCATCACACTGTCTAAACTCATATACTACTATAATATAAAAGCCTTGATATCTTACTTCCTCCATTAAACATACCTGTTACAAAGGAAACAACAAGGAATCTACTGGAGCACCACAGGTAATTAAGTGCTGTGTATCATCTAGCTCCACGGGTTACAGTGACATACGTACATATTACAGTACCTTATGTATGTGGTAAGGACTGAGTGCTGATGAACATGACTTCTTGATGACTGCTGAGCTAAGAGAACACCACTGCCAGCAAAGCATCAAATTAAAGCACCAATTTGGCCCGCGGTCAGCCTGCTCTGGCAATTTTCTTCCCTTAGAAGAGTCTGCCGCCCTTAGGATCTTTAAAAAAAAAAATGTTCTACCTCCATCATGACAATGAACACACAAACACAAGTATGCATTCTCAACAAGGAAAACGAACAACACTGTGATCTAAAAGAAACTGCTCACTCTTTTCCTCAAGTTCCCATTTTCCTTCTCCTTCCCCTAAAAAGAAAATCTGAAATTAAATGTGTGTGTACATTTTATCATGTCTGCTATCGCCTTTTGAAAATTGCAGGTAGCGTAGTGTTTAACATTCTCTTGTCAAGCGTCCTCCTGCTGGGACAATAAATGCTTGTCCAGTTTTGCTCACAGCGGCGGCTGCAGATTACAAACAGCAGGAGCACACCGGAGTCTGAACACAATACAGATAAGGACGCCTGTCTTAGTGCCGCCGCTTTGGCTGGCTTCTCCTCACGCCAGGAACCCGCTGCTTTCTAATATTTACACACAACTAGAATGGCAAATGTACCGTAACTTCCCCCACATATTCCCCCCACACCTGGAACCTGTGTGAATATTTTTAGGTGTTTTTGTCTTTTGGGAGAGGGGGTCTGTTGTTTTGACAAAAAGGGGAGGAGGGGGGCTAAATTATAGCACAAACAGAGTGAAATTTCATTGCATCTTTTCATCCAGGAGTTTAAGGGGGAGGTAGGTGTGGATGATTGCAACTGTTGGAAAGTTTGTATTGTACTTTTCAGGTTGGAAGGTGGGTGAAACAGAATTTGTGTGTTTCAGGTGAGGGTGGAGGGTGAAATGTAGATTTACTGTCAAAGCTGTGACAATTGAAGAGCCAAGGAAAGTATGGAGAAGACACAGGAGGCCACTGACACAGCAGATTATTCACAAGCGCAAGACAAAGAAGTCCATACGGTTTACATTATAACACAATGAAAAGAAAAATGACTTCTATTTAATGTTATTTTTACATCTAATTCTGTGTCATAACAGGTGCCAGAACGCAAAAGAAAATGCACATTCTTCCCTCAAGACATCCAATATCCTAGAAAATGGCAGGATTTAGCGTATAGGTCACACTATATCATTTCCCTTCAACTCAGTAAGACACGTTCAAGTTCTATGGACTTTTTGGGGAGTGGGGATTTTAGAGGAGAGTAAAAGTAGCCTATTATGTCCTGAGTAATGTCAGCATGGTTTCCTCTAAACAATGCTCCAAGCTACATCAAGCTATTGGCAGCCAGAAAACATCTAAACGTAGGGATAGCTAAAGCTTACTGCAGTGAGCATACCGAAACGTATTATTGAGGGCAATATTTGTTTTTCAGAGCTGGACTATGAAAGAACATTGTTTAGAAATATCTTAATAAGTAAATCAATCTGAAACTATGAAAGTCAGAGGCCAAAACCCGTTTTTAAAGTTGCACCACCACCTGGAAAGCAATGGATTGTAAAAGTAATCAAGTTTATCACACACTAAAAGTGAATGGCGGCCTGCAAAGACACTGATGTTTGTTTCTTTTTTCTTTTTTGGGGGGCAATAACAGGTGCAACAGTTACAGAAAGGATATGACCAGGTTACACTGCAGTCTTTGTCTATATTTGCTCTGCGTCTGTATCATGAATGTATCAAAAGCTTAAGGTTTGTGAGTCTGACTCAGTAACAGTGCTGTGCAACACACACACACAGAGGCCACAGAGGACAGGATGAAGCATGTCTATCTGCGGCATTCACACAAAACCCAGTAATGCGGCACCATCCTGCAGGGTTGCGTGGAGTTATGGGCCTGTTTATTTCTGCTTTAGAACGTAACCGTCATGAAATAACCTGAAATACAATAACTTTTTGTTCCTGTGATTCACTGCATTGTTCTTGCTAATACCCCACCCCCTCTGTCTCGTTTAGCCACAGGTACTTTCTTCTTCTCTCTTCCCTCGATTAGCCAAGGACCAAGGGCTGCTTGGAAGCAGTGTGTTCAAGTTTGTTCGAATTCAAACCGCCACCAGCCATGTGACAGTCTGCTGTGGAAGACAGGTGGAAAAAAGGCCTGAACATGAGATGTTTTTTGTCGGCCGAAAACACAAAATGAGGAAGTGCGTCACTAAAGTGGGACCACTAATCACTCCCTGATGTGAATCACACATGCAGAAGCCTTTATGATTTAGAGGACATAAACTCTGACATCTGTAGAAGCATGGGCGGGCCTCTCACAGTCTGGGGACATACAGTGGACAAAGTTCTCCATTCATCTCAGTACAGAACAACCAGAAGAACAAATAAAAAAAATAAAAAATAATCAACCCCTAATAAGTGTCTGGATTCCTAATATATTAAAGCTGAATTTTGACAGTTGGATTGTAGTAGACGCAATATACCTCCAAACACGCATATAATACATCAGCACATTTCGAGCTAGGAATATAAATAATATACTATCAGTATGTTCTGCTCTGTCGATAGTCTCAGTGTTTCATACCCAGTTCAATCTGTTGTAAATTTAAACCACCAGATATTTGGAAAAGAAACTACAGAGGCGAGACCTAAATAGACCATTCTGTAAATAATAATAAATGCTGCGAAATCCTAACCTGGTTAGAGGTAAATGTATGTATCATCCATAGACTGTATATAAATATGAACAATCTGTCCCCACTTCCTTGCACTGGCGACACTGGGGCTATTTTCCCGGGGATAGAGGCAGCGCCGTGTTGGGACTGTGGTTTGAAGCCAGAGTCTGCGCAGTACTGCTCGAAAGTGGAGTCATGTCATTGATGACCTGTCCTGTCCACACTTCTGCCGGACTCACTCACCAGTTTTCATTTAATTAATAGTTACTTCACTTTAGTGTTTTCATTTGGTCCAAGTCCCATCCACGAAAATGGAGCAGGCAGAGATTATACCTATACTGCAGCCAGACACCAGGGGGCGCTCTACTTGGTTTGACTTCACTGTTGAGGAGCCGTTCAATCATCCATCTTTATTTTTTATAGTATCATCTCATTCCCTGCATATTTTAACACTAAGGGAAGCTATCAAAGTCTAATAAGAATGAGTCCAAATCTGCACTTAGATTGCTACATCTTAAAAAAAATGTTAGCCTGGTGTAAGCGTACTATTGCAGCTATGCAAACTTTTGACTTGTCTCTCACATGCCAAGTCAACTGCCGGACTTTGTATTTAAAGTACCTTAGCTTCACACCCTGGCTCCCCTCCCACCCCAACCCACCAAAACACTGAAAATTGTCACAAACACAGACTACAAGCCTACAAGCCAGGGAATCCGTGATTGAGTTATTGGCATGTGGGCCTGTGGAGGGTTGGCACCCATATCATGGGAGCGGTGGTTAGGCCACTGCTGCGAGGCTTTCACGCTCTGACGGCTCGCCAATCAGAGGCCAACCACAGCAAACAAACGGGCACCTGCCAGGCCGGCCACCAGATAAATGGTAAATGGCCTTGCTTTTATATAGCGCTTTTCTACCTATTGGTAATCAAAGCGTTCTACTGTCACATTCGCTCACACAAGCACACACACACACATTCACACACCAGTGCCATGCAATGGGAGCAACTGAGGTTTCAGTGTCTTGCTCAAGGACACTTCGGCATGTGGCACATTACAGGGATCAAACTGCTAACCCTCTGGTAACCCCCCCCAAGATAACACAGGCACGCTAAAGGAACATGGCCGGCTGGGCTCAAATTGCCCACCTCTCTGCAGGCAAAAAAAGAAGGTAGTCCTGTGTTTAAGTGCTAGTCCCCCCACCTCCCCCCTTGTGCCATCTCTCCAAACCTGCCCCCCACCCACCTACATCCATTTGCTATCATTATGTACTACTGCCCCCTACTGTGGGCCCATGGCTGTGGCGCCCCTAAGGTCAATGACTCGGAGGAGGGTGGGGGGAGGAGATGGAGAGGAAAGCCAGGCAGGGGGGCTCTTTACCCCTGAAGAGGCTATAACAATCGATAGCAAACCACCATCCACCACAGGGGCCCCCGAGGGTCCTCACAACACTAACATTAGTGGAGATGTCTTCCTCCATGGGGAGGGAAGGGAGACGAGAAGGGAGGGAAACCTGTTGGGAGTTAATGAGGGAGGTGGGGGGTCCCATTGGGGATGGTCCATAAGCTGGAGGACAGGGATGGATGTGGGGAAAAGGGACAACTTGTCAGCAACATCTCAAGTGTGAAATGTTCTCCTGCACTCTCACTATGATGGAAATATACATCTCATGATTTGACAGAAGTTTCACAACTATTTGAAAAATATGTCAAAAACCTGACATTTCAACAATGGGACAAAGATGGAAGGAAAGGGCTGCACTCATTTGCAAATGCAGAGCAGTAATTCAGATTTCACTTATTCCTTTAAAGGTTGTAGAAGTCAAATGTGACATTCACATTTCTACTGCTTAAGTGCTAACAGCTGTATGTTCAAAAGTGCTTTTCTTTCACAGGTAATTGTATAGCAGCTGTTCGTGACATTCCTCACCTGTAGTCAGATTAGTGTGCGTCAGTTACTTCTATCAATATTCACTACTGATCTAGATCTGCTGTAATCCAATAAAAGGAACAACTTTTGGGTTGCCATCTTGTTGAAAGAAATCTGGCATGTCTTCACATTTTTATCTCTGTCATCAGGGAGACACTAGTAACCACTTCAACACTAGAAAACTTGCAATGACTCAGAACTCGAATTCATTCATTAGCACTCAAAACAGAAATTTAATGTCTCACCAATGTGCAACTGTCGTATTCTTATCAAAACTGGAAGGACACTAACTGGCAATTTTGAAGTTATCATGGAGTAAAGTGGATTGCAGATCTACAGTAAGAAACAGACATTTTAACTATTAGTAAAATCATTCATTACAAATATATTTATATCAATTACAACATGTTACTTCAAGGCACTATACACAGTAGAGAAACCCAACAATTCTCCATCAAGCAAGCACTTGGTCGGAAACAAGACGTCTCTGGAACATGTAGTAGCTCTGATGTACTTATTGGTACAGTGATGATACTAATGCAAATACTTACAATGATTATGCTGATAACAAAGGTAATGAGCATTAACGACAAAACACACTGAGTAGGTGGAAGAACATGGTTCAACAGAATCAAAAACTACAAGATTGGAAATAATACTACAGCTGAACCTGTACCTCCCAAAACAGTTGGTATTCAGTAACAGAACCTTCATGAACAGGGGTTTTATTTTATGATCAAATACCCACATGGTGAACAGATGACAGATGTAGTTGTCACACCATTACTCTAAATGATGTTTGAGCCTAAACATTGTTCAAATTATTTATTCAGGAATCATGCCTAATCATTGCTCTCAGTCTTACTATGCGAATCAACCACTTACAAGAGAAGTGAATAACATTAACCTTGTTGTGACAATCCAGTGTTCTGCTGGGAAACTTCTGGACCTGGCATTCATGTGGATGTTACTTAGACATGTAGCACCCACCTAGACCAGACCAGAGACCGCCACCCCATAGCAATGACACTCCTTGATGGCAGCAGCCATCCCCAGCAGGATGCAGCCTGACACAGGTAAACACACAAAGATGGTTTAGGAACAACTCAAAAAAAATCCAAATTCACTAGATCCCAAACTGATCAAGTATCTGTGGGAGGATCCTCTCCTAAACCCATAGGACTCAAAGGCCCCCACTAACAACATTCTGTTACCAGACACCACAGGACACCTTCAGAAGGCCTATGTCCATTCTCTGATGAGTCACAACTGTTTTGGAGGCACAAGAGTGACCTACACAATATTAGGAAGATGGTCATGATGTTATGATTGATGGGTGTGTATGGAGTGTGTCCAACATCTATAGACTCATGAAATAGAGCCTCAGCACAAACTGCTTTTTGCATAAAGGCAACAAATCACTAAGGGAGCTGTGGGCTCACACTTGCCCTGAAAAAAAAGTCTTCCATTGAAAACAAAAAAAAGTGTCCATTTAATTTCCTCTTTATTACAAATAAGAACAATCAAATTTCAGTTCAGTGCTACAAATAAAACTTAAAGAACATTTTTTTAGGAATGGAGTAGAACATGGATGTTTACGTGATGGTTTTCTTGGGTCTGCCTCTGGATCTCTTGGTGGGTATGGGTGGCGTCGGTGATTCCATCTCCTCCAGTTCTGATTTGGGGTCAGCCTTTTTTCCAGTGCTGGGGACTTTCTTGGGTCTAGTAGTCTTTTTGGGGCTTTTCCTCACTCTATTCACAACTGCAGGGGAAAATTAAATAGGACTAAGCAGGACTCCAAAGCAAATCCTCTGACAAGACATTTCACTATACTAAATTTAGTAATCAAAGCGAGTGGCTTGAGAGCAAAAATGGCGCAGGTTGGATGTATGCTTTCTGCAAGGCTGTGTGCAGCCATTTGTTTTTGTAAAATGTCACATATATGTCACTGTATATGTTTTATAGCAGCTCACAATTATATGTTGTACCATAACGCTGCTCTTTTCAGCTGAGACAAAAAAAAGTTTTGAACAAAGTAGAAGCAATAACTTGCGCTTTATATTTGTCTTATATTTGCTGAAATAATGTGATTAATGATTGATGTATAGAATATAGAATAGTAGATCTATGCAAATGTGTATACAATATTTGTAAATTCTATAAATAATATCAAAAATCCAATGCAGGGAGAGTTACTTAACATTATGTTAAGCAGTATTTACATTTATACAGTTCAAACCACATCTTCGAGGGCAATCAGAATGCTGATGTGCCCCTTGAAGGAATGGGTTTGACACCCCTGATCTAAGTGTGTGATGATGTGACACTTTCCAGTCTTTAAGGAAGCAACTTGCCCATCTAAACATGTTAAAACACTGGGCATACACTGCTAACAGCTACTGCAGTTAGGGACAAAACACCAGAGGTTAAGATATCATTGGTTCATAATCATTTTTATTATTTATGCAACCAGGACTAGACTTTTTCATAAAACTTGCTACAGTGATAAAGGCCCTTACTTAAATAAACACACTACACATTTACCTCTCTTTTTCTTGGTGGGACTTCCATCAGTCTCACTCTCCTCCACTTCCTTTGCTCCTGCTGGTTTCTTTCTCTTTGTCGTTTTCTGGAGGAAAAAGTAACAAGATGAATGAAGTGAAGCAGTATCTACTCTTTTAAACTGGAAATATGTGAAAGCTGTCCTGTATCGTTTGTTCCTGAGACTGCATGAGACTTAATAGTTTTATACAAAAAAGTGACGAGGATGTCAAAGCTCTCAAAAGAGGTCTGAAGGTGAGAGGAAATGAGAGACAAACACTGCCATGAGGCCTTTTCATAACCTCCATCCTTCTGTGAGTTTCAGTTATCACTCACCACCATTTCACCAGCCACCTTGAGACCTTGCACACATTAATCCATTAAAACGTCAGATTATATGTTAAACTGCTTTGGCCTCTAAACACCAAGAAAACACTCCAGCCTTCCATCTGATGGAAACCTCAAAAGTGGGGTTAACAAAAATTATGGTTTCTTAGAATTACTGAAAATAAATTTCCATAAACTGATCCATTGTATCTGTCGTCTGCAGAAATCAAAACAAGCATGTGATTTGCTGAAAACAAAAAAAAAGTAAAGGTGGCCGCTGTGGGAGTCATGCACTTATCAAAGGCAATCAACTCCTCCGTCCTCCTCCTTCCTGGGCATCTATAATGAAGCTAGACTCAGTCTGAACTATCACTCACCCCGCCGCCCTGCTTTCCATTTTTGCCTCCTTTTTGACAATTGCTACCTCATGATCACCATGCTACACCCGCTGAGGTGAACAGATTGGTGGGATAATTACATACAATAACCAGCGCCGGGGCCCAGTAACCCTTTGGCTGGCAACACGATGTCCCTGGTGGCATCTTCCATATGCACAGACAGCAAATGTCTGTTTGTGTGCGCACATGACTGTGTGTGCACATGAGTGAGAGAGACGTGGAAAGCAAAAAACAAATATAGTAAGAGTAATACTAATATTGCATCATGTATGTGGATCCTTATGCAAGTGTCTCATATTATAACTCTTCAGTCTCAATCAGACTTCTTGACTGAACTTGTGTTGTTGTGGTCCAGAAAAGTCATCGTCACTTCTTCATCTTAAAGTCCTCCTACTTCTAGCCGTCAGCAGTCACAAGTAATCTACGTGTTCCTCCTGTTATCCTAAGGATACTTTTAGATCTTACCTGGACTCTGGATAGCAAATTCTGCAACAGTTGCAGTTAAAGATTAACACATTTTTTTATCTGCGCGTTCAATGTGCATCAGTATAAAAGATTTATTTATTTATTTTACAAGACAGGGGTTCCCATGACCTCTGTTTCCACTGCACTCTCACAGAAGGGGATACCTGTTGCAAGCCATGCTGCAGCCAATCATGCTTTCTTGCGGTCCTGACAGGCAGCAGGGCTGACCATGTCCAACCAATGCCCTCCCCTGTCCTTAGCACCTAAACTGTGCTCAAAAGAAATCACTTGTATCTGTCTTTTGTTTGAGTTTAAGTTTCACTGCTGTGTCCTGGTTTTATAGATCAGACATCGGCATCATGTACTGCTTACTGGTTAACAATACAGTCAAACTTAAAAAGTAGAATCCAACAGTTATTGCTCTGTCAGTGTGTGAGCTGACCTTGGCAGGAGGTGCAGCTGCTCCATTGACAGATGTGAATTCCAGATTGCCATCATCTTTAGCCTGGATGTTCTTCAGTCCTGCCTGCAGAATGGAGCGCAGCTTCTCGTATGGAGGTTTGTCTTGGTATCCCATAGATTTAACTTCTTCCAAGAACCTCTGGATCTCATCTGTAACACAAAGAAGCAAAAGGTCACCATAACCTGAAAGTGAAAGCAACTTCCTTCTAAGCCAGTTAAATACAAGATTAACCACAAGGTATTTCACACTGACTTTATATTTATATTTGAGAACAATGATCATACAAAACAAATCAAAATGCCAACAATAATATTCTACAGAATATTCTGTGAATCACTGCTCAAGCTGACCGACGCCTGGTTTAACACCTGTTAAACCTGATGCAGGCACTCCCTGGGCCTGGGTGAGTGTCTTCTCACATTCCAAAGACATGCATGTTAGGTTAAATGGTGATTGGTGCCCATAGCTGTATACTAACATTTGAAACTGGAGGGTAAATCCTAGTACTGTGGGAACATCGCTAGTTTTCTTTTGTTATTTGTGTCCACAAAAAGGCCTTCCTCTTTGCCAACGGTGTGTATGCAGTGTGTCTTTCTTACCTGGCTTGTCTTGAGAGGAGAAACACTTTGTCATAAAGGCAGAGATGTTTTCTTGACTCCTGTAAGGGGGGAAATGAGTAGCATAATTTTACACACAAGGCTGCTTTACTCTGTCTGCTTGACAATAAATAGGTAAATAAAACTACTGATGGTTAACTTTTGCTTAAACAAAGCATTCACTGAAAGAACAGAACAGAATTTTTATTGTCATTGTATTAATACCACAAAATTGGAGATGCTGCTCCTCACAACATTACACATGAAAACACTGACTGCACACACTCACACCTGCAAACAACATAAAACTGAGTCCACAGTGCAGTTCATTATGAAAGAGATGATGTGTGCAGTGATTGCAAGTGTTTTTCCTCACCTGATTTTGGCGTCTCTGACATACGACGGATCCTGCAGGTTGTCCTCCCAGGGCAGCTGACCGCAGAGCCACTGGACCATGCAGTAGCCCAGGATCTCCAAGTCACTCCGCCTACATGTATCTGAACACATACAAATACACCAACAAACAATGTCAGTATACATGCTGTCTTACAGGTACTGACATAATCAGCTAAAACGTCATATAAAAGAATGTACACATGTACACGCAGAATATGGTTTGAAGGTAAAAAAAAAAATGCAGAAAAGAACTACTGTGACATTGTGTAAAATACACATATTTGTTTCATTTTCAACCATTAGATGATGAGATCAATATCAAGCCCATGTGTATTTGTGTGAATCAGCATAAAGCAGATGAAGCTTTGTGTCAGACTACTTCAGGTACCTTTCCTTGCCAGGGACTGAATATACATAAATCTTCTCGTCTCAGTGAATAAATGTTTATTCCACTTCAGAATGTCCACATTTGTACATGTTCAATGTCCTTTATTTATCTAATTTAAGTTGTGTAATTAGTGTCATAGCATCAAAGATCCAGCATTCTGGTTTTGTAACTTGTTTTGTACGTACATGCTCCTTTGTGGGCGTCGATGCTCGTGAATTCAATGGTACCATTGTGACATCTCTTGGGATCTTCCTTGTACTCTTTCAGGACACCGTCGGGTGCATACCTGTATGCCAGCCCATAGTCCACTAAGTAGACCTACAGTATACAAACACAACAATTCAGAGAATGCACACCAACATGCACAGAGAAACAGTTTAGCTTAGCCTGCACTGTGCTTATATTCTTAATAGCTGTAACACAGTGCTATGGCCCAACAACTTCACAGGAAAACATAAAACAATATTAACACCCAATATTAAAATCCCAAGGGGCAGATTTTTTTAATTGTAATCTATAAATAGCCCTTTAATAACACCACCAATGATACATTATTAATCTTGAAATTAAAATATTTGCCCCTGCCCCCACCTTGTTTGGTCGACAAGGCTCTTTGCTGCTGCCATCTAATCTCCCCAGTTGGGACACACACATACACACACCCTCCCTCTCTCTCTCCAGGCCTTAATTGAATCTAATGATGCGGCACAAGTGTGTTACAACCAAAAACACAATCATCCCCCTGCTTTCAAGAGCTGCGCTGGGGTCACAGCAGCAACAACAAATGTAGTGCTGAACATTTTAAGGCGGTGGTAGCACATTAATTACACCCAAATAAAATGTGATGATTTTAGCCAAGGTGCTTCAGCTGACCTGGTTTGGATCGCTGTTGCTCAACATGAGGTTAGACGCCTTAATGTCAGCATGTACGTACTCATGGTCATGGATATACTCCAGAATTTCCAGCTAAAGAAGCAAAAAGAGAAATGAGTGTTTGATCCAATGTGAGCACAGACAATATATATTCTTGATAACAATTTCAGAATCTAGATGTGAGGGGAGTCGAAATAACATTTATTAATCCAGATGTGAAATGGAACTACCTCCCCGTCTGATGACAGTTTTCAGCTGCAAACTATACCGTGTGTGAATAGCTGTTGAAGAAGGCACAACATAACTAAAGCCCAATCTAACAATTATGTGCGGTTAGTGTGCTCTGTAACTGCGCAGTCAGACTAATGTTGCAGTAGTACACACTGCTGACATAAATAACCAAACTGTAATGCAGTGGCCCATAAAACCAAAACAATACATTGAAATAAAACTCCCACTAGCACTATACATACTGCAAATGTAAATGACGCCTTACTGTCAAAACATAGTATCATTTTCTATTGGCTTTTGCACGTGACAGAAGGATTTGTGGGACTTGAAAGCTTTGGTCTCAGCATTTCATGCAGTATCCTCAAAGTTAAAATAAATAAAGATCTCTGCAGAGCATTCATTAACAGGACTTAGATGGCTCCTTCTCATGCAATGTATTTACTGCTCAGATTTACTGTTTACAACTTTAAATCCAGTTCAGTGGGACATTGTTAGCACAATGCGACCATTTATTTTTGACATAACCTACCAGACGAAGGCCAAGCTGCAGGACCAGTTTCCTGGGGAATCTCTTTCCACATTCTTCAAACTTCTTTTGCAGATCTGTGCCAAGCCTGTCAATAACCATGAACCTGTACCTGGCATGCACAAAGAATTTCTTTAGAAGTAGTATCAAACAAGCCCAGCTTTCATTATCCACAATAAACAAAGACGTTTCTGACTGGGCTATATTTCTTTTTGAAACTAGGCCCAGAGAAACAAAAATTACATGTATAGCAAAATAACAGCTAGAGAACATTTGAACCTGATATGTTTCACTTAAACAGGTAAGCATGGATGGTTTGTCTATATGCATCTTATTTTAGTTTACTTAATCTGATCGGTCTTTATACACCATCACGAAACATTCCTTAATAAGTGGTGCCACAGTGTATGCCTCTAGACTTGGCACTCAACATGTCTTTATCGTTTAGCCCAGAAACCAGTAAAGACATGAAATTCATTTTACCGTCTGTAGTTTGTTGTTCATTTATTTAGTTACTCTGACTTAGTGCTTTTATTAGTCATTAAGAAGTGTTTGGTATCAAGGTAACAGAAATCATTGTTTATTTCTGAGTAAATAAAAAAAGACTGGGTATATCTGGGCTTTTTCAATAAACTGACATTCAATCAAATTTTATTTGCATAGCATCAATAAGAATACAAATTGTCTCACGATGTTTTACAACAGCAGGCCTTTTTCAGAGGATTTAAGCCCCAAACAAGGGCCAATCATGCCAGAAAACAGTGGATGGGCAGATTTGTTGCCCCCTTGACACAGCGTTCCAGTGATGAAACTAAAGCTAAAGATCTATCCCCGAGAAACAAAGAAAAACTGTGTCTTACTTTTTCCCTCCTCTCTCATGCAGACCTGAGCCCCAGTATCTGGGAACACCCAGAACTTTCAGCTTGTGAGACTTCATCCAGCTCTGAACTGCAGCACAAGAAGAAACTCATCAGAAATGCACTTTTCTGATAAAAATGTGCCAGCAGTGGGTATATGAAATGCTATGTGTAGATGAAATCATGTAATTCAAAGATTGTTTGATTTTACTTCCTGTGAAAACACTGCTCACTAGTGCTAGTGTAAGTGGGTGGCGACTGCGATGCTCAAAGTAATTAGTATAATTCCATGGTGGGGAGTTGGCTAGTGTGGCCTCAAGCTAATCTGCTGCAGGGACAAATATTTACCAACAAAGTGTGATTCCACCATGAATAAAATATGAGTCTTTGGTTCCTTAGTAATATAACAGTTAATTGTCATGGGAGATTGACATTTGGATTGTTATTATATAAAATGCAAAGCTGTGGCCTGGGGGCCAAGAGCGCTGCCACCAAAAGATTCCCTTCCTCTGCAGGCTCCCTCCGTGCTTCTACTACAAGACAGTCTTTTTAATTAAGGAACTTGGCTTTCTTTTATTTGTTTGCCCTGGTGGTGAGACACTATTTGTGTAATGATCACAAGACTAACTTTGGCTTGGTGACATACTCCTAGGTGTGTGTGTGTGTGTGTGTGTGTCTATAGTTTATGATCACATGACTTACTGAGATCAGGTTTCGCAGCTCTCATGTAAAACGCGAGCTCACAAAACAGTGGTCCATTTTCACTGGGCTCCTGAGGACAAAACAATAAATATGTATAAGTCTACACTGAACAGTACAGCCCAAAAATACCTCTACAAATACAATGGGCCGTGTTTGTGTGGGCATGTTGTTACACAGGTGCAAGTAAAAAGAATGAAGTACAAGTGCAAGTTTCTGGCTGCAACAGATGAAAATAAAATTCACATGTTAGTGAATGCTTTGTGTGGAAAGCTGCTACAACAGTGACAGCTGTACCTCACAAACTAAAACTACACTGGAAACCTTTGATGTAAATTTATAGTGAAATCTGAACAGTATTTTACTGTATTCCTGTCATACATTATCACACTGTAAACCGCAATGCAATCTGGGAGAAAAAAATTGTGATTACAGCAAAATGTTTCTATTTGCAATGTGCTAGTTAGCTAAAATTAGCAAATCTTAGCATTGTGTATCGGTTTACATTAACGAACCCTGATTGTTAAGGCCGATACTCCTTCTTTTTAACGTGGCTCAACGTTCTGCGTCTCTGTACTGCACTACAGCCAGTGTGCGCACTCTGTTGGGTGTCTGTAACTTGTCCCTGATCATCTAGTACACAGCACCTTCACACAGTCTTACGTTTTATTTTCCACAAAGTGCAAAGGACATTGCTGCTTCCATCCCACATGTTGTTATTGTTTTGTAACACCAGTATCTTCATTAACGTACATACACAGAAAAACATGTACTGTCATGTTTTCAGAATTGAGCTATTGACTTAGTACCTATTACAAATAGTTTCAAAGAAGACAAATGTTGTTTTCTTACTATTAAAAGAAATAGCCACAAGTAACATATATGCCAAGAACATAAAGTTGAGTACTTCACATCACTAACTGCTGCATTACTCCCTTTCACACAATAATAGACAAGAGGGGATCGTGTACATCAGTACAGGTAATAAGGGTGGTGCCTGGGTTTATCAAGTGGGATGCAGAACATGAAGCCCATCAGTGTACACTGTGAATTCTCCAGATAACTTCCTTATCTATGAACAAGGGCCCTCAATTGGTCATTGCTTGGAATTTGTACAAAAGAGCTGGCAAGATAAAGTCTATTTATTGTCTGGTCTGACTGAGCTAGATGTTGCATTTGTGCAAACATTTGAAGAATTTGTTTCAGGGTCAGACATTTCTACACTTACTCCACATAACTGATGTGTGTGGTCTTGATAAAGTAGTCTGAAGACTCTCTGAGTGTTAAGTGTTATATTGAGAGGCCAGTGATTTAGAAACGTCATAAGACAAAACAGAGCACCCCGAACCATTTGTAACTGAAAACCCAGAGGGCTGGTATTTGCTTGTCTTTAACAGGTAGCTCGCTGTTAAGTGCTCATGTTAATTTATTTTGATGGTGGAATTCTTTCTCTGCATTTAACCCATTTATTCATTCATTCACATAGCAGCATGTACACAAGGAGCAGTTTTGAGGTAAGGTGCTTGCTCAAGGCACCTTAAACTTGGACATAGGGGGATACCACCCTGTGACCTTACGGTCCCAAAGCTGCTCCCCATTAATGCATTTACATGTACTGATGTTGTTAGCAGTGACAACATGTAAACAGTGACTATTTTCCACTTACCACTTTAATGACATAGCGAGCATCCGTACCCACAGGTTTTGCAGAATTCTCCTCAGCTGGGGAACCAAAAAAAAAAAAAGGGAATATGATTAATACTATAGCACTTAAATAAATAAATATGAATTATAAATATGATAAAATATGTCTGTAATGAAAATATCTTGCTGGAGCATTTTCTTAACTGGATCATCAGTCTATAATCTTGTATCCTTACCCAAATATATGAGGCCAAACCCCCCCTGGCCGATAGGAACCCCCAGCTTCCAGGCTTTCTTCCCAGTGTCTGTCAGGACTTCTCCAGGTGGAAACTCCTCTGCCAGTTTCCTCTTAGCCGGAGCTCTGCCTTTCCCTGCCACCTTGGCTTTAGGAGGCATCTGAAACGTAGTGACTGTGTTACTTCGTGGTGCACATTTCCAAAAGTCGAATTAAACTGATCTAAGCTGTATACGGTAATAAAGCGACACGTTTTCAAATGTTCGATAACTTGAAAGTCTAAATATTACTTTCAATAATTTCGCTTCCGTGTTACATGGATGTGATGTCGACTGTAAAGGAAGTTAGTTAACCACATTGTGGGCTTCCTCTTTGCCTGCTAGTAACCTTAACATTATGTATATTTAAAAACAAAGCTAAAAACTAAGGCTAAACTACGGCTACTTGACGTGTTTGATACAGCATGACATGGATAACCGAGATCGTTCAATGTATCTTCGTAGTAAAATGAGAAAATCAGTAAACGTAGCGATAGGTTCAGCTAACACGAATGTTAGTGTTAATGCCAATGCTAATCGAAACGGGTCCACGGGCAGAGCAGGCTGACAATCGTTGTTTATTCCGCGGTGAACCCACAATTACATTAAATGCTGCGTAGCTAACATGCTAACCGCGCTGCTGCGTTAGCAACACTATTTTACATCAGCTGCTACACGATGCCGTTTGATGACAAACAGCCCAGCATTTCTGCAAAGCTGTCAGTAAACGTCACATTACACATTGCAAGCCATGTATAAGATGTATACACACCGTCAACGTCGTTGTTTATGTGTTACTGTAAGCTAAACTGCGTATGCTCCAAACTTCCCGCAAAACTACCGGTCAGGAAATGGCGTCGTGACGCTTTGATATTCTATTGGTCGATTACACTATACTGGCATTTCTATTGGTTGGCGCTTCAACTCTGAGAAGGAAAGCGGTCTGACAGTTGTTTGGGTTTCCTGCTTGTATACAGTCAATGGTTTCCTTGACAGATACGGATGAATAACTAATTTATGATTCATACCATAAATATTAGGTCCGTGTTTATTTCAATGAACTGTAAAGACACAGTAATAGGTTAGATAGTAGTTGTCAAAAATACTGATATGAACAAGTGCACAGATAAATGACATAACACTGACACCACACTATAAAACCAAGTAGTCTTCAGTTCATTGGCACTATAGTCTATACTGGTTCTTAGATAGATAGATAGATAGATAGATAGATAGATAGATAGATAGATAGATAGATAGATAGATAGATAGATAGATAGATAGATAGATAGATAGATAGATTTAAAAAAAAAGTTGTGACAGAATGATTACAACATCCACATGAATGCCAGCTCCAAAAGTTTCCCAACAGAACATTCCATAGTCACAAGGTGGTCAATGCCCTTTACTTCTCCTGTCAGTGGTTTTAATGTTGTGGCTGATCAGTGTATATATTGTGTTATTTAACACGTTTTGCAGACACAGAATCACATTGGGATTCACTTTGAGTGATGTTTATGTCATGTATCTACGTCCATTAAACATTGTCTGTCTAACTCTGTTTTGGTGTTCATATATTGAGAGCATCTGGCTTTTGCCCCCACTGTATTCAACAGCTTGCTGGTTTGTGTTGTTTTATTTTTTTCTCAAAAAAAAAGAAACAGGCTTGGAGACAGGCTCTGAAGATTTGACAGAAACTCTCAAGTAAAGTGACAGAACAGTGTTGTTTTGAGCTGTGTGCTGAAAGCTGCCGCAAATATTTTCCTTCTTTCTAATGCCTGACACATTTATATGAAGAAACAACTGCTTAAAGAAGTACTTTCCTACATCATATCTGCACATTGCATGGCTGTATACTCCTGATGTTGTTGTTGTAAATTTAAATAGGTATGTAAATGTGCATAGCCTTACCTATTTTGAATGTGTCATTTGATACAAACATATTGGATATCACTTGCAACCTGGTGCACAACTCATGAATAAGATATTGGTTATTTAGTGTCTTGTCTTTCCAAGTGCCACAGAGTGGAGGGAGCAGCACTTCACATCCAAGAGGACCGTCGGTGCACCTGTTTGTACACCAACTGTTGCATGCACTTCTGTTCTTTCTTTATTAGTACTTTGCTAACTGTTGCTATGGCTCCATGGATGAGATAGGACTCGAACATTGCTGACAAGGGGAATGCTTCCTGATTGAATCAAACTGACCAACTGAGACCAAAACAAGAGATGACCCACTGTAGTGACAATGATGACCAGAGCGATGAAGGTGCAGAAGAAAAGCCCAATAAGAACCAGAAGAAGAGGAATAAAGGAGGAAAACATGTGTCTTTCCCCCCTGATGAACAGATAGTGTCTGGCTTTGCTGACCACAATAAAACTGACAGAATGGGTAAGCTGCTGTTTAAGAAGTAATGATGATGATGGCATCTTCATGTCATTTGGTGAGCTGTGCTGAAGTTAATGACTGAACAGAGTTTTTCAAGTTATATTCTTGATTAACAAAGATGGCAAATAAGGACAGAATGTCTGGACTCTCATATTAACAACTGTTCACTTCAAGATCCATAAGTCACTATTTCACAGCACTCTCTGTTTCATCTAGTTTTTGATGGAATATTTTATTTTATAATGAATGTCATGTCAATTTAATTTTAAAATAAATGTTTGATGTCTGACAGAATTAGAAGGAGTAGACCAAGACCAAGAAATACCAAAAACTCAAATTGATGATTACAGGAAAAACAAACAACAACAACAAAAAGAAATAACAAAATCGTTAAGAGCATGAGGTTTGAACATAGAACTGATAAGCTAGAAAGCTGATTGTAAAAGACGCCCTTCTACAGTCGGACAACGTTTCTGGAAACGGACTGACGAAGCAACATTTGTATCTTTAGCCTGAAGAGGCAGCAGTGTGGACTTGTGTCTCACAATTCATTGAGCTACTTCCTAAAACTGAGCTCTCCCTGCTGACAGAAACAGACTTGCAAATACAATGGGCTACACCGAGCTTTAGGGAGAAAGACTGTAAAACTGTGGTTACTGATTTCACAGATCATGATGCAATCCACCTAGCCATACATTTTAATAGTAGACAGAACAACACTACCTGGAGACTAGAAATAAGTATACTAATAACAAAGCAATGTGTTAGCCAAGTAAAATGGAAATAAAGAGATACACTGAAGAAAATATCAGTACTAACTGGATGCCAAATTATATTATTTTTAACATTATGCCATTTCAGGCTCATAATTAGTGTTAATTCTGTGTCCTGGTTTTGCTTTAGATGATTATGTAAAGAAAAATCTATCCCTGCCTAATCAGCAGCTTCAGGTACAGTACATAGCAGAGCTGTCATCAAAACCCTCGATCATTTAAAAAACTGAGCAAAGCAAATGCATGTCTGTATTATTATGTCATGTATATAGGCACTGAAACAGTGAGTCAACTTAGCTGTCATAGGCTCACTTGTAGCTTGAAACTTATCATGGAGCAAAGTGTTCTGGCCCCTGTTCCCAAATGCCCCAGTGTATCATATGCATTTCAGAGCCAAAGGTACTCTGTGTAATCTGATTTTTGCATGACTAAATTATGTAAAATATGCCACTAGATCTTATGAGCTGACTTGAAATGCCTCTCCAAATTGTCATATACCATGTATTCCTGTTTTATCATTATTACCTGGAATTGTGCCAAAATATATCAACTGTAACCTATTTTCAAGAATAATATGGGTTTTATTTTAAGATTTGTTTCAGCAATTAAAAAAAAATACGTATTTACATAGCAGCACGCTCTCCTGCAGTCATGTGAATAGGTGCATTCAAAGTCTTGTCATCATTGTAGCAGAGAAAATGGCAGAAACTTAGAGAAGTCGGAGAAGTTTGCCTTCATAATTGTGTGAGAGGGTCTCTTTTAACCCAAGCCATGATCTTTTTTGAAATCTAACCAAATACTTTTGGTGCCTCCTCTAAAAGGGAACATAAACACTCATTCATAATTTCTACAAACAGTTATAGTGTTTTGTCAGCTATTGGCAATCAACATATTTAGTCATTTAGCTGTCTGTCCCATAAGGATGTGCTAGACAAATCGAGATGAGTTGATTGAATGTACAGGCGACATTCATGTCATTCTCTCTGATGGCTGTCTTCCCCGTAGTACACACAGGCACACACGCACACACATGCACACATCAAAGTACAATTTACCATATGGCATTTCTCCTTAAGCACTTTTGAATGGTTACTGGTAGCTCACTGGGATGCAGAGACATTGAAGTGCTGAATTAGTGTATTCTTCTATTTTAGTTGGCAGCTGCCCCACCTTAACAGAGGTAATGGTGGCCTACCAGCAGAGCTGCAGCAGACACCAGGTCCAACCCAGAGAGCACATCCTGCAGCAGCTCCAGGTACGTGGCTCCACATCATGTTGATCAAACTACATGAGACATGATTTATTTATTTATTTTTGGATATACTATTGAAGATTGGGTTTCTTTGGTTGGTGTGGTTTACACTGGCTCACATCATTGTTGTTCCCTGCTCTTTCTGCTGCGCACAAACTTTCTATGACACAGAGCCAAAGTGTGTATCCCTCAGGATGTAATGTGAAATAATTTAACTGAATTGTGTAGAAACCTAAAGACCTGCTCTATTCCTGTTACTGTGAGACATTTTTTTCTCTGACTGCACACCCTATCTAATCTAAGACAAAGTGTAGCAATTCTGTGGTTAAGCATAAAAATAATTTTAAAACTTACTTGAATGCTTTTTGATAATCAGTGTCACTGTGTGTGTGTGTGTGTGTGTGTGTGTGTGTCTACTTCTTCCTTTCTTCCTTTCCAAACCAGTTTCCTTGTCTGCTCTCAGAGATTTTTCAAAATTCACCACACAGACCACGAGGCCATCTCAGAAATGTCTTTGAGAGCTGTTTATTATATCACATGATCTTCTTCAGCAGATGAACTCAGCAGAATCATTAAAAATGATTAAAATGAAACGAACTGAACAGCAACAACAAGACATGTGCACAAAAGTTGAGCTTCTAAACAAAACAGCAAAAAAGGGTTAACCATACAGTGATTTGTTTTCCTATTTGAGTGAAGTGATAACTGGTTAAAGCAATTTGTTGGATTGACAAAATGAAAACAAAAAAGCATATGGAATAGCATATGACTTGTTAATGTTTAAAGGTTCCATTTGGTTCTATTGAGCATGATTTCTGGTAAGAAGCAGAACTAACTTTAAAGAAGTTTTAAGTCAAGAGATAGATGCAAGATATAAATGTCCAAACACACACAGAAATGGAGCCTGTAAAGAGAAATATAGGTTTAAAAGAAAAGTGTGTAACCCTGTTCTTCTATGCAACATCAGCAGCTCTACTGCTGAAGTGTACCATGCATTGATATTATGGCACTCCAGAAGGGATCAATATCAGCACTATAACCTGGTGTTATTTGAAACTCATACACTGTCAGAGCTCACTGTAAACTCAAGGTTCTGAGAAAACAAAGACACCTTCCTCTGACAGTACAAGCTCACAGATTCATAGAAATATTGATTTGGCAGCGCCAACACAGGTGCTTGCTCACATAGACTCAGTTTGTGTATGCACATACTAAAATCCCCTGCGTAATTTAAATGATTTTATTCCATCAGGTTCAATCAGGCTTATTGTGGCAGAGTGCTAACAGCATTTCCACTCCAAACAAGAGGCTAAGAGCAGTTAACTGCTAGGCATGGCTGGAGATAATGTGAATGCAAAAAATGCAGCTGTAAACAACATGCTGGTAAAAGTGTACAGCACTGGAAATTAATATTGAGACAAGGTATTAATTTATAAACTATCATTCTAACAGTGATTTACATGATGATTATGCAGTTCTATTACTCTCTGATGTATTTATTTTTTTCATTTTTCCATGGGTGAGTTTTCCACAAACATTAACTGTAATGAAACTGCTGTACTTTCACTTGGCAACAATAGTATGTCATTGTCTGGTACAGGCTGTTCTGTTCTGTGTGTGACTTCCTGTTGTTTGGTAGGCACACTGAAGAAACTGTTTTGGAGGAGTTTACTGAATGTTCTGAATATGACTGATTTTTGGACTGTCAGTCAGACAAAATGTCCTCTTGAGTTTGAATCTGTATGGACACTCTTAAGAGACTGTACGTTCAGACGAAAAAGAAGCAAATCTTCAAATCATGATGCAAATTTGATAAATCAGTTAAATAAACAACTCACAATGAAAAAATAAGTACACCTATATGTATCACACCCTCAAATCCATACAGTTTGAATCAGGGGGTTGGATCAACAGGCAATTCTTGCAACTGTCAAAGTGCATTTGAAAAATCATGGCTTTACAATCACAAAGAGATTACATTTGACCGGCAGTAGAACCAAACAGTTGCCATTTGCAGTAATGTGCTCTGGAAAGTTTTTAGTCATCATGTTTGGTCCAGACCAAAGACAGCTTTTCAGGAGTACAACCTCAAACCAACCGTGAAGCACGGTGGTGGAAATGTTATGATTTAGAGTGGCTTCACCTCTACAGGGACCTCCCAGAACGCCAATAGATGGGCAGACTGATGAAGGACCCTCCTGATTACACTCTTGGTCAGAAAGTTAGGTTAAATTCTAGATTCCATTCCATTAAAAGCTGAGCTCAGAAAGCTAACTCAGAGGTTCATTAGTCCGTTTGTGACTGAGAAGATAAATAATCCCGAAAGTGTCTCAAGTTACCTAGTTCTCTACACTTCATGACTCCCGTTAAAACCTGTGGTCACTAGTCCCTTAAGCTCTACTTCCATTTCCTCTCCACCCCCAAAGGTGGTGAATTCAGTTCAATTCAATTCAATCATCCACACGAATGCTGTAAACGCATTGTCCTAAAACGCACTTTTCTGAAACCGGGTCCCAGGGTGGAAAAATTCAAAAACGCAGCTCTTGCGTTTTTGTGTGGACAGGGGAAAACGCATACGATGACGTCATCACCACACCCCTCGAGCAGCCTTCCACCTCTTATATCCCGCTAGACGTCTCATAACGACATCAACAACAATGGTGGACTACATGATCGTGATATTGAGCCTATTATGGTTACTGGGGTCATATAAGAGATAAGTGCATGCTCCGCCTCTTCCTCTCCGTTTTTGGTGAATTTCTGCAACTGAAACAGCGCCACCTATAGGCCTGGAATATGAAGTAGCGTTTTGAGTCGTGCTGAGACGGATCCATGTGGACGTCCTGGATGGCCTTCTTCAGGGTCAGGGCCTGTAGTACATCATTGACAGGGAGGGTTATTGTCCAGAGGAGTGCTCTTGCTTCTCTAAATCCCTCATCCTGGACATCCAGCTATCGGGCACACCCTGACAAGTCGATTGGCTTGATCAAACTTTTCTATGCTGTTGGAAACTGCAATTTCCCCATTATGGGACAATTAAAGGTTTTCTTACACTTATTATTCTTATTCTTATTATTTCCTGACTTTGTGTTAGTGTCTGCATTGGGGACCAGTCTTGAGGATGCCTAAGGGTCTCCTTATCAGAATCAGAATCAGCTTTATTGCCAAGCATGTGTGTACATACAGGGAATTTGCTTTGGTCCTACAGAAAAGACCATGGCCCCCGATGGGTATCAGCGCCATTTTTGGGAAATTGGGGTCAAGAAAGGGGAAAGGAACAAGAGGAGAGAGGAGGAGAAAAAAGCAGCTCCCAGACTACACACCTCTGGGGGAGTACAGTGTGGGACCAGTAAAAAAAACCTCAGCAACATAAGCACATATGAACACACTTTACAACACAATAAGTCAAAAACAACTTGCACCGGGGAGGGGGAATAGGGAGGTGAAGGTATTCCAGCTCAGACAGGCAGCTATCCTCGTCATTGCATTAAAAATATTTTCTTTCTAAGTGAACATCTCTCTTTTTGTCACCTCCGCTGAAATCAACTCTCGTATTTTTTGTTAACCACACTTGAAACACACACTCTGCCATTTATAATTCATTTTATGTACATACTTACTTTACTTAGACCAGCCATGTTAAAGCACACTGCTCCCCTCTCCCCTGCATAAATTTTACTTGAGATCAAGGAGAATTATTTGTGGAAAATTAGAGACTAAGAAGTGCTTACATTAATCATACAGCCGCCGTATTATCTCTGAGGTACTAATGAACCCAGTTGCATTAGAAACGAATGTAGGTGGTCCTCCTGAAAGTGTAAAATATGTATGGTTAAGCATTAGCTAAGAGGGGCAATACTTAGACCAAAAGGGCTGCGTGCGAATGAATCCATAATAAGACGATGCAAATCGAAAAGATGAACGCCTAAAGAGCAAATTTATTAAATTAGGTCTTTTAAGGAGAGGGGTGAGTCCCCCAAGGACCAACGTTGAAGACTATTTAAAGCTGTTTTTATTGCACCCTTGGGGCACTTTGCACTCCTTTGAAATGTTATAAGTGGATAAAACAGTATTGCTGTTGGTGACATCTTCATAGGAGTGGTAAACAATAATAGGTTGGAGCCAGCGGGGGCTAAGGCCGCCGTGCTTAAATTCTCTGATTTCACTGTGCAAATTGTGAAGTGTCTGTGTTTCTGTTTGGCTCGCCCTGTGATTAGAAAGGTAATTGTGATTATCAGGCTCCTTCTCTACATGACTGTTTTGGCACAAGGGAAGAGCTTAACTGCAGTGATTTATAATAGAGAAATGACTCTGAAACACATGAGGAGACACGCTGGTGGTACGGTGAAGTTCTTGTTTCCTTGCTTAGACCAGGCCATTTTTGAATCTTCATCGTCAAATAAAGACTGAAAGAAAAAACACAAGGACTCACACAGTTTCAAATTAATGACACACTTTAAGTTAGCTATTGATGTACACGCATACTGACACCATAATTGATTCTTTTTGGATGTTACTGTAGTGTCATGAGCAACAACCTTTTTCTTTTGTTTTCAGGTGTCGCTTTATTTGCTCTTGATGCCACTCACACTCTTGTCTTTTCTAAGAATTTCTTCAGTAATTTCTGACAAATAATTAGCCTCCCAGTATTTTGATGACATGCGTCAGTTAAAGCGACAGATGCACATTATTTCAACTGAACGATTTCTTTCAGTTTTCCAAGAAAAAAAATGAATAAATCAACATTTTTAGACTTCAAGTGTAGTATTTTCCAACCTTTCAAACACAAAAGCATTCTAGATTAAGCAAGCTTTAACTATGAGTTTGTATTCTTTCCATGATGTTTGGAGAGTATAAGCTTAGAATTAGTTGCATGTTGGCAAATCTTCTAATGAATGGCTTAGTGGTTGTTTCCCTTGCAGATTATTCAGTTGAGTGGACTGAAGAGAAATCAATTACCACAACTTAACTTTCATTATTTATCCAAGAGCTAAGGAAAAAAATAAAAAAAATAAAAAAATAACATGACAATGTGGCTCTGTTGAATTCAGGGTCAGATTCAATTCCCTGAAATGTTATTTCCCCTGGATAAAACCCTCTGAGGAAGGAGGAGGGAGGGAGGGAGGACGGGGGAGAGAAAATACAGAATCCCTCCAGAAATGAAAAGACAAGAGAAAATCTGTTTTTACAGACCACCGCTGCTTTCTCAGCTCTTTTGATTAGCATTAATGTTGCACTGCGGAAGTCTGCCGGCACAACTGTTATAGCTCCTCACACACACACGCACACACACACACAGGGAGCGAGAGAGAGAGAGGGAGAGAGAGAGAGAACGAGAGAGAGAGCTATATCTCTTCCTGCCTGTGTAATTCTAAAGGGAAGATTTTTTTTCTTTTAAATTAAATGCATGCTGATTGTTATTGCGGCACCCCCTCGTGTGTGGAATAGTCGGCAGCGAGGTAAATGTCACTAAGTAAGTGCCACACTATTTTCCTTGGTGGTTGTTAGCAGGTTTTGCATGCAAAATAAAAGCGCTGAGAGGTGGAGGGGAGGAGGTGGAGGAGTGTTCCCGCATGCGTCTGAATGCGCGGGCTTATCAGGAAACAGCAGGGGGACCGGACATATGTCGCTCCTCTCATTACAGGCCGAGACGGTGATAACGGGGCACTTAGTGGTGCATTTGAAATGGTGTAGAGCGGCAGCCGCGGCGATCATGGAAAGGGAGAGAGAGAGAGAGAGAGGAGACAAAAAAGAAATAAAAAGAAGAAGCAGGGAGTGTAGGTCGGGATGAGGATCACCACGGGACCTGCTGCTAACACACTCCAGACTGTCATTCAGACGGCCTTCACGCACACACACACTCACACCACACACACACAGAGTCACACACACACTTTATTTAAAAAACACAGACTCCACAGACTTTCCATTGTAGTTTTACACGATTTCGCTTTAATGCCATTTGGGAAACAGCGTGCATAACTGAAAAAGGATAAAACCTCGTCTATGTGTAAAAGAGTCTCTTTTACATTCTCTGCATCTAATTGAATTGGGAGCAGTTGCAGTTAAAGTGAATGGCATGTGTGATGCACTGCTCCTAGTGCCCTATTAGGGTGAATTGAATTGGCATGGTTGGGTGGCCGCACACGTAGTATGAGTGAGTAGGATAATATTACAGGCTCCTGTTATCAAAATGACCACTTTTTTAAAAAAGCAATCTGTCTAATCTGTACATCTGTCAGCTCGCGCACATGTTAATCATGTGCTAATCGTGCACGTTTTGCTTTTAATGTAGTGGATGTAGGCTGCTCTCTCCTTAATGGCTTTGTTTTTCATACATGTGCCTCTGAGATGTCTGCTTTCATCCGAATAGCGTGGTGGAGGGAGGGATTTAGGCTTTAGACAGTGCTCATGGTACTCCACATTGTTTCTTGGAAATACACATTTGAAAAGATATGTTTGACCACAGATGAGTGGAGCTGGGTCTGGTGTCAAAATGCAACCTCAGTGACCAAATTTAAGTCACACACCCAAAAAGGTATATCATCATTCCTGTGAAATTTGTAAATTACGTTTTAAAATTTGTTCACAGCAAATGCTCCATTTGACAAGGACAAGTAAGTAATACTGGGATGGGGGTTGAAGGAGGAGACGACAACAGAGAGGATGACAAAGACAAGGACGTGTTAAAGAAAGGAGAAAGATGATAATTCAAGAGCATTTATTCTACCAAACTAACAGAAAAGTGTTGTCAGTCAGTTCTTTTTAGATGCTTGACATGAGAGCTGATCTGTGAACAAAATGTCTGCTGATCACTTTTTCACCAGAACTAGCCTTTGAAAGACCGATCCAACAAAATATCTTTTAGAAGGGCAAGGTCGGTCATTAAGGTAGGACACAAAATTACAAAGAAGCGTCACATGATGTGTATGTAGCCATTTTTTTTTTTTTTTTTTTTTTGGTAAGGTTTAATATTGAGACAATATTTTGTCAAAAATACAGGAGTCAGCCATGAATTACACATTTTTGCTTCCACTTCTTCATATTGAAAAAGAATTCCTATAAAAGCACTGAAACAGGACATCCGAACTGTAGCCTAAGCCATGTGTATCCACACTCAGCTACATATGTCTGTGTATGTATAACTAAGTTTTTATTCTTATTTATTTTAACTCTGAGATTAAAGTAAATTGAAATTAAATAAAATATATTTGCCAATGATCAGACCTTGATGAAGCCCTGCTCCCAGTATCCCTTAGCCAAGACGTTTTCTGCCTAAATGCCTTTGGCGAACATGGCAGTTAGAAATGATGGAATATTTAAGAATCATTACCAATAATTAAAATTGTTGTTTTGGTAGTCCACTTTTAATTAAATACAGACCTTGCATTTTAATGTTAATTTTAAAAACATAGTTCTCATTTGAAGTCTTTAACATAATCACCCGTGCCGTGCCGTGTTTTTTATTTATTTATTTTTTCTCCAACCAACATGCAGAAGACTGAAGCAACCCAGCTGATAGCATCACAGTGTGAAACTTGCAGAAGTGAATCTGGAATTCAGTTGAGAGTTAAATGAACAAAACACCCTAACACACAGATCAGACTGACATCAACCATTTAAAGGGACAGTATATTTTACACAAACTGGCATTAATTAAGTCACTAAATGCACACTATCATGTGTTTCAAAACCACCGCAGACGAACAAAGGCAGTGACAGTGGGAAATACTGTGAAAGTCAATTAGAATGTTATGTACGTTTTTAGATCTTTGTTTTTTTTTTAAATGATAAATGAAGTTACTAATTTTGTCTGTGCTCTTTCTAGACACTGCATCTTTAATTGCTAATTGTTAACAGCGAATGAATATATTTGCATATTAATTAGGTCCCAATTTACATTTTTAATTTGCCGCCTTCAAAGGGTGTGAGATAAAAGGTCGTGTTATTTTAAATAATTTATCCTTTATTGCAGAAGATGCTAAAAGGGAAATGTGTGGGTGATTTTTAACCCCGAAGAGCTCTGAAATACATGTTAAAAATACATTTAAAGATATATTAATTTATTTATATTTTTTGTCAGTTAATTAAATGAGCTCAAAAAACAAAATGGAACTCTCAAACAGTTTTTAATACAAAGCCACCCGGAGAGGCAGAGCAGCTCTGGACGGTTGAGTGAAGAATAGTGAATGCACCAGAGATGACTTCTGTTGAAGTCAAGTTTGGAAACCAGATCCCCTCTCTCTCTGTCTTTTTCTGCTGCCTGTGTGAGTGTATGTGAGAGAGTGAGAGGGAGGGAACGCTTTTCTTTTTATCACTCCATTTTGTCCTCTCTCCCTCCTGACACATCAATTGACTTGGCAGCCGGCGCCTTCGGTTTCCATCTTTCACCACGAAGCAGCGGCGAGCGGAGAGGGAACGAACAAGTTCAGAAATTCATTAAGATGAAAAACAGCCGCCACTGTATTCCTTGTGTGGAAGAGGAAGTGGAGCATGTGTGTTTCTGTCTTTCTTCGTGTGTGTGCGTATCTGGGAGTGTGATATGGGTAGCCAGCCAGTTGCTTGCACAGTCTTACTGAGTGTTGCTCATTGGCTCGGTGCCACAAATAAACTGGTTTCATAAGCAGTTGCCAGCCGGACGCCAGCACACAGTGACTTTTTGTTATTGTGGTGACAGACTTAAAACATTCAGAGGTGATAAACGCAAATGCTTGCAAAGTCAGTGAAAAATATGAATGGGCCATGCTGGAGATGACCAAACAAAACTGCCTTTGTCTTGCCCTCGTGCTCAGAATGTGGAGTTTATGCAGTTCTGAAATGTTTTTACGAGTGACACTCATGATGGCAGTTTATTACAGATTGCTGAAAACCCTGCTGCCAAACTTGATGTTAAAGAAGCTCAATAAAACAGTCTCGTAGCCCCTCCCAAACTCCCATTTATCAATATTAAAATTTTTACACATTGCAATATGTGATGACATCTTAATGAAGTCAGTTAATTGGAAGTGGTGTCACCTCTGAGCAGATCAATGTGTGTTTAACAGCTATAAATCAGGATAAATTGTTGGACAAAAGACAAATGCATGCAAGCCTTATTTTTTTATTATGCTGTATAACGGATTTTACATTTGTATCTAAACACACGTGATATCACACAAGGACAGTATCATTCTCGTGGACTTGCTCAGTGTTTTTTCTGTCTACTAATACTTCCAACGAGGACATGTATACAAGGACATTTTATGGTAGAGACGGAGAAGGACCCTGACTGATAACTTTCAGCACTGATAACGAGGATGGTAAATGTGAGAGACAATGAATCCACCAATCAGGTTTGAGACGTGGGTCTGGAATAAACACACACTTACCACATTCATGGTCCGTATTATTTTCCCCACACTGAGAATGATCCATATCTACACGTACGCCACACATACGTAAGAGTAGGGTGCAGCAGGAGACGACACATGAATATATTGTATTTGATATGCTCTTGTGATAATGTTTCACCACCAATAGCAGCAGCTTTCTGAGATTTCAGATGCAAAGAAAAGGCGGACAGAGGTTTCTGTAATGTGTTTTTTTTTTTTTAAGTAATGACTTATTGCATAAAGTGTACGAGACAAAGCCATGTGGTTGAAGCAGCGTGTAATATATCTTAAAATAAATATTCTATTACACACAATGTAATGGTTATCAGGTTTTTTGTCTTTTCATCTATATCGCTCATTGTTGCCTTGGGATTACCAAAACATACCTGTGATCAGTCATGGGAGAGGCAGTGATCATATTTTATTCAAAAAGACCCAACTCTTCCTTTAAAAAAAATAAATAAATAAAAAATCAGACCCGCAAATCCGATTACCTAGGTGTATTTCAGGATCACATTAATAAAAAACAACATTTAATGAAACTCAAGTGAGGTGAAATTTCATGGCTTCTCTTCTTCCTATCTGAGCTCGCGGAGACTGACATCCTCCTTTATAAGTGCATGGATACATACGTACACATACGCTCGCAGTGTGTGGAAATGTGTGTAATTGTGCTTGCAAACTCATCTGAGCATGAGTAAATGTGTCTGTGCGTGTGTGCGTATGTGTGTCTAAGTTAAGATAATTCCAGGGGTAAATGCAGCCACCTCTACCAATTACACACCAGCCTCTTGTATACATAAACAGTGCAATTTATGTCCCATTGATCTGTCTAATTCTTTCAACGGGAGCACATTATGGCCGCCATCCTTTTGTCTCCCGCCTTGCTCTCCTCTCTGCAGCATGAGAGCCGAGCGAGGAAAGCCTTCCAAGTCCTTTTGTACTCCCCGTGTCCCTTTGAACAATGAATCATATTTAGCTACGAGAGGAAACAACGCGCTGCTTGCAAATAAGAAGGCGGCAATTCAGCCAGCCAGCCAAGATGAGTCGATGTAGGGGTGGCATTCAGAAAGCCTGGGTTTGACTGACACGGGCTTATGAACGTGATGACAGGGCCAGTGCTAGGCTTTGCAGTGCCCTCACACACCATTTCATTTTTACTCATAAAAAGAGAAAACAAGAAACTAATCACTTAAATACTGTGTTCAGCGGCTCTGCTTCCAGTGAACTGTACAAATGAGCAGAGGAAACTAAGGGCATTGCACGTTTTTAATTTGCTCACTTTTGGGGCCCCCTGGTGGACGTGGGAGTCTGACTGAAGCTCGCACAAACTGGTATTTTAAGCGGTCTCTAAATCTGACAGTTTTTATTTTGAAGCAACTAATCACTGATAAGGAATATCTCAGCCTTTAAAATGCGCATAAGCAACTCATTGTCAAAACAGAACCTCCATCACGACTACTGCAATCATTGTCATGTTAATAAATAAATATATAAATGCCATAAAACAGTTCTATATATTAACCCAGCCCTAGTCACCATTATCCCATGTCACAGATTTTATAACATCATATACTAAAGCAAGGACTTGGAAAAATCACAGTTCCCTTTCCTTGTTTTCCTTGTCAGTGGGGGGATGATCAAAAAAATATCCGTGTTTTCCACTATCCGCACAAATCTGCCACCTCCAGTGATTGATGCAGTCAAATTAGATGTATGTGGAACACTGGCTCTGGCAAATGAACACATCAACTGATGACCAGCTGTTTCTAATTATTATACACTGGTTAATTAGGACGCCGTGTCACCATCAACGGCGGCGGTAAACTGTGTGAAATTCATAATTCATACTCTGGCATCCAATAAGCCTCCCTGATCAAACCGGTACAGTGTGGCATGGATGGAGAGGCCGTGCGGGGAAAAAAAAAGAGAGACCGGGGAGGGTGGATGGTGTACTGCTGGTGCCAGATATCTATGTGTGTGTGTGTGTGTTTGGTGTGTGTGTTCGCGCCTTTCCCTCACACCTCCTGCTTCTGCCCCTGTCTCTCTCTCTCTCTCCCTCTCTCTCTCTCTCTCTCTCTCTCTGTCTCCCTCTCAGCAGGGTGCGTGTGTAGGTGGCAGCGTTGAATGTCTGGATCTCAAAGGTAAGCTGAATGCCTCACTCCATCATTATTAAATATGACTGAGGACTTTATGTGACATTCATAATACACTCAATGATTTTATGATGTTTTATGTATTCAATGAAAGTGTAATTATAGAAAATTTGTAATAACACACCAGAAATAATTTTACATTTGTCAAACATACACAGCACACACTCATTCTTAGATTTCATCTTAAAGCCTGGCACCGGTTTAGGCATGCTAATTTATCAGAATGATCTGTTAAACACAGCGAAGATTCACCAGTGGAAATCTGTCTTTCAGGACTATCACTGGACTCGATGGGGGTAGTATTATTCCACTTTGTTTCCACTGTCTGTGAAACAGCACCAAATAAAGCAGATAACTAGATTATTGGTCATTTTAAATTTCATTACCAAACCCAAATCTAATCTTGACCCAGTCCTACCTTAGTCTGGTTTAAATGAATCTAATTTCTAGACCTTACTATAATCAGTGCCTGCAGCATTCAAATCAAACTCAACCAGAACAAAATTTAAAACTATGCCCAACATACCGTATTTTTGGACCTCTCATGTTCAACCAACCTAAATCCTGATACACACTCCCAAAGAAAAACATCAAATTAAGAGAGAATTTAATAGTTACAGTTAGCTTTAATGTCATTATTAACATTCCTAAACTGAGTTTGCCTGAGACACCTGGGATGAGATAAATATAATCCAAATTCAAATTTGACAGTAACTGTTAACCCAAACTCTGATCATAATTTTATTTATCGCATCCAAAACTAATATTGAATGAGGCACTTTAAACCTGCTAGTGGTACTACTAAATAAACCTATTCAGAATTTTTGTTTAAATCTTCCGATCCATTAAACCTAATCCTAGTTCAAAACATATCATTGAACCCAAAACTATTATTTTTATTTTATTTTTTTTATCTTTGAACCAACCAAAATACTGGTGTACAATTTATCCTCATTAATGCTAAATTTGATTATAGTGCTAATTTAATCCAGATCCCAAAGCTAACCATACACTCTATGTTTAAATTTAATGGGTCTCTATATTTAACCTAACCTAACCCAGTGTTCAGTCTTATCCCAAATACTTAATCTTCTTCACAAACTAAGAAAACGGTTGTATAATGACAATCAAATTTAAAGTAATCATTGTTAAAACTCTAAATAAAATCCATATACCAATTCCAAACAAAATTGAGATTTTGCGCTTAAACACTGAATTAACCTATTCTGCATCAATTCTTAGATCATGCATCAAACTAAGCTTAAATCTAAATTTGAGGCTAAAATGTGAAATCGAATGCAAAAGAGTGTCTTGCACAGGTGAGTAGGGGTCAATGTGTCTTCAGATTGAAGGTATTAAAACTCCACAAGTTTTTGGAAGTGTGAAGTGGAGCAGCAGACACATCTGTATACAGCAGCAGTTTAAAGTTGTGTGCTGTGCCATGATGGGCGTCACTGCCGTCACGCACTGATGACATCTGACTGCGGGTGTCGCTGCCTTATTATCTACCCGACGCAGGGCGGATTAAAAAAAAGGGATTTCAGATGGCTCTTCCTTCCACCCCACACGCCCTCTGCAATCGCTCAGTTAAGTGATTATTGTTAAAACAGAAGGGGGAAAAAATCAGTTTGGAAATAATTATGATAGTAATTATCATTTCCCCTTCTTGGCCGGGGAGATAAGAAATAACCCAGGAGAGAGAGAGCGGGGGGAGGGCGACTCTTAGAGTCTTTAAAGTCACGTGAATTTGTCTGATCAGTCACAGCTTGATTCAAAGTATGACTTCTGATATGGGCTGGGAAGTGGTAATCAGATTACAAAATATTACTTGTAATTTCTTAAGTGCGTTAAGAAATTAATTTCAAATATATGTAAGAAGGACCATGAGTTATGGAGGAGATTCATCACAGTAATCAGATTACAAAATGATAACAGTAGCCCCTGATAATCACTCCTAAAAAACAATCATTTCAAAACAATAGGATTGGTTTATGAAACTATGGAGCAGAATAAAGTCAAACTAAAAAGCTAAAAAGAAGAAAGTTTGATTTCACATAGTCAATGTATAATGCTGACCGTATAGTTTATAAAAGGAAGATAGAGCTGGGTTGATCCTTGTGTACCATGTTGTATGCAGTAGTGCAGTCAAGTTCTACTCATTATACAGTATACACCAGATAGATGGCCTTTTATATAGCGCTTTTCTACCTATTGGTACTCAAAGCGCTTTTACACTCAGAGACACATCTACCCATTCTTCGACATCTACTCACACAAGCACACACACATTCACACACCAGTGCCACGCACTTGGAGCAACTTGGAACTGGGGGTTCAGTGTCTTGCTCAAGGACACTTCGAATGTGGTAATGATACCACAGAAAGATTTGGTACATGCTGTACCCTGGGTGTTAAAATATCAATAATTAATCAATAATCTTCATGTTTTCATGAAACAAACAGAACATTTGGTCAGTGAGAAGATAACCCCAAAAAATGTCCCTCTCTGTGTAGCTCTGGAGATGGAACTGTCCTGGTAGTGGATAATTCCCCCATGACTGCAGCTTGTGTTTGTAGGGCAACGGACTGACTACAATACACATGGGAATGACAATTATAGTGGGGGCTCTAGATGCGTTCAGGTGGTATTCTCACAAATGGTTTGGCATATGTGACTGTGTGCGTTTCAAGAAGTGCACCCAACATTAGTTACACAAAATCGGCACACAGTTTTAGCATGATCTGTCTCTCAAGCTGTGTCTGCATGGAGGGTGGAGTGTGAGCAGCACGCTAGTGGTGCAGCAGGAGCTTCAGAATGACCTCCATTTTTGTAGTAGGCATAAAGAAATGTACGGGTTTAACTGCAGAAATCAAAGGTGATGAGATATCAGTATCAAAGGTGATGAGATATCATTGTGGTAGTAAATAGCAAATAAGAGCACATTATACACTTTCCTATGTTACTCTTAACATATATATGTTGACTATCAAGTAGAATTTTAATAACAGATGAAAGTGACACTTTTGATTATCTTAATACATGTGCAAATGTATATATAGTGGAGTAGAAGTATAAAGTTGAATCAATTGGAAATATTCATGTAGATGACAAGTAACTGTAATTAGCTATATTCCACCTCTGGGTTGTGGTAATAATAATACATTGCCAATATATACATTATTGTATGTTTGTGTACTATACTGGTACATTGTTCACTCCACGTTCAGTGGGGTTTTGGAAGTAATCAGACAACATTTGGCAGTTTTAGAAGTTGTGTTGTGTGTACAGGTACGTTTATTGATTACAATGGTCTGCAGGCAGACGGAAATCAATGGACACTCAAGCATTCACATCTTGGAAGTCCAATCATGAAAAACTGGAGCTGTTATCATTATTTTTCTTTCTCTGTCTCTGATTAAGTCTCAGAACTTTATTAAAAGACAACATACACATGCACATAAATAAACTTACTCTATAAAGGAAGTTGTTTTGTCGTGATTTTTGCTGAAATGCTCATTTCAGAAAAAGAATAAAGCACATTTAGAGTGGTGCAATTTTGCCTGTTAGCAAACAGCCTCCCAATTATCTTCTGTTTGATTGCTTGCCTCCATCAAGGTGAGCGATTAGACCACCGCTCCTGTGAAGCTCTGGAAGTCGTCCTGAAATCGCTGCACTTTGATTTCATCAATCTGCAGGCAGCCCAACTGGAAGAAAATGTGAGTTTTATGAGCAAAACTTATTTTCTTCGTCTTCATCTTCCAGTTCCAATACAGTTTCATATTCAGGCCTTGCCTTGTATCAGATTAGAGACTTTTTTTTTTCTTTCCAAAGAAACTTCATAACATTCCTGTCAAATTTGGGGCCTTGCTCTCTTCATTTTTTTCCTTCACTTTTTTTTCTGTTCCAGGGAGCATCGTCCTTGCTGGATATGATTTTGTACTATGAATCCACAACACATCTTGACATTTCTGACAACAGCAGTATGGGAACATCAGGTTGGAGGGCCCTCGCTCATTTGATAAAGCAGGTTGGCTGACATAGTGGAATAGTAATCGTTTCATGTAGGCTTTCTCAGAGGGTTAATGTACATCCTAGAAAGTGAGTTTGTGGCACATTACATGGATGGAACGTTCAGGGCAGAGCAAAGAGTGTGAGAATTCCAATTGCAAACACGAACATACACACAATACACTGGATTAATGAAGTATCACTGACATTCTAGTCCTGAGGAACATAGAGAGATGACAGAAATAATGTGGGTTCAGGTTATTTTGGCATCATAAATTCATGATGATAACCTTTCGAAATATTTTGTAATATATCATTAAAACAACGTATCAACATTATTGATGCGATTTCACTGATGGGTAAAGAGCTGCATGCAGTTCATTTAAGTTATGCATTTCCTTCACAATTACCAGTGACTTCATTTACCTTTATTGTCTGAGATTTTTCCGTCACTGCTTCAAAGATCACAGCAGTGAAATTATGCTGTATGGAAGTTTTTAGGGTTCCAGCTACAATCTGAGCTTTGTGCAAGTCTCTAAAGAAACATAAGGGGGGAAATCAGTGAATGAGTTATAACTTAACACATGTGCTTTCAGTGAGGGAAATGTACTTTACAGCTCATTCCAAAATAAGTATCATTTCCACACTCATGACGTCGGCACAGCAAACAGTCATTTGTCATTTGCTATCGGCTTGCCCAGGATAGATGTTAATGTAAGGTCTGGAAGGGACCTGAGAAGACTGACTGTTGTTGTCAGCTTAATAAACTATCTACCAGTTTTACAAATGCTGTTTGAGCTGCTGTGTACTAGACAAATAGACTGTATCACACACATCATGTCAGCAGTGTTGCATTTAAGTATAACATTGAACTTACACAATTACAATTAATTACAGTTACCACAGAATTGCATTTTCTCTCCAACCTTCCTCAGGACCCCATAGTTTTGTCTTTAGCTAAAAGTTGTGCAGCAAGGATAATCAGGGTTTCTGCAGGTCCTGACTTGAAGTTTCCTCAATTTTGGCATATTCATTCAGTCATTTATCTGTGTAACTGGTTGTCCTCTGGAGGGTCATGGGGGCTGGAGCTTATCCCAGCTGTCACTGGGTGAGAGGGATTTGGCATTTTGGCATATTGATTTACTATTAGTCCTTTGCTGAGCATACAGTATTTGTATAATCACATTTTAATCTGATTCATTCGTTTTGTTTTTCCACAAAAACATTTTAGTCTAAAATTCATCAGTGACAGTTTAAGTGTGTGTTAATGAACACCTCTCTGCTATGATTTCTGTGGTTACTGTCATGGTCTGACCGGGGTGAGGTAGGACCCAAACGCAGGACAAATGGAAGAGGAGGCTCGTGGAGGTGAAACTAATGTTTAATAAAATAAAAGGGAACAAAAGGCGCTGCTCGACAGCAGGAAAAACCAAAGGGGTAAAACAACAAAACTGAAGGCAAAAACACTTGAGACGCTGGAAGACACAGAGGAACAAGAAACACTGGAAACAGAAACACAGGGGAACCATACATACGGAATGACGTGACAGGATCAAAGGGGAAGCCAGGGCCATATATACAGACACGAGGAACCAAGGGGTGACGAGACACAGGTGACAGAAATCAAGAAAGACCAGGTGACACTAATGAACTAAACACGAAACAAGGAGAGGAAACACAGGAAATCGAAAACTTAACAAAGTAAAACAGGAAACAGGACACGAAACATGAAACTCAAAACGTGAAACACAAAAACCCAGAACCATCACAGTTACAGGTGTTATTCTCATTTATTGTGAGCTCAGTGGCCATGCCAGTAACTTCAATTAATGTTTTAATCTCCAAACTCTGTTCAAAGTCAAGATATAATGAAAACACAATCAGTCCATGTATCTACTTTATGTACTTTTATATGTATTACAATATTTATATGTAATGTTTTGCATCTATGACTGATGCCACCATACCCATACAATTTCTGCAGTTTGCTCCTGGGAATTAACTCATATGAACTCATATGCGCATACTGATGCGCATACTGATGCATGTTCATGACTGATATGTTTTTGATTTTTACCATGACCCACTGGAAATTAGTTGTTTGTTGGCATCAAACCTAGAGGACAGGGCACAACTGTACCTGTTGTTTCCCCAGTTCGCTATCATGGCTTTTACTAATGAACTGAAATATAGTTTGCTTTATTCTCTTATTTAGTTTTGTAAACACTGAGCATCCCTTTAACACAGGACCTTTGTTTTGCGGGGCCCTGCTTAAATTGTGTATTGAACACATAGGACTGCCTGATGCTATTGTTCATTTTTACAAATGTTGAAGAAACATATTCATTGAAGAAAACATTAAAATATTTAGTATTTCTAGATGTGAGTACATTGCTCTATCCTGCTAATGCTACCAGACCTCCTCATTTGTATGTACTCCTCACATGTCCTCTCACTCACTATTATGCCTTCCTACACCTGTCACACCCCCTACACCTAGCACTATCCCAAACCCCTACTCAAAGTCTTCCATACCTGCCCCAGCCAAGCTTCCACATCATCCTGCAGCATCGGCTTGACCGCCACATCAGTCAGACTTCAGGTCTCCTCTCAGTGTTTGATGTCAGGGAGGACAGACAGGTCAGTCCACAGTTAAAGTAAGTGCTCTGAACCACCTTCTTCACTTGCGTTTTGACAGGTCTTAGAGTTTGACAGCAGCTGGTGAAGCTCTTTTTTGGCTGTAGCTCAGAAGGTTGAACTGGTTGTCCACGAACCAGAGGGTTAGCGGTTCCATCGAGACACTGAACCCAGCTCCTGTGTGAATGTATGTGTGCTTGTGTCTGCGAATGGGTAAATGTGATACTATGACTGTAAAGTGCTTTGAGTACCATAGGTAGAAAAGCTATGTGCAATTATCTGTATTCTGTGCGTGTGTGTTTCAGAGTGTGCGTCTGTCCAGACTGGATGTGTGTAACGTGCCCGTGGTCGACTATCCGGCCCAGTCACTCTCTAAAGCTCTGCAGTCCAGCCGGCTCAGAGTGCTGCACCTTCACAATGCCCAGCTCAGTGGGATGCCGCTGTACACACTGGGTATGGCACACACTCTCACACACTCCCACACACACACACACACACACACGCACGCACGCACACACGCACGCACGCACGCACGCACGCACGCACGCACGCACGCACGCACGCACGCACGCACACACGCACGCACACACGCACACACACACACACACACACACACACACACATATACACATGCTACTATGGATGTTATGAAATGCTCATGATATACTAAGATATATGTAACAACTAAAATATGTCTGATGTGCAAATGTAGACTGTGGATTCAGTTTTGAGCTTGCCTTTCAGTGTGTATCTGTTGTGTGAATGGGTGTGTGAGTGTGTGTGTATGTTTGTGTCTGTATTCGGTGGCCAGCAGGACCAGATTTTGACCTGTGACCCTCTCTGCAGGTCTGGACCCGGATTAGAGGCCTAATCTCTTACCTGTCACTTTACACACCGCTGCACATGTCTTTAAAGGCTCTGGCAGCCAGGACACACACATGCATACACACACGCACACTTACACACACACGCACCTACACACACACACATTTTGGATTCATTTTACTCTCTTGAGCCAAAACATGACCTGAGATACATACCCTTGTATCATAGTACATATATTAATATGATATGTTATTAATCAGTCATGCTTGCACATTTATGTGTATTCGCTCACAACATATGAATACACAAATGCAGTTAAAACTGCAGCTCAGTATTCTGTAAACAACCAGTAAAGCATAGCGGCTTCAGCAAAGACCTTACTCTCTAACCTTGTTGATCAATTATTGTTGTGTCTCTCATCAACACTCATGGGGGAAGGAAGAGGAGAAATGGGGCACTTGGATGCTGGCTGAAAAGGTCACATGACCACAAATGAATAGGGTGTAGACACAGGCACACACATACAGACACACGAGTGTACACACATACACCACAGGCAAACATGACTCTCAGAGGGGGGTTGAGTGCTGTACATGGATGGACGGACGGACACACATGCTCAAACACACTCGTCATGCAAAACAGAGGTTGTTAATAATAGCCTTAAGGTGCCAAACTCCACAGTGATGTAGTAGTCAGATCACCAAAACTGCTTTTGGAAAAGTAATCTCATAACTTTTCCAAGCGTAATAATTGGAAATAAAAAATTCTAACGAAATGAAATGATGTCACAATAAATCCTTCTCTGTTCCTGACTTTTTGTTGGGAAAAAATAAATAAATAAAACAAAGCGAACACAGCTTCTCATCTTCTCTCAGCTGGGAGCAGAGACAGACCCAAATGGACACAGTATGCTGCCCACTCTTCCCGACAGCAACTTGTTCCTCCAACATTTTCAGCCCCGCTTCCTGGATCTCTTTGATATTTTAGGGTCTGCCAAACTCCCCTCCTCCTCCCTCGCCCCACACTCTACACCATCATCTCTGCCTTTACTGAACCCACCCACTCCCCACCCCTTCCCTAACAGCAGGGGGTCCCAGCTGAGGATCATTGCCTTCGATCGGAGGGGCTTGTGATTGCAGGATTGGGCGCTTGCGGTGGAGTCGACCGGATCAATCCTACCGATTCCACCATTTGGTTCCCACTGTGCCTGATGACAATGTTGGCATTCCACATGCAGCCCAACAGGCTTGATCAAATCTGCAGCATCGATCTAGATGCAGGGGCAGAGAGGACCCAGGCAACATGGACAGATGTGTAGCACAGTACAGTGCATGTTACACAAATGTATAGGGAATGCCCACAACGCACACGTACAGTACGAAATAACCCTCCAAAACACCTCCATGACATTTTTAAGAGAGAGTCGTGGGATTTGACAAGTGTTTTGTTAGAGGTCCTTTGCAAAAGATTTTCAACAATGGCTTGTTCCTCTTGGCGAACGTCTACCATTTCTTTACTGTAATAATTGCAGGAGGCAGTGATTCCCGCTGTGCTCTCAATTTTATGCTCAGGTTCACTCAATTGCCGCGCAGAGTCCCCATGTTAAGCACTCAAAGGACAGGCTTGCACAATGGATCATATTTAACATCAATTAAAAACATCAATATCTTAATGAGGTGAGAAGTCAGAGGGAGGTTGCATCTGAGGCTGAAATTTCCTTGAACTCCAGTCTTTGCTGTAATCTCCTCTGAGATTTATACAGCTATGCCTCCTATGGTCATTTTACTCTGCAGCCAGACCTTCAACCAGATTCCACACTCCCCCAGTGCCCTGGCCAACGGGACTATTTTGCATGATTAAACAGGCAAAGAAGACAAATGTCCATGTCAGGTTTCTTCCAAATATTTCTAACTGCAGTACAAATAAAATCCAAACAAAGGTTTGAGGGGTATAATGTACATGGAGGCATGCATGTTAAGTGTCTGATCATATGGACACCTATTTTATCTCTTGCTGTCCATAGCTGGTGCACTGAAGATGAACAGGGCTTTGCAAGAACTTCACCTTACCAACAACCTGTTGAATAGCTACCAGGATGCCTTGCAGCTAGGAGACCTCCTACGATACAACACTACTTTGCAGACACTGGAGCTTAGCAACAATGCTATAGCAGACGCTGGTAAGATGCTCAATTTTGTGGCAAAGCAAATATACTTAAAGTTGTGCAGAGCAAATATATGTGATAAGTAACACGTAATGCTTTCATTTAAGTGTGCAGTTGTGTGTAGTTGAGAGCTCTCAGGTTGGCTCTGTTTGTTTAATGTAACTGGTTTGGTGGGTCCTGAATGAAGTAGACATTAAACGACAAGGAATAAAGGATGTGCAGTAAGCTGGTGAAAGAGCAGGCCTCGCTAGTGGAAAAAGAGGTTCTTAGAGGTATTTCTAACTTTGGCAGAGCCATCCTAGCTGTGACCCCCTGCTCCCAGTCTTAATGCTAAGCAAGGCTAACCAGATATTGCCTCTAGCTCTGTACTTTATGCCAAGTCAAGAGGTTTTTGAATACGCATTTTTGTCAAATGTCTATCCATCCCTTAAAGCTAAAAATCCACAGTCAAGGGTTTGCACATTTCTACGTTCAGCCAATATCTTCAGGTGCCACACAGACACACATCTCAGACATCATCCTCAGTTTGTTCTGCGCTGATCAACAAAAAAACAAAATAACATTAAAGGCCTGTGTGACTTCAAATGATTGGACAAATGTTTGGTTTAGTTCATGTTTGGGATATCTATATTCTTTCTAAGAAAAAGCTGGTAGCATGTCTGCTGTTCAAAAAACAGTGTATCAACATCTGTAAAGTAATCTGTAATGTTAGGACCCCCTGGAAGACGAGATGATACATCTCAAGAGGTTATCCTCGAATAAATTTGAATTTGTAAAGCTCAGAAATTAACATTAAAGGTAATTTATATGGGAACACTTTGTAGTTATTATTTATTAGTATTACATTTGTTTTTGGCAATTAAAATATGATAAAACTGACTCTGTCTGCCAGCTGAAAATACAATTAAATAAAAACAGTAAAGCAACAGGATAGTTATATAAAGTGGGAAGGGTCATCACACAGTTTGCAAACTTGCACAGTGCAGCTTTATTACTATCTAATTATACAGATATTTGGAAAGATAAACTTCCTTCAAAAGTACTAGTGCTTACATTATATATACGTATATACCGTCTGTCAGTGAACTAGCCCTCCCACTAACATCTGGCAATGCCATTCAGTTTACAAACACCAACCGGTGACAGGCAACCAACTGAACACGCTCTGCTGCTCATCAGTATTTCATTTTATTATATATTTTTAATGTTTAGGTTTGGAGGAGCTGTGTGACGGTCTTAGAAGGCAAAGCGTAGGTCTGAAGGTCTTGCTGCTGAGGAACAACAAGATCACTGCAAAAGGAATGGACCACCTGGCCAAGGCTCTGGTAAGGAATTCAAGTCCATGCAGTAGTTTACCATCTAACAACACGAGAAGTTCTATGTGTTTATACCGGCTTCAAATGTCAGTGTAGTCGATGGAGTCTACCTTTAGATGGGTTCTTTTCAAACCCTGACATTCAGCCCCTGATACTATTAATCCAATATAGTTGCGGAGTAATTCAGTTTACCCAGCATTTATCATTCACGTTTTCTGACTAATTAACAGATATGATATGAAATAAAATCATAGAAGCATTTTGCATATTGGACTATGGTGAAAAAAAGTTGGCACATGCTGATTCAAAAACCAATCCAAGTAAGATAACAGGAAAATAACACATAGAGTGCTGAGTACATTCTATTTACAAAGGAAGGAACTATTGTTGCTGTAACAGTGGTACATTGAACTGTTTAGACCATTTGTTTTGCGAGTAGCTTGTGAAATTTGACTCAAAATGGGCCCGTTAGAATAAATAATGTGTTAAGGCTTTCACATTTAAGCATATGTGCAGCTTGCAAGAGAGTAATCCTCGATCTCGGATAGACTGCCGATACGCGTAGAAATGCACCATTCAGTAATGGTTTCGAACAGTTTATGTTGATGATTAGACCAATGAAAGGTGACCTGGTTGTTATGATTGAAGTGAAGTCAATACTTTTCAAATCCTGTTAACAGTATGACTTTAATGTATTGGGCAAGGTAAATGCCAGAACAAATGCATACATACTGAAGGTATGTAGTTCCCAAGTCCATGGAACTATCAGCTCTGAAAGGATCTAACTCTGGAAATAAGGTTGAGACATTCTTTCTCCTGACAGTGTCTGAAATGTTGAATTTAAATGCTTTAGGTTAAACCTAAAAAAAAAGAAAAACAAGAGCTTAGCTGAACAGTCCATACCTGCTATTCCTCTCTCTGGTATTGAGGAAATGAGCCTCATCCAGAAAATTTCCCGTCTGAAAATGTCCCGCCTACACGCATCTCACTGTATACTCCTAATAACATGCATTCCTTCTGCCTGATTGGCGGCATAAACTGCACTTTCCTGTCATGTGAGTGGCGATTGTGGAAGTCAAAAGGCTAGAAATTAAAGGCCTGCCTGGTACTCTCTCACAAACACACTTCCCCCAGTCTCCCTCAGTGCTACCAAAAGAAGGAACAGTTTGATTAAATAATAGATATGTGTTAAGGAGGGCTGCTCATACGGCCTGCCAGTCATGGGGATAAGTAGATGTCCTTGCAGGCCATAATAATGATAATTAGACCCGTAGCTGGTCGTGTCAAATATGATGAGGAGGAGAGCTGTTATTAACCTTTCTGGTTGGTGTATCTCCTTTTCTTCCTTGTCCTTGCTTGTTGTCTTGTATTTTGCAGGACAAGGAGAGCAGATGTGGCCAAAAATCCACTTAACTTCAATTTGCAGAATTTATCTGATGATGTCTAAATTTACTCTTCACAAAAACTCTAAAAATGATCATTCTGAGGTGAATATGTCATGCAGAGCCTTAGCGTTTTTTTTCTACTTTGCATGCTTCTACTGTTTTTTTTGTTTTTTGTTTTTTGTTTTTTTGTTTAAAGCCAGCATGTCATGTGTGAAAGCATACTGTGTTTTTGGTGGTTTCACACTCCTACCCCCCTCAAACTTCTCACTCCAACCCTCCCGTGGTTTACGTTTGACAGGTTTCAACCATGCTTGACTCTCACACACTCTCAACCACGCAGTCGCCTCTTTAATTGTCTGCTATTATCCCTCGTGCATATCCATTCGGGATGCTCTACCTCCCTCTCCTCCTCCCCTCTTCACCGGAGAAGCTTCTCCGCACGCGTTGGATGTGGCAGTGCCTCTCTGTGCTGCGACTCAGTGAGGTGGGGGGGGGGGGGCTCTCAAGTGTGTTTGTTGTCACCGCGGTGCAAATTAACTCAAAAGAAGACGCTCTCCGGGTCTGTCAGTTGCCTTCCTGGCTTCCTTTCCGCCCCCGTGCTCTCTCTCTCTCTCTTCAGAGCAGTGACCAGAGGAGTTTAACAAGGGTGGCGAGGCGAGGGGGCAGCCGAGGAGTGGGTGCCGCGTTCCTCTTCAAGCTGCTGGGCAACACAGGCCCCTTGTGCCCCAGACACCCCCAGCCTTATGCACCAGCTAATCAACCTTCACAGTTAATCTGGCTCTGGAGAATGAAAACAGAAGTTCTGAGCATTTAACATGAGAGGAAACATTTCTGAAAAGGAATAATAATCACTGCATAATAATGGTGATAATTAAAACTTCCCAGTCTTTCCACACTCACTTGCACACTGAAAGCAGAACAATAACACAAAAGTCCAGAGCACAACTGGGTTATGTGACTTTGAACTCACTTAGACTGATGAGATTTAAAATGTACTGGAATGCTTAGTTCCAGGTAAAACATGACATGAATCACTGAGATGGCATAAACCTTGTTCTTACAGCCGGTGTTGAAGGTCTTGCAGGTCCTGGATTTGGGTGAAAACCATGTGGGGAACGAGGGGATCCTGGTCATCAAGGAGCCTCTGATGGGGAACTGCTCACTGCTGCAGCTTGGCCTGGCCCAAGCCAACATCACCTGTGAAGGCAATACATTTACAGCATCTAAGAAAGCACGGTCTTAGTAACATGTGTGTTTAAGTGAGTTATGTAATACATTTTAAATACAGCGAAAATGCCCAACACAGCTTCCCACACACCAACATTGTGAAAAAGCTTGTTATAGTCCTGATTATGTTTTAGTAATTTGATATATTATATTTTTAATTTTAATTAAATCAGTGACGTTTAAAAAGTAGGTATAAACAGAACAGTGAATAAACACTTACCTTCACTGTATCTTATAACTCACAAATTAAGTATTTTAACTGATGGCTTCCTTGCAATACTCTAATTAGTAACTAAACAACATTAGAAATGGTATCAACATGCTTACTTGAACAGATATAAATCTTATTTTGAAAACTGTTTCCCAGAGCAAAGCTACTTGGGATGCTAAACGTGTCCAAAACCCTTCAGGTAAATGCTTTCCTGGTTAAGCTTTTAAAATGAAGCACAGGATAGAAAACATCAAGCTAATAGAAACAGACTGATACTTAATTTGGAATAAGGAAATTATTTAGGTTGTAACCCGGGCCTTTTAAACCTAAATGAACCCAGCAACCATCCTGGCTGGTAGGTCTTGTAACTCTCTGACAACACCTGTTTTCTGGTGTAGGAGCTGTGGCGTTGGCAGAGTTCCTGGCAGAGAGCCGCCAGATTCAGAGACTGGACCTCCGTCAGAATGAGGTGAAGGTTGGAGGCCTGATGGCACTAAGCTTGGCCCTGAGGATAAACTGCTCTCTTGCCAGTCTGGATGTGGATGACATACCTCCAGAGGAACAGGTAGGTGGACCCATTCTTGCAGGCTGGTCTCTTTAGCCTGGTCTCATACTGAAACATGGCTAGCCCAATGTCACTAGATGGTGTTTCTCTGGATTTTAGATGGCACTTACATGGAACATAGCTTATGAGCTTGGAGCGTTCCAGGAATAAGGATTAAAGAAAAAAAAAAAAACTGGACATCAGCAAATAGTGTCCAAAAGCTACTAAATCATATTTAAGTACAACTGAAACTAGCAGCCAATGTATCATAGATAGAAGACATTTCTGTGATTAGAACTAATTCAGAAATGATAAAGATATGTATGAGTTCAGAAATTGTGACTCTGTAGCTTGTGTGCTGTGTTTTCAGTGTTGGAAAATCTGACTTGGCTTTTGCTGAGAATGTTGTTTGGTTAGTCAGGTGCGCTACCATTTAGTTTTAGATTTTGATTCAGTGCAGGCATTTAATGTCTCCAGAAGATGAATCCTAATTTGCTTTGCGTGTTTTACTTTTCTTCTATGACTACAGTGGCGTTTAATGCTTTGGCTTGTCAGAATAACTTTAGGAACTGAGTCTGGGTGTCATCCTTGACACCACATGTTCTTTCCATTCTCATATTAACACCATCACCCGTTCAGCCTATTTTCACCTACGCAACATCTCCCCTCTCCGTCCATCCCTCTCATCTGAAAATACTGCCACTCTTGTCCATAGCCTGATCACGTCCCTCAGTACCTCATTAACCTTCTCCAAACAAACATTCCTGCCCGCACTCTTAGGTTATCCTCATTGCAACAACTCACCTTCCCACCTGCTCGCATGTCCACCATGGGGTTCAGAACCTTCCCCCTGCCTCTGGAACGCCCTCCCCGAACACTTAAAAAATTCAGACTCAGTCACCACCTTCAAATCTCGGCTCAAAACTTATTCATTCAGGCAGGCCTACTCCATTACATAATCTCACTCCGATCTCCCCCATTCTATCTGTCATTCACTTGTAAATATGTTCTATATTATGCTTGTGTGCACTTTAATTGTGTTTTATTTGAACTATTTCGTGTATTTGAATTGTGTCATGACAGGCTCCGATACATAAAATGTATTATTATTATTATTATTGTTAACTGTTCATACAGTGGCAGGTAAACATTTGGTCTATTGCAAAATGAGAAATAGCTAATGTCAACAACAAACTACAATGGACAACGTGGTAAAAACATTACTGGTGTAAACCTACCACTGTGCTGGCTACTGGTGCTGTCATAGTGAAACATTTGCACATTGTCTCTCAATTCTGCTGGCATTCAAACAAGTATTGGTGTTTTCATTTAAATGTTCCTTCTAATTTAAATTAAGGGGCACTGGTGACTTTAGGAATACTTATTACTAATATTATGATTCAGACTCAATGTGCTCACAGATTTGTCACTTTGTGTCACAAGTTAGTCATTTGTGTCTCGGTTCATTAGTGATACTCCTGCTACAGTGTGTGGGTGTGTGTGCGTGTGGGTGTGTGAGTGTTTTCTCTCTACCTTCCATGGCTGCAGAGGCCCGAGGAAAACGATGCCATAACTTTAATACATGCCCCTGCTGGATTCACAAAATAATTACCCACACTTGCCATCTGTTTGTCATGATTTTATCTCTGCTAACTTATTTGCATATTAAAGCATTAATTAAAATCTCTAAGGAAGGCAATGCTTACTTTAAAATTAACTCTGAAGGCAATCCGTGCACAGCTTCCAAAGTTGTTTTATTTTTGTTTGCAGTGGTTTTTTGTTTGTCTGCGTGTTGTTTACACGATTAAGTCTGATTTTTATGAAATGTCTCCTCTGGCTAAAGTCAAGCGGCAAGATGTGCCAGATATTGGAGAAGCAGCTTTGAAGAGCCATGACACTTCTGTGAATGTTTGTCATTAAAACTGGAATTTCTTCCTCTTCCTCTCTTTTTTTTTTTTTTGCACCAAAAGCCTGTATGTTGGTGACTCTGTTTCCGTGGCCCTCTGAGCTGCTGAGAGATGTGATTAGCATTTCCACCATTGTTGGGTGTTAGTGTGGCTGGGCATTTTAGGGGACTTGTAATAAGGGAAATTTTAAGCTCTGTCAGGTTTTAGAGTCACACAGCTGGGATTTGTCATGGCGTGGCATATCCAGGTGGGAGGAGTGACGATTGTATTAAAAAGCAAATCTTTCCATCAGAAACCAGCGGGTGGCCAGATCAAGTGTTCTCGCTCAGTCACATTCCCCGGGTCGCCAAGGAATATGTGAAAATTTCATTCTTCTGAAGGAAAATAAGTGTGGGTATGAATGTTAGTGAGTGATAGAGGGGGTTATGGCAGCACTTTGTGTGTGTTTGTTAGTCGCTCATATGGAGAATGTGTGTTCATACATGTGCTTTTTGTATGTGTGTGGTTTTTCGGTGACACGGGGGGCAATTGAAGATGCGCATATTTAAAAGGCGAGAAAAGAAGGTAGAAAAAGGGGAGGAAATCTGGGTCCTCTCAGACAAGAGTCTGATTTTTCATGTCTGTTGCCACACTGCTCCATTTGATCAGTGGCCTGTTTGTTGTTAATTATTAATTATTTACTCATTTAAAATATTCATGGCACCCGGCCCTAGTGGAAAGCAGCCTTTTCCGAGGGGCAAATTCTCTACGCAGCCCCTGCAAGGTGAAGTTGTTTACGCACATTAGAGGGGACTTTGTTAACCCAGCTAATGAAGTGAACTTCCCCTGCCCAACACTCTCCTAATCGTGTGTTGAACGAAGAAGCCTTGCAGCCTGTTTACCAGTTTGATGCTTAAATATTTGGCTTTGGCCAACGTGAATGTCCTGTCAGCTGTTTTCCAGAGGAGGAGTGATAATACTGGAGAGTGTCCTCTACTGAATGTTGTATATCAGCAACATGTAATCGCTAGAGGGTTGTTGTCTTACTGAGGGATTATTGCAGCAGCAAGGTGTGTGTATGTGCCTAAGTGTGTGTTCAGGAAGAAAACGCAAACAGAAGGAGATTCAGTAATTGTTTCATTGGTTTTGAGGAGGGAACGGAAGAAGCAGATTCTTTAAGAGGAAGCAAAAGGGAATGCCAAGTGTTTTAGCCCGGTTTACCAGCATTACCTAACCAACCATACCAGGTGTTTTATAACAGTGACCTTTGTTAAGTCACACAGAAAACTGCCAGGTCATTCAAATTATTTGGGTGAGCTTTATGTGATGGACAGGGCCGTTGTCAGCGAACAGCGACGTAGTCATACTTGTCATCTGAGCTGCTGTTACAATAAAATGGAATAGAGAAGCAGTCTGTTCAGAGTCCGCATCAGTTGTAAAATATACTGACAGCAGATCACTTTGAAGGATGAACTATTACCAGTGGTTAAAGCATTTGTCAAGAATGCTTAATGTCTCCTACTTTGCTGCTCTGAGAGGTTGTTGCTACCCCTCCCAGGCTAATGATGCCCTTAAAATTGATAAAAGCATCTTTCTTTTGTCTGCTATTTCATCCAAAAACACATTTAGTCTGCTAGGCCTCTAAGTTCCCTTCATATACAATGCACACTGAACAGCCTGGAATACCACATGATTCTCCCCCTCTCAGGTACTACTCTCCATCAAATTTGACCATTGCATTACTGATCTAATGTCATTGAGGAAAGGGCACTTATTAGAATAATATGAACTCAAATAACTGGAAAGCAGACCTTGGCCTAGGCCTGAAGGTGAGATAAACCAACAACAACAAAAAAGCCCTCACCATTCCACTGTACTGTGCATCCTTGATTCATCTTCACAGACAAATTTATGGTTGAGTATATTAACACAAGGAAACTGCCAGTCTTGCCAACATCACAGAATTTGTTTACATACAAAGCTTTTTGGTAATTAAGTTATTTAGATGAGAAAGGCCAATGACAGCAATGCATTTGTGAAATTTGTTGTATGTATTGGTTTTGTTTTAGAAGTCTGCGCAGTACAATCCAAAAGTGGAGCCACATGGAGTCATGTTATCGGTGGCCTGCCCACTCTTACGCTAAATTTACTCTCGTTTTTGTTTAATTAATACCGGACTCTGCTCTACCTTGACCAGTTACAAAGAAATATTGGATTATACACCGTTTGTACTTATTATTATTATTTTCTTCCTACTCTAAAATGACACTGATGTGAACTTCAGTGTTTTAGCCCACTAACATCGAGGGGGTGGAGCTTATAACCTATACTGCAGCTAGTCACCAGGGGGAGTTCTACTTCCTTTGACTTCACTTTTGAGGAACTGCTCCTGTCCATCTTTATACAGTCTATGGTTTCTATCAACAGCAAGGCCTCAGAGGCTACAGTCATACATTCTATGCGATTTTTCTTTCAAGCCATTGTACTGTTTATCCTGTTGTTTCCCACTGACACAGCATTTACAGTTCCCTTTGATAAAAGACAAAGAAAAGATCTTTGCTTTATCTAACAATGCTGACTGTTTAGTTTACTGACAACTATTACACCATTGTGAATGTGAGAGGTGTGGGAGTGAAATCTGAGAAAAGACTCATGTGTTTACTACTATAGTACCGTCAAAATATACTGCACAGAGGACACAATTTAAAGGAGCGGAAATTCTTATTTTAGGAATAGCGTGAGACAAAGAGGTCTCTGGGTATGTTTTTGAGCACCCTTGCTGTCACGGTCAGTCCCAGTAGGGTGGCTAGGTGACAGGATGGCCTGACCATGCATGTAGTTGGCACTCAGGTTTCAGTTCGCATCATGATGACACCACTGCTCTGGGGAATAGGGTACGTAGGCAGACAACAGCAGCCAGGCAGAACAAACCTCCCAGCAATGCCTCAGAGGGCAGCGGGGAACTGCTCCAAGCATCTGGAGGGACCAGGGTTCACACTGCTACCATATCAGTCAGTTACCTACTGGAACCAACACCACACATTAGAGCTTACATAGCTCAGACAGCATAAAGGAATTACTGTTTTCAGCAATTTAATCAAGTGAATCTTCAGAATATATTTCATATTGACCTCATAAATAAAATTGACCTCACAACAGAACTGACACAGGAATCAAAGCTTCTTTTGCTTTGTTTCTGAGGTGATATCTGTATATCAGAATGACTCCCAGATGATAAATATGAACTAAACCACAACAAGAAATCTTTGCCCAGTGGGCAGGCAGTATGAAACACAACTTACCGTTATGACACCGTGCAGTATATGAACCAAGTAAACACACAGTTTACTTAAATAACAGTCATTCTTTTCCATTCTTATTCAGTTTAATTGGGTAATAGAGGTTTATTTAAAGGGTTCCAACTCAATACAGTACAATGGAGGTGAACAAGTGTGCCAAGTACTGAGATCATGGCCTCAAAAATAAAAGAAAATATTTTTAAATTATAACCATGAACAATGGATTGGCCTTAAGTCTGTTCAGGTGATTTCTTCTTATCAAGCAGTGAGCGGCATCTCTCTGTGCTGGTGTCTGTGGAATCAGGTAGCAAGAGATTAGCAGGAGATCCTTTAAATCCTGTAAGTTGCAAGGTGGGCTTCCATGGGTTGGACTTTTCCCAGCTCAGAGATCCTGCCTGTTTGGAAGTCGTGTATGTGGTCTACAGGACTCAAGGTTTCTCAGTTGTTCATTGTCCAGAGCATCACACAGCCTCCATCTCTTCTACCTCTGCTGCCATTTTTTTTCCCCTAAATGCATGCATGCTGCAGTCCACATCATATAAAAGAAAGCATTATTAATCATACCAAGGCACCTGCTTCATGTGCACAGCAAGCTGTGTTCTGATGCCTTTTTACAGTATAATCGCTACCATTAGTGGTCCGCTTTCTAATCTGTCTGACAGGCCTTGCTGCCCTTGAGCATCAGTGAATGTTTAGTACTGACCACTATATACCGGAGAACTCTCCAAAAAAACCTGCCATTTTGTGACCCAAGTCAGAAGCTCATTGTTCATTTGCTATATAGAGTATGTATCACATATATGTGTGTCCCTCTACACAAAGCAGCACTACTTTTTCAGAGTCAACTTTCCTCCTGATACCTCTGAAAGGGACAAAGCTGGATGAGTCTCTCCAGTAGACGGGGGATGGTGTGTGGGAGGGGTGGAATCCCCATGTCTCTTCGCAAACACAACAACAACTGCAGCAACACACTCCTCGCTGCACTCCTGATGTATTTTCAGGCAAAAACAGGCATATTTGCCAGCTGTGTAATTTACTGCGGCTCTCATTTGCATATTAAAGCCTTAATTAGCCCCTCTGAGCGAGTGTGTGTGTGTGCTTCCGTGTCTGTGTGAGTTTTGGAGCTGGGGTTGTAGTGTAATCACTAAGATGTGTAGTCAGGAAAGAGGGGAAATGGTGTGGATCAGGAGACAGCAGAGCCGGGCCGGGGACCCGACCCCAGCCAGGCCAGGGGGGCCAGCTGGTTCTGACACAGAATGAGATGGAGCCCTTTGACGAAAAACACTCAACACGTCTCATTGTCATTTGTCATTCTGCTCTAATGAAAAGTTAGGTTTGAGTTGCAGAATACCACAGGAAGAAAGGAAGTATTTTTGTTATCCTCTCAGTGAGTGAAGGTGATAGAAAGCTGCAAGTTAGGTGTGCAGGTGGGACCAGCTAAACACTAGTCTTAAAAGTGTTTCTATTATTACAGTCAAACACAGAACGTTCATATCCACAGTTTCTACATAAAGTTACCAACTGCCCGCTTGAAGCCTCGTCAAAAACGATTGTGAGTTTTTCCCAGAAGTAGCTTCAAAGTTCCATAATATTCATGCTTGTTCACAGCATTTTGTCCTGTGCTACCCCAAGTAATTACTCCATTAAATGTGCAATCATTGTTCTCCGAGGACAGAATATATTGGTGTTGGTTGTCCATAAACCGATGTCAAACTTCTTCAAACATGATTGTCTGTTTTTTGTGGAAGTATCCAAAAACTTCTACAAACTATTTCTTGTTTAGTAGAAAGATGGACAGGAAATGTGGGCTTACTACCCAGGGAAGGACTTGCATTACAGGTCCAGTCGGCTAGGAAAACTGTAAATCTCAGTCCACCTCCTCTGTTTAGAGAAGGTTTTTCTAGTCTGACATAGATGGCTTCGTTTACTCCTCCTTCAAACCAGCAGTCTTCTCTGTTCCGTGGCTAAGATTTGGACAATGTCATCTTCCATCTCAGGTGTAGGTGGACCACTGAATTGTATCCTGAAGAGCTGGCTTTCCTGTGTTGGTGCATGTGTTTATGGATGGGTTGCTTCCCCGATGTACTTCTTCTTCTTTTTTCTTTTTTTTTTAAATTCAAATAGAAATCAAAATATGATTCTGTGTATTGATTACAGTTTACACGAATAGTTGTAGCTTATTTATTTTTCTTTCTGAGAGTGCAAGGATTGACAGCAATCTGCCCCATAAGTATAAAGTTGAAACCAGGACATAGCAGAAAAGCTGGAAAAAATCATTGAAAGCTCACCAATTAACACATTGTTTTGTGAATAAGTTGCTTATTAAACAACAGAAATGTGTGAACTGTTAGCTGTGCCCAGAGATAGGTACTGGTGATGCCAGCGTTGCCTGTTCATAAACTGAGTAAAGAGGATAGATAGGATAACAGTGTACTGTAACATTTACAGTACAAGCTCAAGACATCCTTCATCAGTGCTTTTAGATGATATCATATGTGCAGTTGTTTGTGCGGATGTGTCTTCATGCCTCCAGGACACCTCCAGCACAACATTAACAAGTGTTAATGAGCTCTGATGGGTGTAGACTGAGACACTGCTTTACGCTGAGACTCACAATTGAATGAAGGGTTTGTCTCACCTCTGTCTCTTGGAAACTGTTCCTCCCAGTGTTTTTGTTGTGAACACTTTCCAATGAACCCACTGATTTAGCAGTCTTTGTATTACAAGATTAGTGAGTTCCATTCATTTAATTTGACAAAATCTCAATTGTTAGGTGCCATTGGAATAAAGAGAAATGTTCTTTCGTAGTTTGGGTGAACTGACCACATTCAGATGCTTAAGTTGTGTAATACTGTGTTGTGATGAAATATAAAAATCTGTGTACACTTTAAATGCTTCAAACTAAGTTTCTTTATCAAAGCATTATCCACTTTGCTGGAACACGGCAGTCAGTGATTTTTGAGGAAACACAAGGTCATTTTATGCAGCGGAGGCTTTTCTCAGTGGTCATAGTCCAGTAAGTCTACATTCTCCATTCAGACATGCAAGACGTTCGCTCAAACAACTTGGCATAATGACCAAAACACTGGAAGTTCTGCAATTGATACGGGCCTCCTCTGCATAAGAGGGGGCATATGTATATAAGGCCTGCATAAGTGGGGGTATCGGTTCGCATCGCCTTCCAACGGGCATGTCCTGAGGCGCCACGCTCAAACAGTCACCCATCAGCAGCTGGCAGCCTCTCATCTGACTACCATGAAGCCCCATGCGTGTCTATCTCTCTCGCTCCCTTCATCCACAAGCCACATCCCTTTCACTTTTGAATGGCGGGCTGACTGCAGAAATTGCCCCTGTCCACCATGCGCGCTGAATATTTAACTATGAATATGAAATATCTTGGCAAGACTTCAACCACTTTCAAAAGTGAGGGCCCCTCCAACTCTCTCGTCATACACACACACAACACATACTCTCAATACCCCCCCACCCCCCTTTTTGCGCTCATGAATCGATCATCCCATCCCTGTATGGAAGGATGTCAGGAGAGGAAGTGGTGAATGATCTTCTCCGGTTGGGCACCAAAGTCAGCGACTGAAGGCGAAACTCCAGACACTAAGTCTCAGTCTCTGTGGATGATAAGGTGAGACTCCTTCAACACAGCACAGGGCTCTAGTGGAAAGAAAAGACTGACAGAGTGAGGAAAACATAACGGCTGAGGAGTTCTGCTTTGGCTGTTTGCTTCCTTTTGCGTTTCTTTCCTTTCAAGACTATCCCTCCATCCTCTGTGTGAGGATTTCTTTTCTGTTCTCCTTCACCTTAATCCAGAAAGGGGACAGCAGTGCAGATTACAGATCAATACTGGCCTGAGATGATTATGCACTTAACTTGTTCTGTCCCAGCCGATCAGTAGGAACCAGTTTGTTAATGGGTGGATGTAACTGAGTTAATGTTTAAAAGCAGGACCCTCACTGGATTTAAAAACTGGGCCTCAGCTCATTAGGTTTGTGCTTTGTCAACCTCCACACTCCCTTTACTTTGTATGGGAATACAAAGAACCTAAATAAATTGTATTGCTTTCAAGTCCAGGGCAGACCAAGGTGTTTATGCCCTCAGCCAGCAATTATCACCCAATGTGTCTTTAAAAAGGGTGACACTTGTATGTGATACTATCTTTTAGGACATTTAAAGAACCAGGGTAGTGGTATTCTTTCATGATGTGGGATAGGCTTTTCTTTGTTATATCCTCTCTCTGATTTGAGGTGGGGTGGCCATATTATTCAGACATCATGTTCAAGTTTTTTTGTGATTGTTTTGTCTTGTGAGATATAACTAAATAAAATATTGCATCTAAAGGTTGTAATTCATTGTCATGTCAATTAAAATTTCAATATTTAAGATCAACTGACAAATGGTCAAAAGTTCTTAAATATGGTGAGAAAATGCATTGCCGTTGGCCGTGTTTGTCATTTTGTTGTCATGGACTGGTCTGAATTGCAGTATTTGTCAAACTTTTTTGTGTTATTGCATGAAAAATACAGTAATCGTATCATTCAAAGGCCAAACTGAAAGCTTATATGTCAGCCAGGTGCCAGTATATGACCTCTTGTTCTACCACCATGTCTTGATGTCCCTCATCCTCTATCCCTGCAACATGCTGCACTGTCCCATTGTCACCCCCACCTACACCCAAGTCTGGTCCGGACACCATGGAGGGGAGGTAATTGGATTTATTGTCACCTCCACTGGCTGGCAGGTCTGGCCTGTCTACTCAGCTTAGTGATGAAGACATCACTATGACAGGGACCCTGGGAGAGGATCAGCTGGTGTCCTGGACGCTACTAATAAAGCTGGTGGTCATGCCATGGCCATGACGCCGTGGCCGCAGCCAGCTGTTACCTCTGCCACTCTCTTCCAGTGTCACTGCTCATTTTACAGCTTAGGGAGTAGGGGGTAGTGTGGAGGGTACTATGGTGAATGAAGAGTGGGCAGCCTCATTAAAACAGATGCCAGTCCCCCTTCACTCTGTTGGAGAGGTCAGAGAAATCCTCCTCAAACACTGCTCTGTGGTTCTGGGCAACGCTGGCACCAGGCATCAGTGTCCTGGCATTCCCTGTGATCCACTATGTTGCTAGGCATCTTATTAAAGCACTGACAGGAGGCAAGCCAAAGTCAAGGTCTGTAGTTCAGGCTTCATTGCAGTTGTCCCCTTGTTCACCTTATCAGTGATCACAAAGTCTTGAGTGTCCTGCAGTGGAAAATATTTTCTTAAAAATAAGTGTGCGGGGCTCAGTCCACTTCGTAGAAAGCAAGGGCAAATGAGTTCCTAGTTTTGTGGTCACACTCATGCAGTATGTGCTGATGGGTGACAAATAAAAGACAAAAAAAAACAGTACTGTGCTATTTATGACGTGACTCAAGTGAGAGGAACTCTTTAGCTGTCTTTCAAAAAATTATTATCTCATTTAGTATGTTGATGATGGCTGTGAAAAGAGCTGTTCCAAGTAAGAAAAACTGTTTCTGTGGTAACAATTCATCTCATGTTCTATGGTAGCATGAGTGAGCATGGTGGAGTTAAAATGTGGCTGACCTGGCACCAGTGCAGCATGTTTTGTGAACTAATTATGTGATGACAGTCAAAGTTCAGACATTGACAGTGGTGGTAATGTGGTTTTAATGATGGAGTGTCACCAATGGCAGCATGTCAGCAGTGAGGTTGTGGTAGGGTGACAGGGTGTGCCTGGATGGATGCCACCACGCTGGTGATGAGACAGATTTTATTGTCATCCTTTTTCCACATGGTTGCTTGGGATTACTATAAACATTTGGTGTCACCCATGATTGTGTATATTCATTGAACATGCTCATGTTTTTGATGAACTGTGTACTGAGTCTGTTTGTTTTGCAACTAAGGAACAGGAATGTGAGTGTTATTAACTCTCGCAAGAACAAATGACAAAAATGTTGTTTTACAGCACTTGGCATGGCTAGTGCAACGGGCAGCTCGGCCAACACACCAGTACCATTATTGCTGTTGAGTTTTGCAAATAAATCAGAACAGATATCCCTTGGAAAACCTCCTCTTCTATGTGAACCAAATCTGAAAGAAACTGGCCTCAGTCACAGGCGTCAGTCAGACTGACAACTAATTACTATTATGGAGACAGTAATCTCTGTCTGTGATTCTAAAGTAGTATTGTAACCCAAGTAGTTTGAGCAGTAGAAATAACTGGGAAATGGAAATTGATGTGTGTAGGAAGAGGTTCTATGTTTAAATATGGAAGAAGGGAAGGTGAAGTAGCTTTTTTGAGTCGTGAGTTTAGCTCAAAACTCAAAATTGCAGACATGAACTGGTTTAATTTAACTGTGAGCTGAACTTTGAGATTTTGCAAAATGTGAACTGTGAACAATGATACAATTATTTCATTTTTTTGTGGAAATGTGAAAGTTTCAAAGTTTAAAAACACTGACTGCATATACACAGAAAGTTTGTCAGGTTTGGTACTGCCATGGCCATTGTGGGACAAAAATTAAAACTATACGCAAGATTATTGCGTCTGGAACAACTTTGATCCATCATGCTCAAACTCCAACTCACATGGCCTAAAGAAGGTTGTGTGGGACTTGTAGAGTCCATGTCTGAACGGCATGCATACGTAGTCAGGCTGCTTAGTATCAGAGCAGAACCAGAGGTTCCAAATTTCGAAAGAGAGCTTCAGTCATTTTTTTCAATAAGGGAAGTTGTAATTATTGAGAAAGCTTCCAGTGTATGGTTGGTGCATGTTGGGTTTATGTTTGACCTTTGGACAGAAGCATGATAACCATTTCTCCCTGTGTGCTGAACAGCTTGTTTCATGAAAAAGGTTTTATTTAGAAGATGCAACATATACCTGTCTGTCACATTAAAAAGTGGCTAAAATGAGGGAGTGGGTCAGTCCTTTGATATAGATGTTCACTCTCTTCTCTCATCTTTCCCGTCTCATTCAGTAAATGGTAAAATGCTCTGCACTTATGTAGCGGTTTACAATGTTTTTCATTCACACGCCAGTGGCACCATGCAAAGTGCTTGCTTTGCATTGCCTGACAATGGAACCAACTCAGGGTTGGTGGAATTGAACCGGCAAGCCTGAGCCATAGCCAGCTATTCTAGGCAACTTGACAAAATGCTGCTTGACAAAATGTATGTTATCAGGCTTTTGAAAAGGAAAATATAAAGAAATCAAATACACACATCAAGAAAACTTTTGTGGTCAGCATAGGAATTTGAAGAAAGAAATTCTAAAAGCCAAATTAGTACTGCATAAACAATTCACATGCCCTTAAGAAAACAATGTCTGGTTGTCTGTCATTATTTCCCTATGGGGTGTATTAATAACTTTCGTCCGTACTATACATTTAAGTATGATTAATAACTAGGATACCTGTGTTTTATGATACACAGACTGCATATAAATATGGACAACATATCCCCATATCCCCTTCTTTGCATTAGCCAAACTGATGCCAGTTTCCCGGGGATTAGGACATATCCATTGTGTGAGTTTGAAGCCAGAGTGAGCACAGCACCATGCAAAGCCAAGCTATCAATGACCTGCCCAGACTCACTTGCATTTTCGTTTGGTTAATACTGCGCTGTGCTCTACCTCCACCAGTTACAAAGAAATGTTGGATTGTAGACTCTTTGTTTATTTATTTGTTTATTTTAAACAACTCTCACGTTTCAAAGAGCAGTTGGCATAGCAACTGATAATCATCATGAGGCCACATCCCATTTCTATAGCTAGCTAACTAAAACGAAACTTGTGTATGCACCAATATTAACTACCTAAGACGACAGAAAAATATATATATATATATATTTGATGTGTATTTTAGTATTCTACTTACGTGGAGGGGGAGGGGCTTATGACCTAAACTGCAGTCAGTCACCAGTGGGAGCTCTACTTGCTTTGGCGTAACTTTTGAGGAGGTGTTCCGCTATCCATCTTTATAGTTCAAACAAGCAAAGAATGATTGCAAAAAGATCCCTCTGTAACCTGTTGGTGGCTTAAAGTACTTTTAATGTAGTCATTGCTTACTAAGTGTACTTCCATCTGCATGGTCATGGCTTTGCTTAGGTCACATGCCAACAAGTGAAAGACAAGCTGACAACAACCGTGGTTAATAAATCAATGACTTACTAATGAAAGGCTAAATTGAGAGGTATCATTCAAAGTAAATGTTGTCATTAACAACAAGTGTTATTTCCACTGGAATTATTTTATTCCCCATAGCAAAACAGCACTGATTGTTTGGAGACAACACTATTAGGAGGTGCAGGGAGTCTCCAGATTCACTGTACAAAACAAAAATTATCCACTTTGTTAGGGTCCCTTCTACTTTTGGAGAGAGAATCAGATGGCTGGTTAGTTATTAAGTTTTTCTCTGATGGACAACGTGACGTACAGATGACCTCCACACATTTCTGTGTGTATATTATAATCTGAAACATTTTCTTATGTTTGGCTGCTGAGCTCTGGCGGAAGCAGCTGAAGAGAATCCTTCACATGGGTTGCGTTCCATTTCAATTAACACTTGAGGTGAAACATACATAGATTGTATTCTTATATACTACACAAGTGCTGTATATTTAATATTTAGAAGCTTCAAGCACACGTGAAATAATATTTGCATATATTTACTAATGGCTTCATGAGATAATTACTATGTGTTGATGAACAGCTGCTGTCAGTCAATGCTGCAACTTCCTTACTTGTCATCTCCCCTCATTGTAACAGAAGAGAACACACACATAACACCTTTAATTTAACCTTTAATTCACATCTTCCACATTTCAGTTTTAATTGGGAACTAAATACCACAGTGTTGGAGTCTGGCACTCAAATTTGTCTGTGAAGTATCATTTTTAAAGTAGTCTGTAATGACCTCCCTTTCTAAGATACAGATCTTAGACTGTATATAAATGTGCACAACATGTCCGCACTTCCTTGTAATGGCCTTGTGTTGGATACGGGGGACAAATTTGAAGCCAGAGTCAGGTCCAAGAGTGGAGCAACGCAGAGCCGCGTTATCGATGACCCGCCCACATTTTCACTACACTTATTTGCGTTTTCGTTTGATTAATACTTCGCGGTGCTCTACCTGTTGGCTTAGATACTGTACCTTTTTTATTTTTATCTTTTTCCTACTCTCATGGTCCACTCACACACCATTTCACAGAGCAGTCGACATGGCAACGTGTAGTCATCATGATGTCACATCCTGTTTCTATACCAAAATATATTAAAGGCCCATAAAAAATTATTGAATGTGTATTTTAGTTTGGGCCAAGTCCCATCCACTAACATGGAGGGGGTGGAGCTTATGACCTATACTGCAGCCAGTCACCAGGGGGAGGTCTAGTTGGTTTGGCTTCACTTCTGAGGAGCTGTTCTGTTCATCTTTATACAGACTATGGGGCAAGGTGACCAGTGGGAGGACCATCTGACATCATTAATGCGCTGTGAAAGTGAGAAAGGAGACAGTTAATGACAACTGCAATGCAAGTTCCTCATTTTGGTAAATTGTTGTAGCAATTGTAAAAAGTAATATCAAACAAGGCTGTTTTAGGGTTGGAGTAAGTCATGGCATTCAGGCACTGTCTCGTGCTGCCAAACAAATCTCAAGCCGAAGAAGAGGAAGTCTCAAAATGCATCGTTCATGAGTAAAATAGATTAGTGGCTGCTCACAAACAAATTCTGCAGCAATATCGGTGCATAAACATTACAGCCGGAAAAGAGACACAGGCTTTGGCTGATAGAAGCATGGAAAGATCTCCGCAGTATCTAAAACATTCTCGTAAATTCCACATCCGTTGCAAACTGTCAGACTGCTATGTCCGTGTTTGGACAACATGTTTACGTCAGCTGACATTTTCAGTTTGTATCAGTCTTTCCCTTGAGTTTATTAAATATCTGTAGCGTCAAACAACTCTTACAATCCATAAGGGTATCTCTGAAGCATCTGATGGATATTAAAGCCCTTGGCACAACAGCAGAAAGATTATTAATTATTTATAAATATTATTATACCCAAAACAGAAGCAGAATCGATCAGCATCTAATAACATATCTATGATTTTGCAGAGCTGTCTCACAGGCTCACAGCCATCAGGTTGGGTCCTGAGCACCATCTCAGTGACAGACATTTTATTTCACTGCAGCAGAAATCTGATCTATTTACATTTCAAAAATGTTGTAGTCATTTTGTCTCGTCAAGTTTATTACTATTTATTATATTATTTGTCTGCTTAAATTCAAAGTCTCACATGGGGCTGTTTGCTGAAGTGATATTATTGGGAGCCTCCCAAAGACCTCTTTAATTAAATAACAGTGAATATATGCTGCAGAAAGAGTGGTGGTGCTGTTAGACACATGGTTAGTATACGGGTAGAGTTTTCAGGGTTTAAAAAAACACAAATAAACCAACAAAAAGAAAATATATGCTAAAATTGTCATAGTAATAACGCTGATGATTAACACTCGATGGCCTACCATGTCCACCACCTCCAGGTGTGTCCACGCAGTGTTTGTCCCTCCCATCTTTTGTGTGACACAGTTAATGTAGCAGTGGTATTCAGCTGGTCTGAGGCATACACAAACTCTGTGTGACGCTTTTCCTCTTATCTGTGTAACACTACATTTATAAAGGGTATGGAAAGATAAGCGCAACATTTTTCGCTCCAGTTCAGATATTCTCTACTTGTTACTCTTGCTCCGCCGTGTCCTTCGGCTTTGTATGCAATCATGCTGCCTCTGAGATCTGCTTCATGTCCGGTGTGAAGAAAGCATGTCAGGGAACTAAAATGTTGGGTAATAAATTATAAAACTTGATACTGTCACAACATTTAGCTTTGCATGCAACTAAATGGACGGTAGAGTAAAAGGTGAGCCTAAGAGAAAAGATGAAGCTATCTTTCTCACCTCTGCATAGCTGCAAACATAGCTGCAGCAGTCATGACTGTTGATTTATCGGACATGCTGGAAAAGTGTGTGACAAGCAGTTCTGATGGAGTGTACTGGCAGCTTGAAAGAAAGAGACTGGGAAATTGTCAACATCAGCAACATCCAGTAAAGATGGAGGGTAATCTCTTGCAGCCAAAACAACCCAATTTACCTGTTCTGATTTTTTTATTTATTTATTTGTGTGTGTGTGTGCGTGTAGAGGGGGCTTGTAAAAGTGTGAAGATCAATTAAACAGAGTTAAAGCAGAGCTGGCTTGGGAGAGCATGGCCGGAGGTCTCTGCGGTGGTCTCTTCAGATAATCAGCAGCCAGGGGCCCGGAGGAGAGTTAGCTTTCACACACTGCTGCTAAAGAGAGGGATTAGAAAGTCACACAGCCTGATAAATACAGGGTAGAATAGAGACAGCAGGGAAAGAAAGACAGGGGAGGCAGGTGGGTGTGCTGGTAGGTGGGCCAGTGTTTGGCCAGGAGAGTCGCTGAGTACTGCTGGAGCTGTTTTCTGTTCCAACTTATAAGCACTATGTCCATATACATTTTAAATGTCAGTCAGTCAAGTCATTTTCTAAACCCGTTTAGTCCTGTTAGGGTCACGGGGGTCTGCTGGAGCCTATCCCAGCTGTCATCGGGCGAGAGGCAGGGGTACACCCTGGACAGGTCGCCAGTCCATCGCAGGGCCAACATTCACACTCACATGCACACCTACAGGCAATTTAGAATCACCAATTAACCTAATGAGCATGTCTTTGGATGGTGGGAGGAAGCCGGAGTTCCCAGAGAGAACCCACGCAGACACAGGGAGAACATGCAAACTCCACACAGAAAGGCCAGCCGGCCCATGGCTGGTCCCTTTCAAAAACAGCTCAGGACCATTGCCATGAATAATGACTCAGTTTGACTCATACAGAATTATTAATGAATCATTAATTGATTTATTTGACCTGCTTCTCAAGGAGATCTTCTTCCAGGACTTCCAGCTGCTGCAAAGACTGGGATGTTTGGTTTATTTACTGCTGTAAAAAAAAAGTAAATAAATAAAAATCAAATGTTCTGAAGGCTTCTTCCCATGTAGAAAGACACCTCCTGATGTATGGTCACTCCTTTTTCCTGGCCTCTCGACTCATTCGACTTTATTTAACAAAGTCTGTGCAACCTTTGTCCTTTATGCTAAAAGAAGATCCAACAAAGCAAATAATTCTACATAATTATAGAATTAATTAGTATTATGAATTAATCAATTAAAGCAGAAGCCATGGTTAATATAGAATTTTTCATGATAGCATATTTTTAGTTCTGCCGTAATTTTAGCCTGTCCTTAACAGAAAACATTAAAATGCACATCCTTCACTGATTCAAAATCGACAGTCAAGAGCTAGCGACAACTCAACAGTGTTTACAGAACACAACAGCAATTTGTGACTAAGCCTTTGGATATTTTATCCAGTTAAATTCATATATTCATTTTCAGTAAAACAGCAGCATTTGTGATGTGATGTTTGATTTTCTCTACATCCTTCAGCCCTGGTGACACATTCAAAATCAACCCAGCAACAAGCCATGCCTGCAGCAGAAGAATCCAGTTCAGCCATTCCCCTGAACTCCTAAAGGTAGTTAAGAGAAGAAGTCAGGTTGAGCCACAGAACTACAGATCATAAGCAGAGCAATTTAACACAAAGACAAGGGCGAATTTAACTTATTATGTACTCAAATAACGTGGCTGAAAAGAAAGTGTGTCTTTGGTTGTTTGTATTTCTATTAAGTGAAGGTCAGTATATTAAATCATAATACAGATGTTTAAATTCCCCCAAAAACCTTATTACCTAGTATATAGAACTCCAATTAATCTGGTCAGCAATGCCTGTGTGCCTGTGTAAGTGTGCATTAAACCTGCGAGTGGCACACATCCTGTCACTTAAACACTAGCCATTACATTATTGTCATTACTGTTGTGATGAAAACTTCTGCACTGGAATAATCCCCATTGTTTTTTCTGTTTTCATAAATGTTAATTATGCTTTGGCTTCTTAGTTTTCTGGGGCTAAATAAGGTGCAGAACAAGAAATACCAAGGAAAAGTGACATGTTTAACATCTTTTTATGCTCAACAGTCAAATTGGTAATTTAGTTGTTTTGAGTTTACTTTAATGTGTTGCTCAGTTAAAGATCACCCAGCTGGATTAATTGTAATGGATTTCTTCTTTTCTCTGCCGTACCCCCTGCATTGTCCAAACTTCACAGTCAAACATCTTAAATACAACAACATAGCTTTGTTTCTCACTGATGAACATGAAAACATATTCTCTCATCTCGCACTCACACACACAGACACACGGAACGTCTCGGGACAGCTATTCGGTATACAACAGTGACATCTTCAGTTGGAGTGATGGAAGGATGCAGACGGCAGAGCGGGGGACAGAAACTGAACAATAGAGAAGCGTCCTAAAGCAGCCCTGTGAAATGCTGGTAATTACTGCCATTTATAGACGGAGAAAGGGCTCTGTGAATATGCTCAAAGTGCATTCATTAACATTTACTCAACGTTATTCCACTTCCACTAAGTAACAGAGTGATGCTTCAGTTTGTAGTACAGTGAGAGCTGTTCAAGTTTCCTGATGTAGGAGAGCAGCTGATTGACTTAAAGCTGTCATGTACAGGCTGAGATATGAGTATCAGCTGGAGGACTGAACACGTAGCCAGCCCAGACTGAGATTCTCTGCTGCAGTAAAATGCACTGAAGCTGGTGGGTATTAAACATAAGTAAATGTGTTACCTTGTTCATATCTCAGATTCCATCCCAGTTCAGACTGGTATTCTTTTTAACTTCATTAAGATATTTTCTTGAATAAATGATCATTTTCTCAATTTGACTCTATTTTAATATGTGTCTATGAAGTATTTGTACATTTAGACACATTTTTCTTCTCTTAACTTTTAAAATAATTTCTGTTATCCTGTTCTGCCCCCTCATCCATAGTGTCTCCGTGTTTCCGTGTTCATAGTACCAGCTGTTCGTATTTCAACAGTGTATTCCAATTCAGTTCCATTCCTTCTCCAAACCCTCTCCAAACCCCACCCCACTTACCACAGTGATCATTAACATAATCTACAGATTTCGACGAAAGAATTTTAGTACGTACACTACACGCGTATCCAGTATGTGCTCACAACAATTATGTGCTCACAACAATACATATTTGCAAATTAACAGTGTTTATAGTGTGAATGAACACACACACACCACACAAACACACACGTACATGCATTTAACTACATATGATAGTAACAAGTTTAAAAAAATATAATAAAAAAAAATCCTTAATGTAAGGCATTAAAAAATTCTAACTAAAAACTTTTTACACTGAAAGGTCAGAGGTCAGGACATTTAAGAATCATATGTGGTTCAGTCTCTACTCACATTACTGATCATTAGCCCATGCAGTCCAAATATATCTTCTTATCTTCCATTTGATCTGTGTGCACTCCTTCATGTAGCTCAGTGGCCCTGTCAGGGAGCTGAGCCCTTGCAGGTAGCACTTCATATTACTCACCCTAAAACATTTATAAGCTGTGCCTATTATTCATCAGCTTACACAGCAGCTATTAAACAATGTAAAGTAGTAGGGATTTCAAAGTAGTATTAAGTCAAATAAATAAATAAAAACGGTTAGTATAATTTAATTACATATAAAGAAACAGTCAGCAGTGTCAAGGCTAAATAAGGTAATAAAAATAAATTATTTATTGGTTATGGAAGGTAACAAATGTGTTTCTGCATAACCAGACGGAAAACTGCTCAGAAAAATCTGACAAAACACCACCACCCACACGTTCTTCCTGTTTACATGTTCTTTATTGAATATGTTCAAACTGTGCGATTATCTGTTGTGTAAATTAATGTTTTTTTCTGAAGACTTTGCCACTCTGGCAGCAACCAAATTTAGGAATAAACTAAATTCTGGTTCTCATTTGAAATGAGCGTGTAAATGTATTGGCTGCAGTGTTTTAGGAAGAAACATTGAACCAGGCACGAAAATCATAACTTAACAAACCTCCAAATTTAAAGAACTCACATTGCTGATCAGCCTCGACAATATGACTTTAAAAAAAAAAAAGACACAATACGCCACTCGCATAATACTTGAAACTGGCATCTGAGATGCCATTTACATATATTAGCATATAAAGTAATTGGCACAGATGCCAAGGAAGCAGCCGCAAACAGATTAATTGTCATCGAGCAGTCGTGGCGACATAGTTAAAAATGAGCTCCTTTTAAGGCACCAATTATCAGAGAATTTCCAAAGTAACCTTTTTTATTTATTTATTTTACCAGCGATTCCCATCCCCACCATCTTCCTCCCTCACACACACACGCACACACAACAAAACAGCACGCTAATACGCATAGTATCAGCATCCTAAATGTATAAATATTGTAAATAGCTGTCTGTCGTCTTTCAAGTTGTGCCTTTGAAATAAGGCCGTGCTGCATCCCGCTCTGAAAATGAGCACATGTGCCTTTGTTTAGCTCCAGACGAGAACAAACGTGAATTCTCACACACGCTCATTGTGAGAATCCGTAATGAATTTTCACAGATCGAAATAAGAATGTCTCTGCTGGAGCTTCCATATGCTCTTTTTTTCTTTTCTTTTTTTCTTTTTTCTGAACACATTGTAATGCCATGGTTTAGGAGCAGGAATTGTTGTGTTTTGTGTGTGCAATTGCGTGAGTGTGTAAATGTTAAAACTGATCCTTCTCTGAACCTGTATGTTTCCATTTGACCATCTTCTCTCTGTATTTCTTTTTGTCTGCATTTTAAAATGAGCCATCATTGAGCATTGGTCATACTGAGATACACCTCCTAATGCACCTGCAGTGCTCTGACCCTTTTGACCCCTCAAGTGTATCGTCCATCCTGAGCCAGGAAACAGACTGGAGCCTTTCTTCTTTCCTCTCTGCTAATAACAATTGGTTTGTGGCTCCATTTGCAAGGTTGTCCTCGTGAATGCAGAGCTAACAAATGAGCTAGTTTAAGCCGCCTGCACCTCAGAGAGCTTTAAACTCCCGTTCCTGGCAGTCACCGTACAGCCATCTTAACTAATGTCGAGATGGCAGAGAGGGAGAGAGAAAGGGAGATGGGCCAATGGAGGGAATGTGTTGTTAAACTGTTGTAAAATTTGATTTCAGTGTTGATCACAACTGCAGACAGAAGTCTTGGCATACCTCACATTTCAGTGTTTTGTCCAATTTTAAATTTTAACAAGCTCATAAACAGTGAAGTTTAACAGAACGGTCTATGATTGAAATCCTAAACAAATAACCAGATTCACTAAAAGCGAATTTTTCCTTTCTCAGTGCGGTGGCACATTTTGACAATAAACATGTTGTGCTGCCATCTTGTTGTCTGTCTGCTCTGCCTCTCCTCACATTTTCCCTTTATTCAGAATCCATTGTTGTGACATTAAGTACTGGTCGGTGTGGAATAAAACAAATGTAGCTCTTCATTTATTTGACATGTTATTCTTTATCATTTTAATCTGCATTGTACTGCAGCGTTTAGCACGGTTACCTCACCACAAGAAGGGTCTGGGTTTGTATCTGTTGGCCTTTTTGTGTTGTTATGTTCTTCCTGGACTTGAAGAACATACTAACACATACTTTAGGTGTGGGCTTCCACTATCCAAGGACATGGAAGTTGCATCTGAGAAGATCTCCCTTACAGCTGTTAGTGAGTGCAGGTTTTCTGCTCAATCGTGTATATTTATTTATGTTGTATTACTCTTTTATTTGAAGACAGCAGATGGAAATCAACTTGAGATAGTGACCCTAGCTCATTATGTAAACCATAAAAATAAAAATAAAATAGATATCAGCAACAGAAAGATTATCATATTTAGTTGCTGTGGGTGAAGAGAGCAGCATGCACCAAATATCTAGCCGTAGCAGGTCTGCATGCCAGTCAGCAATCAGGTCAGCCCAAACCTGCTTTAACTTCAAAACTGACTGCAGCATTGCAGCAAATACATTATGTGTGTGTTTACCACTAATACATCTTACTCCTCTGTATCACAGAGCTCCATTCTTGTCTAAAAAAAAAAAAAAAACTTTCACATGCTCAACCCAAATGCTCACTCCAGCACCAAATGTGGATTAAAACAATAATAATTTACTGCTTCCTGTTTGAATAACATTTGTCATTACATTTTCTTTTTAATAAAAACACATACTGCATTGGTGTTGTGGTGGGATTCAGTGGAATTCGAAAAATACAACTTTATCCTGTGCTTGCTTAAGACCAAAGGCTAAAGTGGAGCCTTCCTCACAGAACACTTTAGTTTGTGAAGAAAGTTGTAGTTGTTCATCTGGTGAAGGTGAGAGGTGATGAGGTGAAGCTATGCAATATTTCACCAGATAAATTGAATCCATAGAAAATAAATTAACATAAATTTATATAATTATTTTTTTCTTTGTGACCCACTGTGGGATCCTGATCCCCAGGTTGGGCACCATTCCTTTAAAGCAGGCTTTAAAACAGTAATGCAGTCAAATGTAAGACGTGTGTGTGTGTGTGTGTGTGTGTGTGTGAGTTCCCATGTGTGTTTATATTCCTTAATGACTTTCTAATTCAGGGCCAGCAGGAACCTGCCTTTATCTCTATTAGTTTAGTAGCCTGGCAAACAAAGAGAGTCTGTGGCCATGGCACTGAGCCAGAGGAAGACTCAGCCGTAAAAGCACTTGTCCATCTGCGTCTCGTACGCCTCCGTCTCCTTCTCCCTCCTCCCCCCACTCTTATTCCTCCTTTCTGGGTGTGAAATACTCTCCTCATCTCTGTCGTTAAAAGAAAAAAAGAAAAAAAAAATCATTTTGATTCCAGGCTCAACTGTACGCTTAGTCAATCCAAAGGTATTGATTGTTCCACTCTCCAATCAAGTGTCAAAATGTTGTGTGGACCCTGTGAAGGAGAATGTGTGTGAGTGTATTTGTGGATCAGTGAATTACCTTTGCTTTGCTGCAAGTCTTGCGCTTCTTGTCCATGTAGTGAAAAGAGAAATTAACTTAATACATCAATAATTCAAACATCAAAATATTGAAGAAGAGATCATAAGAGACATACAATATAACTAATGGACTGTCAAAAATGAAGGGAACATGGGAGAAGGTGGAACATGATGCAAAGAGGTAACTTCTGCATGCAACATCTGATGAAAAGATAAAAAGCTCCACTGAAGAACACATACAACTCAAAATACACTGTAGTCCATGAAGTTGGTATAAGATTTTTTTTTCCTCTACCTCTGTGATTTATTCTTGATAAAGTGTATATCTTCTCAAACCTTTGTTGATCAATCTCACCCAAACATAACTGATGTGTATAAATAGGAATAAAAAAAAGAATATGTCTGAAAACAAATTTATGACAACTTTATGAGTAACAGTGTATTTTGAGTTCTATGTGTTCTTCAGTGGAGCTTTTTACCGTTTAAAGATCATGTCAGATGTTGCATGCAGAAGTTACCTCTCTGCATGAGGTTCCACCTTCTCTCACATATTTTGTAACTTATGACTCAATGACTATCCACACTGTCTGGCAGGTTCCAAGGCTCCTGTTGTACTTGGAGACATTTGAAGTGTAACCTTAATGTGGTCCTGTCGTTATAGCACACTTTTATGCAAGTTTTAAGAAAGATTTGAATTTCTTCCTGACTAAATCACATACATCACACAGTTGCATTTGTTACATACAGCTCTTGAAAAAAAATAAGAGACCACTGCAAAATGATCAGTTTTGCTGATTTATTAAAATGAACATTTTTGTTTAATTCTATAAAATGCTGACAACATTTCTCTCAAATTTGAAATTAAAATATTTTCATTTAGAGCATTTATTGGCAGAAAATGACAACTGGTGAAAATAACAAAAGTGTTTTCAGACCTCGAATAATGAAAAGAAAACATGTTCAGTTAAGAAATCATTATTGGTGAGATAATCTCAATCTTTAATCACAGCAGTGTTTTTTCTAATCTTCATAAAATCAGATTTGGTTCAGGTGATCAATGAGGAGGCTTGTGTTGGAATTGAAAAAACACTGGAATGGACTTGCTGCCATAGATGTAGAGATGCTGATTTAAGAAACATTTGTCGGAGTGGTCTCTTAACTTTTTCCACAGCTGTATGTAGAAAAGAACTTTATAAATACCAGACCATTTACCATTTACAAGATTAATACAATTAACCAAGCCGTCACGGAAATGCTTGTTAAATCTCACAATAGTCACTCAAAAAGTGACAGGTCAGCCCAGTCCAGTACAATATTCACAAAATGTTAATGATAATAATAATATAATACTGGAAACAAGTTATTTAGTTTCCACACATAAGCCAATAGTACTGCATCATTTAAAGGCCACAAGTCAAAAAAGGGTTGGAAATCACTGCATGTGTCTCTCAGCTCCAAGCCCATTGACTCCCACTAAATTCAGGTCACTGTTGTTTTAAACAGTCTCAGTAATTTCCTAAAAACAGCTGCTTATTGTAGTTTTTATCACACATTGCTCTAACAGAAACAGTGCTTTGGTTGGGGAATATTTTTAACAGTGGAACAACACATGCTCTATTATTTGTGACCGCAGGATAGTGTCAAAATAAATAACAGTGCGAATGTTTGTGGTAAAGGAGGAACAGTGGCTCACTGATGTGTTTTTAATAGTTTTTTTTTTTTTGTAACGGTGGAGCGCCATGGTGGGCAGACACAATCACAATTTGGAAATCAGTTGTAAAAAAAGGTGTGCAAAAATCTCCAGACTTTTTCTTTTTTCATTTTATCAATAATAAAATTAAAAAAAGACACTTGAGAAGCCTAGCTTGCAGGACGCAACATAAAGTTAAGGGGAAAAAAAGATTAAACATCAGTAAGTGATTAATGTATGCTCGAATTTAGGGATAAAGCAGCAACCATGAGAACATGGTAGCAAAAACACTGAGCGAAGGAGTGGTGGCCATTTACACACACCTGGGAAGGTATGGACAGTTTAGAAAATAAATGCTCATCAGCACCTAAACACTCTTTAACTGCCACAGCAAGGCAAGGGGGGATGCAAAGGGGTGTAAAATTTGCCCAGGTCAGATATGTTTCCCTCAGCTGAAGCACCCTGAGGCTCCTTTTGCCTCGGGGAGGGCAGCTTGTTCTTTTGTGTTCACCTTGTCAGTCTCATTACATGACATATGCTCCACACCGCTACAACAGCCACTCGCTATATGTTGACTGTGTGGTTGTTTTGTGCTCTAGTCCTGCCAAAATAATCCCTGGTGACTGCAGACCAGCTGGGGACATAGTGACATTTAACACAGTGTTGAATAGAAAAATGGGAAATAGATGCTTTCACTACTACATGTTCACAATCATCTGTCCAAGAGGACATCCTGGTTGTCTCCACCATAAAGGAGCAGAACAAGTTAAGAAGCATTCCACACACTGCCCTGTTGTGAGTTCATACACTATATGTGAATGGACCACTAGACTTTAAGGCTCAGGGTCAATGTTTAAGGGTTAACCTATTCCAGCTTTGTGAACAAATTAGTGAGTGAACTATGAGAACAAACGTTTAGTGTATTATGACTTCCTCCCACTCTCCAAAGGTGATTCTAAATTGGCTTTAGGTGTGAGTGTGAATGGTTGTGTCTCTGTGTTAGCCCTGTGATAGTCTGGAGACCTGTCCAGGGTGTAACGTGTCTCTCACCCCGTGACAGCCGGGATAGGCTCCAGGCCCCTGCGACCCTCCAGAGGGCAAGCAGTTACAGAAGATGAATGAATGAATTATAAGTGACACTTATATATGTTACTTCTGACTGTGCCTGTGTTTTGTTTGCTCAGATATTTGGGTTTGTCCTGCTGCAGAATGATCTTTGAGACTGATCAAACTCCAATCTGCTGATTTTCTGATATGAGTACCTACAACTTCTACACAGTACTAGACATTAAAAAAAAAACACCCTTTATAGCTCAAGTCAGAAATACAACCTTGATATCAGAAAACTAGACAATATCAAATCCTGTTTCACTACTAGCAAAACGTTCTACTAAACGGCTGGTTCAAAACATTTTATAAACTGCTGACACTAAAATGAAACTTTGAACAGATCTCTCCTCCCAGTTCTCACTTACAAAAACAAGGACAAAAAAAATGGCTGGGTCTCAAAACACCTAGCTTCCTGGTGGCTCCTCAAACAAATGATTGTCTGAAAGAGAGTTTAGTAACAGCTCCTCAAGGGTTTTGCCTCAGCTTTGTTGCTCAAATTGTGATAACACCAAGCAGCAACCTCAGGGCTTAAAAAAAATAAAAAAGTAACTGCAGTTCCTTGTAAGGCTACGGGCTTAGCTATGAAAGCAAGTCAATCCCCATTTATCGGACCATTATGATGCCCAACTTTAAAACAGAAATACATGTTTACAGAATGTTTACGGAAATGTACAAACAATGGTTGGATTGCTGTTTTAGTTTAGTGTCTAATTTCCCTTTCATGGAGGTCTAAATTTTATATAATGCAGTTTAAATTGTATAAAGTTAAGCATAATTTAAGCATGTGTATATATAGTCATCCTTGGAAAAAAAGTTTTAGTTTGCCGAAGTGGAGGTTATGACCTCTATTGCAGCCAGTCACTAGGGGGAGCTCTACTTGCTTTGGTTTCACTTTTGAGGAGCAGCTTCTTGGTCTGTCCTTAAACAGTCTATTGATTATAGAACAAATTCAGCACACCAGCCGGTTCGTATAAAAGCTTTCCATGGTAGAGCTCCCTACAGCGAGTATAAATCAAGTTTCCAGAGTCAAGATGGCAACGGTCAGAGTAACCACACATCAAAACATCAGATTAGGGAAACATATGGCTGATAAGGATTTAGACCACACCTTCAAACCTTTATTTTCATTACGACTACACACCTGAAAAATTGTATGGCTGCATCTGGCACAGTAGTAATGTCAGCAGGACAGCAAAAAAAATCTGCCCTCATACTAACACATGACACACATTGGTATGGCTATTTTTGTGAGGACATTCATTGACATAATGTATTCCCATGCCGCTTAAGTGCCTATAACCTTATAAAGAAGTGAAGACCAGGCAAAATGTCCTCACTTAGATGGTGTAAAACTTAAACTGCTCCTCAGAAAGATAGCTGTACAAGCCACAGACACAGACACACGTGGGTAAAGAGAATCTTTTAGATTGTTGTAACACTCAGAAACACATCTAATTGTTTTACATGCTTTTCTTTTGAAGTGACAAAACCAACAACAGCAGACAGTTCGGAGATGCCCCAACATCCAGTGCATCCAATATTCCAGGCGGCTGAGCTTGTTTGAGGTGCTGTGGTCACCTACTGGTGTGTACCTGTGTGTGTGCGCTACGATGTGTGTTTGAAGCAGCTGTGTGCTGGCTCTGTTGTTCTGCCTCTCGCGTTGCGTACAGTATGCTCACAGATGAACAGCAGCATGGCTGTGTGTGAGGTGTGTTCCTGAGCCTCCTCCGACCCCTTTGGCTCCAGGGCATGGCGTCATTGGCACCTCTCCTTCTATCTCACCAGAAGGCAGTGGCTGTGAACTCTGACCCCCCCACGGCCAGCACGCACACACACACACACACAAACAAACCTCCACCGGCAGAAGGTTGCATTTCTGTTCTCAACATGCCTGCCTCTCACCCATCCAGCCCCCCGCATCCCCCTGCTCCCCCACCACCTCACCTACCCTCTGTGTTGGCAAAGGCATCTGGGTGTGTGTGTGTCAGGCAGGCAGGCTGCTGCGTGGTGAGCGTGCCCTCTGTCATTCACGCAGAGCAGCCCTGTCCAACTGTCACTTCCTGACAGGCCGATAATCAATCTCTTTATTAACTGCTCTGCTGCAGACCGCCACCACTGAGGGGGGTAGGGGGAGAGGAGGAGGTGAAGCGAAGGAAGGAGTGAGGAGAAAAGAGAAGCGCACGAGTCAGGCTGCAGATCGGGAAGTTGAGAGTTTGAGTTTTAGTTGCAGAAAAGGTTCATTTGTATTTGAAAGGTGGTTTAAAATGAACCACCATGGCTTCAGGTATGTTTAGTGTGAATACTTTTACCTAGTTCATTAGCTAATTGTTCAATTACTTTCCTATCAAGTGAACAGAAAGTTTAGATTAGTTTATTATATTATTATTATTATTATTATTATTATTATTATTATTCATTATCTTCTTCAGCATTGTTTCAAAGTGAAGAGTGAGATGGACTGAGGAGGTTTTCAAGCTGCCACCCCGACCTGCTGCTGTTGGTTTTTGGGAAGCTGGGTTTTCCTGACAGCACCCGTTGCCACAGTGATAATTTATGAGGCGGGAAAGTGCATTAGTGATTCTGGCGACCAGCAGCCAGCACTACTGCTCTGTCCTTACATCCTCCACCTTTAGATTTGTTTCTTTTTCTAGTTTCCAGCCACTTCCCCTTTCCCCTCCATGTGGTTTTTGGGTCTGTGAATGCAAATTGTCCACAAGTTACGGAAAGGAAGGCATCCTGAGTAAACATGATATAATTAATGAAGAGGAGCAGACAGAGCTGTCCTTCTTTGTGACTCTGAGATCCAGATCAAAATAATATATCACAGCTCATTTTGAAATTAGTGCATATTCATGTTTCCCAGTGGAACTGGGTGTGGTACTTGTAATAGTTATCCAAAATGTTTCCCTAGTGTCAGCAAAAGCAGTGAGGTTTGCAGAATCAAATGATGTTACTTAACAAATAAGCGCTTAGATCAGCTACACAGTGTCAAACTTCTGATAGCTGGCCAGACAAAATAGTGTTGGGAGCAACACTTCAGTTTGCTACAAATGAAGGTGAGGAAGACAGAAGGATCAAGGTTTTTCATTATTCACCATGAAAACAAACAAGAAATCCTGTTTTTTTTTTCTCACTTTTTTCAGCATGGTATTAATGTTGATGCCTCTTGAGGACTTTAATTGTTGTGTTCTTGTGCGTGGTCAACAGGACGAGTTTCTGAAGGAGACCGAGATAAGACTTCAGTCGGAGATCATTCAGCGCTGCCTTGCCAATGCCAGCCGCCTCAGCCTTGCTACAGAGACATCTGAGGCCTCAGCGACCAAGGCTGACTGATGAACTGGTAGCGTGTCTATAGTCTGAGCTCACACAGACACATACACAGAAAGGAAACGGACTAACCTTGTACAGATCACCCCTGGAACAATGCATGGATTCAATCACACATACTCTGTGTCCCAGTGTCCCCTATCTAAACAGCTGACTAGCAGATATATGCGAATAATAATTCCATCGCAAATAATGATAACCATAAAACTCCAAATCCGGGTAATAAAGGCGGAGTAGAGCTCCCTAATGAAACGCTGGCCTCCCTGCTGCTTCCAGCCTAATGTTCCCGCCGAGCTGCTCGCCACTTTCCATAAAGCAATTTTGCAAGCCCACTTCAAACGTGAATCACCTAGAAATGAAGAGAACTAAACCCCTACCCCACCCTTCTGAACTCCACCACCATCCGCCTACCCCACCTCATTCTTACAGCACTCACACTAGAGCACTGTGTGTGCTGCAAATCCCTGTTTGCTTGCGTTCCATCATCACTTAATGTTCACAGTGATGCATTGCGGGACACTCCTCGGTGTGTGTATGTGTGTGTAGGGATGTAGCGTCATTACTCTGATAGAGGTAGCAGCCATGAATTCAGCCAGGATCCATCTGCATTAATCAGCTGAGAAGCACGGGCAGACGTTCAGCAGCAATACAATGTGAGACCTGAGCACGGGGCGTAGAGCTGCGGTAAACAGAAATGTGGAGGTGTCTGTCATGTCTGCGTGGTTTTAGAAACTTGTATGGAAGCCAAAGCATAGACCATGGTGTCTGCAGGTTATGGGCGAACTCACAGGATGCTCTGTGGACTATTTTAAAGTGTGACCATTGAACCAGAGTTCAAATTTGGCAGTCTCTCTCTAGAGAGGGGTCAATGCTGAAATTTACTGATTAATAAAAAAAAAAAAAAACATGTTTAATATATTCCTTTTGAAATAGAGGGGTGTATCTCCAGCTTCTGTGTGATTATATAGTGTGCACTGTAACCTTTCACCAACAGTGGTTCTCTATTGGTACTGTCTTAGGCCATCGTTTATGTTACAGTGTGTGTTATCTATATGTACGTACAAGCATATAATGAATGAATCCCATTACATGTACACAGCCTACTAGATGTATTCATGACACAGGACTGATAATTGTAATTGTAGGTGTATTATTAGCAGATACAGTCCCAAATGTGCACTTGGTGTCAAGGCTACAAGGCATAAAACTATGCTGTGGACAGATGTAGTGGGCCTGTGTGCTGTGATCTGCTCTCCTGAATCTGACTGTATGAGTGCAGCCAGCACTGCCTCCCATCCACCACCACGTCAGATTCAGATTCACAGATCAGATCAGACGAGGGGATTTAGCAGGGGAGATCTCTGCTTCTCTCCTTGGGATCTGAGATTCACACCCTGTGCACCTATACATACATCCACACACCCTCCCAGATGACACTCCACTGCCCCCCTAGACAGAGTGGGAGGTGTGTGATTTTACTGCGTGTGCATGGAAGCAGACTGACGACAGCATGCAGCCGCCAACATTTCAGCTCCACGTCTTCATCCACCTCCTCTTCCTCGACCTCCATCATAACCCATGTGGGCATGGCGCCCTCCCAACCTCCCTCTCCCCCAGCCAAAGTGGCCCCATGACTAGTTTCAAGCCCAAACCGGAGCCTACACACTAGACCCCCCCGGCCCCCCTCGCCAGCCCAGCCCTCCCTGAAACCTGGGCAATCTGAACCTGATCCAGTCCTGATGGCAGAGGCAGACGAAGCAGATGCCTGGGCAGTGGGAGTAGGGCAGGGTCCATGACAGGACCAGGCCCACTTTATCATAGTTAGGGAGGAATGAGGGCAAGGCATGAAAATCATGACGCACACAAACAATGCTGAATAAAACAAACTGCTCTTGTGCCTAAAGACATACTAATAGAAATGACACTTACTGTGATAACTAACTTCTAACTTTGTTTGTATACTATCATATATCTAATTTATTATAATAAAAGAGGGACTACTATAGTACATTTGTATGTAAAAAAGTAACATACCTGACCAAACTTCAGACAGAGACACTGTAAGAACCTGAGTGAAAACAGTGGATAAAAATAGTTTGCTAAGAGTGTGTATTTTGATTGTATCTTCAATAAGATGTGGGAAAATGTTAAATAAAAGTGTACTCACTGTGTGAATAGAAATAAAAGTCAAACATTCTGTTTAACTCAGATGAGACCGAGCTGATACTGGCAAGAAACTGGTTTGAAGTTAATTCTTTAAGGTGATTGACTTCATGTTGTTCAGAAAAGTTGAAAAGCAGAACGCACGATACGAGCACGTATGTTATGCACCAATCAGCCACAACATTAAAACCACTGACAGGAGAAGTAAATAACATTGACCATCTTGAGAACATACACCATTCTGCTGGGAAACCTTTGAACCTGGCATTCATCCATAGATGTAGACATGTACCACCCACCTAGACCAGACCAGACACCCCAACTACCTGACACAGGCACACACACAAAAACGGTTTAGGAACAATTAAAAACAAACAAACAAACAAAAAAAAAAAACATGAAGAACAGCACAAGGTGTTGACCTGGCCTCCAAATTCACTAGATCCCAAACTGATCAAGTATCTGTGGGATGATCCACAGAGACCCTACCCCTGAACCCATAGGACCCAAAGGCCCCCTCTGCCAACACTGTGTTACCAGACACCACAGGACCCCCTTGCTACTGTTCTGGAGGCACACGGGAGACAATATTAGCACATAATGTTGTGCCTGATCAATGTATGCTCATGTGGGAAAGCAGTTTACTCTCTTCTAGTTCATCTTCACGAACACAAGATTGTGTTGCAGTATGAACAAATATACAGCAGACTAGTGTTGTCTGCCCCCGTTGTCATTTTTCAGGGAAACCTCACGACAAGAGAAAGGCCTTAAGACACCATTCCTGGTGAATTAGGTTAGGGTCTATATCCATCTGATTCTATTCCATGCTGGACTGGAGCAGCGTAGGATGGACAATCAAGGAAATCTAAGAAACAAGTAGCAACCAGCAAGTTCTACAAGTTACAAGTTTGTTTGAATATATATACTTATGTTCCTATTTGCTCAACAGTCCTCATTCCCTTAAATTACAATAAGTCTCCTGGGAGCTTCCGTGACACTGTACTTAAGCTGCTTCAGTGCTCTGTCTGAACAGCATGCAAGGCAGAGTCAGGTAGTGACAAAAGGTTCAAATTGGAGATATCTTTCACACTTTGAAGAATAAAATGTGTGTTGATAAGTGTGCATAAAAAGATAGACTGCTGTTCAGATATGCGCGCTGTGTGCTGTCTCCTCCTTTGTCCCTCTGGGGGATGAGAAGGTGAAGTTTTCCTGAGCACTGATGTAAAGAATAGGTCAGCGCTGCTTGTAATCACTCATCGCTGCCTGACATTATGGCTGAGCAATTAGGCAGGACAGTTGTGTGCTTTACTAATGAACAATGGTTGAACGAAGCCTCCCTCAATGCTCCCATCCATCACCCAGAAACATCCCTGACTTTTCCAAGCTCACACACAAGCATGCACACACACCGCTGGCTTCCTAAATCCACCTCACACACACAGAGTTATGTGCGTGCGTCCTGCTGTTGCTGGGATGTTGGAGGTGTTTCCACTGGTTTGATGAGTTTCTGGCCAATGCTCTCAGCCACCCCGCTGAATGTGTGGCTGCCTCTCCTCCTCCTCCTCCTCTTCGTCTTTCCCCCTTGTCAACACAATCCCTCCATCCATCCGTCCTGAGGCCCAGGCCCGGCAGGGGCCAATCCGCCCCTCGCAGCGTCCTCTGGGTGCTCTCTGCTTCTGCTAAGGTTCCCTTCTCACTACACACACACATATTTGTCTTTGGGCAACACTGAGGAACTTTGATTTATTACATCAGCCCTCCAAACTCAGAGCTTGGTACTTAGTCAGGTTCACACATTTACCATCACTAGTTGCAAACTTTTAAAACTACAAACCATTTATTTTTAATTCTGAAACTAAATACTACACTGTAGTGTTTTTTTTGTAAGCCTAAACACAGGCACCGCAAAGCCCCATCAACGGTTCTTAGAAACCATAAAGATTATTTAGATGGTATCCCAGTAGTCTGCTTCCTACACTTACATAGTGTCATATCCTTAATACTGACATTTTGGCATCAGGATGGCATGAGGGAAATGCCCTCTACAATATGTCCAGCCAAGGATGATAAACCCAAACCTTGGATGAGGTGAAACATTACTGTCACTGCAAAAGGGGAACGGTCAACCTGAAGCCATGGAGGCCTCAAACAGCCACTGCTTTTAACCTAAATGTGGTGCTTGAGTAAAGGTCAAAGCATCATCTAGGGTCCAAATCACACAAGTATACTCTTGCAAGTGCATAATGTTGCAGACATAGATGAATGTGCTGTGGCCTGTGCTGTGGTTGCTCCACACTTTCTCTTGTGATGAAAGCCAAGAGGCTGCTGCAACTCATTAGTGGAGAAGAGGAGGCAGACTGTTCCTCTTCCTCTCTTGAGTTGGACTGCTTGTTGGAATGACACATGCCCATTCATTACTGAGGAAATAAGGAGTGAGGAAGAGGCGGAGGAGGAGGAGGGGACTGCTTCTGCAGGGCTCTTGTGACTGTGCCAACTTTTGGGATGACAGAAGTGGAAGTGGGAAGCAGGAGAGTTAAGGCTCCATGTATATTCCCAGGCAAATCCAAATTTGTCTCGTTCACAATGGCTGTCGAAATGCTGCTGAATGTGGAGCCACGAGCAAACGTCAGAACACCCACTGAGACTTGTCTTGACTTTGTTTAATGGTAAGGACCTCTCTCTTGACACGGAGTAATGCAGCGGGAGGAAATGAGACGACTGGAAGCATGAGGGTGATGAACAGCTGAAAGAAGCGGTGGATTTTCTTACCGATAATCAATTTATGCTTTGAAGTTCACTTTTTCGTTGAGTAACCACTCAGGTTTTAGATTCCATTTTGAACAGAATAAGTGAGCCAGTATCACAATCTATCACTTTTTATTTGTTAAGATCAACTGATCACAAGTGATCCTCTTCTGTTCAGTTACGAAGACTGTGACACAAAAAAGTGTCATCATTTTTGCCACATATTCTGACTCCGCATTACCAATAAATTTCCAGTATGTACATATACCTACGCGTTTTGTAGCAGCAGTGTACTTTCAGGTGAAGGTTCTCAATATACAGTCCAGTGTATCCTAATAACCACCCGTTTCCCCTCATCAGGCTTCTACTAAGAAAAGCAAAACTGCCGTTCCGAACCTTGACACCTGCCGCAGCTTCATGCAGTCATTTTGATAAATTTACATTAAAAAGGTGAGGTGTCTGGCAGCAGAGTCTGCTTTCCACTGCCGTTAATCAATGAAAACGTTTTTGTGGGCCTCTGGAGAGCCAGTGGAGCCGAAGATAAATATTGGCAGAGAAGAAAAATGTGTCGTCCTCCCCAATTGAGGGGGACATAATGATATTCAGAAGGAGACCCCCTGCTGAGACGCAAGGCAAACTGTTCCTTAGCAACAAAACACATTCTGCCTCGCCGAATGCTCACAACGAGGCTGGTAGCAGGGTTTTTGGGGAGGTGTGTGTGTGTGCGTGTGTGCTTGTGCATGTTGGTCAGTGTGTGTGTGTGTGTGTGTGTGTGCGTGGGTTCCTCTGATGACTTAGCCCGTCAGCTTGGTGTGTGTGTCATTTTCTCTGGCTCTAAAAAGTATGTCTTTTTGTGTGTATCTGCGTACGACTTAGTAGTTTAAGTCTGCGTTGGTGAGTGTCTGCGTGTTAGTCGGTCAGCCAGTTTGTCAGTGTTCGTCTGTCAGTTCTGTATGTGTGAGCATGTGTCCATGGATTAAGGAGTGTTAGGGAACAGTGACCAGCATCAGTGAGAGTGGATTCAGTGCAGATGCTTCCACACACTCAGACATACATAGCTTACTGCTTCTGATGGCTGGACATATATCAACTGAAGCCACATGTTAAAGGTTCTCAGTACCATGTGATCCTCCAATATCACACTTAATTCTTCACTGCAACATGTCACGTTTTTTTTTTTCTCAGATAAACTCCAAAACTCCACATGAGGGCCTGCATAGGCAGACAGCTTTGCATTGGTACCTTGTGTGTTCTGTCCATATTTTTAGTCCACATGGTCATTAATTCCAAGCTGTATGTGTATGCTGTTATACTGATGTGGACATAGATATATGAAATACTTTATCACAAAGACCCATGTGTTTCTGCAGATGTTGCAAGTCTAATTTATGCATACGTTATAACAAAAAAGAAAATGAAATCAAAATCAAAATTGCTCTCAGATATTCTTTTTGTCCACTGAGTGAGTAAAGCCACATAAGACATTAACCAAGCTTTTACACAGGGTTACACTCAGTGTTAACATCAGCGTCAGGTAAAGCTATGAGGGAGTAAACACACTAACACACATCATGCCTGAGGAGACAAAGAGCCAGACTTATAGGAGCTCAACATTCACATAGGCCCTGTTTTGTTTGACTTTTGTTCAGTTGTGAAATGTTTCTGTTACACATCCAAAAGGTTAAATTAAGTTGTACAGTGATTTATTACAGTAAATCATAATAATACTAACAACAAAAAGACTAAAAACACAAAGAAATCCCACTATCACCACCTTTCCTCCAGTGAATGGCTCGCTCCTGACAGCTAATACATGATCTGAGACTGACACCTAGTGGTACAACACTGCTGGTTAAACTGTCAGGAGTGGAGATGGTTCAGCTCTGTAAATGAAATCAAGTCAGACCGATAGGGGCTTGGTGGAAGTGTGAATGTCAAATATTATCAGAGAAAGTCTCCTAACAATCTCCTAAAATTTACTCAGCTCAGAGGGGAAGCATAAATCCAGATGGATATGGTTTAATGAGATTATTTATTGCTTATACGTTTTGAAAAGAAAAGAGACAAAGGAAAGGGCTTATGGATGTGGATAAAGCAAAGGAAGGACTAAACCCAAAAGAGGACTCAAGCAGAGTAGCTAAGGATGAGACTTATGTATTCATTTATTTTTAAGTTCTTTTTTATTGGCCTTTAGTGACTTGATTGGATGCATTTAAGAAAGGAAAGAAAGGGGGAAGGTGGAATCAAGTCTGCCTGCTCAACCAGTTGACCTTTGGCAGCACTCTTTGCACAAATTGTATTTAACAGCATTAACAATGTGCACAGCTTCAAACCAGGCCCAGTTCCCTGGTAGTTAAGCAGGTGCCTTCTTAAGATGGAGTTGGAGACAGCACAGTCGATTCTGGACAGTAACATGACACACAAACATCTGTGCCAAATTTCTTTAACATTTTCACTCATCAGACAATGTGCTGTGTGTATATTATTTATTTGGTGCCTGAAATGAACCCCTGTCTATTTGCAAGTTTTTTTTGTTGCATGTAATAGAATGGTTTGGGTTAATGTTTCTGATTATTTCTTTAATCAAATACTTATAACCAATTCTAGTTTAGTATGTTTCAGTTTGTTTCACTGCATCATGAAAATCAGCTTTTAAAAACAAGGAACTTGCTCGCCATTCTTCAAACTATAATCTCAGATGCTGTACATTTGGCACAGAGCAGTAGTGAGTTGATTAAATTTGTCTTGTCAGTGTTATGCTTGTTTTTCACGTGTGTATTATGCCATTATGCTTCGAGTTTCCTTGTCTTCGCCTGCATTCTCTTCCGTTCCATCCAGCTCCTTTGTATCTCTGTCCAGTCATCCTCATACACGGTCCATCCATATGAGCTGGCTTCTGTCAAGGGAGATTTTCCTTGCCATGTTTTCTTGGTGCATGCTGGTGCTTACTCTGAGTTTAGGTGACTGTGAAACTTCTTGATTTAAACTGAATTGAAATTGAGTTAAGTTAAATTAAGTTACAAATGTGAGAAGGTTCTGTCCCTGCTGGACACACAGCAACAAAGAGGCCATTTAGGCAAAAAACAACAACTTTGGTGATCTAAATCATATGCTGTGTATCAGTTCTTGATTTGAAACAGGAATTAAAATGAATTCATGCTGCTCAGTCCCCACAGGGGAGAATAGTAGCTATGCACGGCAGTAATAAACTCTGCTCTGCTCTGTGTTTGACCAGCTGTTTTCCTCATAACATCTGCAGCATGCTCTGTTAGGCTGTTGAAGCTAAATGTGAGGACTCTTCAGAGTTGATGGTTGGACGTGTTCAAGTTCACTGTCCACCTGTAGATTCTTAAGGCTATCATGGGTATGGGTCCACACTCTGTGTTGCGCTGTGTTGCTGGAAATAGGACTCATTAGGTAAGAAGTTCCTTTTTTCATCATCACCAGTGGAGTGATGATGCTGCCAATTTAGAGCGAGATTTACTGCCACGAGTTACCTATACTCACATCTATAAAATTCAGAGGACAGGATAGCTTTCACAGCAAACATATTTGTTTTGCTTCAAATAAATTATCATCCTTTTTTCTGTTTGGTCTGATTTATGTCAAGTGGTTCGAAAGCTTCAAAAAGGAAAAACTCATCAAGTGCCTGCACGCTTCATGCCTCTAACTAAGATAGAAAATCACACGAGACTATGAGGATATTGTACTATCATATTTATTGTCAAAATGTGTGTTTCACTTTCACTAGGATAGTCTCCAAGTTGCATTTGTACCTGGGACTCACAGATGGTGCAATCAAATTGTCTTGCAGCCGTTTGCGTCACAATGTTTCCCAAATAAACTCAACTAATTTCCCCATGTGGTGATTAAGTATGTACAATGAAATAATTTGGTGTTCTGTCACAAACAATTATGTACACTTTGGAGTTGCGAGTGGCAACATGAGAGAGCCACAAATTAGCTGCCATTTGTAACATTTATCCTTCCTGGATATCTGAAGCCAATTCAAAGCAATTATGACCCGAGCGTGTCTACTTTGGAGTTTACCAAGTTCATTAAGCAAATTAACTTCCTAATTAGCTTTTGGCTTCATACACACTTTTAACCGCATTTTGGGGTGCTTTTAAATAATGGCCAGCACACAAGAGCCCAAACAAAGCCGCGCATAAATACAACAGGGGCAGGAGAATGGGGCACATACAAATTAGACCTAATCAAAATCCCAGCATGAATTGAGGGACACTTGGCATGTGATGACTGAGATACTGTGACAAGTCTCAAACTCCAAGAGGGGTTTCCTCTAACATAAAAGCTTCATGTAACTGACTTAGTATCCCAAAGAACCACAGAATGTTTAACAAAAATTAGCTGTACTTCATATGTGAGTGTGTCTACAATAAATAATCTCTATTGTGAGTAGTCAAAAGGGTTGTTCTTGAACAAGTACTCCGCCTGGAACAAGATAATCCAAAAGACATCATCACGATTAAAATCTAGGGTAACCAAACACCAATAACCAAGTAATAACTCATGGACAGTATTACGTACCAGGAATTCCACAGGGTCCTGCGGTTGAGCTTTGCAGCATTCAGTGAGACCCTGGTTCAGTGTTGGCATGACATGTTCCATCAGATAGTTTCTCATAGGGACTGACAGGGCCTCTAGCTGCTCCTGATCCTGCTGCCTTGCCTTCTCCAAACTCTTAGACTGAAACACACATAATATATCCAACGTATTATTCAAACCAGAAGTCAGAGTGCCTAAAAGGTTGGTACTAACAGAAAAACCGTGTTTACAAAAATAGTACAGCCCAGAAATGGGTCTGTAAAATATGATGAATGGCATTTGGCTCAGGTGGCAGAATGGGATGTCCATTTATTGCGAGAGAGAGAGAGACCGATGACAGACAAGCACCTTGTATAAGAGCTCTGCCACAACTGGTATGTGTGAATGGGTGAATTAGAAACACTGTAAACAAACTGCTATATAAGTATAGTCCCTTTCAAACTAGGGGCTTGACTAATTAACCCAACAATCAACCTAAACTGACTGATGGCATGTTTCTCAGAGGCCTCTTTTTTGCAATATCACCAAGTTCCCAAAAGAAAAAAATCAGTGACATAATTTTAACTCATGTAAAAATGTGAGCAAGAAGCAGTTAATAGCTAGACCCAGGATGAAAGAAACTTTTTATTCCAGCAGCACAATCTGCTTAGACGACCCATCGTGAGACTGAGGTCTCAAAAAACACACAATGTCTCCAGAACATTAAAAAATAAGGTAATATGAGGACTCAACCATAATCAAGCACCTAAGGTATGTCGTTTTTTGCTTAAGCTTGGTACAAGAACTCACCTGTTGCCTGCAATGATTTCTAAATTGGTGGCTGCCATGTACAGTACTTAAGAAGTGTAGACTGGCTACCAGCAAACGCTAGGTTATACAGTGGACAACTGGGCAACAGCAGCTGATTCCAGCAGCAGTTTTAAAGGAGACATTGTGCTGATGCCCCCTGGTTTTTCTGCCGCTACAAGGTGAGGTAATTTACATATTCTTTCCACTACCTACCCACTCCTCCCAGCGTGCAGCCCTGAACCTGGCCTCTTCTGCCTCCATCTGCTCCTCCTCCGCCTTTTCCTGGGCCTCTTTTCTCATCCTCTCCTCAGTTTTCCTCCTCTCTTCTGCCTCCACCTCGTGACTGCTAGGACCATAATTCCTTGGAAGGCCCACTGTGTCATAGATCTTCTGCATTAGCAACAAGCAGTCGGGTTCGTTGCTGCTAGTGATCTCTGGAGAGGGTGATAAGCAACACGGTAACATTTACTAATGTGAGTAGTTGTGATAGGTAGATTTTAATTCATTTCCATATTTATCACCCTCTAGTTTTCATTATTCCATTCTTCAATCCCACAAACAATGGCATGCATTGGGGTTACCGAGGTACAAAGGGGCGATGTCCAGCTCAATAAAGTAGTTGACAACCGTTTCTTCCACTATGTTGCTCTCTCTATATCTGGCCAGCTGCCTTAGGAAGTGCTCTGGCTCATAGTTGCACTCCTTCACCAGCCTCTCAGGCAGGTTGATCACTCGATCTGTCAAGAAGCTATCTGATGCATCCAGGCACAACACAAATTCTGAGGCAGTCAGAGAGAAATTCTCTTGGTTAGGTTAGGACATAATTGTGCTTAAACAATTATAATGACAGTCCATTGCTGAGACCTGGTGTAATCTTCTTGTTGTATGAAGACACCTGGGAGGTTCCATCATGTTCTTCAGCTGAAGAAAGAAGACATCCATAGATATCCAGGTTATAGAGATGGAAGAGTGTTCCTCTAACACACAGAGGAAGCTTTGTGTCAGTGTCTCACCACAGAAGAGCGATTTAGCTTGTTCATATGTTTTGGGAAAGTCATCCAGAACAAAACCCTGGTTTTTGCATGGGTTAGACATCAGTTTATCCTTCAAAAACTTCAGCTGGTCATCTGAAACATCTGCAAGACGAAGACAATATTATAGTGTGGAAAAAATGATCTTACACTGAGTTATTGTTAAGCTTCAGTAGACTTGTGAGGAAGAAATTTACATTTCCCATAATGTACCAGTCAGTCAGTCATTTTCTAAACCCGTTTAGTCCTGTTAGGGGTCACGGGGGTCTGCTGGAGCCTATCCCAGCTGTCATCGGGTGAGAGGCAGGGGTACACCCTGGACAGGTCGCCAGTCCATCGCAGGGCCAACATTCACACTCACATGCACACCTACGGGCAATTTAGAATCACCAATTAACCTAATGAGCATGTCTTTGGATGGTGGGAGGAAGCCGGAGTACCCGGAGAGAACCCACGCAGACACAGGGAGAACATGCAAACTCCACACAGAAAGGCCAGCCGGCCCATGGATTCGAACCGGTGACCTTCTTGCTGTGAGGCATCAGCGCTAACCACTGTGCCGCCCCATAATGTACCAATAAATATCATTTTAAATGATTAGTGTCTCTCATTATACAGTAGCACCCGGCCACACAGATGTCTATGTTTTTAAATTCAATAAGTGTGTGACGTGGAAACCTTTTTATGGAGTTTTGGGATTTGTTGACTCTTTACATTGTCCATCGTGTGTCTATATGGGAAAAAAGCACCTGTTCTTATACAGTTCCCAATAGTTTTCCCTCTTTATTTTGCACTGAATATGAGTCTAAAAGCACACCATAGGTATTTGATTATGGAGCACGTCCCAACCAGTACAGAAAAAAAAAAAACATCTGTATCTGTACAGTCCTATGCCCAATCAGATGCATTGTGTTGTAAACAAATTCAACTCTACAGCAGTCAGGGGATGTGTATGACTATGACTCCTTTGTCCATCACCACATAAAGGTGGTCCACATGATTTGACTGGCCAAGCATATCTTTACTGGAGCACGATAAGTTTCCAACAGAGTGACTCCAGCTCAACATTTCCTCTTAAAACATGTTGTGGGTGGGGGAAGTGTGGGCTGGCTCCACGGCAACTCATACATTATTCCAATTTCTGATTCAAAATGCATAACTTTTTCAGTGCACATGTCATTTTTGAGCATTATGCTGTAAATGACAACAGTTAGACAAACATTCAGTTAGTGGCCCATACCTCCATTCTGTTCCATACTGTGTTTCAGGCTAGTAAGCAGCTCCTGGGCCTCTGCTGCTGAGTCCCAAGCATTTGGATCAGCATGCTTCACAGCATCTTCCTGAATATAGGGATTGTGAAGACAATTAAAAATATCTACAACTGCATTCATTCAGAATGCATAGGAAGAATACACATAATATAACAGCTCACCATTAGAGATATGGTCTCAGAGATGGTATCCTTAAGTGTGATGTGATGGAGGTTATAGTGTTCACAGATCTGTTTGGACACTGTGCTTTTCCCCACTGCAGGAGGTCCCAGTACACACAGACGAATAGGCTAAAGAGGACACACTACACAACTTATCTAGCACAACTTACTGAGAAGAACATATTGAATATTGATATAGCGTTATAACTTTCAGAAACAGGGAAAGCAGCAGCAGTGTACTACTACAAATTAAAGGAGAATTTTGGCCATTCCATTAAAAACACTTTCCAGTGTCTACTTCAGTGCCTACCAGTAGTCCTCGGGTCCGTCGGTACTCTTCCACCACCAGCTCTATGTTCTCCACCAGACCAAACTCACACAACCAGTTGATAGAGAACAGTTTCTTGATGTGAACAGCCTCCATGTGAAGATTGGCCAGCATGGAATACATCTCCATTACCTGATTAGCAGAGATAGACCTCAAAGTTATAGCATACATTTTGTTAATATTCTTTTTTATCAGGGGGTTGAGGTTTATTTAGTGATAAGATATACATCATCTTATATTATATCATATATTTATTTAAGGCTGAATAAACAGTTGTCTATTTTAAAATCAAGCAGTTACAAAGCAACATGATCCTTCTGTGGGAGTGCTCAAAAGGTGTGTCCATTATTTTTTATTAGGTCACCACATGCTCCTGAAAGAAATATCTATCTCCTTAGCTGTTAATAGTCAACTGTGTTCATGAGCTTGTTTTGGACTGTGTCTGTCTGCTGTTTGGGTCTGAGCAGGTAGAACACAATGGTGTTTAAGATCTTTATTCTCCAAAACAGCTGTAAGCGAGTTCACCATAAAGCTCCACAAAACAGAAAGCAGCAGAGATTCAGCGGTCGGTTCACCACTTCAGAGGCGACGTTGACACTGTTGTATTGTGTTTTACTGTATGTTAATATACTGATGTACTGAATTTCCCCAAATACCTCTGGCAAAGAAATCAACTACCACAACTGCATATTGGTTAATCAGTAATTCACTGATACATTAGAATGATGTGTTACAGTAAGGTAAATGTAATTTTAAGAAGCACAACATACACTGAAGTCCTGTATGAGGAAGGCTTCTTCAAATTGCTTTTTCTGCATCTTCCCTGGTCCAAGTACAGTAGAAACCGCCTGGTGGAGAAATAACTCATATGTCAGCATAACATTATAACACTGCTTCTTTCCTCATCAGTGTAAAAAAACACTATTTTTTTTATTTTTTTTGCGGAAAAAAATAAAACTTAAAATTGAGCTTCTTCAAGATGTGTGTTTTTAACATTATCAGATCTTATCACAACCCTACATCATGTCACTACATAATAATAACTAGGTTAATTATATTTTTAACTAGTTTGCAAGAACCTGGTTCTAATTTCTGAATCTGGATCTTGATTAGCTGTTGCATGCACCTTCGCAATTTCCTCCATTGTGTTCCTGGAAAAGTCCACAGCTAGCAGGTAATATGGCCTGGGCTGATGTTCAATCACATTCTGAACCACACTGGAACACACAGACAAAAATCATGTTTAGAAAACATTTTCATTCTCAGGTTTCATCAGGTAAGCGCTCTGTACATTCAGTTAAGCTATCAATGTTCCAGTTTCTTTAACTCAACAGAGGATCCATATTCAATGAATGTCAAAGGCAGGTGTTTAAAATACAGTGGTATGCAAAAGTTTGGGCACCCCTCTAAGATTTCATAATAATTTGCTCTAACTTTATAAAAGACGATCACAGCAACAAGATTTTATTTCCTACAGAGATGTAGACATTTGAGTGTTTTCCAGACCAAAATTCTTAGAGTATCATTACAAAGTTTTATTATAATAAATTAAAATGTAAAAAATGGTATGTGCAAAAGTTTGGGCACCCTTTTAATCACATTGATTTCAAGACCTGTAGGGATTTGTAGCTGACATGTTGCAGCCCAAAACTGCTTTGATTAGCTTGTGACACCTTCAATTACAAAGACAGGTGAAACCAATCATGAAAAAGGCAATTGCTGGCTGTGCTTGTCCTAGGCTCCTGGCAACATGGGGGCATCGAAACATCTCTCCACTGACCAAGAAACTAAGATAATTCATTATCATGAATTAGGAGAAGGGTACAAGAAATTATCAAGAAGGTTTGGGATGTCTATTTCCACAGTCAGAAATGTGGTGCAGAAATGGAAGGCCAGAAGAACAGTCCTTGTGAAGGAAAGATGTGGAAGGCCAAAAAAAATACTGGAAAGACACAGACAAAGCCACAGACCACCTCCAGAGAACTACAAGAACATCTGGCTACTGATGGTGTAGTTGTTCATCGTTCCACAATCCAGCGCACTTTGCACCAGGAAGAGCTCTTTGGAAGGCGGATGCGCAAAAAGCCTTTCCTGAGTGTTCGTCACAAGAAGAGTCGCATGAGGTATGCAAAAGCACATCTGGACAAGCCAGAAGCATTTTGGAAAGAAATACTGTGGTCAGATGAGACTAAGATGGAGTTATTTGTTTAGAACAAGAGGAGGTATGCATGGCGAAAAAAACACACTGAATTCCATGAGAAGAACTTATTGCCTACTGTGAAATATGGTGGAGGGTCCATCATGTTATGGGGCTGTGTGGCTAGCACAGGGACAGGAAACCTTGTTAAAGTTGACGGCCATATGAATTCCTCTCAGTATCAGCAGATTCTTGACAAGAATGTTCAAGAATCTGTCACAAAGTTGAAGCTACGCTGGGGTTGGATTTTTCAGCAGGACAATGATCCCAAGCACTGTTCAAAATCCACCAAGGAATTCATGCAGAAGCACAAGTACAATCTTCTGGAATGGCCATCCCAGTCCCCAGACCTTAACATCATTGAAAATGGATGGATTGATTTGAAGCAGGCTGTTTACGCATGGAAGCCAAGAAACCTGACTGAACTGGAGTCGTTTTGTATGGAGGGATGGGGCAAGTACCACCTGCCAGACTTCAGGGACTTGTCAGTGGCTATAGGAGGCATCTACAGGCTGTTCTTGCAGCAAAAGGAGGGTCTATTAAATATTAATGGAATTATTCTTTGGGGTACCCAAATTTATGCACATGCCTATTTTTGTTTAAATATACATTAAAATGTTTCTGTTTCCATAAGGTATAACATTTGTTAAAATAAAGTTGCTGCTTCAAACTGATGCAATGATTTTCCTAAGGGGTGCCCAAACTTTTGCATACCACTGTAAAAACATTTACAGTGAGTCCAACCTTGCTAGGTCTTTGATGTGAATCGTGGGGACAACATTCTTGCCGTCTCCAAAGATAGGTATTGCATGCCCGAGCCATGATTTCTGAAATATAGATCACTAATATTAGTTACACATATTGAGAAAATCCACATTGTCACAATTTGTGATGGTAATGTTAGTCCATCTAACATGTATACATGAGTCTGGTAGCACTCCATATAGGTAGGTATTTGATTATGGGTAAGAATCCAAACCTAAGCAAATAGATTGATTTTTCCAAAAAAATATGGTAACCACAAAACTGATGTTAATTCATCAACAAAATGAATTTGTCAAGAAAAAATGTATTTCATTTTTTCACTGAATAACAACAGATGGTAAACTGTACAAATGAGTTACTCACCTAAAGGAATGATGAAGAGAATGTATTGACAGCCAAAGCAATAATCCATAACTGTCTTGAAATGTTACCTTAAAAAAGTAGTGGAAAATCTGTTCCCCCATCCCATACTGAAGTCCTGACGCCACCACATATGTGGAGAACAGCGTTCTGTTCTGAAAGCAACAAATATGCAACATTGTCATACCTCTCAAGCACTTCTGTTTTCAACAAAAAACATAAAAAAAGGTTTACTCACAGTTTTGCCCATTTTGACTACTCTCTTTTCCAAGTCAATGTGCTGCTTGAAGTAGAAATGAGGTCTTCTGCTTGGAAAATTCTCATCAGTGAAAGGAAGCTCTGGATCATCCTGTTATACAACACAGACCGTAACAGATTTCTATAAACAACAAAAGGCACCATGCATAGACATAAACAGAACGGTTGATGAGCAAACAGATCTGTAACTTTGGAAAAATAATTATCATTTGGGGTTAGTTAAAATAATTACAGTAGCTAAAATGACTTTCAGCCACTAAAAAAAACTTCGAGTAGTTGTATTTTTTTAATATATTCTTAGCTTTCACAACATTTAAAAATATAGTGTGGACTTTTGATATTATCAAGTACAGGTTTCAAGTCAGTATTGAGTTGACCTATGGGTCTCTGTGGACAGGTTTATCACGTTTGCTGCATATTTTCACACTCTGCTCCACAAAGCTGTGTTTATGATGACATAAAGTGCTGGGTATACATAATAGCATAATTAATTTCCACCATTATTAATTTAAATAAAGAATAATCATCAACAAATACTACATATTTGTACTTCTAAAACATTTACAGACAGCTCTGATAACAAATGTATTTAATTTTAAAAACAAAAACATTGTCATATGGAAAAACTTGTTGAAAAGTTGACAGTGTGAAGAGTCAAGGTTAATGTAAACTCCAAACTTCATATACATTTGTGTTTCATCACACATTTTATTTTGATTTACACCATGGCATGTCATATGCCTGGAAATAAAAACACTATTTCAAAAATAAAACAAAATATGTTTTGTTCATATGCCAGCATTAAAAGTGTATATGACATGGAGTCCTACAGAAGAAAAATATTCCAGTTATGTAAGCCTAAAGTGCATGTGTCCACTTACAGGATCAGCTGGCTTGCTGCAGGCCCAGGTCATCACAGTGGAAACAAGAATAAACATCTTTGGGGTAGAGAAAGTGTCCATTTGATTGTGGAGAGCTGTAAATAAAACACAACACAAGACACAAGAAGAGACACGTTACCTTGTGTGTGTGTGTGTGAATATATATACGTACACTATATTACCAAAAGTATTCGCTCACCTGCCTTTACTCATTCTATGAACTGAAGTGCCATCCCATTCCTAACTCATAGAATTCAATATGATGTCGGTCCACCTTTTGCAGCTATTACAGCTTCAACTCTTCTGGGAAGACTGTCCACAAGGTTGAGGAGAGTGTTTATAGGAATTTTTGACCATTCTTCCAAAAGCGCATTGGTGAGGTCACACACTGATGTTGGTCGAGAAGGCCTGGCTCTCAGTCTCCGCTCTAATTCATCCCAAAGGTGTTCTATCGGGTTCAGGTCAGGACTCTGTGCAGGCCAGTCAAGTTCATCCACACCAGACTCTGTCATCCACGTCTTTATGGACCTTGCTTTGTGCACTGGTGCACAGTCATGTTGGAAGAGGAAGGGGCCCGCTCCAAACTGTTCCCACAAGGTTGGGAGCATGGAATTGTCCAAAATGTTTTGGTATCCTGAAGCATTCAATGTTCCTTTCACTGGAACTAAGGGGCCAAGCCCAGCTCCTGAAAAACAACCCCATACCATAATTCCTCCTCCACCAAATTTCACAGTTGGCACAATGCAATCTGAAATGTACCGTTCTCCTGGCAACCTCCAAACCCAGACTCGTCCATCAGATTGCCAGATGGAAAAGCGTGATTCATCACTCCAGAGAACGCGTCTCCACTGCTCTAGAGGCCAGTGGCGGCGTGCTTTACACCATTGCATCCGACGCCTTGCATTGCACTTGGTGATGTGTGGCTTGGCTGCAGCTGCTCGGCCATGGAAACCCATTCCATGAAGCTCTCTGCGTACTGTACTTGGGCTAATCTGAAGGTCACATGAAGTTTGTAGCTCTGTAGCAATTGACTGTGCAGAAAGTCGGCGACCTCTTTGCACTATGCGCTTCAGCATCCGCTGACCCCTCTCCGTCACTTTACGTGGCCTACCACTTCGTGGCTGAGTTGCTGTTGTTCCCAAACGCTTCCATTTTGTTATAATAGAGCTGACAGTTGACTGTGGAATATTTAGGAGCGAGGAAATTTCACGACTGGATTTGTTGCACAAGTGGCATCCTATGACAGTTCCACGCTGGAATTCACTGAGCTCCTGAGAGCGGCCCATTCTTTCACAAATGTCTTGTTTCACAGTCTGCATGCCTGAGTGCTTGAATTTATACACCTGGGGCCAGGCCAAGTGATTAGAACACCTGATTCTGATCATTTGAATGGGTGAGCGAATACTTTTGGTAATATAGTGTATGTGTATACATATATGGGGGAGTGTGTGTGGGTGTGTGTGTGTGTGTGTGTGTGTGAGAAAGAGAGAGAGAGACAGGGTATAACCATAACAGCATCAGGGAGTTTCAACATGGCAGTGAATGCACTAAAAGAAAAAGCTCGAAGAGCTCTTTACGCAATTAAGAGAAAATTTTATCATTTCCATATTCCAATAAAAATTTGGCTGAAAATATTTGATAGTGTCATCCAGCCCATTGCGCTGTACGGTAGTGAAGTATGGGGTCCACTCAGTCATCAGAGCTTTACCCGTTGGGACAAACATCCAACAGAATCTCTACATGCAGAATTCTGCAGATACATTTTACACGTACACAGAAACACACCAACAAATGCATGTAGAGCAGAATTAGGCAGATACCCACTGATAATCAACGTTCAGAAGAGAACGCTCAACTTTTTTAACCACCTGAAATCCAGTCCCAGGGACACCCTCCAAACCCAAGAGCTGAGCCCAGAAAAGAGTCCTCTATGTCAGTTGGTACTGAGGCTAACTGCCCCCTCTCAGAAAAACTCTGAGCAGCCTCACAACAACACTGCTCTACAAACAGAAATCAGGGTAAAGCAAATTATAGCACAATATAAAGCTATAAAGCTATCTGGACCATTGGGAAGAAACAACTAAAAGCCAAAGTAGATTGTAATGTTATCTTGCCCTTAAAAGAGATTATGAATTAGCAGAATATCTCTCTACTGTCAGAGATAGAAAGCAGAGACATATCCTAACCAAGTACAGGCTCAGTGACCACAAACTGGCAATCCAAACAGGAAGGCACAAAAAATCATGGCAACCAAAAGAAAACAGAACATGTGGTCACTGTTCGACAGGTGAGGTTGAGACGGAGATGCACTTTCTCCTACAATGTACAAAATTAAATGACACAAGAGAAATTTATTGGAACAAGTTCAGCTCTTTGGTTCCAGGTTTCAAAGAGCTGGACGACCTCTCCAAATTAAAAATACTCCTCGGAGAAGGAGAGCGGGCACACCTTGCTGCCCAGTATGTGTTAACATGCCACACCCTGAGAGACAGTGAGTGATCGAGGCACACACACACACTGTATATAATTAATAGAATGTTCATAATGTATATATCTAATTCATTGTATTGTATTTTGATTTGCTTTGGCAATATTGTTTGCTTTCATGCCAATAAAGCCCACTTTGAATTTGAATTTGGGAGAGAGAGAGAGAGAGAGAGAGAGAGAGAGAGAGAGAGAGAGAGAGAGAAACAACACAAACAAAACAAAATGTGCTTCATGTTTGAAATTCATTAAAGCAGCTATTCTGCCTTGATAGGAGTTTTGCATACTATTTGATGTGAATATTGTGTCAAATAAAAGGAGGACTGTTTACCTGAAACAGCCCAGAGTGCTTCTTCCACCTGATCAGCATGTTGGGTAATGTTGTAGAGAACAGCATCACAGTCCATCAGTTTTGAAAGCAGCTCCGTCCTGTCCGGTTGCTAGCAAACAATGAAGGTACATCCCGTTTTAAAATCGTTTAAATTGTCCCCTAAGCTTATTTGTCAGTACACCACTTCGTAGGGCGCCGCTGTTGATAACTGTACTTACAAAATAGCTCTCCAGAACATAAGGTCTGCCCGCGTTAGTTCGATCAGTAACTGTTCCAACTATCTGAAAAGCTCCTGCTGCGCCGTGGTTTGATACAGCCTCGCCCTCCATCACTTTCTCGCTGTCGGCAGGTGCTCCAGCCACACATTGACACAAGAGCTGCAAACAAGATACATTAGCTAACATCGAACTTACTGACCAAACCTGGAAACTACCACCAGCGCGTTCTAGCGAGCCAACCTTCAAGCTTTGACAAGAAAGTCCAACTACCACTCAGACTTCCAAAAGTGTAACATTACCTTGGCAATGCATTCTGATGCATATGAGTCTGTGTGGTTTATAAAAACTCTTTTAGGCGACCGTTTAACTTTCTCTGTTTCCGCCATGTTCAGCTTGTGTTGTTGGTGTCCCGTTGCCATGGAAACACGGTCTATGCTCGCGACCCATGGCGCGTTCTCGGCATAAAATGCAGTTTAAAACAGTCGCTTCAGATTCAGTTGGTGGACTATTCCGTCCAATATCCATCATATAAAACGTTATAAACCTAGATCTTCCATATTCCGAATGAGTAAATAAACCCTACACTTGCAGTGTTCATCCATGGTCATTATTTATTCAGATACTGTAGTAAACAAGTCAACAGTGCATCAAACTGCGCCATTTTTAAATTCATGAGTGCGTTTTCTCTTAAAACAGCTCATGATGCTGGAATAACATTACAGGTTATTTGATTCATGATTTAGTAAAATATAAATTTTATTTCCTCATTACATTCACCGTCAAGGCAGGCACACTCGCGAATTTAAATCAATAAATCAATCAAAGAATTCAAAGCCAAAAATACAAAACATACAAAAACACAAAGTAATTTACAAATATTTAAAACAGAAAAGAATGCAATTCATTATGTTACATTGGTCTCCTCTTGTTCCCTTATTGTGTGCATATTGCTTATATAACTGTCAAAGAAAGAAAAAAAATCAAATCTGTGTTTAGAAAGGTCAAGTGTTAATCCAGTGCCTTAATCAAGTCAGTAAAAAAATCAACAAAATTCACAGCATAGTGTATCACTGTTATAAAGTTAAATCATTACTCTGCCACAATAGCAAAGTTATCAAACTGGGCCAGTTCAAACGCATTCGTTCCTATAGCAGCCCAGCCATTCTTTGGTGTCAGTACCACAGCATTCTTCCACAGTGGGTATCCATTCAGCGAGCCTGATGCATACTGGCCCTATAGAAGACAGAGATCACAATGATACATTTTACAGCATACGTTACACTAGTCCACTTTATTAGATACAGTTTCACTCTTCATCGACTTCCTGCTTGCTGATCAGTCAAACAGATGTGATGACAAAATGGCGTGTTACAAGATTTGTTTTCTGATAAGACTTAGTCTGGCTACATCAGGCGAGTCTTTTTAGGTTAGCACGTGATTACACTGTAACCCAGGTCTGCACCTAGTCACTGCAGGGACAGAATGAAGCCCCAAAAAGCAGCAGGTAGCTTGTCCTCTGGATGGACACAGAGGGGCAATAGACATAACAATAGAAGTAAATCTTCACACAAAAGTCAACACTGAACTGATGATTATGTTTATTGTTAATTTGATCACTGATTACAATACCACTTGACTCTACTGATTATAAAGCTGCAGATCAAAACAATGGGGCAAAGCCTTCACTGTCTAAATACCTGAAATAATCTAGAACTCTGGGGCCCATTTGTACACCACATCTCAGTGTAATATTTGTATCATTGCCTGGAATGTGAACTGAAGGGATTCAGTTCAAGTCAAGCATTCAGCATTCAGTCAAGCTGCTTCATTAATCAATGTGAAAATTGATAACAAGCACAATGAGTGAATCACTAAAATGAAAAAACGCCCCTCCAAACATTCGTAAGTCCCCACTTACCTTTACAGTGAGTGATAAGGTGTACCATTTATATGCCCGGGTACCAGACAATCCCTCTGCCAGTACCATCTGTCCAGCTGCAAAACAAGAGGGAAATTAGTTGTTATTTTATTTCCATTTCCTGTAGTAAAATGTGAAGAAGCAAGGAATGATCATACTGACCAAGATCGTTAGTAATTTTGTAGGTGCCATTGGCAAACACCCAGAAGAAGACTCCTTTTGCACCACGGACTGACTCGCCTCCCTTATCCACTCTGGCTGCTATAAACACACCACCGTTCTTAACATTCTCCATGAAGATATCACATGTAACTGTCAGGTTCTGCCTGTAACACAACAACATAACACACAAAGATTAGGCAGGGTCCTGGACATCTGAATTGCCACCTTTGCAGTGTTTTACTGTACGCAGGCCACCAACTAAAAACACTCTCTAACCACTGATAGTCTCCTATGACGCTGATAGTCTGGTCAGAATCCGCCACCCATGTGATGGGTCTCTGGGTCAGAACCTGTCGAAAGGTGAAGACGTGTGGTCCAGGGTCAGTGAGGTTGATGTAGTACTCAAACACCCCTGTCTGGTCAGCAAAGTTTGGAGCCTCTGAGAAAGGAGGGTTTCCTACAGGTGTCAATACACATGAGAAGCAGCAGTATTAAGGATTGTTATCCATTGCCCTCTTTAGATTATTATTAATCTCAGACCAATTTAGGCACTTTAAAATGTGGGCTTGTTGTAATAAATATCTAAGAATTGTATTGCTAATTGTGAAGTGTAATCCAAGTAGTTTATAACAATTCTTTTTTAAATAAAGACTATCAAAATGATTTCTCTTGAAATATCTCCATTGTATTCCATGGTTGAGTGTATGTTGTACTTACGAACGTTAAAGTCATCCTTGTATACTTTAGGAAACGGAGCTGAGGGAGGTGGGTCAGGGTAGCTGCCTTTTGTTCCTGTGGTAATTGTGGTGAGTGTGTAAACCTCATCTTCATCCAGATTTAGGGTAAATGATCCATCAACAACCTAAAATGAACATAAACATAAAAATAGGTGAAATTGTTGTTTGCTGCTAGGGTATCATTGAAGATACATCTCTCTTCAGTTTATACACTTCTGAAGAGTCCCTTTACCTTTAGTGTAGTTAGTTTCTCAAAGTAGGAGGGTTTTTTCGTCTTGAAGTTAAACTGTGACCGCCATACTTGGAGTTCATTGATAAAGGCCTAGGAAGAAAAGTGAAACCTTGGTTAAGATAACAGTATCACTTACCAACTATAGAAGAGAGATAAACTCATATGAACTTACAAAAGATCCCTTCAACTGGAAAGTTGCATTCTGGGATGTCACATTGAAGGCAGGGAGTGGAGGTCTTACGCAGATTGAATGATCATGAGTCTGTAAAGGAAACAGTTAGTGAACATTCATTCTGTGTTGCACTATGGGCAACAACATGCCATTTCTATGAATGTCAGTGTTTGTACCACAAATTATATACGAAGCATTTAAAAATCTGAGAGGTAAACATGGGAAACTGAAGCTCACAGATGCATTTCTGTCAAAACAAATCACATAGCCTATATAGAAAAAAAAAAACCATTACAGAAAGAAAGAAAGATAGAAATGTACAAAATATAAGACTTGCCATGGTTTCAATGACAAGAGTAAGGTTTCCTTTCCCATCAGTCAGGCTTACGTAACTTCCACCCTGTGCCAGATGTCCAAAAGTCTCTAGGTAAGTCCATCCTGGCTGGGTAAACTGTGTAGTGTGGGCTACAAGGAAACCAAAATTGTATATTATTGTATATAATAAATCATCAGAAATGACAATGACATGACAACCAAGTCATTTTCAATTTAAAGCACTTAAAATAGCACTTGGTTACATATTCCATATACATATTACATTCAAATTTTAAGAGTAAATCAAATCACTAGATCAATCAATAGGTCCACTTCCCTGAATAAATCTTCTTATCTGTTCAGGTCAAATATTTCTCCCATCCCATACAACAACACAAAGTCCAGCTGTGTATGTGTAAAAATCCAAATCATTCACATAACAGACGTCCATCATTATACAACACATAGACCAAATAAGCAGCAGAAGATACAAAATAACAAAAACAAAACACTTCATATAAAATACTAACTGCATTATTCCCCTTAATGAATAATTAACTTAAGGACAGTCAAATCTTCTGCAGTATCCCGGTATATTTAATTAGAAGAAACAAAGGAGCGCCTGTCACTGGAATTTCAGTCACTAAAACATTTAAGTTGCGTAATGTTATAATGTATATAAAGATCAACACCATGAGATGCCATTCATTCAAACACCATTAATGAATGACAGGAATTAACTCTGGCAAAATATCAAGCCTCTGAACAAAGTCATATGACAGGGAGTGGGCAGTAAAAGCTATATTACATGTGACCTTGGGACTACAAATGACATCCAACTAAAGTCCAGTGTTGGCAGATAAGGCCATTTTGCGCCCAAGTGGGGCATTTTTTAATTTTATTTTGAAAGTTAAAATAGAGTTAAGCAGGCAGACGGTAACTTGGCTTGCTTGGGATCATTTTGGTGTTTTTTTTTCACATTATTATTTTAATGTGGATCTGAAACTAATTCTGTTCAAAGAGGAAGATGCCTATTGTATTACCAGTCTTTCTGTTCACATGACAAGCAGAAGTCTGATATGTTCAGTTCTGTTTTACTAGTTGATACTGTTGCTGTGGTTGTAGAGCGTGTTTTAATGCTAATATGTAGCAAGACGTTGCATATTGCTGCTGCTGCTGTGTGATTATGCTTAAAATACAACATCAAACACCTCTAAAACATTTTGAGTGGTTTTACAAGCGAATTGCTGGTTCTTGAAAAGCTTTTGTGTTTGAAACCATCAGCTGTATTTAATAAAGCAGTTAACGGAATTAGTAAAAAATAAATAAATAAATAAATCAGTCCCCAGTTTAATAACTCTGGGTTAATAAGCAACAGATTTGTCCCAAAGACCTTCGTTATTCTGCATTCTTATCAAATGTGTCTCATAGCAACAGAAATGGCCTCTCTAATTAGCACAATATCTGTCTCTATGTGCAGGATGTAATGCAGACCTGTGATCCAGATTGGAGACTCAACCACATAGTTGCCACTCCAGGGCTCCTCAGCAGTCATCAGCCCATCTCTGCCAAATGGCAGATTGTCATAATAGCTGGCCACCAGGTTCCAGGAGATGGTGCTGAAGGAATAGTTAGGATTTTTATTTGTTTGGACTTGTTTACCCTTTCACATTTTATAGTCACTAAAATAATTAATACAGAGTGTAAAGTAGTAGTAGTGTTATTTTATTCTCCAACTCTCCAACTTAATGTCACAATCTCAAGAAATGTTGCCACAAAGTATTGTCTACTTACGCAGTCATGCGTCCATTGACATAATTCTGGTTGAGGATGCGGGCCCAGCAGCCTCCTCCCACATCATCGTTGAAGGTGCTGTAGTCCTCTGATGCCCACAGCTTCTTCTGCGTCTCCAGGGCTTCCGTCACTGTTTTGGTGCCAGGGTAGTGAGCCCTGATTGTCACACACACACACACAACATACAATGTAAGGATTCATTTTTAAGAAGAATCTGAGCTCAGATAATTATTTCAGTATTATTTTATTAATATAGAGGAAGAGATCTGTAGATTGACCAGAAGCAGCAACTTAATAAAACAAGAGCACAAATACAGTACTAATAAATCAACGATAATTAAATTTACCACTACAGTTTTACTCTTTAGTCAAACAAAATAGAAGTGGATCACCAGTTATTGTATTGTTCTTTAGTTATTGTGAAAACCAGAAGCAACTAGACAAAGACAAGTCTAAGACACCATATGCTGTAAGTTTTAAATCATCCAGCTGTAGCCATAAGGAAATAGGACTGGTGCTTCACCAGTAGCTTAAATGCTATGACCAAATAGAATAAAAGATCATTTTCACTCACAACTTGGACATGCAGTCATTATTATTGTTAGTAAAGTTAATATCACATACAATACAACACAACTAATTTCTCAGAGCTTTTACAGAAGATAAAATACTCAATGCATCCATGTATCACCTGTTAACCTGCCCACATTTTTCTGGCATCAAGTTATCTGACAACAGGTGGAAGTCAAAAGGAAGTGGAAACAGACGTTGCGCATGCAAACACCACGCACAAAGGAGGATCCTACCCTATCACGTCTACAGCTCTGCTGAGCTCAGGGTCTAGCAGCATAGACACAGTAATTGGCTCCCACATGTTGTCACTGGCTATGATCCTGACGCTCTCCAGACCACTCTTATCCAAAGTGTACCGCAGCAGCTGGTATAGCCAGTCATACAGGGAAATGGAGAGCAGAGAAGACAAGGATTCACAGCTGGGACAGTTGGCTTGAAAACTTTTGCTGCTACCATGTAAAACTATTTTTAGGCACTCAGATGCAGGCAAGGTGCAGGCATGATGGGTGCAACACTTCATGTGCCTCTCTTCTTGATGTGATGGTCACCCACTATCCTTCCAGTTTTTAATAATGTGTTGGACAGTTCTTAACCCAATTTTAGTAGTTTCTCCAATCTCCTTAGATGTTTTCTCTGCTTGATGCATGCCAATGATTAGACCCTTCTCAGCAGAAGAAGACTAACTAACTAATCTTTACCACGACCACAGGATGTCTTTCGACATGGTTGTTTAAGAAAGGAGAAGCTACTCATTGCATCAGTTGAAGTTAAATAACTTGTTATCAGCTGAAAGATAATCCCCCATGCAGTAATTATCCAATAGGAGGCTCATACGTATTTGCTTAGTGAAATCCAGGTGGCGACTCTTTTTTAGCCAGGCAGTGTATATCAAGCAAACACTGAAGCTTTAGAATTCATTTAATCATTCATTTTTTCAGTGTTTCCACAGACTACTGAGAGTGATGTCTGGGTCATTAGTTGTACAAAGCTTAACTATTTTCAGATGATTTCACATTTGGTGGTTTGCAAGTTATCAGAGACTTAAGGGAAGTTCATGTAAGTAAGTCTATGAAATTTATAAAAAGAAAAACAGGAAACAAAACCAAAACACTGACCTGAAATAGTTCGGAACACTGCTTTAATTTATTTTACTGATTGACGCAATACAGCAGTACACCTATACCTACCTATATTCTTTTTGACATAACGTTAATTGTTTTGTGCCCAATATCATTTTTTGACAATACCATTTTATTAAGGAATTCTGGATCATTTATTCGAAAGAAGATGAACCAGATACAATACTTTTCTTGAATTTCCCCTGGGATTGAATTTCCCCTGGGATTAATAAAGTATCTATCTATCTATCTATCTATCTATCTTTCATAGCCCTGGTGATCACTAGATGTTTGTTTTTTTTGTTTTTTTTGTTTGTTTTTTTGTTTGTTTTTTTTTAATAAATGGTATTGATCACAGCAGCTTGAAAACCAACCAATATGTTTTACATGATGGCAGCAATACTCAGTTAATCCTGTTTAGTCGTGCTTAACGCTCTCCTGTGCCCACATGCACATTCTACATGAAAGCATGGACATATCCAGCATATCAAGTTAGTTTATGATTAAACCGCAGTTCCACCAGAACAACAGCCACAAACATTAAGCTCAGCAGTTCAGAGAGAGGGAGGGATCAGCAGAAAACCCAAACGCAGCTGACATTTCACCATCAGTGCGTCACGTGTTCAGTCAATCCGTTTTCAATGGACAAATCATCCTTCAGTAAATTCACATTAATGGTGAAAGGGATGCTTTTACATTGTGACTGGTGTGCCATCTTGCCAAATGAATGGTTTCGCAGTAAGAGTTTTAAATGTGTAATTTTGTGCCACTACAGAGTGTCAACTGTACTTACCCAATCACCTCAACAGAATCATAAAGATACGGGTCAATGATCATAGAATTAGTGATGCTCCAATCGCCGTCTGCTGCGATGATGCCAACACCAGTTAGACCAACTTTATCCAGCATGTTCCGGAGCACCTTGGCAACAAAGACATGCTCTCAGGAACCCAGCTAGAACGTCACAATCATCTCAGGTGCTGAGAGTCACACTGCATCACTCAGTGGGACACATCTCAATGTTAGTGGCTGTTATTCTTCAATTTACAGCTAAAGCTAAACTTACCCACTATGCAATTCAATTAAGTCAATAAAAAAGGATGTTTGGGTTACCTTGATGTACTTGATGTTGAAGTTTCTCTCATTCCAAATCTAAACAGATAACAAATAAATAAATAAAGGGTTTAAGAGCAAACCTTTCCAGATGCATTTGTAATTTCCTGCATACACACATTTATCAGTCCAGGAAGGTAACAATGCTAACATTAACCAAATCAATCTTAAATTGATCCTGGAAAGTGAGTGTGAGCAAATCTGAGATAAGTATGCAAGGTTAAATATGAACTACAAGGTTGTTCTGTAAAAATGTGACGTTTATTACATATAGCTTTTTTAATAGATTTACTGCTAACCTTTGCTTAAGCTGTCAGGTTGCTTTTTGTTGATGTCATTGTGGTTCCAGATGGCAGCAATTCATTTCAAGTACCATTGGGAAGAAAGGTAAAAACTACATCCCCCACAGCAGGATTTCATTTTAAACAAATTCTGACATTACTTTTTAACTAAAACTTTTACACATCACATGTGTCACAACAGACTCAGAGAATGGACATGGTCCTTCTGAGGGTGTCCTGTCCTGTCTGGCAATGTTGTTAGTGGGGGCGTTTGGATCCTATGGGTTGAGGAGAGGGACCTCTGTGCATGTGTGTGTCTGTGTCAGGCTGCATCCTGCTGGGGATGGCTGCAGCCATCAAGCAGTGTCAGGTCCTAAAGTTTAATTCTACTCCTACCAAAGTCTAATAAACCAAATATCTTTCAATTTCTCTTTCAAAGCTCAGCATTGGATGTTGGATGTTCTTATTATAGTATAACAACAGCATATAATGATAACAGTACTGCAAACAGATACACACTTACTACATATTTTACCTATAGTTGAACATACGGACACACTATTGAAGGCGTCAGATTAATTTTAAATTCCACGTAGAAAAAATACACACCCCAACATACTGAATGTCCAGGTCATGGTACTGCTTGGCACCAAGGATCCAGTTCACTACATAAGTTGCAGTAATATCTGGAAAGTCATAGGGCCAGTTCTCACCACGGCCCACCCAACCAGGGAACGCCCAGGGCAAACCTGCATGAAAACACATGAGAAACAAAAGACCAAGATGAAGATGCTTTGTGTATTACCAAGTACATGATGTCAACAACAACGACAGGACCACTTTTTACTGACTCCTATTAACACCTAATACACACGTGTTAAGACTTGCTGCAGTTGAGCGACTATAGTCTACCAAGTATTTGTACTTAAACCTGTACCATGACATTTGTTAAACCTGTCAAGCCAGATGGTTTCAAAACACTTTTAGCATGTGCTTGCATTCAAATAAGCCTATATAGCACAACAGAGCCAAAGTTCTTAATATGCATGTAGAGGAGTAAAGAAAACTTTTTTTTTTAAATCATAAATAGATGATTGATACTACATCAACAAAACTTTGTCAGACCTTCCTGGAATTTAGAGCAGAGGAAGAGTTGGCAGTGCTTACCAATGAGTGTGATGTTAGGGTTCCTCTTCTTGGCTTCTTTCATAAGCCACCACTCATAGCCTCGGAAGTAATTCTCATCATTCTCATAGTGCATGTGGGACGGCTCTGTTCCATCTGTAAAGTTAACAGTTCAATGTGACAGTGACCACATGCTGAGACGCCACAGAAGAAACAGTTTATTTACAATCCCTGTGGTTCCAAACATGGCCCTGTTGTAAAATTGTAATGTAATAAAATTTTTGGTTGTTTTTGATAAAAATATTACTAACAACATCATGTGACATTTTTTCAAACTTAAGATCTTTAAATGTGCTAGATATGACTCACCAGTAGTTTGAGCGTCCCCTCCGATCTCCACCTTCAGTATGTGCAAAGAGGCTCCGAAATTTGGCTGAAGACAGCAAAAAACATAGAAATAACTGTCAGTTTCGCGGAGTTTAAACAGACGTGTATGCATAAATTGCACCATACCTTAAAAAGGTAGTCTAATATCTGGCTGCGGTAGGGCTCGGCATAATTGATCAGTAACCGAGATGTGGCCTACACAAAACAGGGGACAAAAAATTACTTATGTGACATTAAAAGGACAGCTTCATAATCTAAACAGATACACATATAGCTAGCTAGCCTCATTGACATGACCGTACCAGGAAGTATAAACACAGTGACTGAACTCACCCCTCCACCGCTCAAACCTCCAATTCCGTCAAAAACTCTCCCCAGGCCTCCTTTATCGTTCAGCACATAAGTCTGAGAGGAGCAGAAGTTAAAGAACAAGCAGAAAGTAGACAAAATCAACACCGAGACACGACAGTCCATCCTGCTACAGAACCGGCTAAAGGACGCTGCGCGAGATTGTTGTATGCGCGCTCACGCCATATATATGTCACATGACAGCACTGCTGAGCAGTCATGTGCTTTCAAGACACAACCCACCTCTCGAGACTGTAGAAAAGGATTGGAGCAGCCAGCCAGCCAGCAACAGCAGTTTCGTTTGAGAAATTCATACGTGTTTTTCTTTCTTTTATTTTGTACCCTGATAACCCCTTTGTTGCCTCCAGGGAGCATACTTGTCAGTATATAGGTATATATTAGGATAATATTATGGTGATTTTTAATGGTTTACCTTGAAACAACACTGATTTTAATATTTTAATTTGGTGATATGATAATTTCGTTAAATTTGAATTCCACAATGGCACAATGTTACCTGAGCGCAACAGCTGGACACAAATTGTAACAGATCCAATGCAGAATATGTAAAAAATAAATAAAAATTAAAGAGACTTTGTAATGGAACCTTTAATGCTTATTCTCAGCTTTGACAACAGTAGATCACCCAAATTATTAATTTAGTCAGATTCATTTATTCATGAAAACAAAACTGCATGAAGTGTGGCTGCTTCTCATTGAGGAGGTATTGTTCATAACTTTGTTTCATTGTTTCATGCAGTTTCTGTATGTGTCCATGTGTCTGTGAGTGTTTACACTGACTGATAATATTCATTGTTCCTGTACAGGTGAAAACCTACATTTTTACCTACAAATTTACCTATAGCCTATGTTGTATTTTAAACAAATGGCCCAAGCAAGTCAACATTTAAGCCCAGAAGGCAAACACAGTTCTAACAAGCAAACCCTTGAGCCATAGGAAGGATTCTTGTTGGCCATGTTGCTGAGAGATGAGGTTCATGCACTCAACTAAACCCTGTCAGTTGGGTTTTCCCTGAGAGGTCATCCCATTGCATTCTGAAAGCTATTACAGAACAAAGATGGCTCACCAGTACACATGCACACCGTGTTGCATGATTCAGTGAGCTGTACTGAAGAGTTCTACACACTGACAATGATCACCTAGTGAGATTCATAGAAACAAAGATAGCATATGACAAAATTCAATATCTGGGTATGATGTTTATTAGTTTTCACTTTGATTATATACGTAACAATGAACTTGTTTTTACAGTCACCACCTTCAAATCTCAGCTCAAAACTTATTTATTCAGACAGGCCTACTCCATTCCATAGTCTCACTTCTATCTCCCATGCTATCTGTAATTTATTTGTATGTAACTATATGTTCCATTTTTGCTTGTGTGTACTTTCATTGTGTTATTTTGTGTATTTGAACTGTGTTTATTTTAACAATTTTGTACGGTGACCTTGAGTGTCGTGAAAGGCGCCTATAAATAAAATGCATTATTATTATTATTTATTGGAAACTCCCACAGACCTTAATCAGACTTGAGATTGCCAACTCATTTCCATGAAGTGCAATACATGACATGGTCACCAGGTGACACTGCTGTCCACCTAATCAAAGTTTGGATAGCAGACAGACTCAACTCTGTTTTTGTAGTGATTCTTGGTGTGATACATTATAGCCCTAAATAAAAGGAGGACAAACTGAGCCCTTTAAAGCCTTCCTTTGTAACAGGAATTCAAGCCACTTATGCTCATTTCAACTGTTCATTCTAAAAGCATAAATATTTATTCAGTGGCAAATTTAGCCACACATCTACATCAAATTCACAGGCTTCTGAACACTGAGAATGCCTAAAGTTCCTACTGCAGAATACACTTCTCCTGTTTCTTTGATTTTCCTGTTAAGTTCATTTCTCTCTCTGCTTCAGCCTCTAAGATGCTCCTTCTCTGCCGCTCCGCTGCCTTCTGTTCCTTAGCAAGTCTTCGTTTCTCCTTCTTTGAGGCCCTTTTGGCCTTTCTGAACATCTTTTTGGTGTAGTGACTCCCTCTGTTCTCCAGAGTTATGTTGATCATTTTCTCCATGAGCTGTCTGATTTGTTCCTGACTTTTTGTTTCATTGTTGAAAACATGATACCTGCCATTGTAAAACTGGATGAGCTCTTTGAGTTTGTCATTCTTCGAAATAAAGCTTTCAATAGTGTGTTTCTTTAGTTTGTCACCATGTGTGAACAGCACTAGTGAATATTTGGCCGCTTTCACCCCAAAAGTATTTTGAATCAGCTTGACAGTGTCTTCCCTCTCCTGAGTGAATCTGCCCAGCTGCAGAACCACCAGGAAGATGTGAGGACCAGGTGCAGAGAGCGAAATACATGTTTCAATCTTCTTTAACAGTTCTTCCTCATTGACACCAGTGTCAAACAGCCCCGGAGTGTCGATGATGGCGACCTTTCGACCGCAGACCTCTCCCTCAGCTCTTTTGCAGTCGACTGTACAGGAAGATGGGGATAGTTGCGACATGAACGCTTCCCGTCCCAATATGGTGTTTCCTGCTGCACTCTTCCCTTCACCTGTCTTTCCCACCAAAACGATACGGAGTTCATCACTCTTCCCTTTCTGAGCTCCTGCAGGGATAAAGCATAAGACCATCTTTTGGTTTTAGCTTTTGGTTCTTTTGCTTCTGGCACTGTACAATATACTTATTCAATTTACTGAACAATAGTGCATATTTGCAGTTATTAATTTTTACTGCAGGCATATGATGAAAACATACCACATACCAAAATTTGAACTTATAAAGTTATTTATTCTTATACAGTAACAGAGAATACATTTGTTTTGACAACATTTACAGACAATACCCACTGAGACACCTGTTAAACTCATTATGGGATACCTGCCGTTGGTCAGGAGTATCTTTTGTCAGGAGTATATGAATCAGAGGGAAATATGGCAAGTCTTCATTCAGGCCTTTGATTATGAATTTAATGTTTGTAAAGCCCTATATCTATAGATACAAGTGAGAACAAATGAGTTTTCAGGTCTATGAGCTTGATTTGAACTTCCATCCATTCCATTTGCATCAGTTCAGCATCTCATCTTAAGGGCAAATCATCAAATTTGATAATTTTTCCTTGACTCACGGTCTGATTAGAAATGACTCAAAGCTCTTTCTTGGCACTGTTACTTTAGTGCTTTCTCTAGGAGTTTCAGGAGCTGTGTGCTGAATCTGGACAGACATGGACGTAACTGAAATAAAACTGGTAGGGATTTTTTTTCCCCCACTTGTTCTGAAATTACATTATTGCTGCACAGCCTCCACATGTGCAGGAATGATGTGGAAGACAGCACAAACACAAATGAAACAAGTGCTGCGTTGTGCCATCACAAATCCTCACCTTCACAGGCTTAATGAAAAAAACTGTTTCTATTATGTTGCATAAATGTGTCCAGTTCAAGAATCTATTTAGAAACACATTTTTGTCAGTATTAAGTTGTATTAAGTTAAAAAAATATATAATTATAATTTAAAACTATACAAAGATGATTCTGTTGATTCACTCTGTCTAATAAAGACACAAATCATTTATTTTAGTATTTAAAAGTGAAAGTTAGATTAGACAACCTTCATTCCCATCAAATATCAACCAATGTCAATATTTAAGTTTGCATATTACATATCATAGTATCCTTATTGCACATGGCAGCCATCCGAGACTCTCACTGCTAAAGCACCAACAGCAGCTCCAACAGCTGCTCCAGCTGCAGCCCCGACTACCAAACCAATTGGACCTGCTGCAATTCCAAGTACCCCTCCGATGGCAGCACCACAGGCTGTTCCTATAACTATTGCCGGTGCACTAGTGAACTCATTCGATCTTTCAGCTTGAGCTCTGGCTTCCTTCTCATATCTTATGTACACACGGGTCTCCTCCTCGGGGCAGACCTTTTCTTTATATTTGGCTCGCAAAGCATCCAGCTCCTTCTGCCTCTGTGCTTTCATCTCTTTGAGGATTCGATCTTTCTCCTTTTGTATGGCCATCTCTGCTCTCATGAACATTTCGTTGGTATAGTAGGTTCCACCATTGACCATAATCATCTTATCAATTTTATCCAGGAGTTGCCTGGTTTGTTTAGGGTCTTTGATTTCATTGTTGAAGACGTGGTATCTATTGGAGCATGTTCGAATGATGGCCTTCAGGTCAGGACTATCTGAAATAAAACCCTCGATGGTTTGCTTCTTCAGCTGGTCTCCATGTGTGAACAACACCATAGTGTATTTCGCTGCATCTTCACCGAAAGTGGTCTGAATCATCTTGACGGTTTGCTTCTCCTCCTCCGTGAACCTGCCCAGATGAAGAACAACTAGGAAGGCATGAGGACCAGGAGCAGACAGAGAGATGCACATCTTGATCCTGTTCAACACATCCTCTTGTGTGAAGTTTGTGTCAAACAGCCCTGGTGTATCAATGATGGCAACCTTTTGACCTTCAACATCTCCCTTGGCCTTCTGGCATTCAGATGTCAGGGAGGACGGAGACAGTTCTGACTCGAAGGCTTCTCTCCCCAGGATGGTGTTTCCTGCTGCACTCTTCCCCACTCCAGTCTTTCCAACTAGAACAATCCTCCATTCATTTGGATCTATGGCACTTCCAGACCCTGTCGGACAGAAATACACTGTTCATCATACAGTGCTGCCTTGTCAGGGATGGTGTGCACAGTGCAGATGGACACATTTCATTTGAGAATATGCTTGAAAGGTTTGGAAAATTCACTAAATCCTGCACTAAATCCCTCTTCATGGCGGTTATAATGTTCAATTTATGTTGAAACAGCATCAGAAAGGTGATAATTCTGGATAATTTTGGAGGATGTAGTCTGTGGCGCTGTCACAACGGGATGAATTAAACACTAAAGCATTGCTGGTTTTTAGCCTAGCTCACTCACTACAGTGGGGTTGTCAAAATAATAGAGACCACCATCCAAAATAAAGGCTCTCTCAGTTATTTTATTCAAATACTGAATGCCATTGCTGTAATGAAGTTAACATTTAGCACAGGACTGTTATATTAGAAGACATTTGTTTACACAAGTGTACCTAAAGAACTGGCAAGTGACTGTATAAAACAGACAAAATAAAACTGAATTAAAACACATGTTTCCTGGTTTCAAGTGAAAGTAGACAAGAACAGAAGTATGCAAAGGTTTGGGCACCCCTCTAAGATTTCATAATAATTAATAACTTTATAAAGATTTTATTTCCTACAGAGATGTAGACATTTGAGTGTTTTCCATACCAAAATTCTTAGAGTATCATTACAAAGTTGTATTATAATAAATTAAAATGTAAAAAATGGTATGTGCAAAAGTTTGGGCACCCTTTTAATCACATTGATTTCAAGACCTGTAGGGATTTGTAGCTGACATGTTGCAGCCCAAAACTGCTTTGATTAGCTTGTGAGACCTTCAATTACAAAGACAGGTAAAACCAATCATGAAAAAGGCTATTTAACAGAGGCAGTTGCTGGCTGTGCTTGTCCTAGGCTCCTGGCAACATGGGGGCATCGAAACAACTCTCCACTGACCAAAAAACTAAGATAATTCATTATCATGAATTAGGAGAAGGGTACAAGAAATTATCAAGAAGGTTTGGGATGTCTATTTCCACAGTCAGAAATGTGGTGCAGAAATGGAAGGCCAGAAGAACAGTCATTGTGAAGGAAAGATGTGGTAGGCCAAATAAAATACTGGAAAGACACAGGCGAAGGATGGTTAGAATGGTCACAGACAAGCCACAGACCACCTCCAGAGAACTACAAGAACATCTGGCTACTGATGGTGTAGTTGTTCATCGTTCCACAATCCAGCGCACTTTGCACCAGGAAAAGCTCTTTGGAAGGCTGATGCGCAAAAAGCCTTTCCTGAGTGTTCGTCACAAGAAGAGTCGCATGAGGTATGCAAAAGCACATCTGGATAAGCCAGAAGCATTTTGGAAAAAAATACTGTGGTCAGATGAGACTAAGATGGAGTTATTTGTTTAGAACAAGAGGAGCATGGCGAAAAAAACACACTGAATTCCATGAGAAGAACTTATTGCCTACTGTGAAATATGGTGGAGGGTCCATCATATTATGGGGCTGTGTGGCTAGCACAGGAAAAGGAAACCTTGTTAAAGTTGAGGGCCATATGAATTCCTCTCAGTATCAGCTTCTTGACCAGAATGTTCAAGAATCTGTCACAAAGTTGAAGCTACGCTGGGGTTGGATTTTTCAGCAGGACAATGATCGCAAGCACTGTTCAAAATCCACCAAGGAATTCATGCAGAAGCAGAAGTACAATCTTCTGGAATGGCCATCCCAGTCCCCAGACCTTAACATCATTGAAAATGTATGGATTGATTTACGCACGGAAGCCAAGAAACCTGACTGAACTGGAGGCGTTTTGTATGGAGGAATGGGCCAAACTACCACGTGCCAGACTTGTCAGTAGCTATAGGAGGCGTCTACAGGCTGTTCTTGCAGCAAAAGGAGGGTCTATAAGAGGGTCTATAAAATATATTCATAAAAATGTTTCTGTTGGACCAAAATGATTTCACTACTGAGATGTTTCTGTTTCCATAAGGTATAAGATTTGTTAAAATAAAGTTGCTGCTTCAAAAGCTCAGCAATGATTTTCCTAATGGGTGCCCAAACTTTTGCATACCACTGTAAGTGGAATACCACAGGGGTAATTAATAAAATAAATGATGGCTGAATTCCATTTAACAGCTTCAGCTTTGGGGTGGGACGCTTGTCTGTCCTGTGACATGATGATTTGCTGCCAATTAGATCTTGTGAAGAGAAAAGACAGAGTTTGCTTTGTGTGACTGTGACTTATGGTAGGGTTTTGTTGTAATGCATCCGTTGTCGCTAATGTTATTTAAAAAAACAAGCTGTCTCTGATTTCATTGCACTATGGTTGGTGGAACTAATCTGACAATCAATACTCTTTAAATTACTCATTGGAAAAGAACATTTACTGATTGCAGTAAATACAGTCGTATGAAAAAGCAAACTGGAATGGATGTTGTGGGAGGAACTGCAAGCTGACAATACATGCAAGAAAATCCTAAAACATCTGGCAACTGAAGGAATATGCTATAAAAGGGGGTTAAAAAAACAGCATCTCTGTCTCTGACATCAGCTTGCAAAACAACTACAAAGCAACTACAGCTTCTGAAGCTTATTTTTTCACAGATAAATATTACATTTGAGATATTTCTGTTGAATAAATGATCGAAGAGTCTTGTGTTGTTGTTCAGGTACTTCACGTTTCTCTGTAGACGCTGTTTCAAAGAGGTCCAAATGTCACCTTTTCAGTGACATTACTTGTTACACGAGTCAATGGTGGAGTCACCTGACAGTTTGAATGTATTTACTGATGACAGCTAGCTTAGCCATATCCAAAAGCCACAGAGACATACGTCTCTCCTGTCATGATTAACCCGTGTCTGACCCTTGAAGAAAACCAATGCTGGGTTTCCCATATAATGCTAATACAAAGTGTAGACTGTATAAATGGACAGAACAGCTCCTCAAAAGTGAATCCAAAGCAAGTAGAGCTCCCCCTGGTGGGCTGACTGCAGTATATGTCATAAGCTCCTCCTTCATGTTCGTGGATGGGACTAGAGCCAAACTAAAACACTAAAATACATGTCAAAGAAATATTTTTCGAAGATGGTTTCGTTTTAGTTATAGAAACATGATGTAACAAAATCCCAACTGCTCTGTTAAGAGAGCATGAGATCTGTAAAAACAATTTTAAAAATAAATTCAGTGTATAATCCCACATATTCATATCACAGTTTAAGTCTGTGTCTGGCGGAGTGAGTTATTCAATAGCAAATTTCAAAAAGCGTTTAAAAAAAAGTGTTGTGAACTGTTTTCTACAAATAAGATTTATTAGGTGATACTTACGAACTGTACAGGATCCTGCTATCTGTTGCTAAATCCAATATCCACGTTAGTATGGTAATTTAATGATGAACTGATAAAAAATGCTTGATCTTATTTTATATGTACGAGCTGAAATATTCAGATGTCCAGAAGTATTAGCATACAGACCCCAGAAGAAAACAACAAAAACAAAGTATGCCGCTTTAAGAAGTTACAACACACAGTGCACAGTACTAAAGAAAAGGAATTATATTTCTTGACACATCTTAACCCTTCTAATTCTATTATCTCACTTAGGCATGCATTAACACATCACTGTTTCTGTCGATGCATTAACACATCACTGTGGCTGCTGATGTCTGACTGTTTAAGATAAAGATATGTTCTGAAAAAATGAATGAATCAACAAGTATCCAGTAGATAAAAAAATGAACATAAATAATTAGTGACCTTGAACATTCACAGAGAAAGAGCTGTCGCTTACCTTGATGGTTTACCCTGTTCATGTTGAAAAGCTAAAACCTCAGACAATCTCCGTCGTGTGTCTTCTTCTGCTTGAGCTCTTCTCCCTGATACTTTCTTAACCTTTCTTATCAGGGCGTTCCTGAGCTCTGTCTTCACGGCCTCTGTTTCAAAGAACATAAAAGTCAGACAAGGAAGCAACAACCTTTAAAAAATGAGAGGGAAAAACAACGCTCTTGGGTTGTGGTATGACACATTACAATGGCATTTCATGTCAGCTTATAAAACTGTGAAGCATCCAGTCACGAGATGCAATGTCTTGTTCTATAACTAACCAAAATGTACAGTACTAACGAGAGAAAAGCTGCACAGTGACCTGTGATCATATGTTTTCTTCTCCTGATCCCAGTTCTTAAAGTGCAAACTGGTGTGGCTCAATTTGTCACCCAGTTTGTCACTTCTCAGGGCTGCAGTGCGGAATGACAGGATGGCTTCCTCACGTGTCTGATAATACAGTGAACGCAACAGGAAAGTCAGGTTTGGCAGGTTTAGATTGCAGGCTGCTTTGTAAAGCTAAAGGACACACCACAAGCTACAGATGATTCAGACTGTGATTTTCAGTTCAGAAAAAGCAAACAATTCCCAGACAACTGTCAGGATCAAATCAAGTCATATGTAATTATGACCATTGGATGACTGTTATTAATTACAGAGGCCGTGTCATCAGAGATAAACCATTCAAGAATAGTTCCTAACTGCATCGCTAAATGTTGTGTAAATAGTGTGTATTTGTCTGTTTGTATTTCCTTGTTGTGGCCAACCTGACTGACTTAAAATAAGCTATCTCTTTATATCTGGTCCATGTTGATTGAAACCAATGTCACTTTAAAAGCAAAACAACAACATACAAAGGATTACCTGATTATGTGGAGCAAAAAAAAACAAAAAACAGAATCATTCTGATCCAGATTAGACTGCTTTGGGTCACAAATGTGACATATTTATTATAAAATATACATTTCATGTGTCCATTTACAACATTTTGGCTATATTAGGTGTATGGTGTCAGATCAAGCTCTGTTGTTTTTGTGCTGATTCATACCTGCTGATAAAGGCTTCCCTGCTTACTTGAAGTCCCGAGCATTGAAAAAAATATATGCTGTGAAACCTGTTAAACTTGTCTTTCTCCATGTCTTCCTGGTCCTGGGATCTCCGGGTTAAAGAAATGTCTACAACAGCTTCCCTATAAGTTGATGACGTTCGTAAAAACAACAACAACAACAAAATACTGCATTGCATTGCACTGCATTCAAAATGAACGTTTGTCTTTGTTAACATCTGGTGCAGGTAGTTGACATCAACAGAACATACATAACAGTGGTTACCTCCTGTAATTTATTATGAAGGTCATGGGTGTGATACAAGCCCCACAATGGCCAAATGAGCTATTTACTGTACCTGACAGCATGCTGCAGTTTAGTTCCTACATGGTGAAGTGCCTACAAGCAGCCACTAGATGTCAGTATTGTCTGATTTTACAAAAAAGGTGCAGGCACTCACACCCACACCTGCACGCGCGCACACACACACACACACACCCACACACACACACACACACACACACACACACACACACCCACACATAACACACCATCAGTATTATGACCCCACAACATGAGTAATACTGGTATACATATACAAACGCATACATAGTGACCAATCAAGTGTCAAGCATCCAGTATTTACACACTGCAGTAAGTCTTGTAGTGAGGCTCTCCACCTGTTATCAGTTTCAGCATATCATGCCCATTGAAGCCCACATTCATTTTTAGACTTAGTCTCTGTTGATCTATTTACTGACGTGCACATTTTTTTATAAACAACACTTAGGTCCATTATCTGTATCTCATTAAAATGAAGATTCAAAGACCAAGCCATGTATTGAAATCCATCCCCCATTGTTACATTAGGGACGTGGTTGAATGGTGTGAAAGGTGTAGGAGCAGTCTGGTAAAATTATCAAGCATGTGCATACTGTGACATTTAAGAATTGAGTGTATGTAGGGCAACTGCGACCTTTGTGGCAATCTGTCAAGAAACTGAGCGCTGGCTCTCCACATTTCTAACTGAAGTCCCCCCCATCACTGTGATTGGGTTTAACATTTGTTGTATTTTTAGATATTCACTCAGGTTGTGCTACGTGTCTCCCTTTTCACTAAAAGCTCTTCCTGCAGGTTATGACTCTGTCAAGTATAACATGTTTAAGCTTGTCTTGTGAAAGGTTTGAAAAGGTAAGTAGCAGTTGTATTAACAGCTCCTGTATGAGATTTGTATGTTGCTCCTATCAATTTCCACAGAATGCTTACCTCTGTAACCAGTTTGTCAGCCAATTAAAGACACTGGAAACAGTAATGCAACACATTGTGTCGTGCAAAATGAATTGATATTTACAGTTGTTAGAGATGTTAAATTATCTACCAATATAATGATTTTGTACCCAGATCTTTTTTTTTTTTCCATTTGCAGCTCTAACATGTCCTCACACATAAATGACTAAATACTACATATACTCCCAAAAACAACATATATGACTGCATAAACAAGACAAAGCATACTGTATGAAGAGCAAACCAAACGCTCCAGAGGGAACTGCAACCAAAATGGAAATTTTCCAGAATTCTGGAATATATATCAACTTTATATTTTTATATACTACCTAAAATGACATAAACCTTCCTTATTTCACATGTCCCCGTTATGCTGCCATATTTAAGCCCATCAGGCTTTGGATGTGCTTAACCCAAAGATTTAGGGTGAATAAATAAATAAATACACATAATTTAGGGACAGTGGGTTGTCCATGAACCTGAGGTTCAGCCCAGTTCTCAATATATTGACAACATGCCAAAACATGCAAGACATTGAACTCTGAGTTACACCCAGTGCTTGCCATTGGTCTGTGAATGTTTGTAGGACCATCTATTTACAAAAAACATATTTTCACTGTTATTAATTGAATGTTAATTCCTGGGGAATTATATCTAATTTCTATTGATCTAAAATTACATCTATAATCCCATAAAGAGAAGGGGGATAGTTTCAGTATTATAGCCAGTGACCTGCATATGCATTTGCCACTTTATTAGTGTTCTGAATGATTATACTGCATATTACTGTGTGACAGGTATGTGTCCTGTGGTGCAGCCCTGATGTAAGTGATAAATGAGGGGCCAGCATGTGACTGACACTGCTGTGTGGAAATGTGTCACTTCACCTGCAAGGTGAGCCCCATGTATGATGACTATACTCTTGAAATAGTCTACCCTATAATAAGGGAGAATTTCTGCAGAGGGGGATGATAGATTAGTTGCTCTGCTGTCCTGTGGTTGCTGAGGAGGGCCACAGCTCCCTGGGGAGTAGGAGGTCTGCTGGAGACAGGTCTACTGTGAATAGCCACTTTGGAGTGCCCGTTGTCCCACTGCACAGCAATGTGTTGTGCACATGATGAGGCCCGTTCTGCTGATGTGTGAGGGATGAGAAACTGGCCTTTAAGGACTGTCTCAGTGTCTCAGGTGTATAAGAACTATAAGGGCTCCTCATGAGAGGACAGACGGCAAGGACGGACTTTTTGGCTCAAATAGAAATCAACATATAGCCACTTTGAATTTCAAACATAGCTCACATATGCACCTAAACAGTACATGCAATGAGGAGATACAGATTTTCCTAAAAGCCTGAGTGACCAAGTGCAGAACAGTCAAATGCATTTATATAGCGCTTTTCTACCAATTGGTACTCAAAGCGCTTTACAGTCAGAGACACATCTACCCATTCACTCACACAAGCACACACTGGGGGGTTCAGTGTCTTGCTCAAGGACACTTCGACATGTGGCACATTCCGGGGATCGAACCGCTAAGCCTCTGGTTCGTGGACAACCCGCTCTACCTACTGAGCCATCAAGTATCTGTGGGATGATCCACAGAGGACCCTTTACATGTTTTTGAGTAGGTAGCAGTTGTATTAAAGAGACACGAAACTCGTGTGAATTCACTTCACAACATTTTTAAGAAGTCACATGATCCAAAGCATACAACATTTTATTACATTTTCCATTTGTATTCATATTTTTTTCTATTGATTGATCTATTGATGATTTTCTTGTGACCATAGTTTGTATACATTTTGTTTTATATGAATACATCAATCAATCAACCATAAGGAACCCATTTTTCTAATTCATACCAAAATTCTCTTATATACAACAACACTTTAAGTTTAATATTTTATAGAATCACCTTTGCCCATCTGGACTTGGGCAGTATTTTCATTCTTCATCCAACTCTTAAGTCTGACCAGTTAACATTACAGAGAGGGACAGAACAATGTGCTTACTGGGGTCTTGGTCATCTCATTTCCTCATCCTTTACATTATAACGTGCAGTTATTAGTCAAAGGCAAAATGAAGTAAGAATACTAGTGGATCCAAACATATTCCATTTCACAGTCATTGAGGTCAATGCACTGGAGAACACTCAACACCTTCACAATCGTTCAACCCTTACCCTATTCTATGCATCCCCGCTGTTTTATCCTGCTTCTTTTCTGACATGAAATGTAATTTGTGTTCCCGAGGCAGGTGAACTTTGGTCAAACTGTACTCTATACTGTACGTTTCAAGCAAACAGGAAAAACCCAGGCTCTCAATTCAAGCCAGTTTGGAATAATTTTGTAAATGAGATTTCTGTTGTGAATTTTTCATTTGATGCCTCGCAGCACGAAGGTTCTGGGTTTGAATCCAGGCTGACTGGGACCTTTCTGTGTGACGTTTGCATGTTCTCCCTGTGTCTGCGTGGGTTCTCTCCAGGTACTCTGGCTTCGTCAAACTTTCCAAAAACATGCTCATTATGTTAACTGGTGATTCTAAATTGGGTAGGTGTGAATGTTAGTGTGAATGGTTGTCTGTCTCTCTGTGTTAGCCCTGCGATAGACTGGCGACCTGTACAGGAGGTACCCCACCTCTTAACCGTGACAGCTGGGATAGGAGAAGAAGAAATGCGTCCATTTTGTTATTATGGTTAATTTAGGGTCGATTTTTTTTTAATTATCACCCAACTTATGTTATGTTATATTTTCACTCCTGAAAAGGAAACACCTGCATGTACATGCAGATGCACGTAGACGTATGATTGACTCTTAGCTCCAGGGCTGTTTGAATCAACTGAATTGCTGGGAATCCATATGCTGAGCCACAGCTCAGAGCTTCTATCGTTCCTCCCTTTAAATCATCCAGACTGCCTCAGAGGGAGTCTAATTCTGCTTTGGCTGTCCTGTTTCTTTACTGCCTCCACTTTGAATCTTAATGTGTTTCTGGTTTCTTGTATTCTGTGCATGCTAAAACAAATCTAGCTGAAGTCTCAGACTGTCAAATCCCCAGATATTAAACAAAGGCTCATAAAGGATGGCATGTATGTGGAGATTTAACTTTAAGTATGCTGTACAAGTTTAGAGTTTGGTCTTAGCTGAATTGGTATTGTTCATGTTGTAAATTATACTTTTGCAGACCTTTGGTGCATCATTAACATTAAGCAATTTGTGATCAAGTTTCTGACTCTCATCAGACCCCTGCAAATAATGTGTAGCCTCTTTTGTCTAGTTGCTTTAAGACTGCCTGGTACCACGTTGTGATACTTACACAGCTGACCCAAGAAAATAAATAATCATATGTTAAAATATCACAGCTTGGAGTGTTAGCACTGTAAAACATTCCAGGCCCACTAAATTATGTGAATGTATTTCCTCTCTTTAATTCCAATTGTTATGAAAAGGTTTTGATACTGAACTCGATTTAATACGTTTTCTAAAGTTGAACTTATGGTAATCCATTGTCTTAACTTCCTGTGGGTTTTGTCTGTGTGGTCAATGCTCATTTAACTCGTGTCTTTAAGTTTTGAGTTGGAAAAGGGGATGGGGGAGAGGGAAGAGTGATATGATTTGAATATGGGGAACTCTGCCATCATTTTCACCTATTACTATAAATGGTGATACCTTTGAAACAAGGCTCTACAAAGAGGTCTGAACCACTGTATTACAACGTCAGCAAAAATACTATCACCAGAAGCGTAATGGATGGGTGGATTTTAAAAGCAGTCTCCCTGCCAGGAATGAATTCCAACGTGGCTGTTTTTGATAGATCAAATTTAAATTTAAATTTGTCTGAAGTTTACATACACTTTAAAACCTACCATTAGTCGTCAAGATGAGTAAGTAGGAACAAAAAGATCAGTGCTCTCAGCTTAACATGGCAGTTGATATGAATACAGATTAATTCATTTTAACTTGGAAATGTGAGAAGAAATAGTGAGGAACTGTGAAAAATTACTCCAATGACAGGAAAGCTAGAATATACCTTTTTTCCCTACTCGTCTTAGGTGTGGCAATCAAGTATCGCTGGGCCACATGTTCTTGTCGTGTCACTCTCTAGCTGATTTCTGGTCCTCTGTTTTTGACTATCAGTTCTGTGTGACACATCCTTCAAACCCAATCAACTCACTGCTATATTTGGAGTCACATCGTCAGTAATATGTACCACTAATACACAAAAGAGAGCAATAGCATTCTGCAATCCCATAGTGAGCAGGGTGATTTAAATGAATTGAAATCTAACAAATGCCCGCCCTTTAGGAGATGGATTCAGGAGGTTCTATCTCTCCTTCAGCTAGAAAAAGATAAGACATACTCTGAAGGACTCTTGCGTTACATACGATCTGTTATTTGGACTGTCCTTTGTCAGATGGGTACTTTGAATTGATAGATAGATAGATAGATAGATAGATAGATAGATAGATAGATAGATAGATAGATAGATAGATAGATAGATAGATAGATAGATAGATAGATAGATAGATTTACCAAAACTGTTTTGTAGTATTAAAGTATTGGTCTACTACTACTGGTCTACTTTAAACTTCAGTAAAGTTACAGTATCTGGAATACAGCTGCTTCCTAACTTACTGTTTCCTTGCTTTAAATGTAAACGACAAGTCATAGCAATGGGATGAATGTGAAGTCACAGTGACCCTGATGCAATCACATCGGCATAAGATTGGCTTTCCTTCCGCTTGAACATATGCATAAACAAATTTAATTGGCAGACCCTTCACTGGTGCTTGTTCCGCTTGCACGAGGGAAGGGTCTGCCAATTAAATTGCAACCAAGACAAGGGAAGCAAAGGAACAGACCCACCATTCAGTTCAGCAGGCACTGAAGCCTGAAAAGGAGTGCTGTCTTATGGAGGCAAGACGTAGATGCCAACTGACTGACAGTGTCACACAGGTGACACTGTTTGGAACTCTGGGAAGTGGGGCTGAAAAACACACCTGCAGCTTTACGACTTTTGCCTTTAGTGCCACAAAAGAGAATGAAATGGTGCTCTTTATCGATTCAATATTTGGTTTAGCATTTCAACAACTTTGTGCTATCAGGGAACACTTATGCTTTAGTATAATGCTTTGCTTAAGGTTGGGGGAATTAAGACTACTATCTTGTGTGAAAGACGTCTTTGGTAGTGATGGAAATACACAAGCCGAGCCTACATCTCACTCTCCTTTGCAGTGATTTGCAACTCATTGTTCGGCTTTACTGACCACATTCACTCTCAGTGCTCTCTGAAACATCCTCCAGACACTAAATGCACATGCTGGGCATATGCTAGGCAAGGGCTGCTAACTTACCTGCTTAGCATCATCCAGTCAAGCCTGGAACACTCATTGCCAGCTCTTCAGTTTACGTCTGTCGTAGTTCTGTGAACCCGCCATTGACTTTTTGCCAACTTTGGAAGTACTATTACTAATGTGGCTGAAATGTTCCTTTTTGCTACAGGTCCAGCCCAAGCTCCAGTTTTGCCAGCCAGCTCCTTCATTTCTTTTGAAATACCACTCCAGCTTTTAGACTTGAATAAACTTTATTGATCCACAATGGAAATTGCTTGGTCACAGTAGCTTAGCTGCACATAACACTCTCAAGACCACTTGAGGATTAGGGTAAAATCTAGTAAAAATGTACAGAATTAGCATATGAATAAATGTACAAGAAATAGATAAAGAATTCATATCATATAGGAATGATAGAAAGGTGCAATAGTGTCCACTAACATGAATAACATAGAGTTATCTGTTGCAGAAAGGTGAGTTGATGTAAAGCTGGAGAGAGTAGGGCATGCAAGTAGTCCTAAAGCATTGAATGGAGCTGAGTCAGTCTGTTGGAAAATGAGCTCCACTGCCCCTCTATTTTCTGCTGTAGTGGATGCGATGGATTGTCCATGATGGAGAGCTGTTTGTCCAGTGGCCTCCTGTCCCTCATTGTGACAAGTGTCTCCAAATCACTGCCAACAACATGACCAGCCTTTTGGATCAGTTTGTTGGTTCTACTTGTGCCCTTTTTGCTGGTGCTGCTCCCCCAACAAACCACAGCAAAGTACAAGGCGCTTGGAATAACAGACTGCTGCATACATTAAAAGACCTGAGCTGGACCTGAGAAGTAAAGGCTACTCACGGCCTTCTTGTATACAGCATCACTGGTGTCCCTCCTGTCCAGACTCACTACTGTCTCACAGTGAAAAAAGGTGATGCTAGGAAGGACTCTGAAAAATGTGTAGGGTACAGCACAGCACTGCCACACAGAAACAGGACAAGCTGTTTTGTTTAAGGCTGTAACTGAGCGCTGAACAAAATGTTACCCTCCCTCCTGAAAATACCAATGTATTGATGTTTAATTTGCACATAGTTTAGTCCTTGTTCTCTATTCCACTTCAGCTTGTTAAGCATGCTAACATTACTCAACTTGGAGAAATGTTATTAGTTTAGAGCATTTTAAGTCCGCACCAAGGCAGTTGGTTGACAGAGACCTGCTGCTAACATCATGTAAAATGCAGACTCATAAACCATCTGAACAATTACATTGTCATTCATCTGTGCTCTGGAGTGGCAAAAATTAAATTCATTTTTGCTTTCATGGTGTGTGAAGTTGGTGTTCACTTGCTAGGAGATGATGACTTTTAGTGAAGGTTGTTTATATTTTTCACACATTTGAAATGCAAACTAAATCGGTGCTTTGCTGCGTGAGTGAAACAGAACGCAGCACCTGCAGATGCAGCCCGAATGAGGAAGATAAGGATATGTGACTGCTGGGATTTATTCAGAGTGTGACACTGCAGCCAGATGCATTCAGATTGAGAGGGGTTCATTTCACAGCTGGGACAATGTCACAAGAAGCAAAACTGTCGTGTAGTAATTTTCTAAAGCAATTCAATTTGGCCTCCTACTTGCATCTGCAGTAATTGGCAATATATATTGGCAATATTATAAGGCTTACAGCTTTATTAACAATCAACAACATTCAGCATCAACACTATTCTAAAGTGCGCTGATGTAACTCAGACAAAATGGGATAATAAGAGGTTAGTTGTTTTGTTTTTTGCACATGGTCACATCCACCTAGTTATGAACGATAGCTACAATAGCTGGTTAGCTGCAGTAACAAAAATATGTAAAGCGAAATGTCATGCTGTGTGATTGAACTACTAAGCATGATGTTCTTAACCAAACTTGCAGTTATTAAAATGTCACTTCTTGTGACATGGTGATGAGGTTGTTGCGGTGTGAAGTGAAAGGTTTGTATCAGTTCATTCAAATTCAGCTGCACTGCTACAAAGAAGGAAAACAATAATATAATATATATGGTAAATGGTAAATGGCCTTGCTTTTATATAGCGCTTTTCTACCTATTGGTACTCAAAGCGCTTTTACAGTCAGAGACACATCTACCCATTCACTCACACAAGCACACACACATTCACACACCAGTGCCACGCACTGGGAGCAACTGGGGGTTCAGTGTCTTGCTCAAGGACACTTCGACATGTGGCACATTCCGGGGATCGAACCTCTAACCCTCTGGTTCGTGGACAACCCGCTCTACCTACTGAGCCACAGCGTACCCCCCCCACCCCCCATAATATGGTATATAATAATATACCATATTATATTTTTAGAATATATTTTTACCCCCGACATAATGCAAATGTGATGCATTCACATAGTAAACTTCAATGTAAGTGTAACCTAAATATATGTAGCTATATGTAATAAATCCATTGACATTGCAATAAAGGAAAGTAATGTTGTTGTGTGGCTGCTTATCATTATAGTGGTGCGATAGATCATTAGATTTCTATTAGGGAAGGTAGCAGCTGCTTCACCTAACTAATTAACTGAGAACTTCTTGATGTAGCATGAAATTGGTTGCATGGCACCCATAATGGTCATTATTTAATATGTCAGCGCAATTTTTGAAAATTGACTGAACTTCTGATGTAAAGGGGGCATTTATAAAAGATGGTAGAGTCCTCAATCTCTTGACCAGTTTTTTAAACTCTTTGAGTCATTGGTTAGAGGATGTGCAGAGAAGCACAAAGAACATGATCATCTGTCACTTTCTCCATGTCTTCCTTGGGATTCATGTAGTTCTGTGTTCCTCAGAGTTTGCACCCAGACAATCATAAACTGAATCAAACAGGAATTCCCTGTGACCCTGTTCGAGAGGAATGCCCCCTACCCACTCCAATAACTGCAGTTGGGCTTTCAAACACAAAATATGTCAGCTTCACTTTTGAAGAACTGTCATGGCATTTTTTATACAGTCTATGCTACAGCATGGTGTATGGTCGAAAACTATGCTGTAGCTATATCCTTGACACTGAGCTCCAGCTCTTTGTAGAAAGAGCAAGCATTATAAAATGATGAAAACCCATATCTCCAACCACTGAAATGGCTGTGAATCGCTGGCAATGAACCTCCCAGCTGCTTGTGAGTGTGAACCAGTGGGGTGGAAGTCATCACTGATGGACTGTTGCTTTTTGGATTCTGGTGTTACCTGCTCAGCTATCCTTTTTGTTTGTTGAGTCTATGAGCTTTAATTCAAAATTAAAAGATGTGAACTATGAATATGGACAAGTTCACTTTTATCTGTGTGAACTGAGCATTGAACTAGTTCTTGTTTGGTGTGAACTTGCACAATGCATGCACAATGCATTCACATGAGGAAAATCCTGACACTTTAAACACTGTTCACACAGCACCAGTTTTACTGGTAGGCCTCTAATAAATTGCAGATCAGAAGAACGAAACTGCAAAAGATGATGAGATAGATGACGTGCACGGCAGCATATTCTGATGCATTGAATTATACTTAGTGATGCTTTAATGTGTTCATCACATTGGTAAACCTGGAGCTGATTTAAATGCTGCCAGGTAGTTTGTAAATTCCCAGGATTAATACAGTCTAATCACATCATGTTTTCATTTTAAAAATATATTTTGTATTATAATCTGAATGTCAAAAAGTATAGAGGTATTAAAGATATAATATCACCATGAAGTAGAATGGAAGCAAAATGTGGTAGAGACATCATAACCAGGTATCATGTCTATCTATCCATCTGCTTTGATATATTGTTTCAGTGCAACTTCAGTTAGCCAGTATATATGGCTATATATGCTTTCAGTTCTTTACAGCATGGAGGAACCCCTTCACTTGAGCTGAAATAATAGATGGATGCTTTGAAACTTCTTTCCTACGTTGATCTTTATCTGCTGCTACTTTTTGTTTCTTTTCCTTCCATGGGCAAGTCCTCCTTGCATTTTATTGAGTGAGATGAATATATGGTCAGGATAAAACCAGAGTCAGGAGAAGTTCTATAAAATTAGGAACTACTTTACAAAACCTAGAGCCTGAAACCCCCAGAGCAGGTTGTAAGGCGACACTCCCCATCCAAGAATTGCAATGTGTCAATGAAGTGCAAGTAATTGGTGGAATATTGAGTCATCCCTAAGGATGTAAGCTTTGGTAAGAATGGCAGGGATGTGTCTACTTGTAAGAAGGATGAGATAAGTCTAAACTGAAAGACTCCAGAGCTCTCAATTACTTTAGAGGTCAAAGGCTGGAGCCTCCCACTGCTATCAAGCGTACATCATTCCAGTGATCTCTCTCATTACACTCACTGCCTCGCTTGCCTGCTCACTGTAAGAATAAATATGACAACATGACCGCTGCACTGTGGACGTAACATTCCATCCACTAAAAGGGAACAAGCCTGAAGGAGACTGGCCTCATAAAGAGATAAATGGTGCTTTAGGAGGGCATGTCTTACCTGACAGCTGAGATGATAGATGGGAATGAGGCACAGTGGTTTACTGAGCATTTACTGACCAAGCTCTGATTGTACACATACAACAGGATGATGAAAAGCTTTGTTCTGCCTAAAAGTTTATCTCCCAGGCAACCAGAGCAGATGCACAAAATCCAAAACTTTTATTGTAGTTACAGAACGATTTCAGGAATTACAGTATCTGGCAATAAAAGTAAAAAAACATAGTTAATACATGGTACATAAAATACATATGGGTTTAGCTTAACATTATACAAAATGTGATTATTTACATTTTGATGTTAAATGTGAAGGTTGACATCGTGCACTTTCATTAGCTTGGCATATAAAATGGAACAGATATAAAGCAATGTTCGGCAGAGGTTGAATAAATAACAATAGTCCTTAAAACAACACCAGAGGTCACTACAATCTTCAGGTACCATCATCTGGGGACCAGATATTTCGTGGCAAATGTGTTGGAAATTCATCCATTTGTTGTACTGAACTGACAGACAGAATGGAAGTCTCCACTAAAGCTGAGTTAGTACCTGTGATTCTCCCTGTTTAACATGGGCTCCAGATCAAATCCAAGCATGTACAGGACTGATGGTGCTGGATATGTAGGAGGACTGGAAGTATCTATCCCCTGCAGTCCCAGAAATCATCAGACTACTGTCTGGTCGGCAGGAGGCAGAGGAGCTAAGCACAGCAGATACCTCAGGCTGGAAACTATCTTTGGCCTATTGTGCTGAGCAAGTAGCACAGTAGTACATGATAGGATACGGTTAAGGAGATAAAAACCCAGAGGCCCAGAGGCTGAAGTTGTAGCGCCCACATTCCTCCACCTTAACAGTACAACACTGTTTTACTCCAGGGCACCACAGTTACAAAGCTTCGTGTTTTACTATTAAACATGTGAAAATTTGTTGTATCCTTTTCTTGCTGTTGGAAAAAGGAGGAAGTGACAGATAATCGGCAAATAAAATCTTTCTTGAGCTTAACTGTTGTATCGAAAAAGGATCTGATGGGGTCTTTACAAACTAAAAAACCTTCATACACAGAGAGAGGAGTCCTTCATTCGCCCTGGCTAATAAACAGAAATAAAAGCATGTTGACAGAGCCAAAGCGCATCAGCTTTTTAGCCATAAATTGGATAAATTGTAGGACCCTCAAACCATATTGATTTCAGAAAGGAAACGGAAACACTTCAATGTGTGTGTGTGTGTGTGTGTTTTTTTTTTTCATCTTTTTCTGCATCCACAGAATCTGGTGACACTGTGGATCATATTAGCCACCTTCTCTTTGGGACTGTGTAAGAGGCTTAGACCAGTCTGTGCTGAAGAGGCTTTGTTTATTATTGGATGTGGTGGAGTATGTGAGACAATGTGCCCACAGGAACAGAGCTGAGCAACCAACACCCAAATAGTGTTTGTATTTGTACCTTTGTATCACATTGGCCCAGGAATCAATTGGAGGCAGCAGTGCGGAACAAAGCTCTTTCGAAGGGGGCTGTTGTAAAATGTGATTTTCATTGAACAAACAAAACTGCAGACTAGTGCTCATATTCCTTAATCGGTCTTAGATGTAATTTTTCAAAAATGGGTTCAGTTGCAGCAGTAATACATTCAACACTGGGGAATATTTAGCCTTTATTTTGTTTATGCACTTTAACTGTATATTTAAAGCAGCAAATACAATATTAAAAGATGTTGCACAGAGTAACACTAAATCAATAAACGTAGAGACAAATAGTTGTTTAGCTGCTAAATGCTCCACTTCACTGGGTTATGTTTTTGAAGGCTGTTAAAAAAAAAAACGGCACAAAAGATTCTTACAGCCGAGGAGACCCCCATAGTTCTCTGCTGAATCTAATGCGTCCCACGCAAAAAGTAGTGGACAAAACAATAGAAATACCAGTGCAAAACATAACCTATAGTACATCCTCCAAAATGACTATGAATCATGACCTCTGTAAAACTGCTTCAGCAGCCAAGCCAGTTAACATTAGAAACTGCCTGAAGGGAGGATTTACAGCTGACTGCACAATTGACTGTATTAGTTTTAGTCCGTATACCTCAGGGTATGTCTTTCCCTTTAAGTGCAGATGTATTTTTTCTTAAATATTTAGAATTACCTAAATACGCTTTACCCGTTAAAGAGTTTATATATACACATAAGATAAGATAATCTGCTACTCATCCCACAGTGGGGTAATTTGCAGTGTTGCTGCAATGCACAGTCCAAAGGCCAGTTCTCACGATATATAAAAAAGTAAAACACCAAATAAATACAAAAAATAGAAAATTCAACAAAATAGAAATAAATACACATGTCGTGGAAAGGGTTGGTTGTACAACCTTACAGCAGCAGGAAGGAAGGACCTGTGGTAATGTACTTCACACAGCGCGTGTGAAGCTGCTGAAGATGCTGCCCATATTTGTTGTTGTTCCATGAAGGACTGTCATTCCATCAGTGACGACAGATTTGTTACCATCCTGTGATCATCCGCCCCTAAACAGGCTCAAGAGGGCAGCATCCCTGGGCGGGGTAGATGAGAATCTCTGCAGATAACAGTTGGTTGAGAGGTATCTAAAGTCAGCAAGATAGGGGGAGAAGAGGAAGGGAGCCAGGACAGTTCCCTGAGGAGCTCCCATTCTGCAGACAGTCACATCAGACACACAGTTTCGTGTCCTTACATACAGTGGTCTATTGGTCTCATAGTCCATAATTCTGTGAGAATCACATAAAATGTGCAGGCTCAGATATCTAATTGTAATCCCAACGTTGTCCTCGATGCAGCTGCAAGTCTGGGAAACTTTGCAGAAAGTGACATTTTATTTGTCAGAATGCAGAAAGGTTACCTCCAGGACCACAGATGACATTAAAGCTTTAGGTTTATGGTGTACTTGACTTATATGCAGTAACTTTCTGTAGCGACAACACAGACCACATTTCATTGTTCATGTGTCTCACTGAACAAGGAAAGAGGAATTTCAGTGGAGACGGAAGTACAAAGCTTAAATTGAGCCTTATTATATGTCCTCTATTAATTTTGAATAATGTGATGTTGGCAGAATACACATTCATATGAAAACATGAATTTTTCATAGTATGACAAAGTGTTTGTTGTCTTCCCTCTTTCATTCCTCTGTACCAAGCATCATTCAAATATCAAATTCTCAACGGAGGAAGCCTGTTTTTCTGAAAGACAAAGAACTAATTCATTAACTATCTGTCCCAGAGAACTACTCTTGACAGCAGTGAGTCAGGATATCAAAGTAAAAACCTATCGGATGGGAGACACTGTGCAGCCAGCCACCCAGGCTCAACTTCTGACAGCTAGTTGTGGATCTGACAGCTCACATTCAATGACAAAGACAAGCCTTGAAGAACTGCATTTTAATCGCAAGTCTGAGCTAGAACATATCACTCATTCACTTGCTTGTAGAGACTAATAGTGTGATTGTCACAGTTAGGTCCAGGGGAAATGGTAGGACCCAAGTGCAGGACTTGAGGAGGCAGGAGTAGGCAAGATACATTTTAATAAAGAAAAGAAACAAACTTACAAAACTAAAGTCGCTGCTGACCAGGCAGGGAATCCAAAAACCAAAAAAACACGCAATAACATTAAACATGGTCTACACGGAGTAACACGGAGAATGTGTAACGAATAACAAGTAATGAGTATGACGCGACAAGGAACGAATAGAAGGCAGGCCTATACACACACGAGGAACAGAGGGATGACGAGGCAACGGTGAAACAAATCAGGAGACAGGACAAGGTGAAACCAATTAACTAATCAAGAAAGGCACGAACCAAGACAAACAGGAAATCAAGAACATAACAAAATAAAACAGGAAACATGAAACAGAACAGAACCCATGACTATGAAAAACAGACTGAAAAAAGACAAAGACGAAAGACAAGACAGAAGACATGACAGAGAACATGACAGTGATAGTGACAAGCACAGATGGGAGTTGACTAAAATCCTTAAATCTTCACCATCTGGATGGTTTGGGATCAGACTTAAGGGGAAAGCTCAGGAGAGCAAATGTTTCTCCTCATCTACACATGTTTTCTGGAATGCTTACAGTTCTTTGTTTTCTGTCCAGCACACTGGGGAGATGATCTTAACACGTGTTTCAGTTTTTAAATTAAATGTAAGATAATGCAGCCGTGCTCCAGGGAAATAACCAATTCATCAGTCAAAAAGTTGCTTTTAATTTCCCGTTACCTGAGTGGTGACCATTGCCCAGCAGTGAGCACAACATAATTTAATGTTGTGAGTAGTGATTCCTAATTAATTCGAAATGTACTGTTCTCACTGTTGCAGTCCCAATTTGTGGTACTGTGTAACATTCATTCATTCATCTTCTGTAACCGGGTATACTCTGGAGCCTATCCCAGCTGGCATAGGGCGAGAGGCGGGGTACACCCTGGACAGGTCTCCAGTCTATCGCAGTGCTAACATAGAGAGAGAGAACCATTCACACTTACGCAACAGCCAATTTAGAATCACCAAACCTTACGAGCATGTCTTTAGATGGTAGGAGGAAGCTGGAGAAAACCCTTGCAGACACAGGGAGAGCATGCAGTCACGCGCTAACCATCACACCACTGGTGCTGCTATCCTGTGAAACACATGTGTATTGTAAGTCCCTAGAGTGAAAAAAAGAGTTAACATTCAATGAGAGACAATAATTTTAATGACTACAATGTGGAAATGAGATGAGATTAGGCTATACACTGTAGCTACTGAGCAAACACACAATACTCTTTCACTGAAGCACAGGTTGTTCAACAAGGCCTGAAGGAAATAATGCCTCTATAATCATGTATACAATCCACGCAGAGTAAACACGCAGCCAAGCGCAAAGAATCATGCACAAGCTCCTAAAGTGTTATCCACGCTTCACTGCTTGTCCTTTCTGCAGCGACTCCCTGCAGAACAACACCTGAAGTTGTTCTGTATGAATTGACAGCTCCCAGCATGATTACCTGCTCAAAGAGCAGGAGAAAAATGAACTTACTTTACTGCTACTGCTGCTGCTGCCTCACTACACACACACTTCCTATGAGGAGATTATAGCTGTTTACATATTTTAGTGTCTGTTTATATGAGCATACACAGAGATGTAACTTTAGAGGTAACATAGTAGCTTTTTGCATTTCTCTGTTTTGCATTAACCTAATAGAGGAAGTTCCTGGCAGAGGTTATTTGCTCAGTGCAGGACTATTCAGTTCCATTTCTTTCAAATAAACATGCTATAAGCTGCGACTCAAAATTAAAGGAATCACATAAAAGGGTAAATCTTGAGTGTATCCAAACCATTTAGAGTTGAATGATATGTCATGAACTGTCATGCACACACTTCCTATGACATGATTATAGCTGTATTTCAGTGTCTCTGTATATGGCCCACACACGGAGATGTAAACGCTGTTTGTGTTCCTCTGTTTCGCATTAACTGAACAGAAGAAGTTCACAACAGAGGTTAGTGGCTCAGTTCAGTACTATTTTATTCATTCATTCATCTTCTGTAACCACTTGTCCTGTGAAGAGTTGCTGGGGCCTGTCCCAGCTGTCATTGGGCACTACCTAACAAGCATGTCTTTGGACATTTGGAGGAAGCCAGAGTACCCGGAAAGAACACAATTCAATTCCTCCCAAATAAACATTGGAAACGTAAATTGTGACGCAAAATGAACAGAAACAGATCAAACATTAAATCTTGAGGGTTTTCTCCAAACCTTTTGGAGCAAAAAAATATATGAACGCTGCCTGATAACCTGATAATGCTGAGCTCTTTTAATTTAGCAATCAGAATTTGGATGGAACACTGGATTGAACATTTGTTACTCCAAATACCCCATTCATATCAAAATGTACCACAGTACAACTTACTCAAGCAGCCCTGCCAATACAACAGTGACTGAGTATATTCATTATGTCCTTTAATTTAAATGCCATTATATGTGAAAGTAAACACAAATCAAAGTTAGGCATTCTTCCATTGTTCTCTGTCCCTCAACTAAACTGCACTGCACTCGCCTACAATACAGCACAAAATGAGATGTTGGACCACATGTCACTTTATCACTTTTCCAGAGATATATACCTATATAAAATGTTGTGTGTAAAACAGTGGAAACTCAGTAACAGCCTTACAGTTTCAGGTTATGGGAGCTCCTGGTTATGAGGTCCTAAAGATTTATGAAGATCTGCAGCCATCATGTATACGCCAGGGCATTTTCTGCTGTTTAAATTAAGTTCAACCTCCTCCAAACATGATAAACAACTTTCGGAAATTAGACACTTTGAGAAAACACACTGCATAACTGGTTATGTAGTTCTGAGGTCATTTTAAAGAAACTTAGGGGGATTCAGTCCATAGACATATATATACATAGACGCCTCATTGAGCGCTGTGCCGTACGTCAACGTCACCGCCATATTGGGGGAGGCAAACTGCAGCTATCACCCGGCGAAAGATGCCTCATTCTTGTGCAGCTTGGAAATGTTTCAGTCGAATGACAAGCGAAACCCGATCCCACGGGATTACTTTTCACAAGTAAGACAGAACAATTACTTTTGATTGTATTTGATCATTACAACATCATTTTGAGATCAGAATATGTATACTTTTGTTGATACTACAAGTGCCGCGCATAATACTATGAAGTCCCGCGTTAAAACCAGCCTTCAAACAACCAAGAAGTCAATCATATTTAACTAAATTGCCCCGAACTAACTACTCAGAGTGTTTAAAGTTGATTAGCCAACTTTTCTCATACTATGTAGGGAAGGGTTTTCTGCTAGCCTGCCATCCAGGCTCTGCAGTGAGTATTTTAGTCTGGAGGACTTTGACAGAACAAAACTTATATTTGCACTGTTGTACTTTTTACTCTATTTTTACTCTATGTTGAAACCAGATGAAACTAATCAGCTGGTTAAACTCCAAGCATGCCTTAAAGACATAAAGGCTTGGAATACCTGTAATTTCTTACTCTTGAACTCAGACAAAACAGAAGTTATTGTATTTGGTCCTAAGCATCTCAGAGATTCATTATCTAATCACGTGGTTTCTTTGGATGGCATTACCTCGGCCTCCAGTACTACTGTGAAAAACCTTGGTGTTATATTTGATGAGGATATGTCCTTTAAATGTCACATTAAGCAAGTAACTAGGACTGCCTTCTTTCATCTACGTAATATCATCAAAATTAGGAACATCCTGTCTCAGAATGACGCTGAGAAACTAGTTCATGCATTTGTGTCTTCCAGACTGGATTATTGTAATTCATTACTGTCTGGCTTCCCAAATAACTCTTTAAAAAGCTTCCAACTGATTCAAAATGCTGCAGCAAGAGCATTGGCTAAACTGTCATCCATGCTGAACAATGAGTCCCACCCCCTGTATGGAGACCTGACGGGACTGAGGAGCAGCTTCAGTGATAGACTTCTTCACCCTCGATGTGTGAAGGAAAGATACAGAAGGTCTTTCTTTCCTGCTGCTGTTAGGCTTCACAATGAACACTCTTGATAATATGTGCAATATGACTACATTACATGTGCAATAGTACTACACCATAAGTGTAATAACATTTCTTACAATCCCGTGCACTTTTATAACTCAATCTGTGCAATATTTCCACCACTTATATATTATTTATCTCTGGCTTTTTTGCTATTTTGCTATTTGCTCTGGCTTTTTTGCTATTTTGCTATTTGCTCTGTAAGCTGTTGTGAACTGCAATTTCCCCATTGCGGGACGAATAAAGGTTCTTCTTAGCTTATCTTATCTTATCTTGACAGGAATTAGCAAGAGAGATCATATTACTCCAGTTTTAGCTTCTCTTCACTGGCTCCCCTTAAAGTCTAGAATAGAATTTAAAATCCTCCTCCTTACATACAAGGCCCTCAAAGGCCTAGCTCCATCATATCTTAAAGACCTCATTGTACCATATCATCCCAACAGATTACTTCGGTCTGAAAGTGCAGGCCTACTTGTGGTTCCTAGAATTTCAAAGAGTAGAATGGGAGGTAGAGCTTTCAGCTATCAGGCTCCTCTCCTGTGGAACCAGCTCCCAGTTTGGGTTCGTGAAGCAGACACTCTCTCTATTTTTAAGGTCAGGCTTAAGACTTTCCTTTTTGATCAAGCTTATAGTTAGGGCTGGACTAAACCATCCCTTAGTTATGCTGCTATAGGCCTAGGCTGCTGGGGGGCAATGCACCAAACACATGTTCTCCTTCTTTCTTCTCTCCACTCTCGTGTCCTACACTTTCTTTTTCTCTGGCACAGAGCTCCTGCCCTCTAAATTCCTATCTGCTACTAGTCATGCAATTCTGTGCTATTACTATGTAGAATGTTTACTCCTGCTCTCCCTTCTTCCGAGTATCTCTGGCCTGGAGTTGAGTGTTTCCTGTGGAGCGCCATACTAAATCTGTTGTCGTGGTCTCATCAGCCTGCCCAGTCTCCATGGAATCCTGCTGTTATCCACTCCTACCTGAATGAACAATTCTCCAACCTGCCCATGATTCCTCTTACATTTTCAAACTGTCATGTAACATCATTAGTTTGAATCATAGCATCCAACTTGTATGCTTTAGTCAGATATGTGTATTTATGACAGATGTATGTTTATCTTGCTGTTCTCTTTCTCTGTCTGTACCCGGCTGGCCTTAGGCAGATGGGTCCCTCCATATGAGCTGGGTTCTGCTCAAGGTTTCTTCCTGTTAAAAGGGAGTTTTTCCTTGCCCCCGTCGCCTTCAGGCTTGCTCTGGGGGTTTCAGGCCGGGTCTTGTAAAGCGTCTTGAGACGATTTGTATTGTTATTGACGCTATATAAATAAAACTGAATTGAAATGAATTGAATGTTGTGTGTAATACTCGGATGTTGTGCTAGAATTTTGATGTACACTTGTTCAGTGATAATAAAAGGACTCTGATGTATTTTGTATTACAATATTTTATCCTTTTATTTAGCATGTGGCTAACAGGAATAACTGGGTATAGAAAATAAATGACTAAAGCTCTATTGATATATGTGTTTTTTAATCTGTTTCCTTGCACATACTGCTGTATAAATATAAGTATGTATATATGTTCTTTAATCTGTTTCCTTCTAAAAATATAAAATAAATCAGAGTATGGTTTAGACAGGCAATCGCAGTGTTTTATGCCATTATTATTATTTCATTTTATTTTATTATGATTTGCAGACTTTGTTCATTTTGTTATTTTTGTCCCAATGATTGTCAATGTTAGTCGTTATAATATAAAAATGATTAATCAAAATCAGTACCATCTAAATGCTGGTTCTGGTTATTAATACAGATGTCTCATTTCCATGTCAGGTGGTTATTATAGACACAGATTCAGTATTTTGTATCATCACAGTATCAGCTAAACACTTGTGAAAACGAGATCAAATTATAAAATACATCGAGTGGTTTGATGCCGACCTGTACACTGAACATATCAAGAATGTTCACGTTTATAATCATCAGAGACCATTACAGACGTTGTTTTAGGTTCCTAACAGTTTTTTGAATATATACATCCGTATGTGAATGTGTAAATGAGAGGAATTAATTTATAGCATCTAGTAGCAGACACTTAATAAAGTTCTCTCCATTGACTCGTATTGGTTCGCGGGAGTTGCCTCCCCCAATATGGCGGCGACGTTGACGTATCACAGCAGCAGGCCAACCTGCTCAATGAGGCGTCTATGTATATATGTCTATGGTTCAGTCAGCCAAGGACTGACTGGCAAAGCAATTAACTTTTTCCATATATACTACATTGCTTACTAATTTCCCTCCGTATCTGTATACAGCCGTATCGTGGCAATATTTTGATGAAAATGCATGCAAGTGGGATTACTGTATGAAGCACTGTGTTCTACATTTGGTTTGTATAAAAAGTGCTATACAAATAAAGTCTGATTGATTGATTGATTGATTGATTGATTTTGAGATTAACTGAATTTGTCTAAACACATTTGAGCCGCTGGAAACAGCTGTCTCTGTGTAAAAAAAATGGATGACCTTTTTAAACATTTCATATATTTTTGTTCAACTGCTTGAATTTATGCAAACTACACATGAAGCCTATATTCATTATATATCTAACTGTAATGAAAGTAGATTCCTGGATTACATGAGGCCGGAGTTGGAGTTTTGGTCACCACTCACTCATGTGGCTTCTCAGGTTAATCTGAAGAACGTCCTCTAACAGCAGGTGAGTATTGGATCAATAACAGACACTTGTTATGTTCAGGTGGGCACCACCACAGATGTTTCAAATAAGAGCTGAATAAATCACTGATGATGGTGAAATAACTTCATGGTAACTCCAGGAAGTCCACTTTTACCTTTCTTTTAAACAAAATATAATTTTCTGTTTAAATATTAGGTTAACCATGTTTTTTTAACCCTGTGTGACACGTTTTGATTTTGCTCTTTCATGTCACCACTTCAAACATCTGTTCACTTTTTAGATATTACCTTCAGTCCAGCTAAAAAAGAACGCAGTGATAACTTAACATTAGGCCTCACCACGTACCATAGCAGTTGTGTTTAAGTGACAAAGACTAGTAAAAATACTGCAAGGAACAATTCACCTGGACTTTGGAAATCACCCATCATAAGCCATAACTACGAATTAAACTTATTATTTTATATCCATCAATTAACACAGTTCTTTTAATTCACACTGATATATTAATGGATGCAACATATATATATATTTTTTTCCATGCAACTATTTAAAATGTTTATTTGCTAAGTCAATGGACTTCTTTCAGAGCAGAATTTTTCTTTGTGACACCAGGAAACACACCTTGGTGTATATGTGATTTACCTGCCATCTCAAATGATCTTATTTATGTAATTATATTGTGTAATGTTTGTTGTGAAAAGAGTTTATTGACTGCCAGCATGTGAAAGAGGAAACATCTGCTCAGGTCTCAGTACTGGATGTGGAGTCTATCTTCTACTTAGCTGGTTTCCTCAAACCCAGGAAGTGGTGGGTTATTTTCCAGACTGATGATTTCTTCCTCTTTGTCTCTGGTCAGGCTTCCTCCAAGACTTTAGTCACCTCCATGGGTATGGGATCAAGGAGGGTATTGTGGGGGAAATTTCCAGCTTGCAGAATGACATCCTTTTTGTTGTCTCTGGTTGGTTTTCCTCAGAAACCTCAGCCATCTCCATGGTTGTGGGATCATGGAAGGCATAAGGCATGAATGGATCCTTCCTGACTGCAGAGTGATGTCTTATTCATTGTCTCTGATCGTGGTCTTCAGGGACTTGAGCCCCGTCTAGTCCCAAGAGGAAGACTAGGTGAATCATGTGTTTCTGTCCAGTGTATCAGTATGCTTGTGTTGCTTTTTCAGACTATCGCTTATTGCTGAGGGTACCTGTTAAAATTGTTACAATTCAACAGTTTACACCAGTAAGCTTGACAGTTGTTACCTTACAGGGACACATTAGCAGAAAAGTAATGTGTGCTTAAAAACATCATAACGGTGAGTTTTAGACAGAATATAATCACAAGACTGTTTTTTGGGACCCATTACTTGGAGCTTTAGAGTAACAGCTGTCGGTTCCTTTGTGATTAAAAGTTAAGTACCATCATTTTAATAATTCTCTGCCTAAAATATTTAAAATCCTGAACTAGGTTCAACATAGTATAGCATAACTGCACACAACAAGTGAAAGACACACGTCAAGCCAAGAGTTTTGTGTGTGTGTGTGTGTGTGGGTGTCTGCATGTGTGTGTTTAATTATGGCGCACAGAGCTTCTGTTTATGATTTAATTGTAATGTCTGATTTCCAGTGAACTCTTACAAATAGCTCAAATGAGTTCCACTTTAAGATGGAGAGATCCCAGCAGCAGCATGTTTAGCGGGGGTTCATCTGATGAAAAACTGCAATTGCTTGGCTCCCTGGGAAGTATCAGCACAAACAAGCATTTTCATTTAAAATAAAGCATCCTATTAATCTCACTGGTCAGCCCCCTGACTGCTTCAATAAATGATGCATATTGCATGTCTAAATGAGCCCCACAACATAAAAAGCAACATAGGGACATGCAATATGAGCAACTACCAGAATTTACAGCATGGTGTTAGAATAACAAAGGTGCAATTTTACTGCTGATGTTAAATTGACAGACATTTTGCATAAAGTGTTTCTGTCTTTGAGAAAAGAGACCATTTAAGCTGTCCAATATGACTCCCAAAACAAAATAACAATGAAGTTGAAACAAGTCAGCCCCATCTCATGAAATTCCATGAAAACATCAGTTCAAGTCGCTCAGATTGCATTTAGCTGAGAGAACTGTCTGCAATATTTTGTTTAAAGTCACAATGTGGTCATCACGGGATGTGATGATAGCCAGATGGAGAAAATACATCTAGCAGAGATCAACAAAGGTATCTGGGGCTTAATCATGCTATTTATATCAGTCTCGTAAAAGTCTGAATCTCACCAAATCCCCTCCCCTCAGACAGTCACCCGATGAGACCCATTACTCAGGCCCTCTGAGGGGAAAAGGCTCTGCAGCTACAGGCTTTCACTGGAAACGTTAGTAACTGAGGATACAATGTCACTGTACATTGGTGAATGTGCCTTAGTGTCACTGGCATCAGCTAGTATAAGCCAGGGCAATAGCCCTCACTGTCAAATGGGACAGTGTTGCTTTACTCAGGACACAAACAACTGATCATGTTCTCTAACACTGAGTTCTGAGTGACATTAGTATTCTCAGTTGAAAACTGAGTACACGCTGGATGCCCAGGGAGTGCATGACACAACCTGCACATAGCAAGGCGTCACAGGGGATGTGGGAGGACCCCGGAACCACTGCCTCGTAGCACTTGTCTGCAAGACTGGACTGGAAGCTCTCTGTCTTGGAGGGTAGAAACAGGGCTGAAGAGGTGGGTCACAGCGGCTCTCTAGGTGGCTTCTGGCGGAGACCGTGGGACTCTATCCCACAGCAGTGAGCCTCCCACGATGGGGTGCTTCTTGCTAAATCTTTCTACGCTATCTCTTGCCATCTCATAGCAGCTTCAGGAAGACTGTTTCCAAGTATTTTTGTCTTGCTGTCTTGTTTTTGAATCAATATTGTATTATTGCACATTTGCACATATTTCCTGCATGTCAAGATCCAGAGCAGACGATGACAAGGCGAGAGAAAGGTGGATTTATCCTCCTTGTTATCGGATGGCAGGAACTCCAAGTCAGTCACCTCTTCCTCCTCATCATCCACATCTCTTTGTCCAGAGTAATGGTGAAGCCTTTGCAACAGAAAGAAGTGTTCAGGAAGGAAACACAGAGACTAAATACAAAGGGAACAATGGGGCACAGGTGAGAAACATGAGGGCGGGGCAAACATTCAGGGTTTGCAACTACGTGGAGGAAGTGAAGACATCTGAAATGATGGAGAGTTAGTGACTTAAATAAAACAGGAAATGTCCAAAACACAGAAACAGTTAACCATGACCAGGTGCCACAGAGATGGATGTAACAATGATGATTATATTGTTTAGCTTTTCCTTTTTCTTTTTCTCTTTGCATTTTTTTTTAAAGTTTTTTATTGCAATTGACTGCAAGTTATCTAATATAGAGCCCATATTAGTAGTTACTGTCTGGATGCTGCTTGTACCAACTGTCAGGCCTCACCTCTTCTGCCTGAATTAGTACGTGGCAGGACTGCTTCTACCAACTTGTGGATGCATGCCATATGAACAGAGGAAATTTAATATTTATGGCTTAGATGAGCCATGTTATAGCATCAGCACCATTGCTGTGGCCTCAACTTAAGAGGTTAACAGGTTTGAATTGTGCAATTTCAGCCCATAGACTGTATATAAATATGGACTATGCATCCCCTCTTCCTTGCATTGCCCAGATTGACGCCAGTTTCCAAAGGATATGGGCAGTGCTCTCTGGTGAGTTTGGAGCCAGAGTCTGCGCAGTACTGCCTGAGAGTGGAGCCAAGCGGAGCCACGTTATCAATAACCCACTCACCCGCGTTTGTCTGATTAATACTGAACTCTGCTCTATTTGCACCAGTTACAAAGAAATGTTGGATTATATGTTGTACTTATTCATTTAATTATTTTTTATTTACTTTCACGGTCCTATTCACTGCTTCACTGAGCAGATGGCATGGCAAATTGCAGTCATTATGATAACTAAAATGAAACTTATCAGGAAAATGGACACTTGAACATGTATCAGCATTATATTAATCACAGAAAATGATACAAACTATCCTTGCAAAATATATATATAGTATTTTAGTGTTTTAGTTTGGCCCAAGTCCCATCCACTAACATGGAGGAGGTGGAGCTTGTGCATTTTAAAATGTGAGACAATTCTATCAGATGTATTATCAGAAACTATTCATGCATAAATTAATTTTAAGCCATAAAGGGTTTAGAAACAAATACGACTGTGGCTCAGTAGGTCCACAAACCAGGTTTGATCCCCGGAATGTGCCACATGTCAAAGTGTCCTTGAGCAAGACACTGAACCCCTAGTTGCTCCCAGTGCATGGCACTAGTGTGTGAATGTGTGAGTGCTTGTGTGAGTGAATGGGTAGATGTGTCTGTGACTGTAAAGCAAGGGCATTTACCATTAACAAAACCAAGCTCATTGATTACACAAGTAATGAGAACAAATTTCAAATAAAAGACACATCTGTACCCTTTTTTTGTATGTTACTCTGTATTGGAAAATTTCTCCAGACTGTTTTACCAACTGGGGCCAATATGATCTATTTTTCATAAAACATTGTGAGATTAATAGTCGACAGTATGGTTTCCCAATGTTATCTGTATGTTATATGAATTTGCTGTTATCAAAACCTTTGAATAAATAACAGATCAAAACGAGACTAGTGGGACCAATGTGGCGGTTACTATACGGTGGTGAACAAAGCTAACTGTGGTGCTTAAAGTTAGAATGTTAAAGCCACGTTAAACCGTGCTGTTATTTGGCGGTCACTTTCTTCCTGTCTGGATGGCTGCAGTGCTGTGCTATTATCATTTATATTTTAGTAATTTTTTTGTTTTCTGCCTTGTGTGCTACCATAGAACAGTAAGCTAACCCATTAGCCTGTTGTCTGCAAACAGGTACAGCGTTAGTACGTCTTTGTGTAAAAATCTCCATTGACACACATTAGTATTTAGTGCTGTAATGCCTGTGGTTTCAGTTTTATGGGTCAACCATATGGAGTGATGTAGCCTCAGAGCGCCATGCTGCTGTACTCTACTCGACTCAACCATGAGACTCTGACTCTGAAGTTTGTCAATAAAGTTGGTAGGAAGAGTTGATTGATGTACTTGCCTGATGCCAAAAGTTCCACTATTGCAATGCAGTCTGGAATATGTACTATAAATAGGGCGCAGGCAATACACCTGTGGGCCATTTCTAACAGATTTATAACTTAAAATATTATTATGTCTGTGGTCAATTCTAGTAATTAGTAATGACACAAACACCTAACTGTGCACCTAGTCTATGTGTTATTGCTAATTAGTTCACAGGATATACACACACTGGTTTACAATCATCGCTACAATCAAGAGATAAACGTACCTATATTTAGCAGACAATTTATGATAAAACCATCTCCTTTTCTCTCATTCCCTCTAAAGTAGCCATCAGATATCAGACTTTTGTCACCAATCTAATGTTTATTTATTTTATTTTTTTGATAACTACTTTTACTTGAGTGTTTAGTTTTAGAAAATTTGCTGCAGTTAGTTGCTTTAAAAACACTTCTGACTCGTGTAAATGAATTTGTCCTTATGGCCAGAGAGCTCAGTGGGTTGCCAAAGCTCACTGTGATCATGAAAATACAGTGAATCAGTCAGTCATTTTCTATACCCGTTTAGTATACGGGGCCACGGGGCTCTGCTGGAGCCTATCCCAGCTGTCATCGGGCGAGAGGCAGGGGTACACCCTAGACAGGTGTCGCAGGGCCAACACAACCATTCACACTCACATGTGTGGGCAATTTAGAGTCATCAATGAACCTAATGAGCATGTCTTTGGATGGTGGGAGGAAGCTGGAGTACCCGAAGAGAACCCACGCAGACACAGGGAGAACATGCAAACTCCACACAGAGTTTCCCATGGATGGTGACCTTCTTGCTGTGAGGCATCAGTGCTAACCACCTTTCCACTGTGCCACCCAATACAGTGAATGAAAAACATAAAAAGTAGAGCTTTTTAGAAGAAGAACTTGATGTGAACTGTGAGGCATATGGATGAAAATGTGATGATTTAGGTTTTGTTGCCTCAGGGACTGGGCAGCTGGCATCATTGATTTAACAGTGAATTCTACATCATATCAAAGAGCAACTTATATTGAACAAATCATATCTCAACTCATATCAAGCAACTCACATCTCAGCTGCTTGATGTAGGTTTGATATATCCTATTAGATCAGAGGGTGGGGAGTGATAGAGGACACAATCATGCACATTGTTTACCTGTATCACCCACATTTTGGAATTGGTCAATACACACTCACCGTAAATAATTGAGTAAATCCAGGAAATAAGGTTTACAGAATGTGGCTGAATTAATTCAGATTGGAGTGTCTGATGCATAGGAGATGACTGAACTGCTGTTTGTGCAGACACGGCTTATGGTTCAAAGTGCTTGTCATTAAACAGGCATAAACTTCTCTCCCTACAAACATTTGCAGAGTTGTTATCTGTAGAGCTGCAGTAGTAATTTTCCTAAACTGACAATTTGACAAATGCGAAAGAAATGTGTTTGAGAAAATGTGCAAGATTCAGTCCCCTTCAAGTTTTCTAAACGGAATTTAAGAAATCCCCTTTTTGTGTTTACAACTGAGCACAAGACCGTCTGTAGACGTCACTAGCTACGTTTGTATATTGTACAAGTCAAAGTACAAGTTTAGCAAAGCGGTGAGGGAAGCTAAACGACAGTACTCAGAAAAGCTGCAGAGCCAGTTGGCAGCCAACGAATCGAGCTCTGTCTGGAGGGGCTTCAAGAACATCACTAACTACAATCACCATCATCCCAGTCCCCAAAAACCAAGGACTACTGGACTCCATGACTACCTCCCTGTTGCCCTGACATCGGTTGTGATGAAGTCTTTTGAGCTCCTTGTGCTTTCTCACCTCAAGGACTTAACAGACCCATTCATGGACTCCCTGCAGTTTGATTACATATCAAACAGATCTGTGGATGATGCCGTCAACCTGTCCCTCCACCTCATCCTCCAGCACCTGGACTCACCCAGATCATATGCCAGGGTCCTGTTTGCGGATTTCAGCTCAGCCATCAACACGGTCGTTCCAGCTTTACTACAGGACAAACTCTCCCAGCTGACCGTGCCTGACTGCAGGTGGATCACAGACTTCCTGTCTGACAGGAGGCAGCATGTGAGGCTGGGAAAACACATCTCAGACTCCTGTACCATCAGCACGGGTTCCCCTCAAGGCTGTGTCCTTTCTCCTCTGCTCTTCTCCCTGTACACCAACAGCTGCAGTCACGAGTCTGTCAAGCTCCTGAAGTTTGCGGATGACACCACCCTCATCGGGCTCATCTCAGGTGGAGATGAGAGCGCCTACAGACTGGAGATTGTGCACACCGGCATCCATTGGTTTCCCGCCTTCCTTTCCCTCCTCGGTCGCTGTCAGCGTACTCTCCCCCGATACTCACATTACCTGCGTTTTCCCCCCTAACAACAACTTTCATTCTTCATATTAGTTTTCCACTTCTCATCTTCCGCCCCCCTCCCTTACAATTGACCGCTTGGTGATTTGGTGCAGCCGCCACAACCTGGAGCTGAACACCTCCAAGACAGTGGAGATGATCGTGTATTATAGGAAGAACACAACCCCACTCCTTCCATCATCCTGTGTGACTCTACAGTCAACACTGTGGACTCCTTCCATTTCCTGGGCACCATCATCTCCCAGGACCTCAAATGGGAGCTGAACATCAGCGCCCTAATTAAAAAAAGCACAGCAGAGGATGTACTTCCTGCGGCAGCTGAAGAAATTCAACCTGCCAAAGACAATGATGGTTCACTTCTACACTGCCATCGAGTCCATCCTCACCAACTCTATCACCACCTGGGATGCTGCAGTCTCTGCTATGGACAAGAGCGGACAGACTGCAGCGTGTCGTTTGCTCTGCAGGGAAGGTGATTGGCTGCAGTCCGAAGTCTCTCGACGAGCTGCACACTTCCAGGATTCTCAAGCGTGCAGTTAAGATTGTGGCTGATCCCTCTCACCCTGGACACAGACTATTTAACAGAGTTCCCTCTGGCAGACGGCTGCGATCCGTCAGTGTAGGACCACTCGCATGGCGAACAGTTTTTTCCCATTTTATGCGTACCAACACCAAGGCAAATTCCTTGTGTGCACAAACATGCTTGGCAATAAAGTCTTTTCTGATTCTGATTTCAGCATATCTCTTTATTTAAGTGTGGCCTTATGTAATAGACACAGTGTATCCATTGACTGGACATGGTGGGGTGGAATGGTTCATCCTCATTTTACATGTCTGGCTGATTGTACTGAGCAAAAACCCCACATTTTGATGCCCTGACAAGCATTTTGCCAGGCCTGCCATCTACATGTTTGTGACCGAACAGGTTAATGGAGGAAAACTAGTCAACTACAGCCTAAATGCCTCCTGTGTTCTACATTTGTGTCCATACAGTTTAGTGCTTTTGAAGGTTACTGTACACTAGGTGAAAGGCAAGGTAGCAGGAAGATCATTGATAGGTTAAATATAAATATACAAATGAATATGGGTATGGGTGGGGTCATCTTACAAGTTTGGAGCCAGAGTTTTGCAGCATGGTCCAAGAGAGGAGCCGTGTTATCAGTGGCTATAGTCCCATCTACTAACATTGAGGGAGTGGAGTTTACCTAACCTATACTGGAGCCAGTCGCCAGGGGGAGCTCTACTTGGTTTGGCTTCACTTTTGAGGAGCTGATCTGCAGTCCAACTTCATTTACAATCTATGGGTTAAATAAACTGCATGTCAACCGAGACTGCTTCGTAAATGAGTGGTAGTGCGTAAGGCATATCGGGTATGACAACCTGAAGGGTCTGCTCTATTTCTTGTCGATCTCTAATTCATTTGTATAGACATTTTTCCAGGAAAAAAAATAAGATCTTAGAGTGTTTCAGTGGATTAGTGGATAGAGATCAGAACAATCTTTGTGGAAGTTACTGTACTTTCGGGTTTGATTCTGTTCATTCATTTACTGGTTTAAGAAGACAACTTACCTCACTTTTTACTCACTAATTTTACAGAAAAAAATCCATCTACTGAGGTCTGACTCTGCGTATAATCCAGTGTTACTCTCTGTCCTCTAGAACACCACGACTTATTGCTAAGACACCGAGCTGTATGTTTAATGAGCCACAAATTAGAGAAGACACATGATTCAGAACCTAGGGTAGTAGCAGTATGCCTCCATCCCTGCCCTTGTACTTCATGTTTTATTAGGGTCATAAAGTGTTCATGGTACTTTGATGAATGTTTGGACATGTACATGAATGGGAATGTAGGCTGATTAGAGCAAAGTGACACCGAAAAGAAGGCTTGAATGGCTTAAAGCACAGCCATCGGACGTCGACTAAAACCCTTTTGTGTTTTGATGAGAATACCTGCTCTTCATTTCACAGCAACGGAGAATGGGAATGGGGATGTTGCTTAATCATCCTCCTTTGTCTGATGCTACCTATTGTACTCCCATTTGCGTTCTTTCAAATGTCAAATTTGCTGCAGCAGCAGATCAGATTTGAAGGTGAACTTCCTCAAGGAAAAAATGAAGAATTATGAACCAGAGGAAATAAATCTGCTTTTTTTGCCTGAAGTGACACCTTTGTGAATCTGTATCCTTACACTGATCTCATTAATGTTAAAACATGCAAAAACTCTAGAGACACAGTCAGGGAACAATACTGTCGCGTCAGCTCTTTGGAATAATGCCCTGACAGATATGGTGTGCCTCAAGATTCCTGTTGGCTAAAATCTGTTTGGGAAGTTAGACTTTACTTTCTTGTAGTACATGAACAAAGACATCTGTTCTATTTCACTAAATCAAAGTTAAACTCCAGGGAGATTTATGCTGTTGGTGTTCATATCTGCTACAATATATGCACAGTTTAAAGAAAAGACAATTTTCTTTGACCTTCACAGTGGCGACAATATCTCATTCACTGGAGCTGACAATGAGCTTTTAAGAAGTTTGGTATAACAGATGTTATAAAGGTGAATGAGTGATTTACATCTGCCTTTTGATTTCCTTTCGTGTTCATCAAAGCATAACAATTAAGGAGGCTGGCAAATAAGAAGGGAACAAAAAACATAAAGCCCATTTTAGTAGATTAGGGCAAGCTAAAACACTGATATCCACATTAGAAAAAAATTAAAAAATGAATTCTATTTTTTTAGGTAGTCATTGTAATACAGATGTTAAAATGTTTATTTCGTTTAGATGTTTCACTTTAGTTTGGAATTTGAAAAACAGGATGTGACATCATGATGACTGACAGTTGTCACTGACAACCGCTCAATGAAGAGTCTCCACAAGCCAGTGAGTCTAGAGGAAGTGTGGGCAGGTCATTAATAATGTGGCTCCACTCTGAGACAGTATTGTTCAGACACTGGCTCCAATATTGCAAGATGGTGGTGCCCGTATCCCTAGTATCAGTGTAGCCAATGGAAAGAAGTGGAGATGTGTAGTCCATATTTTGTCTAGTTTGGAAAATGTAATACAGTAACACTAGATAGCCTTTGGAATCAAATTTTGCATTGTAAAAAGGATACTGATACTGTCACCCATCACTCACACTCATCACACATTCTCCATTACAGGATTCATTATTAAAGAAAGAGTGACAGGTCCAACTCTTACATCGGTTGCTTGTATCCAAATGTAAACCTAGTGCTTATATGAAAGAATGTGGTGGATGGTGTATTCAACCTCTTAAAACACAAGTTTTAAATGGATGTCTATTTTTCCACATTACTGTAATACGTTTAAAAAACCTTCTTCAGAGGGCAGCACAGTAGTGTGGTCCTGCGATGTTGTGGAGACCTGTCCAGGGTGTACCCCGCCTCTTGCACAATGACAGCTGAGATAGGCCCAAGCCCCCGCGTGACCCCTTATTGGACAAGCGGTTACAGAAAATGAATGAATGAAAAATTCTTCAGGATTCCATAATCTAATTTAAGACTGCTGTCTCTTCTGTCTCTTCTTTTTTTTTAAGAACTGCTGGAGATGAGCAAATGTATGTAGTCTTTAAAACTGAAAAAGAGACCCATGACAAAAGAGGAACGGATTGGAATCATAAAACAAATATATACCATGAAAAAGATAACGTTCTCCCTTAAATTATGTATGGATAAGATCACTGACTACTGGAAGAAATGGTCAAATGGTCATCTTGATGTAGTAGCTCTGCAACAACAAGAACTGTGTTACATTCATAGTACATATAAATATACATGCAAAGCAAGTTTATTTATATATAGTAGCATGCATGTGTGGACATGGACATATGTGGGTATATATATATGTGTATGGTTGTACAGTATACAGGTGTATACACTACCGTTCAAAAGTTTGGGGTCACATTGAAATGTCCTTATTTTTGAAGGAAAAGCACTGTACTTTTCAATGAAGATAACTTTAAACTAGTCTTAACTTTAAAGAAATACACTCTATACATTGCTAATGTGGTAAATGACTATTCTAGCTGCAAATGTCTGGTTTTTGGTGCAATATCTACATAGGTGTATAGAGGCCTAGTTCCAGCCACTATCACTCCAGTGTTCTAATGGTGAAATGTGTTTGCTCATTGGCTCAGAAGGCTAATTGATGATTAGAAAACCCTTGTGCAATCATGTTCACACATCTGAAAACAGTTTAGCTCTTTACAGAAGCTACAAAACTGATCTTCCTTTGAGCAGATTGAGTTTCTGGAGCATTACATTTGTGGGGTCAATTAAACGCTCAAAATGGCCAGAAAAAGAGAACTTTCATCTGAAACTCGACAGTCTATTCTTGTTCTTCGAAATGAAGGCTATTCCATGCGAGAAATTGCTAAGAAATTGAAGATTTCCTACAACGGTGTGTACTACTCCCTTCAGAGGACAGCACAAACAGGCTCTAACCAGAGTAGAAAAAGAAGTGGGAGGCCGCGTAGCACAACTGTGCAAGAAGATAAGTTCATTAGAGTCTCTAGTTTGAGAAACAGACGCCTCGCAGGTCCCCAACTGGCATCTTCATTAAATAGTACCCGCAAAACACCAGTGTCAACATCTACAGTGAAGAGGCGGCTGCGGGATTCTGGGCTTCAGGGCAGAGTGGCAAAGAAAAAGCCATATCTGAGACTGGCCAATAAAAGAAAAAGATTAAGATGGGCAAAAGAACACAGACATTGGACAGAGGAAGACTGGAAAAAAGTGTTGTGGACGGACGAATCTAAGTTTGAGGTGTTTGGATCACAAAGAAGAATGTTTGTGAGACGCAGAACAAATTAAAAGATGCTGGAAGAATGCCTGACGCCATCTGTTAAGCATGGTGGAGGTAATGTGATGGTCTGGGGTTGCTTTGGTGCTGGTAAGGTGGGAGATTTGTACAGGGTAAAAGGGATTCTGAATAAGGAAGGCTATCACTCCATTTTGCAACGCCATGCCATACCCAGTGGACAGCGCTTGATTGGAGCCAATTTCATCCTACAACAGGACAATGACCCTAAACACACCTCCAAATTGTGCAAGAACTATTTAGAGCAGAAGCAGGAAGCTCATATTCTATCGGTGATGGAGTGGCCAGCGCAGTCACCAGATCTGAACCCCATTGAGCTGTTGTGGGAGCAGCTTGACCGTATGGTACGCAAGAAGTGCCCATCCAACCAATCCAACTTGTGGGAGCTGCTTCTGGAAGCGTGGGGTGCAATTTCTCCAGATTACCTCAACAAATTAACAGCTAGAATGCCAAAGATCTGCAATGCTGTAATTGCTGCAAATGGAGGATTCTTTGACGAAAGCGAAGTTTGATGTAAAATCTTATTTCAAATACAAATCATCATTATTTCTAACCTTGTCAATGTCTTGACTCTATTTTCTATTGATTTCACAACGTATGGTGGTGAATAAGTGTGACTTTTCATGGAAAACACAAAATTGTTTGGGTGACCCCAAACTTTTGAACGGTAGTGTATGTGAATATGTAAATTTAAATATGTGTATATGGCCATGCGAGTAAAGGTGTATGCATGTATGACTAGATGCATGATGTGAGCTGTGTACAAGAGCCACCAGCCAACAAGCCATGAAAGAGTCAACATGGGTGGATTTGCACAACCATAGATACCCTTGGATAGGTGGACTAGAGCTGAGGTGACTTGAGCTGGGAAAAGTCACAAAATTGTGAAATAGCTCCCCTCACTACCATTAAATATTCCAAAGTGACTCTATGACCTACACTGTTCATGTTGTTTTAAGCTGTTCTTTAAGGTTTGTCTGTGCTCTTTTCTACTACTGCACTAATATGCATAAAATAATGCACAGATCATCATGAGTTAATATATAGCCCATGACGACATAAACCATTCATTCAGGTTTCTGCATCACCACCTAATCTATCTGATTAACAGAGAGAGCTATGTGTAAATGGCTATTGATTAGGTGTTCCACCATGGAATCATTCACTATCAATGTTTAGCATGAATTATTTCTGTAAGTTCTGTAAGTATTAATTACCACAGTGGATCAAGGTCACTGATTTCAACTCCAAGCCCCCTGCACTTAGGATTCCAGTGCACCAGATGAACTAGTGCCTCTGTTGTGTAATGCCTTGAGTTCATGGAGCAAGGATATATTCCTAGCTGTAGTCTGAGGTCCACGTTATATTGATGTTGTATTCAGTGACTGTACAACTGTTCCACACCTCAAACATTAGTGTGGATGTGTAGCGTGGCAGGTAAACCAGTACCCGTAAATATATATACGTCACCAAGTAATGTCATAATGATATCTCACTCCCTCACTCATTTTCTATGCCCGTTTAGTCCTGTTAGGGGTCACGGGGGTCTGCTGGAGCCTATCCCAGCTGTCACTGGGCGAGAGGCAGGGGTACACCCTGGACAGGTCGCCAGTCCATTGCAGGGCCAACACAGAGACAGACAACCATTCACACACACATTCACACCTACGGCCAATTTAGAATCACCAATTAACCTAATGAGCATGTCTTTGGATGGTGGGAGGAAGCCGGAGTACCTGGAAAGAACCCACGCAGACACAGGAAGAACATGCAAACTCACGGAAAGGCCAGCCGGCCCATGGATTCAAACCGGTGACCTTCGCCACTGTGCCGCCCCATAATGATATCTTTTAAGTTCTTATTTTAACTTTCCAAATAAAAATAATAAAATAGCTTGTTGAACTATTTGCCAAAATCATGCACTCATTAAACAAATAACAAAAGGTTTAGATCTGGGCTGCACAATAGGAAAAGTAATGAAAAAAAATGTCTCACCTCAGCCATGGAGGTCGTTCATAGACAGTTCTTCTGTTCTACAGTATAAATACAATGGGGGAAATAAGTATTGGACACGTCAACTTTTTTCTCATTATATTTATTTCCAAAGATGCCATTCATGTGACATTTCTTCCAGACACTGGTATTAACTCAAATAATCCACACATGAAAAGAAATCACAACATTCAAGTCCATAAATAATGATTATGTGGAATTAAGTGCAATAACACAGGAAAAAAGTATTGAACACACCATGGGAAAGCTGTATAGTTTGGCAAGGAAAGGCACCATACCATCTCAAACCTGAAAGTGATTAGTCTTTGTACTTCCTATAAGTGCAAACCAACATCAGCTGGGTTAGTGCTAATTGATGGCCCTATAAACAGGTTGTTTTTTCACCAAGTGTCAAACAAGACACATCTCATGATGGGTAAAAGCAAGGAGCTCTCTCAAGACCTTTGCAGCCTGATTGTTGCTCAGCATCAGAATGGAACTGGTTATAGACTCATCTCAAAGAATCTGAGTATTCCAGTAAGCACCGTTGGGGCCATTATCCGCAAGTGGAAGAAGCATCACCTTATCATTAACAGGCCGCGCACAGGAGCTCCTCGCAAGATTTCTGACCAGGGAGTCAGAAAGATGGTCAGAAGAGTTCGCAAAGAGCCAAGGACCACCCGGAAAGCGCTCCAGAAAGACATGGAGGCAGCAGGTACAAGTGTTACAGAGAAAACGATAGGCAATGCACTCCACCGCCATGGCCTCTATGGACGCTCAGCCCGCAAGACTCCATTCCTCAAAAAAAGGCATGTTGAAGCTCGTTTAAAGTTTGCTAAACAGCATCTGGATAAGCCTGTGGAATACTGGGAGAATGTTGTCTGGTCAGATGAGACCAAAATTGAACTTTTTGGCTGTCATACTACACACCATGTTTGGAGGCGAAATGGCACTGCACATCACCCAAATAACACTATGCCAACAGTGAAGTTTGGTGGTGGACACATCATGGCATGGGGTTGTTTCTCATCTCGGGGTACTGGCAGACTTCATATAATTGAAGGAGCAATGAATGGAAACATCTATCGGCAAATTCTTGAGATGAACCTGCTGCCATCCACCAGGATGATGAAGATGAGACGTGGCTGGACCTTTCAACAGGACAACGATCCGAAGCACACGGCAAAGTTGACTCTCGAATGGTTTAAAAAAAAAGAAAATCAATGTGTTAGAATGGCCCAGTCAATCACCTGACTTAAATCCGATTGAACATTTGTGGAAAGAACTAAAGATAAGGGTTCACCAGAGGGCATCAAAGAATATTCCAGATTTGAAGACAATCTGTGCGGAGGAATGGGCAAGAATCACACCTGAGCAGTGTGGGCGATTAGTTCATACATACAAGAAGCGTCTGGAAGCAGTCATTGCAAACAAAGGCTTCTCCACAAAGTATTAAACGAGTCTCAGATAGTGTGTTCAATACTTTTTTCCTGTGTTATTGCACTTAATTCCACATAATCATGATTTATGGACTTGAATGTTGTGATTTCTTTTCATGTGTGGATTATTTGAGTTAATACCAGTGTCTGGAAGAAATGTCACATGAATGGCATCTTTGGAAATAAATATAATGAGAAAAAAGTTGACGTGTCCAATACTTATTTCCCCCATTGTATGTCTCCTGGTGCTTTTTAATTTTTAGCATCAATGACAGGTTGTAGTCTTGTGTGATAGCTGTGAATGAGGCTCTTTATTTTCTGAGTATGTTAAGCTACCCATTCTTCTTGCCAAAAAGCTTCCAGGTCTTGCACCACCTGCACGTGTGAGATCTCCCCCAAAGTGGTTCAATGATATTAAGGTCAGGAGAGCCTTCACTTTTTTATTATTGTCTTTTGTTTTTTGCTATAGCCAAAGACATGCTGACTTGGCCATGTGTTTTGGATCATTGTCATGTTGGAAAGTCCAAGAGTGCTCAGCTCTCTCAGATGCTCAGTGTTTTCTTAAAACTTATTGCATTTATTATTATTGCCATCAAGATTTTTTTAAAGGCCGTGTGACACTGTAGCTCATACATCCCTAAAACATCAGATATCCACCTCCATGCTTCACAGTAGGGATGGTATATGGATATTGAGAGCAGACTGTTTTGTAGAACTGGCATAGTAATGGCCATCTTTTGGCAACTCGAATGTGTAATCCCTATTGTGCATCTTGAAATAGCTAAAGCACTTCTCTTTAGTGAAGCCTGTAGTTAGCGGAAGTTATTCATGGATTTTTCTTTGCATCCAGTTTCTTGGCAGTTGTGGCTGATTTTGTTGGTCTACCTGACTGTGAGTTGGTATCAACACAACCCCCTATTTTCCACTTCTTCATCAGAGTCTGAGCACTACTGGTTGGCATACTCAAATGTTTGGATCTCTATTTATATCCTTTTCCTGATTTATAAAGTTCAACTACCTTATTTCGCAGGTCTTTTAACAATTATTTTGCTTTCCCCATGCCCCAGAATCCACCAAATTGCAGCACAAGATGAAATGTGCAGGGGTCTGTCAAGAGCCCAGAGACTCAGTCACATTTTCTACACAGATTCTAATTACATGAAAACAGGTGACAGGTGTGGACAGCTGCTCTTATTGGCCATTTCAATCTGTTTTCTGTCCGTATCTGGGGCGTCCATATTATCAGGCCAAAATTTTAAGGTTAAGTATACTTTTGATCATGACATTCACACTCACATGCACGACAATTTAGCATTACCATGCAACGTCTGGACTGTGGGACTGCAGGCACCAACCAATAAACACACAGGCACAGGGAGAACATGCAAACCCCACACACAAGGCCCCAGCCAACCAAGCGACAGCAAGCACTAACCACTGCTCTATAGTGTCAGCCCTGCGTTATTATATACTCCCGATAATAACACAGGCCATCTATTAAAGTGTCACGTAATGGCAGTCAGTTTTTAAACACTTTGCCATGTTTTGCAAGTACACAATGATGAGTGTTTGCTTTGCTACACAGCTGCATAGCTTGCTTCATTGGTTTTGTTCATGTTTAAATATATGGCTGTTGTGCAAAACTAATTTTAGAATTCATGATGTCACAGATGTGTTCTAGGATTCACTCCACTTATGAGATCCAAAGGAAGGAGCTGCTCATTTTGTTCCACTGGACCATTAACAAGCAGATCTCAAGACGAGAGGCAACTAAAAGTTGCATAAAATGTTAATGTAAAACCAGTAGAATATGTTATGAAATTATATTAGGAGATTACTTAAATTATGTATAAAATATATATTAAAAAAAAAAGTTTGGAAACATGTCACTGGTGAGATTCTTTATGAATAGCCTACTTTAGGACGTGGACATTCACGTCAAGCATATTTTAGGCCTATTTCTTGAACTGAAAACATTCAAGATCACAAGTTTATTTGTGTTTTTTGTCATGCTAGCCGCATAAGTGATGATGATTGGCTAAGGTAGAGTAAGATTTCATGGTAAGCCAATCAGCGGAAAGACAGTGTTCAGTTTGGCGGGTGTTGCTTACACACAAACACGCACATAGCAGTATCACACACGCATCAGAGATAGTCTGCAGTAACGGAGAGTTCGGAGCATTCAGAGATAAAGTTGCCATTTTCAAGGTGGAAGTATAGGCACTACTTTAACCTCATTGATGCAAAAGGCAAGAACGTACAGTACACATGAAGTGTACTATGTAAAAATTCTAATTCTTAAACATATTTAAACTTTTTTTAAAAAAAAGTAACATAATAGTTACTTTCCCTGGTAACTAGTTACTTTTATAGTGGAGTAATTCAGTTGCTAACTCAGGTACTTTTTGGGAGAAGTAACTAATAACTATAACTAATTACTTTTTAAAAAGTCATGTTCTGCTCTTTTCTCTCACCACAAAATAGGGTACTTCTCTTCTTATTCATAGAGGGATGTGTCATTTTCATATATTCCTTCAAGCTCTTTGATTACTGATACAGGGTAAGTCCTGATGAGTTTGATAAGATATGATGAACAGCAACAGAGAACAGCTTCAATTATGTTGAAATTTAAGTTACATGAATTAGATGCTATAACGTCAACCATTTATTACTCTGCCAAAACTGCCTGTATTGTACAGATGTGTTTTTTTAGACTTAAGTTGAAGACCAGAAACGGAGAAGTGGAAAACATTGAATAATCAAATACCTAAAAATCAGAACAGCATAAACAACATAAAGCTGAACCAGGCCCATGGAAATAAAAGTAATTTTCTGAAAAGCAATTCCATAACTGTAAAAGATGCATTATACTGCATGTGTTTTCTACAGAGACGGAGATTCATTTTTTTCTATCGCTCTGGGTTAAGAAGAAAAACACCCACTCCGTGACACCGTGAACACCCGCAGCCTTTCTTTTTTCCTACCGCCTACACTCTTTCATATACATGGAGCAAGGGTGGGTGTTAAGGTTAAATTGAATGAAAAGAAGGAGCACAAAGAATTGCGTGAGAGGGGACATAAGCCGCGGAGAACTGAACCCGGGCCACCCACCACCACAACACATTTATTAACATCTAGTCCTGCAGAAGGTCTGCACTCATTGATTTAGCCTCATTCATGACTCAATCAATAGCACTTGATCAAGGTGCGGCGCTGACACGTCAAGCTGTAAATCAGATATGTGCATGCTGAGTGGTTGATATGCCCCTCCGATGTGTCTGCTGCCTTCTCTGGTGTGATGCTATTGTCTGTGTGTGTGTGTGTGTGTGTGTGCATGTGTGTGCGAGAGAGAGAGAGAGAGAGAGAGAGAGAGAGAGAATAAAGGGAATCAAAATGCGATGGAGCAAAACCTCTTTCCCACCTGTTCTTTCACCATCGCCTTGGGTTCTTTGTTACGGCAGGGAAATGTTACCATAGAATATTTGTAGAATCAAAAGTCAAAGATGGGGAGGAGAAGAAAACAAATATTTTACATGTATCTGCTCTAAAACTCACAGGAGAATTAAACAGGCTGAGATCTAATGCTGTTTTCATAATTGCTATTTGCAGCTACTCGGTTGGATGTGGCATTTATTGTGTGATATGCTCTAGTGGTTTATATCCTTGGTTTGCAGAGGTGTTACTTTTCTTTTTTTCTTCTGTATTATTGGTCAGAGTTACCTCTACAGAATTGTAATTGTAATGTTTTGCTATACACATGGAACCTGGAGTTCCAAAAGCGAGGCCACTGTCATGGCAGTTATCCTCCAGCATTAGCTCACTGCTAGTGATGCAGCTAGTAAACAGCAAGTGAGTAACAGCAAGTTTTCCCTTTACCGCTTTCCCAGTCTGTCAAATATATTTTCCAAGTCAGCCTCAAATAGAAGCTCCAGGTTTCCCCACCTTCTGCCCCATTACTGGGGTCACAAATAATATACAATATATAATTATTGTTATATAAATATAATTTTTGTGTTCATCTCTTTTTTGTTTTGTCATTCTGCTTTACAACAGCAGTGTCAGTTATCACAGAGCTTTATGCATGGCTAAGTTCATCCACCCCAAACCAGTGGATCGAAACTTGCCAAATATTTTTTGAGATAGTATTTCCAACTCACTTAATTCTTTGGAAATCTCTTTCATGTTGGCAGCGACGGTACAATAAATAAATAAATAAATAAATAAATAAATAAAGGTTAATTTACACTTTATATAGCTATATCTATATGTGTTCATTCCTATGGAGCCCCTAAGGTCTCACTGATAATCTTTTTTGGGGGGTGTTGAGAAAGAGTGCGCTCACTTTGCAGAGCGTGCTCTAATTTAATTAAGTCGCGCACTCGTTAAAATAGAGCTTGCCCTTGTTTACCTAAATCGTGGACTCGGTTTACTTAAATCATGTGCTCGCTGTATAAAGTCATGCCCTCGACTATCTAAAACGTGCTCTTGTTTTTAATTCACTTAAAGTGTGGGTACGATTTCTGTATAAAATGTGCCCTCGTTTTGAGTCAATCATCAGAATCAGAATCAGCTTTAATGGCCAATACAAGGAATTTGACTCCGGTAACTTTACTCTCTAGTACAACTTAAATAGCGAAATAAGAATAGAATAAAAATAAAATAAAACACAAAACAATAAAATAACGAGTGGACGATTACTTATTTGAGTGCTCGTATTGGTTACTTGTGCCCACGTTTAGTGCCCACAAATCGTGTCGTGTCTCATTTGGTTGGCATTCTTATTTCTTAGGGTATAGTAATATCGTTCGTGAATGTTTGTGTCTGTATGAATTCTATTAAAATAACGTCGTTACGTATTTCAAGACAGTTATAATTTTCATGGCTGCTGACAGTAATGGAGACGACAGCGATGAGACCGGGCAACCTGAGGGATTTCCTCGGTAACAGGGATGTCGCTGACGAATTAACTGATAACTTAGAACAAGAAAAGGTAAGCGTTTTTGCTCTTGTGTCCATTTTTCACACAAGTTGTTAAGTTATAATTTCTGTAAACTAGCCTGTTGTCCTGTTGTTACATCCACCGATACCCATGAAACCTCCCTGGGCCTTGGAGTTGGTTCAAAATAAAATCAATCACGAAACCCAAATCATCATACATCTGGTGCCGAAGACCGTTTGCCCTCAGCTTTCTTTTTAACATGCTTAGACTCATGATAATACCATGTCGGAACGCTAAGGCTGAAAGTATGTTCTTGTACTGCATACCTAGTCCATGGTAAACCCTGATTAGGTCCATAGCAAAATGGCAAAGGACCCCATCTGACTTACTAGTAAATTGGGCTCATCGTGGCCACCCCTTAGTAAATTGTGCTCACGAGGTATATAATGTTGGTACGAATGAATTGCAGCGAGTCCACGACTTTAGTAAGATGAGTCCATAATGTAGGTAAACGGGCGCACGTTCTATTTTAACGAGCGCACGTCTTAATTAAATGAGAGCAGCTCTGCAAAGTGAGCGCACGCTTTCTCAACACCCCCCAAAAAGATTATCAGTGAGACCTTGGGGGCTCCGTACATTCCACCTAATTTGCAGTTAATGTTTCTGGGGTCCTCTGCTTTATTTAAGAGAGTAAGGATTCAGACCAGATATCTTTACTGTTTTCATCTCCTGACAACAGCAAGTGCCTGCTGCATCTCTGTTAATAACTTATCTGGAACTCCCCTGTGGTTTGCTGAACACTCAATCAATATGTGGGCAGTAGCAATATAGAAAAAATTACATGTAAAAATAAAAGCTTGGAGAGCAGCACTGAGAGCTGAGCAAAAATCAAATGACTTTTTCCTTCAGATGTGTGAAGTCGAGGCGTGGGGTACATGGATGTGATGGAGGAAACATCCTTGCAACAGATAGTAGCCTTGCAGAGGGGTCAGCAGTGCTGTAGCAGAGCCCCCAGGCCTGGCAGGATGCCTCCATCTGACAGGGGAGAGTGAGTGCTGTGGAGAGCCGGTGCAGCACAAACTCCAGGCGGACAGTATCCCTGCTTACAATCAACTGGGAACTGCTGCCACTTAGCATTACAGCCTCCTGAGGAAGCATCTGGTTAACATCTGTCAAATGGACGGTTTTGATCATAAACCATGTACTGTATACGTTTGCATTTATTGTCATGCTGCAGAAGGAAAGTTAAAAGTATTCTTTTCAAAGCATCTTTACATCATTTTATAATTATATTAATATTAGTGTACTGTGAATATGGTATGTCTACTCCTGCTCTAAGTTTATATATGTGCACTGTAGATATAAAAGAGATCAGGAACAACATTGCTGTTTCATTCTATTAATACACTCTGAAGGCTGACAAACCTACGCTGTGTAATACTAGCATGCAATAAAGCTACACTATATTACCAAAAGTATTCGCTCACCTGCCTTTACTCATTCTATGAACTGAAGTGCCATCCCATTCCTAACTCATAGAATTCAATATGATGTCGGTCCACCTTTTGCAGCTATTACAGCTTCAACTCTTCTGGGAAGACTGTCCAAAAGGTTGAGGAGAGTGTTTATAGGAATTTTTGACCATTCTTCCAAAAGCGCATTGGTGAGGTCACACACTGATGTTGGTCGAGAAGGCCTGGCTCTCAGTCTCCGCTCTAATTCATCCCAAAGGTGTTCTATCGGGTTCAGGTCAGGACTCTGTGCAGGCCAGTCAAGTTCATCCACACCAGACTCTGTCATCCACGTCTTTATGGACCTTGCTTTGTGCACTGGTGCACAGTCATGTTGGAAGAGGAAGGGGCCCGCTCCAAACTGTTCCCACAAGGTTGGGAGCATGGAATTGTCCAAAATGTTTTGGTATCCTGAAGCATTCAATGTTCCTTTCACTGGAACTAAGGGGCCAAGCCCAGCTCCTGAAAAACAACCCCATACCATAATTCCTCCTCCACCAAATTTCACAGTTGGCACAATGCAATCTGAAATGTACCGTTCTCCTGGCAACCTCCAAACCCAGACTCGTCCATCAGATTGCCAGATGGAAAAGCGTGATTCATCACTCCAGAGAACGCGTCTCCACTGCTCTAGAGGCCAGTGGCGGCATGCTTTACACCATTGCATTTTGTAGCTCTGTAGCAATTGACTGTGCAGAAAGTCGGCGACCTCTTTGCACTATGCGCTTCAGCATCCGCTGACCCCTCTCCGTCACTTTACGTGGCCTACCACTTCGTGGCTGAGTTGCTGTTGTTCCCAAACGCTTCCATTTTGTTATAATAGAGCTGACAGTTGACTGTGGAATATTTAGGAGCGAGGAAATTTCACGACTGGATTTGTTGCACAAGTGGCATCCTATGACAGTTCCACGCTGGAATTCACTGAGCTCCTGAGAGCGGCCCATTCTTTCACAAATGTCTTGTTTCACAGTCTGCACGCCTGAGTGCTTGAATTTATACACCTGGGGCCAGGCCAAGTGATTAGAACACCTGATTCTGATCATTTGAATGGGTGAGCGAATACTTTTGGTAATATAGTGTATAATGGGGTTCAAATTGTCATTTCAGCCTGATCATAACATCAGAAACACTTATCTCAGATTCCTACTTTGTACATTCAGAAAAGCAAGTCAAGTTGTGGATTTTCACAGACAACAAAACTATTAAGCATGCATGATATAAACCAATCAGTGTGCAAGATCTAATTGCTCACAGTGACCAATATGGAGGGTATATCGAGTGTTAAATCCTGAATTCTCCTACAGTCCGTTTTAATACTGTCACAATTTTTGTTATTTCTAGCGTCATAGGGCAAGTCTGTACTCTTCAACAACACCAACAGTTATCCAGGTCTTTTAGATAAGATGCAACTTTAATTCCTCTTGATGCCTTTGATTTTTTTTTAAATGCCTAATTAATGCATAAGTCAGTATTATTATTATGACCTAAACTCACACTGTAGTTCTTGAAATCAAGAAGTAATCAAAGCACCAGTAACACTGTGGAAAACAAGTGGGATGTAAAGCGACGTTTCATAGTTTTTTTTATCATAAATAGTTTGACCCTGCAGAGGGCAGTAGCACACCCTGTGGTGTCAAAACTCCCAAAAAGAAGAATAAAGCAAGCAGAAACAAACGAGAAGAAATGGGCTTCAAAAGGGCTTTTTAAAGTCTCTGAGGCGTCTGAGGAGGTAGAGACGCTGTCTGGCCTTCTTCACCATGATGTTCAAATGGTGAGTCCATGACAGGTCCTGTGAGATGGTCACTCCCAGGTATCTGAAGGAGAAATCGTGGCCCATACGGGCAAGTGTACAAAATATGCCTTCCGGGTACATTTAAAACAAATATTTACTTTGATGCATTATTTATGGCATTAATTTGATAGTTTAATCTGTTGACAGGCCTAAATTTATGCAATCAGTATTATTAAAAAAACACAATATTTTGTGGCTCAGTAGGTAGAGCAGGTTAGCAGTTCAATCCCTGGAATATGCCACATTCTTGAGCAAGACACTGAGCAAGTGCTTGTGTCACTGAATGTATCTGTCACTGTAAAGCTAGAAAGGTGCTATATAAAAACAAGACCATTTACCATATTCTATATTTCAGCTGTGCAGTTTATAATTTACATCACAATATTTTACAGTAACAAATAACTCAATGTTTCTGCAAAATATAAGTGTGTTGCATATTGTTGTGTCGAAACTCTGTGTCGAGGCATCACTGTCTCAATAAAAAACAGCTCCTGACGCTTGTTGTGAAAAAAGATTTAATCACACATAAGACATCAAAAAAATGTTTATTTATCCCATGTGTGGAAAATGTATATACAAAAAACAACACTCTGAAAATATATATAGCAAAAAATAGATAGAAAATTTACAAATAAACAATTGCTAAAACTATAAGATGGTGATGTAGTGGTTTGTGCAATATAAGGCAATGCAAAACAGTCAGCTTGGCTAACATCTTCCTCTCACCCACCTTCTCAATAGAGTCCAGACAGCAATCCAGGACAGAGCCGGCCTGTCTGACCATCTTATTCAATCTCTTCCTGTCCCCCTCTGAACTCCCACTGCTCAAAGAGGGACAGGAACCAATGACTAAATAATAAACAAAACAGTAAATTATTTTGTAAATGTGTTTATTCAGTTTGTTCATAATTGTTTTTCAATTAAAAACATTTTTTGGCACCTAGTAACTAGGATAACCTTACCCTTACCCCCATTTGTTAGTTAAATAGCTCCCACTAGAAGTCAAGAAGTTGATGTTCAAGCTTAAATAGCCAATCATATTACATCAGCCTGTCTAATCACCTCTGAACCTATAAGACCGTTTATGAAGACTGCAGGAGCCAAACTCTTACGGTTTGGTCCGGGGGGAATGGTAGGACCCAAGTGCGGGACAAAAAGCAGTGAGGCGAGAGTAGGCACAACTAGAGTTTAATAAACAAATGCGAACAAAAAGCGCTGCTGTTGTGGCAGGAATCAAAAATCCAAACTTACAAAAAGAAAAATGAGGAAACAAGAAACTAAAGTCAAAAACTAGTGATGTTACGAGACGTGCCGAGGCTTCGAAGCGTGTGTCGAGTAATGAGCATTGACTGAGGCGGGGTTTCGCGAAGCGCGTATCGAAGCTTGCTTCATTTAGGGGAGGAGACAAAAATAATGACGTCCGAAGCTTCGCTGCCCGGCTGTACCACGTGACTGGTTCGAGAAGCGGTTCAGATTTTCCGCAAGGTTTGAAAGCAATATAAACACCTCGGGTTCCGTTCAAAATGTGTTAATATAGATAACAGGAAGGAGCCAGCTAAGAGGAGGATGATTTCCCCTGTGTGGGAACATTTTGGTTTGATAACTCCTAATAAAGTAAGCTCAATCTAACATTACGTTTGCTTATCAAGAACTGTATTTTTCAGTTTCTTATTTTATTGAAAGGTGAGATGTTTATTGTGTTCCAAGGAGTTGGGGTACAGTAACACCTAATCCATGCTAAGGCATTATCATACCTTTCATGAGAATAAGGATGCAACTGGGGCAAAAGAAAAAATAAACATTAATGCAAGTTAGCGGCAGGCCATAGAGTGTAGTAGTGACGTAATCAAAATGGTCCAACGAGGACAAAGTGACCCAAATGCGTTTAGTGGTAGACCATAGAATCACCGGTCTTTCGTTAGTGAAGTATTGGTTCGATTCCCCTTGGTTCTCATTTTATTTATTGTTATATGTATATAATTCTCTTATAATCAACTTTAAACCACATATTCATGTAGCGTAGTTGAATAGGAATGCGCATGGCAAATCAAGTCCCATACAAGCATGAAACAGTAAGACACGTTTCCATTGCACTACATATTGTCCATTAGATGCAAAAAAAACAACAACAGAGAACTGTGTCACTGAAGCTGTGAGTACTAATTAACCTTTTTTTGAATCACGTCATCTGCCCATCACTTACTACAGACACAAAAAAACAATGCATCACACATTATGAGGTTAAGAGCCTTTGTAAGAGCGACAGCTGCCTGTGATTATACACTTGGCCAGTAGGTGGTATCGCGTGCACATGAAGCTTCGAGAGATTAACCCTTTCTCGAACCAGTTGGCTGAAGTGGTTCGATGCCTCATGTGGCTTCATCTCACCATCACTATCAAAAACCACTGGAAAACACAGGAGACACAAGGGGTGGTAAAAAAAAAAAAAAAGCAAACACAGAAGAGCAAAAAACACAAGAGATTGAAAATGACGCAACAGGAACAAAGGGGAAGCCAGGGCTACGTATATATGCACACACAAGGAAGAGGGGTGACGAGACACAGGTGAGGCAAATCAAGAGACAAGACAAGGTGAAACCAATAATCTAATCAACACAGAAACACAGGGAGTCAAACAGGAAACCAAAAACTCAACAAAGTAAAACAGAAAACGGGGGATACGAAACATCAACAAAACTCAAAACGTGAACACAGAACCACCATGCAGGGACCAGGCACAGAACCATCACACAAACTGTTCTTTGCCTGATGGCAACCATCTACAGAACCCCAAGTGCATATGGTATGTATAACGGATTCTGTCCAGGTTGTTTTTTTAAAAGTAACATACATTTTTTTTTAGAACAAAACATGGCGGTAACTGCCATTACCGCCAAATGTATCATATGTGATACGTAAGTTTTTGAGCCCTCTACATGAACAGTGCGACAATTTTTCCCTCAAAAACCCGATGTAAAAAATTATATACATGCAGTACATGGATAATCCACCAGAGGATAGTAATCTGCACACTAGAGGGCTTTCCCGCCCTTCTACAAGATTGCCATTAACCAGGAAGTGGACAGATGTAATTTTTGAAGAACTTTGCCAATTTTGAAATGGTTATGGTAAGAAAAAAAATATTTTTTTGTGAAACATCAATAGGAACAGTTACTGGGTTGATGCAATATGAAATTACTTAATATTTCATAATCTGTGGTTTAACATTTCATGATCTATGGTTTAGTAAAACCATGTTAAAAATTATGTATCAAATGTGATACAGCGGGTGTATAAGGTCATGTAACTCTAAATCAGTCAATGTCATTTTATTATATTTCTTGCATTATAAATAACATCAAGCAACATACAGTCTTTATTTTTCAAGTAAACTAATTAAATGTTTAAATTACATTATTTGGTACATTCAGAGTAAAAAACTAGATATGCAACTTGCTGTATCATGATGATTGATGACTAGTTGGGTGTTGCAATGGCTATATGACTGAACTTCATTTTGCTTACTGATTTTCACTAAAAACCAATGACCAATTCAAAGAAAAAAATATGCAATAATCTGTTTTTTTTTTATGTGTATGTGTGTTTTAGATGGCAAAAAATACAGTGTTAAAGATGCTCCGAAGATGATTATGGATGGGAATTCAAGTGACTTGGAGCAGCTCAGGGAAGATGAGGATGAGGATGAGGAGGAATGGACTCCCACTGCAAGGGAAAAACCCAGAAAAACCCAGATAGTAGTGATAATGAGGAATCCAGATGGTAATGATGACGGTGAAGGAAAAAATCACAAATTTTTTGCTGACAACTTCTTTACATCAGTTCCATTGGTGGGGCATTTGAAACAAAGAGGACTCTACTACATAGGGGCAGTCCGAATGAACAGGGTGAAGGGTTTCAGGCCGGGTCTTGTAAAGCGTCTTGAGATGATTTGTATTGTTATTGACGCTATATAAATAAAACTGAATTGAATTGAATTGAATTGAATTGAAGAACTGCAAACTGATGGATGAGAAAGAACTGAAGACAAAGGGAAGGGGGTCTTTGGATTTCAGAGTAAATCAGGAAGAAAACATCATTGTCAGATGGTATGATAACAAAGCTGTGAACCTGCTCTCTTCTTTTGTTGGTTTTGAACCACTGGGCAATGTGAAACGTTGGGATCGGAAAGCCAAAACCTACATAATGGTTCCCAGACCAGCCATTGTGGACACATACAGCAGGTTCATGGGAGGCTTTGACCTTCTTGATATGCTATTTGCACTGTACAAGTTCAACTTTAGATCCCGAAGATGGTACATCTACATTTGGTGGCACACCGTTACAGTGGCAGTAATCCGTGCACTACAGAAGAGACCTGGGGCCTCATGTACTAACGTTGCGTACATACAAAAACGTTCCGTACGTACTTGCTCACGTAGAAAGAGAGAAATGTCCGTGAATTTTGTACGTGCCAACGGCAACGACGTGGCTGGTGTATGTATGATTCTACAGATGTAGATCCTTTGGCGACACTTAGAGGTCATGCCGGGAAACTGTCATCATAAAATTGAAAACTATTGTGATGTGCACATCAGAGAAACACGACAAATTTGCACTGATGAACAATTAACACACCCAGGTGTCCGTAAATATATGAGTGGATATAAAAGCATGCGCAAAGAGGTGCAGAAAATGTCGTTAACAACAATGGCAGCATTAGCATTATTAGAAGATATCGCAAACGGTGCAATAAGAAGAGAGCGTGCATTCAGAGTCAGAGATGAATTCCTGGCTAATAACGATAACTGGCTCATCAGCCGCTTTAGGTTACCGAGGGCAATCCTTCTGGAACTGTGCGCAGAGCTTCGGCCGGCTCCAATGCCGAAGCTGTCAGACCATCTTATGGTCTGACAGCGTTCTACAGGTGTGTGGTGGAGAGCGTCCTGTGCTCCTGCATCACTGTGTGGCACGGCAGCTGCTCTGCAGCAGAGAAGAAGGCTCTGCAGAGGGTGGTGAAAGCTGCACAGAGGACTGTGGGACTCCCCACCACCACGGACATCTACACCACCAAAAGGGCCACCTGCATCAGGAAAGACCCCACCCACCCCGCACACACACTGTTTGTCCCCCTCCCCTCAGGCAACTCATTTGCACACTCACTTACTCATTTGCACACTACCTCAATTCATTTGCACACTACCTCAATTGCACAGGACCATCATAGTCAATTTTATTGTTTTTATTTTAATGTACAGTTAGCTAATTTTATTCTCTATATTTATACTTTTTTATATTTATACGTGTCTTTTCTTTACTTATGGCTTGAAACGGGACCAGAGAAACCATTTTCGTTCCTTCATATGTACCAACATGAATAGAAATGACAATAAAGAATCCTTGAATCCTTGAATCCTTGAATGAGGCCCCTGGAGAACCTGCAGCCCAGGCAGAAAGCCCTGCCCCTGCGAAGGTTTCAGGCTTCTGTTGGCTCCGCCCTCACAAGCGCAGGAAAGGTCAAAAAGTGTGGCAGACCACTGTCCTCTCCAGAAGCAACGCCAACCCCTCCCTGGAAGTGTATATGATATACACCAAAATGAGTAGTCTGTAAGGATATCTTAATTGGGCAAAACCTAACAAGCAGCACATAAAAAGTTTATTTATTACAATGTATTTTGGAACATACAACACTAGGGAAAAAAAAGCAAAAGCCCAGACCAGACTGTCTAGAGCTACTCCTGGGCCACCAAGGTATAAGCCCATCTTTTGTTCTACAACTCCAAGATCACCGTCTAATAACTTTGAAACAGGAGCATCATAAATATGAAACATTTCTTCTCTCGCTTGGCAAAAGGTCTTTCTTGACAAGTCTTTAAATTACTCCTCAAAAACCCCTGGTGTCCAGCAGGATTATACTCCTGACCTTTTCCTTCTGCGATCCAGGATCAGAGTATTAAAAGGCATTTACTGTATCTTGTGAAGAGAAAATCGGTGAGAGAGATGTATGAGAATCCTCAGGAACATTTTTCAGCACCGATGTCATCATTTTCAGTCATCTGATTCTGTACAGGCTGCACTCTCAGAATAACTATTTCGAATCTGGCATGAAGTTCTCTTTTAGAGCAGAATGCCAAGATAAAGCAATACATTTCACGCATAGTGTTGTGTGTGACATGATGAACATTCTGTTGAAGCATGAAAACTTCAAATAATTGCACAAAAAAAGACCATAAATCTAGCAAACATTTAGACCCTGACTTTTGTTGAGGAGAACTCACGTGCTTTACAATCTCATCATCATGATGAAAAAAAAAAAAAAAAAAAAAAACAGTTTGTGGTCAAGAACAGTAAAACTCAAAATTAACATTTGGGCAAAATATGTCTCAGTAGTTAGACATTCCTGTATTTGGTGATTTCTGAGTGGAGTAGACTCAAGAAAAACAACTTCCTTGAGATTAAGAGCAAAAACAGTGATTTCAAGGAAAATCAGCCGGGGTAGTAATTTGTCCACTTTCCACTAGCCGTGTCTGTAATTGCCAAGGAGCAGCATTTGCGCAGAGCTATCTGGAGGCTTGCACAACTTTTAAGATGTTAATGTGAGGTGATTGAGTGGTTCAGCACCATAACACTGCCGGAAGGGTGTCGTCTTCATCTCGACCATCCCTTCTTATAGCCTCAGCAGGGTAATTTGTAGCGGAGAGAAGCGAGGCTGTGTTGCTCATTATTGCTGCCTAGCTCGCTGGCCCCTGTGGACACAGTGGCTGCAGCTCAGCAGTCCTGGCCCTGCCAAAATAACAGGAAGAGAATAAAGATGAGACATATTGACTTTCTTTCACCGAGACCTAATGTAGGCCCCCAGAGGCAAACGGCCTCGGAACATACAACTGCAATATTGGCCACATTTGTCCTCTTGTGGTCTGAGTATGGTTTAGCTCTCTGAAAACAAATTCAATGGAATAAACACTATTTCCAACTTTCATGAATATTTTCTGCTTCACTTTTTTGCTTCAGTGTCTGTATTTGTGCTTTTTTCTTTCTCAAATAATGTAAAACAAAGGTAGCCAGACTTGTTTGAGATAGCTTGAAGACGTTGCACTACTCTTTCAAGTGGGGCAGAAACCTGTTAAGCCCAAAGACTCAGTAAACCTAGGCCTCGTCCACACGTACGAAAACAATCTTTTTCCTATCCGTTTTCGCTGGCACGGTTTCAAAAATATCCGCGTCCAGACTGATCCGTCTTAACACGTCTCAAAACGCTACTTCATATCCCAGGTCTATAGGTGCCGCTGTTTCAGTTTCAGAAATTCACCAAAAACGGAGAGGAAGAGGTGGCGCATGCGCATGAAGCTTGAGCGCTGTTTACAAATCGGCTTTAGAAGAAACCAAACTCAAGGAAAATTTTGATTTTGCCCTAGTAACCATAATAGGCTCAATATCTTCTCCAGTAGTAACGCAAGCATGTAGTCTGCCATTGTTGTTGATGTTGTTATGAGACGTTTCGCGAGATATAAGAGGTGGAAGGCTGCTCGAGGGGTGTGGCGATGGTGGCGATGACATCATTGTTTTCCAAAATCTCCGGTTTCAACTGTCCAGGGGCCTCATGTACTAACGTTGTGTACGTACAAAAACGTTCCGTACGTACTCGCTCACGTAAAAGTTCAGATGTATCAAGAGAGAAATGTCCGTGAATTTTGTACGTGCCAACGGCAACGACGTGGCTGGCGTACGTATGATTCTACAGATGCGGATCCTTTGGCGACACTTAGAGGTCATGCCGGGAAACTGTCATCATAAAACTGTGAAAACTATTGTGATGTGCATATCAGAGAAACACGACAAATTTGCACTGATGAACAATTAACACACCCAGGTGTCCGTAATTATGTGAGTGGATATAAAAGCATGCACAAAGAGATGCAGAAAATGTTGTTAACAACAATGGCAGCCTTAGCATTTAGAAGATATCGCAAACGGTACAATAAGAAGAGAGCGTGCATTCAGAGTCAGAGATGATTTCCTGGCTAATAACGACAACTGGCTCATCAGCCGCTTTAGGTTCCCGAGGGTAATCCTTCTGGAACTGTGCGCAGAGCTTCGGCCGGCATTGGAGCGCGACACGGCAAGGACAGCGTTACCTGTGTCCGTACAGGTACTGACCACACTGGGGTTCCTCGCAACCGGGGCATTCCACAGGGAGCTGGCCGACCGATCGGGACTGTGCCGGCGCTGTGCAGGACCATACAAGCCGTGTGGGACGGAATTATACGCATGTCAGTCAGGTATATCAGATTCCCATACAATCTGAACAGTTCAACATTAAGAGCAATCTGCAGCGAGAGACGGTTTTCTGAATGTAATCGGAGCTATCGACTGCACACACATTGATAGAAAAGCGCCATCGCATGAATTTGTAAATGTCAACAGGAAATATTTTCATTCATCAGTGTACAGATCATACGTAATGCGCAAATGCAAGTAGCCGTGCAGGGGAAAAAACCTCCTGCCGATCTTTTACCGCTGGTGCCCTCCAATTGCCGACGTCGGCCCGACGTAATGTGTTGTCTGGGAAACATTGTGGCTCATTCTTATGTTTTCGTTTTCTGATCGCGCAGACAGGGGAATCTCAGGTGCAGGGTCATTTTTAAATATAATTTGCATATTTAAAAGAGGCGTGGACACGGAGTTGCATATGTAAAAGGGGCGTGGACGGGGAGGAGTCGGGTACGTTCGATTGGGATGTACAAAGGAAATGTGCTTCGAAATGCTTGTAAATCTGAGCTTACGTCACGATTTAGTAGGAAATCTACGCAACTGTTAGTACATGAGGCCCCAGACGGATTCACAAAAAGTGTGTTTTCGAATTTATCCACCCTGGGACCCAGTTTCAGAAAAAGTGCGTTTTAGGTGTGTTTACGGGATTCGTCTGGACGATAGGCCAAAATGATTAAAAACATCTGCGTTTACGCAAAAATGCGTTTTCATGTGGATGGCCCCCTAGTTTCAGCACCAGCACGGGCCAGCCATCCAGCTACTCCTGAAGGATAAGGGACTCGTCCTCCCGGCGCCTAAACACTTGGCAGCTAACAGTGTAGCTCTTTCTTATTTCTTTATTTCTCACACAGAATGTAGTTGTTTGTACTTATGTAAATAAATAGTCCGGGTAATGGTGTTGTTAACAGCAACAATGACGCATTCATCCATTCATTCACACGAGCGCACTCACATTCACATACTAGTGCCAACGCTGAGTCACAGCCACCACCGTTTCTAGCTAACTATCTGTTTAGCTGGTTTAACTTAGTTTCCAATTAGGGGGCTGAATAAAGGTCTTGCCTTATCTCCTTTAAGGACAATAACAAACACTTTTTAGCCTTAGAAGACAGATGGTTTGAAAGAAGAGTGAAAGAAACCATCTACATAAAATTGGAAAAGCTTTATTTAAACTGGGGAGAAAGACTGATAGACACTTATCAGTGACTTATCAGTGACCAACACAATCCTAACTAGTCTCCCCAATCTCCCTTAACTTCACCCCTAACATGGAAGCCAGACCAACTTCCTCCAGCCACAGTTTTGCCAAGTTGAATTTTTATTCAGCCAATCTCTGACTGGTTGTTGGACTACCAGTTGTTGTGTGTATTTTTCTCTGTAGCAGCAGGTTGAAACACATCCCATAATGACATCTGAATGGCGTATTACCAGATGTTATGCCAGTCTGTTTCACCCCCATTCACACACACTGTCTCTCAGTTAATGGGTCATTACAGTACATTGTGAAAAAAAGATACCACCAAGGTTAATCTGAACAACTTCCTATAACTGCACATGAGTATTTGGATGTTAACACATCCTTGCCATGTGAGTCTCAGATGACACTTTCCAAACAAAAACAACTCCCAAACCTGAATTTATCCTAAACCATTAACTGCAACTCTAACTTGGATTGCTCTGCTGCAATGGAGACAATCTACACAAAAACAACACAAAACAAACACAGAAGACACAATGTTTTCCCTATCCCTGTTCAACAATTTCCTACTCCCTCCTCTCTATCAGTCTACTTGTAACTTCCTCAGGCACCTCAGTATCTGTTTACAGCTGTGCAAACAGCAGCGCTGAAGCTCACTAATAAGAGTGAGGGGGCAAGCTCCCTGCAGAAGCCCGAGGGGTGAAAAGTTAATACAGAGAGCTGGTGGATGCTCAGGAAAACGATGTCTGAAGTGTCTGGCTGCTCTGTAGCTGCTGCCAAATGTTACCAGGGACAGGCAGGAATAGTTAAACTAAAATTACTGCCCCAACCACCCAAGGAGTTCACCCCTGTGTTGTTTTGTCAAGTACAACACTTGCAATATTGGTCTTTTTTATTTGTCTTGGAGAATCTCTGAATCCCAGAAGTGCTGTATTGACAGTTAAGCTGTTTGCATCATCATCAGAAAGTGGACAGTGGTAAAAGAGCGGATCATAGTGATTTACTCCTTTATTGATTTTACAGGGCTATTAAGCAATAAACTGAAACCTCTCTTTGTAACACCAGTAGGTCCTCTCTGGGCTTGCTGGAGATAAAACACTGACATTGTTTTATCAATGTGTTTTAATGCTATCCTGCTAATTCAAATGCTTTGCCTGTTCTGATTACAGATTCTATTGGGGCGTTCTATTTGTCTTGTAAGCGCGATTTGCAACTCGGGAGTGACGTCACATCCGTGTCGGAAAACAAGATACAGCGGGTTTTTGCGTTCTGTTTATGACAGTCGGAGAAAAGATGGATTCGTAACATTTATAGTGTTACAGTGCAACCATGGCGGATTTTACATCTTCATTACATATTACACAAACATATTTCACAGTTTGATATCTGAATATTCCATTTTGATTAACGTTAACGATAGGCTACTGCTCCGCCTTCTGCTCAAGACTCGGCATTGCTGTCATAGCAACATGGACCGTCTCTAGCCAATTTAAACTGCACAAGCTACAAAATAACTTATTAAGCGGTATTTAGCTGTAGCGACATGCCGTATACCATATACACTGATATGTGTACGACTTCTACATTTGGTTACAACAAAGACAAAAGAGCTTAAAATAGTAGAAAACCACAATTATGCTCGTGGTAGCTATCTTGGAAACTGAACTCGGCTCCTCTGAGCCTCGACTAGTTGACGACTTGTATATACAACCTCAGGGGCGTTCTATTTGCACTTTCCAGCTCGTAACTCCGGAAACCGACTCGGAAACCGAGTTTGGTGGACAAATAGAACGCCCCGTATGTTTTTTCCAATGGTTTCTTGTCAGTTAACCACTTCAGTTGTTCCATTGTCAAAAAGTGTTTATAAGCATTGTTTATAAGCCATGCACAAGTGCATAGATAATGAGACATACCAAAGTTGTTAATGCATTATATCTGTATGCAGAATTAAGCCTGTTCTTCAACTTTTCATATGTCTCCTGAAAATAATATGGTCTTGGTGACCAGTAAGTCTTGGTTTTTTGTCAATGTGGTAACTTTAACTTGTGGAGGGGCCCATTGTTTCGTGGCATTCTGTGCATTTTGCCATACTTACTGAATGCAGATTTCACTTTGGCTGACAGTTTTTATAGCACTGATGACTATTTCTCACGTACAAATTAGGAGAATTTTAATGACGGAAATGTTCACATTTGATGAATAAAGATGACATTAAACTGAATTGTTATGTTTATCATTTTTGTTATTTTTTTTGAGTAAAACATACATAACAAAACACAAGTAAGGAGTGTAAGAAGGCTCAGGGTTTGAATCCATGGGCTGTCTGGATTGTACCCTGCCTCTAACCCGATGACAGCTGAGACACAGAAGATGAATAAATGAATAAGTACTGTGACATATTTGGTTTGTTACAAAATGGCTTGTTTTTAAGTTACATTTACCTTGCATTTCAATAATATATAGTCATTGTTTTTATTTTTCATTTACATTTACTTAATTGGTTTGGAAAATTAGATTTTTTAACTTTCTGATTTGTATTTGAAACATCCTGGGTGTTAATAATAAAGCCAAACCCCATACTTTCCCAGACTTGTCTGTATCTTGTCTTAAGAGTCATCTGGAACGTTACTCATCACTGTCTGGAGAGGTTAATCAGATCACGAAGGGTATGTGTGCTGGTTGATTGTTACGTCCCTAGGTGTCCAGGGGAAAATCAGGGACAAAACACAATACAACCAAAGCTGAAGTCTGGTGTAACAAAAAGTTTGACAATATTTATTGAAGTATAAAAAGATGGCTACACAAAAATCTCCTCAAAACAAAAACAGTGGGGAAGATGTGGACCACGTGGTTGTGCCAAATAAATGAACACTCTGCCATATAGAAAACAACAAACAAAAAGGGCCTAACTATCTTTTCTACTAAACAAACGTTATCAGAACTACAATGGTGGCACCAACCAATAATCCTAGTGTATATAACAGAAGATTCCTACGTGATGGGGTGTACAGGGTACCCTGATCTTACCTTTGGTCCGCACCTTCCACCACAACTGAAATAAACCAAACAAAGGGTCCACACGTCTTAGAACCGACAAAAGCACACTCGAGCTAGGCAACAACGAATGAAGCAGTGAGTCAGGTGCAGGGGAAGTAGAGGCCGGGGAGCCTGTAGCTGGCTCCTTATCAAGTGGGTCCTGAAGGTGGCAATTGGACGAACTGGCCAATCAGCAGACTCCAGACATCCCAGGTGGAATAACCAGTAATCACCTGAACACACAGGGGAGGGGGAGAGAGAGAGAGAGGAAGAAAGAGGAAAAAAACAAGAAAAACGTGCTGCCCCCATCTGGCACGTAACATTGATGCTTTGACATCTCTCAAAAATAACGCTCCAGCATCACTATCCTATACTGAACCAAGACATTGTACCTAATACATTTATAAAACCCAAAAAGTTTCAAAAAAGGCAACTGTAGATTTCTCTACAAGTCCAGTTGCCTTTTTGGAAACTTTGAATTACCATGACCTGGATGACTGAGAACCTTCACAGACACATTTATAAAACTCATACAAGAATCTCTTCATTTGTTTTTCCTGTCTGAAACTGTCTGTGGCTGACCAGGCACCAAGTAGTGAACATGTTTCTTTAGCCAAGAATATATTATTATAGATATATAATATCTTCAAAAAACAGCTTTACTTTAGGCAACTATATTATCTTAGTATTGATAGGTGAAGTTATGAATATAATTCACCAGTTGCCTTTTTCCAAAGTAGAAACTTTGGAAAAACATCTTTCTAAACCAATCAATACATAAAAAATAACATAAAAAGGAGTTGGAAGAATGATTGGTGTTCTACAGCACAGAACAACACATGGGATGTAGAACAGTGCCAGGATGCAAATGTTTGAATAGTATCCTGTCACTGTCTTGTGAAGAATCAACAACTGAGAAGATTCTTGTCAATGCGTTGATCTAAAGTGGTCATAAGGCCGTCACTTTATGTAATGTATATGGGTATGATAGAAAGATGTATAGTTGTGAAAAGCTGTTTGAATCCAATGAGGTTCAGCAGTCATAATGATCATTTCCACAGTTTTCATGAAAACAATGATTCAGACATAGAACATTGCTGCAGAGCAATGGTCAAAACCCCCACAGGATCAATTAAATTATAGGAGTAAATGATGAGTTTATGATACAAAAAAATAACAGATTACAAAAAAGCTGTTAGGACTTGCCTTTCAAAGGAAGTACTTCTGACAGTGTTATTGGTATGGGGTTGAGATCTGCCCGCATCGCTTCTGCAGACAGAGGGCTAGAGACTACATTAGCTGGTCAAAGCAAGAAGGGGGAATAAAATAGACTGTATCTCTTAATCTGCTGGATTAAATTTGATCCCAAACTGTCCATCGTTAGGATTGCAATGCTAAATCAGTGTAGTATGTGACTCATTACAATGTCAAGTGATGTATGAGTTCATCATGATAATTGAAACTTAGCTTCTCAAGGCAGTGCTTGATCTTAATTTCTACAAAATTCCTTTCAGACCTCTCCAAATTAATTATTTTTCTTAAATTGAAAAAGTCATTCTGGGTAAGTACGTCAAGGTTGTTCTTTTTAGCTCACTGTTCTCTTCATACTTTATAGTCCAGCATAAGTGAGTGGATCTGGCCACAGGGACACTTTGTCACCATTGTAGAAGTTTAGCCTGAGGTAGCAGGTATGCTTCTACTCTCCTGGAAGCTGACCAGTGAAAATGAGCCAGTTTCATTGGCATTAACAGGACCTTTGCTAAAATGGCACATCCAAAAGTTCCCTTTGATTGCCTTTGTTCACGGACAAATATAGACATATAACAGATATTTAGTTCACTGTTTTTCAATATTATTATGGGTAATAATATTGGCATTGGATACTGATGAATTATATTAGGGACAATTGATTGATTGACAGCAGGACTACAACTTATTGGTAGAAGCAATGCTATAGAATCCTACTAACCTTAGCTTGTCAGCATCCATGGCTACCAACAAATTAAACTGAAATTCTACTATTAATATTCCTCTTTCTAACAGCTGTAACTTACATGGGCCATCAAGCACACCATAACACAAAGGATAAACATAAAATGTGTCTGGTCAGCATGGAGCTGGTAATCATTGCAGCTTTGAATGGATCAGAATGAACCTGGAATGTACAACACACAGCTATCTGAGTTTTCAGCTCATTCAGCAGTCATCTAACAAGCAATAGGTTCACTGCAGGTGTCTGGATAAGACACCAGGACATGAAGAATTAATATGCACATGACAAGAAGAGGAGGATAAAAGTATAATCATGCTTGGACTGAAGACCATGGCTATTGTTGCTTTTGCCCTGTGAATTGTTGATGAATGAAAGAGAAGTGACCTGGTGGTTGTTGTTAGCAGTAAACCCACTACATGTATAATGTTGATGAGCTCCCCTGTTGAACAAAAACCCAGTCTTCAAATGTTAAATCACTTACTTTTGAATTTTCATTAAATTCCATGACCCCAAAGAAATGTTGCAGCTCACCAAATTCCTGCACATATAGAAAATAAATACAAAAACATGCAGACACCGGACAAGTACCACAGACTACAATGGAAATGTTTCCAGGAGGCAGGACAGCCATGGACGTAAATGGGACATACGTAAAAGCCACAGTCACTAATAAAGCTACTGGAATAAAAAGATCAACTGCACTATATCAAGAAGTCACACAATGTTCTCATATTCATGGTATTCATATTCATAGGAGATGTTACTCAGACATGTAGCACCCACCAAGACCAGACCAGGCAGACCCACCCAATAGCAATGACACAGGCATACACACAAAAACGGTTTAGGAAGCACACAAGCGCACAAGGTGCTGACCTGGAATATTTTCTGTGCTATTTGTGTCTTTAAAGAACAAAAAAAGACAAGATTGATTCTGTCATAATATCACTCCTTTAGTGACACTAAATAACTCAAATGCATGCTAAACTCTTCTATCGGCTGTGTTTTGACATCAGTAGACACTTGTTTTGAATGTCAGTTAAACGCTGTCCAGCAGCTTCACTGCTGTGCTGTGAACATTCCCATTTGAAACAGTCAAATTGGATATTTAAGGCTGTGATGCATTCTAATTAAATGTGATTAGTCATGCCGTTGCAGATACCTAATGCTTGTTGAGGTATCTCACAGTCAGACTGCAAGGGACATGTCATATTCCCCGTAATAAACCCTCACATCATTTCAAAACACCTCCATCCCATTTTCTGCATCACTGAATTTGATGGAAAAACATTTGACAGCATGCTTCTTTTTTTTAACTGAATTTGTAGGCTTATTATTGTTGAAATGTCAGAGATATGCTTGCATTTTATTCAGATACTGTTTCCTTATGGTGTGGTCAGCTCTAGACAGAAACTCATCATATTTCTCTCTCAATGTGTTCATTTTGTTTTCTTCCTTGAGGTGCTCTTGGATGTTTTACTAGAGAAATACACAGTGTGACAGCAGTGCATTATCTAAGAACAGCCAAAATGATAGAGGCAGCAAGGCTTTCAGTGTTTAATTGATGATGCCCTGCAAACTAGACCAAAAAGAGGTCCAAGCTCAGCATTTTAATATGATGGTACACTTTGAAAAAATGTTGTCACCTTAAATGCAGATAAGCTCGTAAATGTTTAGCTGTCATGTATCATGAGACACTCTGGGGATCTGCAGCTACCATCATAACTAAAAGTGCAGTCCTAGTCAGTTGCTGCAAACAGACAGCTGGTTTATTACAGGTTTTTTCCATTCCACCTGTTAAAACATATTAGTCATCAGTTTATTCACAGAGATCTAGCAGTCGCTTTACAAAAATGACTGGTGGGATAGAAAACATGATCAGACAGATCCTAAGACCCCAAAGTTAGAGACCAGTAAATTATTATTGCACAATGATGAGTGAGGTTAGTAGATACCAAAACCACAAGTCAGCCACATCTGATAACAAAGCAGTACATCAGTAGTCAGTTTCTTTACTACTCAAAGGCTACTGCTCACGCTTCTCTGTGAGGTGATATACGAGTTATGCATATTACTTTACATCCTGACTTTCCTTATGAATTGTATTACTTTTTCCTTTCAATTGCTGCTGACGTTTATATTTGTCGTCTTTGTTCTCAACATGTTGTTTGTTTGAACTTTGACCCTGACATTCTCTGTGATGTGTTTTACTCCAGCACTCGGGCTGCTTCAGTAGGGAGAGCTTGTGACACCAGTCAAACTGTAACTCCTCAGTTACTTAGCACAACACTTCTTACTGTCATTGCTCCCAGTGCATGGCACTGGTGTGTAAATGTGTGAGTACACACTGGTGTGTGCTGTGTGAGTGAATGGGTAGATGTGCCTGTGACTGTGACTGTGAGTACCAAGAGGTAGAAAAGCTCTATATAAAAACAAGGCCATTTACCATTTACAGGAATACAAGAGGAGGCGAGGGAGTTGCACTGGGTGCTGTAGTATGAAGGGGAGGGAGTGTGCTGACAGGTGTCAGAGAAGGCAGTGAAGGTGGTGGCGGTGGCGACAGACATGACAACCCTGGTTGCTCCTCAGGGGACATCATACTCAAAGGGCTGTCCTTGTCCCACATGCACGAATGAGGGACAAGCAAATCCTCATAATCCCACTGGATGCCAGAGCATGATGAGTCTGTCTACACTCATGGGCGACCATTAGGATCCTGCAAATCATCCTGAGAAGACACACAAGTCATGAATGGACAAAAAAGAATAAGAGAGAGAGAAGAGTGAATTATATACAAAACAAAAAAATGAAAAATGTTCTAACTTCTTCTTTTTTTTTTTTTAGTAGTAGTTGTAGTTGCAGAGAGACCGAAGTTGCTTAACCATCTGAAGGCTAAACACCCATTGGCCCTTCTGGTAAAGAATGTGTCCTCTGCCCCATGTGTCCTGCGACAGGTGTAACTATATTCCAATATTAAAAATACTGGAAATAAACAGTGGGATAGATGATCCTCCCACCATCCAAAGACATGCTCATTAGGTTCATTGGGGATTCTAAACTGGCATTGTGTATGTGAGTGTGAATGGTTGTCTGTCTCTGTGTTTGCCCTGTGATAGACTGGAGACCTGTCCAGGGTGTACCCCATCACTCGCTGGGATAGGCACCAGCCCCCCCACAACCTTTCACAGGACAAGCGGTTACAGAAGATGAATGAATAAATGAATGAAATAAACAGTAAGCAGCCAGATGGGTGATGGCATAGGAGCATCAGTGGTGGTGGTGGCAACTGCTCGCTCACATATCAAAGTACTAGATTGCTCTCTGCATCTAGGGGTCTGAATGCTGTTATTAAGTCGACTGGCACTGTTGCCAGTGTGTGAGACTTCAGCTATAAATCATCTTTGGTCACAGGAAAGGCTGGAAAGACAATTCAGAACCTAATCACCTCATCCTATTCACGTAGATACACCTATGAACTTGTTCGGTGCACATACAGGATGTTTGTTATTCTTGTCTCTTGCTTGTACATGAGTACAGCTGGGAACTGGCAACTGTAGGTGGGTGGCAGCTGCCATATGCGACCCGCCGGCCTCGAGCTTCGAGAGGCCTCCATCACGTAGTATTTTTTTTTCCGTCAGTGTTGTTTTCGTCAACGATGACGATGACGAAAATAATCATCATCACGTCAGCATCTGTGCACATTATGCACAACATGCCTGATGTCACACTAACTGATGGACCTTATAGTGGCAGCGGTGGCGGCGGCAAGGGCCTTGGTGGTCAGAAACGACGAGATGATCTATGGCAGGGGTGCTCGTTACGTTGATCGCGATCGACCGGTAGATCGAGAAGGTAGTGCGGGTAGATCGCGTGCCACTGCAAACTTTTTTTTAGATGTTAGTCTAAAACATCTGTTGCAGCTCCAAAACAAACAGCAAGACAAACCTTCATCTTTATTTATTTTCACTTTATATTTGCAACATACCCAGTTCAGCGGCACAAACCCACAGCCACACACAACTTCAACTCAAGACTACCTTCTTTCTTAAAGAGACAGCGCTATTTTTCTAAAGGTGCAGTGCACCAATTTTTCTTGATAAAAATAAAAACAAAGATGGATAGAACTTTTAACACTGACTATATAAACACTGTTACCATTTTATCTGTGTGTAATGCATAATCCTTATAGTAGATCAGAAAGTGTTTGCTGTTGGGTGGAAAATTTGTCCAAAACTATTCCTTTGTTATTGTAATTCTTGGTGAAAATATTTTTTTTTTTTCCTTTTAACTAAAATTGACTAAAACTAAAGTAAAACCGTTTTGAGTTTTCGTCGACTAAAAATAGACTAAATCCATCACATATAGAAATGACAAAAATGTGACTAAAACTAATAAGCATTTTTGTCCAAAAGACTAAGACTAAATCTAAAATGGCTGCCAAAAACAACACTGTAGTAGATCTCATTTAGTGTGTGATGATATAAATGTATTGCCTACCCTGTTTTGCTGTCTATGTCCGAGTGAACGTAAACATGAACACACAGATGAAAATTGGAAAAAAAAACAAAAAACAGATGACAGATGACCACGAAATTTGAATCAAAACAGTTGTAGATTAAACGGTGCAACATGGAAATGGAATTAAAGAATGTGTGTGCGTGTGCGTGCGGGTGTGCGCATAAAGGCCTTTAAGTGTCTGGCCCAGGGGCCTCTGAATTCTTAATCCAGCCTTGGATACAGGAGGCAGGTTGTAGATACACTGGGATATGGGAGCATCGCTGGTGAGCTGAGGCCCCCTTGAGCTGTCTCAGTAAAAGAGATTCTGGCAGATCCACTACTGCTGTGCAGTGAGAGCTGCGCGCGAGGACTCAGGTAGCAGAAGAGAGTTTTAATGACCAAGAGGCTTTAAAGCACCAGGTAGGCACCTGACAAATAGTGATACTGTCCGCCACCTCACCTCAGCTCTGGCAGTAGGTCATGGGTGAGGGAAAAATGGTTCTCTGGTCCTCTCGTCAAGGGCTCCTGGAGAGAAGAGCTGTACTGACAAGTGGTTATCCTCAGACAAGTGGTGGTAAACTGGCTTCATTTTATGAACTTAAAAGTAGAACGGCAACCAAAATATGAAAAATGTCCAAAAGTTAGAGAAGTTCAGTATAGGAATGAAGTACAAATATATAAACTGCAAGAATTGCAACAAAAATGCAAAGTGTGTGTTAGAAGCTGAGTCTGAGTCTGCAGTGTTTCCAGTGAGTCCACTGACCCAAGTCACTGAACCAAGTCAACTGTGTTGGGACATGAACCTGGTGGTGAGCCATGGAAGCTCACCATGCATAACCAAGTTAACCACATGTCTTGTCTTTGTCTTGGAAACAAAGGGAAGCACTGGAAACCCCAAGTCCCACAATCCTCCAGGTGTGAAAACTGACTCAGCAGTTCACTGGCTGACAGTGGCATGTGATCTCTGAGGTCATCAGGTCTTATAAAATGCACTGTTTGGCCTTTGTTCTTTTTCTTGCTCTTACCTTCTTAAGCTTGGTTTATACACTCACCGGCCACTTTATTAGGTACACCATGCTAGTAACGGGTTGGACCCCCTTTTGCCTTCAGAACTGCCTCAATTCTTCATGGCATAGATTCAACAAGGTGCTGGAAGCATTCCTCAGAGAGTTTGGTCCATATTGACATGATGGCATCACACAGTTGGCGCAGATTTGTCGGCTGCACATCCATGATGCGAATCTCCCGTTCCACCACATCCCAAAGATGCTCTATTGGATTGAGATCTGGTGACTGTGGAGGCCATTTGAGTACAGTGAACTCATTGTCATGTTCAAGAAACCAGTCTGAGATGATTCCAGCATTATGACATGGCGCATTATCCTGCTGAAAGTAGCCATCAGAAGTTGGGTACATTGTGGTCATAAAGGGATGGACATGGTCAGCAACAATACTCAGGTAGGCTGTGGCGTTGCAACGATGCTCAATTGGTACCAAGGGGCCCAAAGAGTGCCAAGAAAATATTCCCCACACCATTACACCACCACCACCAGCCTGAACCGTTGATACAAGGCAGGATGGATCCATGCTTTCATGTTGTTGACGCCAAATTCTGACCCTACCATCCGAATGTCGCAGCAGAAATCGAGACTCATCAGATCAGGCAACGTTTTTCCAATCTTCTATTGTCCAATTTCGATGAGCTTGTGCAAATTGTAGCCTCAGTTTCCTGTTCTTAGCTGAAAGGAGTGGCACCCGGCGTGGTCTTCTACTGCTGTAGCCCATCTGCCTCAAAGTTCGACGTACTGTGCGTTCAGAGATGCTCTTCTGCCTACCTTGGTTGTAACGGGTGGTTATTTGAGTCACTGTTGCCTTTCTATCAGCTCGAACCAGTCTGGCCATTCTCCTCTGACCTCTGGCATCAACAAGGCATTTCCGCCCACAAAACTGCCGCTCACTGGATATTTTTTCTTTTTTGGACCATTCTCTGTAAACCCTAGAGATGGTTGTGCGTGAAAATCCCAGTAGATCAGCAGTTTCTGAAATACTCAGACCAGCCCTTCTGGCACCAACAACCATGCCACGTTCAAAGTCACTCAAATCACCTTTCTCCCCCATACTGATGCTCGGTTTGAACTGCAGGAGATTGTCTTGACCATGTCTACATGCCTAAATGCACCGAGTTGCCGCCATGTGATTGGCTGATTAGAAATTAAGTGTTAACGAGCAGTTGGACAGGTGTACCTAATAAAGTGGCCGGTGAGTGTAGTCGTCCGCATGCGTCGATACGCAATGACGCAGAGTCCGCTGCGTCCTTGCGTCGTGCACCTCCCCAATTTTTTAACTATCCGTCGTTTCGACGGAGCGCCGACGGAGACCGCATCACTCTGATTGGTCCGCTGGAATTTTACCTCATTTCCGGAATTTCATGTTGCCGGTAGTATTCCCTCAACACAACAACACCTGCATTTTCATTGAAGAACAAACGACGAAATGGACAACATTGAGGAACGTGTCGCAGAGGAAGTGAGGAAGTACGAACACTTGTACAACTCTACTTTAAAAAATTACAAAGATGGCCAAATGGCACGAGATTTCCCTTAATGTGGGGCTGTCTGTGGAACGCCCCCTATTGAAAGGTATCGCCCCCTATTGTTCTGCCGATGAATTGCTTTGCAACGTTCCCCAGCCGACAGAGAACTTCGAAAGGATTTGCCTCTGCGTCAATCCGTCTGCGTCATCACGCCGTCGGAAAAGCGTAATTAGCCCTTTACTCTCTTCAACTCCACACCACCACGTGGAGACCCCCAGCTGCTCGGCTGCAGCTGGGTGCCAGGTAGTCTGCTAACAAAGAGCAGTGTTGGGAAAGTTCTTTTTCTACACGAACTAGTTCAGTTCATAGTTCATAAGCTTTAAAATGAACTAGTTCAGTTCATTGTTCACAATCTTTAAGATGAACTTGTCTGTTCATGATTTCAAATATGAACTAAATAGTTCATTTTTAGTTCGTTTTTTTACCTCCAATACATTGCTGCGAGCTATTTGTCAAAATTACTGTCACTGTAGCAACACAGACAGCAATTCTACACCTTTTGAATGAGAATTGAAGATAGCATTGAGCGGACAGCCCTCAGGATACTGGTATTTGCCTAATGCGTTGTTGCCACCCATTCAGTCTACACCAGTAGCAGCTGCAATATGAGGACAAACGTGCTGCTTAAATGGTCTTTATTATAAAGACAAACTTGAAATAATTCACATCAAATTCCAAAAAAAGACGGCAAAGAAGAAAAAAAGACTGCAAAAATACAGTCCAGCCAGCCCAGGCATACAAATACAGAGGAACACTGCTCAGCATTATAACAATTTGAGGTAGGAACCAGGCTGAGGTAGTAAACTGAGGTTGCACCTCAAAGTAAAACAGCCTACTCAATTTACATTAACAGTCACATTTTTCCTAGACCTTTTTGGTCAAATCAAAACACAGTAACCCACTTCTCTTTAACAATAACTATACTGTATACGATACAATACTGTATGTCACCACTGGTTACAGTTAACATAAATATAACTAAATAAATGAACTAAAACAATAACAATTCGTTGGGGGGAAATGTCAAAAGTTTTGCAGGGCCAAGGACGGGGTTACCTTCTGTCCAGTGTGATAATGCCTTATCTGAATGAAGATTCTCTGTCACACTGGTCAGTCAGTCACAGTGGTCTCTCCCTGGTGGATCTTCTGCTTCTTTCTTCCTGTAAAAACATAATATACCGTTATTTTTATACAGCCTGCACATGCACACAATATACTCATCTCTATTGACAATGCATTGCATTTCTAAGCCTAAAACAGGCCACAACAATAATATACCTTCAAATCTGTGTTGGCATTCAATATCAGCTGCTTCTCAAAATTGGCATCACCCAGCCGGTTTCTCCTGGGCATGAACGATATGAAAGAAGGAGAAAGAAGAGAAGCAAAAATGGAAACAGTAGTCACTGACATTATTTTATTTCGAATGACAATACTATAGAATAAGACAGAACTATATTTTAAGGCTGGATATTTACTGCACTTATAGTGTATAGTAATAATGTGTGGCAATGCTAGCAAGGAGTGGAGTGTTGCGACAACGCCACCTGCGGGAATTCCACCCGCAGGAAATCCTAAACCCCTAACTTTTAATTATTCAGTCTCATAGGACACACAGGTTCACAGGTGGCGTACTGTTACGAGTAGGTGGGGCATGGCCCTGTACCCTATACTGCAAGCCATAAGGCACTGGCAGAGAAGCACTACGTCCCCTAGCACCCCCTGGAAGACCCTCCCTCTCCCACCAAATGGCCTCACTGCGCAGCTCCAACAGGGTGGCAGTTGGCAGGCGGCAGACAAATTGTTTCAGCTCTCGCCGAACAGAACAGTCAAGTACATGTTCAATGAATTGATCGCGAAGGAGAACATCAGCATTTGGTACCCCATCAGGTGCGCACTCCTTTACCTGTGCCATTAAAGCCATAAGGGCCAAAGAAAATTCATGCAATGTCTCTCCCTCAAGCTGGTGCCGAGAAAAGAACGCCTGCTGCAAAGTTACATAAGGCTGCACGCAGCCATAGAGCTCCCGCAAGATTGCGAGTACCTTGCCAGGATCTCTTCGCTCTGCAGCAGAACGAAACTTTATCTCCTCCCTCGCTTCTCCTTCCAAGTGATCAAAAATGAAAAGGGCTTGGTCAGCAGCAGAAAGATGGCGGGCACGCACACATGCCTGCACTTCCTCTACCCAGTCAGCTATCCCAATGCCAGTCTTACCATTAAACATCGGGCAACTACGGTCTCTTGGCACAACGACCAGCCGCTCCGTGACAGCAGCGGCCACAGCTGCAGATGGGGCGTGACTAGATGGAACAGGGGAAGCAGCTCCACCAGAGCCCCCCGGAGAAGCAGCCCGCTCCTGACGAAGTCGCTTATTGTCTGCCTTAAGCTGTAGCACGAGCTCCTTGAGTTGCTGTACCTTTTCCTCCATGCTGACTGACAGAAAACTGCACCCAAAGCCTCACAAATTAGTAGATTACGTCCCTAGAAAGAACACTGCTGTTTTGGCTCAACTGTGCACACAAAAAAAAAACTGCTGGAAAGTTTGACACCACAAAGGAAAATCCTAAACATAAAGAAAACACTAACACAACAAAAGGAAAATCCTATACATAAAGAAAACACGTCTCTGCCCCTTTTTTTCTTTTTAATGTGGTATCCTGCCGACAACGCCAGAATGTGGCAATGCTAGCAAGGAGTGGAGTGTTGCGACAACGCCACCTGCGGGAATTTCACCCGCAGGAAATCCTAAACCCCTAACTTTTAATTATTCAGTCTCATAGGACACACAGGTTCGAAAATACCACAGGGGCGAGAGACGGTTTCAAATTAAGAAAACACTTTATTAAACAAAATAACCAAAGTTCCCCCACACCAGTTACCCACAATAATGCCAATAATAGTAATAAGATCAAATTAGCACTAGGCAAGACTAAAAGTCAAAGGAGAGAGCCGGGGCTTACCAGGCGGCAGGGATAAATCAAAAGCAGAAGGGTCCGTAACATAAAACACCTGTGACACTGCACTCACACATCAAAACAAAAAGGGATTCGTGAAGGGAAACACCACCAAGGACTGGACTGCCGCCTCTGGGCCACCGCACCTAACCGAAAACAAGAAACAGATTAAAACATGCCAAAAGTCCAAAAAGGGCTGGTGTGGAGAAAAACAAATGAACACAAAAATACAAAACACTAAATAATGCAAAAAATAATCAATCAACTAATAAAATTAAACAAAATAGTGGAATGCCCTTTAACAGACGTATTAAAGCTATGAGGCCAGTAAAAGAGCCAAGAGCAAACAATTGAGGACATACCGAAAGGAACAAGCAAGTGCAATCCAGGAGGGGCTTCCGACGAAGTGATGCGTTCCCCCCACGGCACCATCAGCCGGTCGCGCTATGGAAAACGGAGATCGCGTCACCAAAATGCCCGCAATGCACACCTGAACCAGCAAAGAGTTACCTGAAGGCGAGGATTGTACAAACACAGCGGCCGCGCCGACTCCCACGCTTACCACGCCGCACAAGACACAATCCCAAACAGAAAGCGGAAGGAAGAGGAGGAGACAGGTGTGGCTGCACCTCTATAAGGGCGCATTATGCCGACCCTCAATTATGCTGCCCTCTGCGCGTTGGTATAGCGCCATTTAGTGGCAAGGAGGGAGACAACCTGTCACATATGGAATAATATAACAGTTCATTCCTACCTGAATATTTGACCACCGATGCTGAAGAGCCTCTCTACCGGAGCGCTTGAGGGGAGTGCAGTGTTGTGTTTTATGAACAGCCTTCTGAGTCTTGGAAACTGCTTGCATTCTTCAAACCCATCTGTAGTTGGGACATCCAAATAAGTGTCCACTTCAGATTTTTGAGAGGGGTTACTGTTAAATCTGAAGAATGAAGCTGCAGGATCTGTCTTGTCAACTCCACTGGACTGTATTGGACCCGAGTCTCTTGCTTCTGAGTCATCACAGTTGGTCTGAAATTCTTTTTTCAGCATCAATCTTTACTCTATACGTTTCTCCTCTTCTTGGACCCAGTCCAGCTTGAATCTCGGCACCAGCATAGCTGACAGTATGTGCTCCTTTTTCTCCAGAAGACTTTCCAGCCTTGTGCTTAGTGACTGCAAGATGTTCTTTATAAGGGGACGACATATAACAAGACCCTCTGCAGCCGTGGGTTTTAAGCTCTCATCCAACAGGTCTTTCATATCACAATCCAGCTACACAATGGTTGGAGCCAGGTACCCAAGAAAGCTCTTCTTCTCTGCTTGGAGGATGTTTAGTGCAAGTGCTAGAGGCCTCATGACATCCACAAAGTTGTGTATGAAGTTGACTTCATCTGGTGAGAATCGACGGAAGCCAAACTCATCACTCACAGTGTGTATGATCAGCTCGTCATGCAGGGGACTGGGAGTGGCACCATTTGCAGAGGTGACCTCAGCCTCATTCTTTTCTTCTTTGGTAGTTAGTTTTGCCATACGAGACAGTCGCTCCATGGCAAGGAAAACGGAGTTCCATCTTGTGTCATTTGGCATAACAAAGCTAATGCCAAGCTTTTCCTCCACAGTATCAGAAGCCTTTGAACTCCGCTTAACCTTGTTCCACAGAGCAGATGCTTTTGCAAATACAGCCCTCGACATTACTTTGTAGAGTTTATCAGTTACCTTGTCAGTATCTTTGGCCACTAGATTCAGGGTGTGAGCTATGCACCTTCTGTGAGGTGGGAGAGTGGGATCATCCAGATCTGCAAGAGGCTCAGGCTCCATCTCGTCATCTTCATCTGAGCTCTCATTGCCGGTAGCAACGGCTGACTCTGGTTCACTGTCCTCTTCATTTTCATCAACGTTAACAATATCAATATCCATCCCAAAACAGTTGAATGCCTTGATAAAATTTGAAGCGTTGTCTGTTACTGTACATACAACCTTGTTGTGGATTTTGAATTCTTTGTTAACATCTGACAATACTTGTGCCAATACATCATGTGTATGTGATCCTTTAATCCGCCGGCATGCCAGTACTGCAGAGTGTCTTTCAGAAACATCATTTTTGTCTAGCCAGTGGACAGTGATGCCCATAAATGACTTATTGACAGCTGACCAACAATCCGCTGTTGTGCACACAGAATCCACCTCGAAGAGTTCAGTCTTAAGTGCACGTATGTTTTCTGTAAAGTTCTTGTCCGTCAGAGTCTGTACCTTCTTTCTTGATGGCACTGTTTTTGATGGCTGCAACCCCTTAACTAGCTTAATGAACGCTGGTCTTTCCACTTTACTCAATGGCTGCAGGTCTCCCACTATGTACTGCAACATCAGGCTGTCCACTTGCGGCTGGGAGACAGTGACAAAGAATCTGTCTTTGTACAATGTTAATGGGATTTGGGTGGCCGAGGCTATGTTTTGGCTCTGTGTTGTGTCCTTTTTTTTTCGCTCTGACATACCTTGCCAGGCTAGCTGGGTGCTTCAGTTCAATGTGCCGCTTCAAATTTGCTGTTGACGTAGTCGATGTGCGGACTTTGTTTTTCAAACCGGGCGGGCAAAGTTTACAGACAAAAGTTGAGTTTCTACCGTCTGCGTCAGTATGGTCTTTACTGAAAAACTCTTTTAAATGCAGATATTTTCTGCAGTTGCCTTCCTCCTCCATAGTCCATACTTTGCTGTGATGACGTTTTGTTTGTGCGACAGGGCGACGAGCGGTGTCGCGGTGCAAATCTGTTGCCATATCGGATGGCTTTCCGCAGCGCCGTTAAGCACAGTTCACGGTGTATTTTATTTGTACATCAGAGGCGATTGCTCTAAGACTACAGGGGAAGCTCAGCCTCCCCTAAAATATCACTGGTAATTTCGTCAAATACTACGAATTTACATTACTACTCAAACTAAAATGTGCTAGAACATGATCGACTTCATGCCTACTTCTTATAATAACACAATCATTAATAAGTTTTATCCGTTCGTCTATCGTGATTTTTTTCTCATATTGCTGTAATGGTACGGTCCGTTTAAAAACCCACTGAGGCTCGGCTTCAATGGACTTTCTTTTTTTTTTTTTTTTCATTGTTTTTATTGCAGTTTTTTTTTTTTTTAACAAGGCAGTGTCTGCAACACCAGACACAAAACAACAAAAACAATACAAACACAAAACGTACACAACAGCTCTTAAATATGGCATAATACAAGAGGTGGTGGGTCATTCTTACAGTACCCGGGTGTTGATCACGTGCGCAACAGTCCTTTTAATAAAATGGTGGAAAGGTCTGGTCCGATATAGTCCAAAAAAGGGTGCCACACTCTGTAGAACTGATCTACACTGTGGTGTATAACGTTGGTAAGATATTCTAGAGGAATCAGTTCGAAAATTATTTTACGCCAACCACAGACAGTGGGAATCTTATCACTGACCCATTGCATATTCAAGAACGCTTTAAGTTCAGTGGAAAAGTTAGATTGTAAATTGAAAGTAAAGTGTAAATTCTTCATCCTTAAGAATAGTGGTATTAAGCCTCCAGTGACGAGACTTATGAAGCGCTGTTTTAAGATTAAGATCCATAATTACTCTAGCGTGATCTGAGATAATTATACTGGTTATGTCGCATGATAAGACTGAACACAAGTCAGTTTTTGGCAGAAAAAAGTAATCAATTCTAGTTTGGCACTTATGCGGAGCCGAGAAAAATGTGTATTGTTTATCAGAGGGGTGAGTACATCTCCAAGCATCAATGAGCCCAAACTCGTCGCATAGAGCATGGAGCGTATTGGCCTGAGGAGAGGGGGATGCAATGCTATGTGGAAATTTGTCCATAAGCGGATTTAATATTAAATTAAAATCACCACCAATAATAATGGTAGAGTTAGGAAGAAATGGGGCTAAATCCAGAAACATTTTGGTAAGAAAGGTAGTTGGGTGGGCAGGTGGAAAATAAACATTCATTATTAAAATATTTTGACCTTGCAAAGTTCCCTTGACTATCACATAACGACCCTTCAGATCTTTAACACAATCAGATACTATAAAAGATACATTTTTCCTAATCAACACTGCCACTCCCCTACTTCTTGTAGTGAAGGATGAAAAAAATACTTGTCCATATGACCCTTGTTGTAACTTTAAGTGCTCGTTGTCATCAAGATGTGTCTCTTGTAACATAGCAACATCTATACCGTCCTTTTTTAGACAAGTAAATATTTTTCTCCTCTTAATAGGGCTGTGAACCCCACGTACAGTACATTCCAGGTGCATATTCGCAGCTTATTCATTGTTAGTCTTATTCATGTATCATACAAAGCATATTGAGCCAAAAGATTCACCACACCCTGGTTAAAAATAAAACAATAAAATGGAAAAAGAGCATGAAAGAGCTGTGTGATAGAACATTCAAAAAACAGTAATTTGGCAACAACCCTACTGAACGTGTAGGGAAAAACCGATCTCCTCCTGCCTGTCGGTGGAAGCCGACAGGTGCAGCACGCGCTTAACTCAAGCCTACTCATAGACAAAAACACAGTCTGTCCAGCGCCCGATGAAGTGGGACATTTCACCGAGTTACCTCGGCGTCAGCAGTGGCTTCTGTGTCGCTAGCGTTAGCTTCTTCAGGCTCAACCGCAGCAGGATCCACAATGTCGCTAGCTTGCACAGTCGAAGCTGTCTTTTTCTTAGACCTGGCGTTAGGCATTTTAGAAAAATAGTCGTCCAAACTCATTATAGAGTTACTCCCACGCGCATTTGTAACGTTTCACCAGGTGAACGCGTATTTTAGACGGATAATCAGGAAACCTCACCGGAGCTCAACAAGACAGGTGTTCACGCTACGACGCCATCTTGCCAATCTCTCTTCAATGGACTTTCAATGGGGCTTAGGAATGGGGCGATCTCAGGGCAAAAAAGCTGGACGTTTATTGGATAAACGCTCCAAAATCGTCACTTCCAGGGAAGCCGGGCGTCTCTGGGAGTCAATGGGCAGTGGGATGTACCTGGACGCCGAGCTTCTCTATGATGATTGGATGAACTGTTAACGTGGCTGGAACTCGTCGTGATTGACAGCGCTTTAAGACTATAGAGAGTGAGGAGTTGTCGTCATGCTACAGCTTCTCCAAATACCGCTGTTTTGCTGTTTTATGTAAGCTTGTCCCTGTAAGGTCCATTTTCTTTCCCCTTAACTTTCTCCATTGCTTTACTTTCTTACTTTTCTTGTATCTGTCCCGCCGAAATAATAAACGCGCAAAAATTAATGTTTCGTCGCTCCTCCGTTAAATTCTGAGGGCGTTGCCCCTGGCAACCGATAGCGTCTCCTATCATCGTGGCCGACCGGCTCAGACCCCGTCCAAATCAACCCAGATCGGCACATGACAAGCTCGGATGAGTGGCGAAACGTCTTCTCGAAAAATCTACAAGTCCAGTTGCCTTTTTTGAAACTTTTTGGATTACCATGACCTGGATGACTGAGAACCTTCACAGACATAAATTTAATGATGTAATAATTGGCCAATTTTACAAAACCGGGCTTCCCCTATTTGAAAGACCAGCAGCCGCCACTGTTGTACATACATGCGTATGAACGCCGTTCACAGACGTCAGAATGAACGCGTTCAAAATAAATTTCCTCAATCGGAAATACGAACGGTTCAGTTCTTAGTTCACCAAAATATAAACGAGTTCATGAACTTTCGTTCATTGAACGCGTTCAGGCACAACACTGACAAAGAGCAACTACTCCAGGCCTGTTCTCCTTACAGCAGCGAAGCGAGTTCCTGCTGAGGAATCTACACCAGCTCTTTAGCCAACAAACAAAAGGACTACAACTTTTCCCAGTTTGGCTTTCCATCAGGAACGACCAGCTAAAGGAGCGACACACCAGAAATGAACTTTCCACCAACTGGTAGTATGACCTGGGCATAGTCAAGGATTCAAGGATTCAAGGATTCTTTATTGTCATTTCTACACATGTTGGTACATATGAAGGAACGAAAATGGTTTCTCTGGTCCCGTTTTCAAGCCACAGTAAGAAAAGACACGTATAAATATAAAAAAAGTATAAATATAGAGAATAAAATTAGCTAACTGTACAAACTGTATAACTGTATAAATAAAAACTATGAAATTGACTGTGATGGTCCTGTGCAATTGAGGTAGTGTGCAAATGCAGTTAAAGTGACAGTGCAGTGCAAATGCAGTCTGTCCATGGGGGTGACTATTGTTCACTCTTGGGGGGCGGGGGGGGGGCTACGAAGATCCTCCAGCGTTTGACAGTCTCACAGCCTCCGGGAAGAAGCTGTTCCTCAGTCTGGTGGTCCTGCTTTTAATGCTCCGTAGCCTCCTGCCTGAGGGGAGGGGGACAAACAGTGTGTGTGCGGGGTGGGTGGGGTCTTTCCTGATGCAGGTGGCCCTTTTCCTGCATCTGGAGGTGTAGATGTCCGTGGTGGTGGGTAGACTGTGTCCCACAGTCCTCTGTGCAGCTTTCACCACCCTCTGCAGAGACTTCTTCTCTGCTGCAGAGCAGCTGCCGTGCCACACAGTGATGCAGGAGCACAGGACGCTCTCCACCACACACCTGTAGAAAGATGTCAGGACTGTGCTCCCCAGTCCGACGCGCCTCAGCCTCCTGAGAAAATAGAGGCGCTGGTGTGCCTTCCTAATCAGGCAGGAAGTGTTGGTGCTCCAGGTGAGGTCGTCAGAGATGTGGACGCCCAGGTACCTGTAGCAGGATACCACTTCCACCGCTGTCCCTCCGATGTGCAGGGGAGGGGGGAGGTGTCTGCTCCTCCTGAAGTCCACGATCATCTCCTTGGTCTTCTTCACGTTGATGCAGAGGTTGTTTTCTCTGCACCAACCCTCCAGGTGTTCCACCTCCTTCCTGTAGTCAGAGTCGTCGTTGTTCACGATACGTCCAACCACAGCAGTGTCGTCCGCAAACTTCACAATCAGACAGCTCGGGTGAATCGCTGAGCAGTCGTATGTGAGCAGGGTGAACAGGAGGGGGCTCAGCACACAGCCCTGGGGGGAGCCGGTGCTGAGGGTGATGGAGGAGGAGGAGACGTCGTGGATCCTCACAGACTGCGGCCTGTCTGTAAGGAAGTCCTGGACCCAGTTGCATAGGGTGGAGCTCAGTCCGAGTGTTGCCAGTTTCTGTGTCAGGGTCTGTGGTATGATGGTGTTGAATGCTGATGTGAAATCCACGAAGAGCATGCGAACATAGGAGTTCTTGTTCTCTAAGTGGGTGAGGGCTGTGTGGACCACAGAGGAAATGGCGTCCTCTGTGGATCGGTTCTTCCTGTATGCATACTGGTGTGGGTCCACAGTGATGTCGATGTAGTCCTTGATGTGAGCCATGACCAGTCTCTCGAAGCACTTCATGACTATCGGGGTGAGGGCTACTGGCCGATAGTCATTCAGGCCCGTCACTGTGGACGTTTTTGGGATGGGGATGATGGTGGCGGTCTAAGCTAAGCTAAGCGTAGAACTTTGATTTGATGTGATATTTGTGTTTATTGAGTGTTTATAGTATAGTGGTTTGATGTTAGTTTAGATTATGCAACACATAGACTCAAGGTCTCTTGCATGCTAAACTAACCACTCTTCCTCTAACCTGGCACCTCATAAAACCCATATCACATTCCACACGTCTACTGGCCAGCACATGGTCTGAGCAGCCATTTGTCCTTTGTGTTCAAGACCTCAAGGCCCAGCGGCCATCTTGACACACCCACACTGGCGGCCATCTTGACACTCCCACACTGGCGGCCATCTTGGCACGCCCACAACTGGTGACCATTTTGACACACACACACACACACACACACACACACACACACACACACCTGTTTAGAGTACTCTGTAGTTAGATTGTATGTTTACCTTTTTATTTTTGTAATAAATGTCTTTTAAACATACCAGTTGTCTGTTTAATTTTGCACAAGAGTGAATACTGCCAACCTCTACACTGCCAAGAACTCCAAATTCCTTCAGCTAGTTGTTAACATGGTAATTTTTGGTTATAGTTATTAAGTTAATTATTAATCAGAAATCCAAATTGACAATTTAGTATAATTTATGAGACTGATTTGAATGATTGGCTATCTTTTCCCTTCCTAACAGGGTGGTGCCCCGAGGTGATCTGGTAATTCAGATCCAATTATTTAATAATAAATAATTATTTTTGATAATTATTAATTATTCGTGATAGTCAAACCCCAATATTGAGTGCCTTAATATCCAGGCCCAACAACTGAATCGACTGAGTTTGCAGTGTTTCCTGAAGTCTGCTAACTCGCCTACTGAATCTCATAAATTAATTTAAAGTTAAGCAGTTGGGAGAGTGGAATTTGAGCGCAGTTTGTCTCATTACAATCTTATTAGCCCAATTCAAGCCTGGTTAGCCTCTGTTTGGAGCCCAACGCTTTCCATAAAAGCTTAAATGGTTTAACATAATCATTAGTATTATCATTTAACATGTTAGGTTTAGTTCTCAACTGCAAATGTACAAAACATTTCATACAGATTTTCTAGCTCCCATGGTAAGATTAACTTTTTCACAGGAAACAATGACTGTTTTCTCCTGACCACATACTTATTACACACATATACACTTCAGTCTGTGGTTGCCTTTTAAATCTGCCCTCTGTGGTCATGAGTATGTGCAGGGCTTCAAATAAATGGACTGCCTGTCTCGGAAACAATGAGATTTTTTTGGGCACTGACAAAGATCAATCTTGTCTGTGAGCAGAGGAAACAGTCTGCACTGGCCTCTTATATGGACAAATAAATCCATTGTCCGATCATCACTTGTGTTCTCAGCATGTTCCATCTCACATTAAGAAGCCGTAACATCTTGAATCCAGTGGACACAGTTTGCAGTGATGAACAGTAGCTGGGGCTGGGGCACCATAACATTATTTATGAGATTTAATATGCACCCAAGGGAAAACAGTAAGTCAGCTATTAGTGAAACTAAATATGAATGGGGACTCAAATAAAGAAATAGATTGTTAAGCTTTAATACAAACCCTAATAAAGGATGTGCATTTTTAACTTCCCCAGAGCAATGAGTGCAATTTATGCATAGAACAGATGAATCCCTTGACTTGCTAACTTATTTTGCTATTTTGTGCTCCAAAATTGTCCAAATGTGATTTGAACCAGATACTTAAAAGCCAGAATGACAGATCTCAGTTGCTGACTTCCCTTCTAGGACAGAGTAACAAGCTAACATTGGTGGTTATTCGTTGTCATCAGCTGCCGGCTCTTCCATGTCATTGTGGGATAACAAAAGACCTTTTAAATGGTATTTTCAGACCTGTCAATCCAAAACTGAATTTTCTACAGCACCCTAGTTGATTTCCTGTGACTTACAGTATGTGTATGTGGGATGGCTTCTTGGTAACTCTGCAATAAGCTCACTCTGGAAGACAAGGCAATCTAATTTCAGGCCTCCCTCGAGACACAAGCAGTGAGCATGTCAAGAATACCAATGAGAGAGTACAATTCCAAAAAACACAGACTGAAAATACAGAGGTTAACATTGGCTTATTTGGCCACTACCTGCTGGGACACCGCCACCTCTTAATTGTGGTCATGCTTGTTTTATTTTATCCTCAGCCATCGGAGATGGTGATTTTCAAAGCTGATCGGTAGCAACCAAATAACTAGGGGTGGCATTCCTGGTGTAGATGTAATACAGTGTAAGGACAGTGGGTTTGTTGTTTGAAGATGCACTCCAATACACCTATACACCATCAGAGATTGCTATACATTTCTTGTCCATATTCTACTGAGATGTGTGTGCGAAGATTTCAGACACATTGTATAACTACTGAAGCTTATAATAATAATAATACATTTTATTTATAAGCGCCTTTCAGGACTCCCAAGGACACTTTACAAAAACATACAGACACAAAACAAGACAAAATAAACAATAGAAGAAACAGATGTAGCATTGCAGCCACGGTGGATAGGCTTTCTGGAACAGGTGGGTTTTGAGTCTGGATTTAAAGAGAGGAAGAGAGTCAATGTTACGGATGTCCGGTGGGAGTGAGTTCCAGAGTTGGGGAGCAGAGCAGCTGAAGGCTCTGCTCCCCATGGTGCTGAGGCGGGCTGAGGGCACAGATCTCCCACAGCACACTGCCCCCCCCCCCCAAAAAAAATAAATAAATAAATAAAAATAATCGCCACCAAAATTTAGATCACACACTCTCATATTTCATTGGATTGCCTTTAGCTTTGATTACAGCACAAAAAGGCATTCTCTGTGGCATTATGTCGATAGATAGATAGATAGATAGATAGATAGATAGATAGATAGATAGATAGATAGATAGATAGATAGATAGAAAGCAGTACAGTAAGCCCAAATACCAAAAAAAAACACCCAATAAAGAATAATAGTAATGAAAAAAATAAATACTGTGACTATACATAGATGGTTGTTGCATAAATATAGAAATACCGGGTACATTGTATTGCACATCACTGTTGTAGGTTGCATTTAAAAAGTCATTCAGGCCCTTTCCTTTCTGTCCTCCTCCCCCCAAGTGAGTAGTTTGATGGCACGGGGGACAAAGGAGTTCCTCAGTCTATTAGTCCTGCACCTTGGGAGGAGCAGCCTCTTGCTGAAGGTGCTTCTCTGGCTACTGATGGTCGTGTGCAGAGGGTGGGTGGCATTGTCCAGGATACACGTTAGTTTTTTTAGTGTCCTGCTCTCTGCTACAGTAGCCAGAGGGTCCAGCCTTGTGCCAACCACAGAGCCAGCCCGCCTGATCAGCTTCTCCAACCTGGAGAGGTCTGTCTTTGAGGTGCTCCCCCCCCAGCACACCACAGCGTAGGTTAGAACGCTGGCGACCACAGACTGGTAGAAGATCCCCAGGAGCTTCTTGCAGATGTTGAAGGATCTTAACCTCCTCAAGAAGTACATCCTGCTCTGGGCCTTCTTGTACAGCTGCCCCGTGTTGCTCGTCCAGTCCAGCTTGTTGTCCAGCCACAGCCCAAGATATTTATAGGTCTGCACGACCTCCACCTCCTCCGCTCCTATCAGAACTGGTCTGGGGTTGGGTCTGTCCCTCCCAAAGTCAATGACCAGTTTGTTAGTCTTAGAGGTGTTGAGCTGTAGATTGTTTTTGTGGCTCCAGACAACAAAATCCCTCACCAGGCTCCTGTACTCCTCCTCTTCGTCGCCACTGATACACCCCATGATGGCTGTGTCATCTGTGAACTTCTGGATGTGACACGTGTCCTGCTCCCGTGGAGGAGGAGGTGAAGGTTGGGGAGTGCAGTGCAAGAGAGGTGGGAGTGGGAGGGTGCGGAGGGGTGGTGGCTGTGGCAGCTGGGGGAGAGGAGAGGAGGGTGGGCTGCTGGTGACTGTGGGTGAAGATACATTGGGGGGAGGGCAGGCTACAGTAACGGTGGGGAGTGGAGTGTTCTCACTGAACCTATTGAAAAACATGTTCAGGTCGTTGGCTCTCTCTACACCTCCCCCCTCTGTGCTGGTCCTTGCTTTGTGTCCAGTGATGGTTCTGACACCTTCCCAGACGTCCCTCATGTTGTTCTCCCTCAGCTTCTGCTCCACCTTCTTCCTGTAGCAGTCCTTTGCTTCCCTCAGGCAGCGTTTCACCTCCCTCTGTGCTGCTTTCATCTCCTCCTTGTCCTTAGTCCTGAAGGCCTTCTTCTTCTGGTTGAGGACAGCCTTGACTCCCTGTGTTACCCATGGTTTGTTGTTTGGGTAACCCCGAACAGTCTTGGTGGGGGTGACCACATCTGCACAGAAGTTGAGATAGTCTGTGATGCAGTGCGTCATCCCCTCTATGTCCTCATCATGTACACCCAGCAGTACATGTTGTAGAAGTCTCTCAGGGCCTCCTCTGCTTCAGGAGTCCACCTCCTGATGGAGCGAGTGGAGACAGCCTGCCTTTGGACCAGGGGTGTGTATTGGGGCAGTATGTGCACCAGGTTGTGATCTGACTTGCCCAGTGGGGGCAGGGCGGTGACTCTGTATGCCTCCTTCACGTTGGTATACAGTAAGTCTATTGTCCTGTTCTTCCTGGTGGGGCAGTTTACAACCTGGTGAAAGGTAGCCAGGGTGGAGTCCAGGGTGACATGATTGAAGTCTCCAGAAATTATTATGAAGGCCTCAGAATGCTGTGTATTTTCTCACAGGCAGCGGCTGCGTCCGCCCTCGGAGGGATGTAAACACAGATGGAGATCACGTGACTGAACTCCCTGGGCAGATAATATGGCCGCAGACTAACGGCAAGCAGTTCCAGATTCGGGCAACACCACACTGCCTTGACTGTGACATGGCATCGATAAGCTTCTGGAGTGTCAAGATTTATTTCCATCCAGTGTTGCATTAATGTTTCACCAAGATCCTGTATTGATGATGGGAGAGTCTGACCACTGTTCAAAGCCTTCTCCAGCACATCCCAAAGATTCTTTATGGGTTAAGGTCTGGACTCTGTGGTGGCCAATCCATGTGCGAAAATGATGTCCCTGCACTCCATTGATGGAATAACCTGGTCATTCAGTATATTCAGGTAGTCAGCTGACCTCATTCTTTGGACACATAGTGTTGCTGAACATCTGAGTAAGATGCTGTGGCTGTGTCCACTCTTAGGCTTATAACTATTTGCTTACTTAAATCCCAGTGGCGACTTTTTTGGCCATACAGCGTATGTAACTGGCTAAAAACCATCAAGTTTAGGGTTGATTTTGCATCTAAATTTTGTTCTCACTCATTTGAATGTTACAACATTGCATTTAAACTTAATTTGGTTTGTGTTCACAGGGCAGTGGAGATAAAGTTTTAACACGTTTTCAGCACTTTTGTGTGATTATGGGCAATTTAGATTTCATCAAAAAAATCTAAGTGAAAATGTATGTAAATGAGAATTAGCAGACAGTTTGGGCAGTTGCTGTTCTGTGATTCATGTATCAATATTCTACATTTGAGCAACATTTTCAGTTTGATCAAGCATCTAGGCTATGTCTAGAAAACAATGTTTTAATGAATATGCTGTGAAGGTAAACTGCTGCAGCTAGACACCTCTGAAGTGTAAGACACTGGAGGCATACAGTGACCTAGTCATATCAGTCTGTGGGTAACAAGCGTTCTCACTGCTGCAAACAAATTGCCCTGGGGAGCAAATGCAAGTGAGCTGAGACCACCGTCTACAACCAGCCTCAGCTTGGTTGATTTAATCTGGAACGGAGTGCAATTACTGTGTTCACACCAGTCCAAACAAACTGACCTGGGGGTGAAGTGCTCCCAGTCTTGGAACAACAAACCAGGTGTGAAAGAACCCACTTGTTCCGTGAGCAATATATAGAGATCACATATTACAAAATATCAGACTCCCTGCTTGCTCCTATGACAACAACCTTAGTGTGAAAGCACCCTAAGGAAACATATTGTTAAGCTTAACTTAGAGAACCAAACTGGGCAACCTGATCACAAGTGACCAGCTTTAGGTGCGTGTTCAGTCCTGGCATTACCATGCGTCCCCAAGTGCATCTCCACGTCTGATGTCACTTTTGCTCTCTGTACGCAAATAAACCCCGACATCATCTAGGGCGCAGCAGCATATTTAAAAAGCTACTGTCTCTAATTGATTTTTACAGCTGCTCCAGAGCCGAGAACAACACTGTTTTATGATGTGCATCATGAAAAACACATGAACAACAAGTTATTATTTAATCACCTCCGCCCTGATATTAGTTAGACCTACACTAAACTCAGATTATGACTCCAACCCTGGAAGTTTCCATATGAAACCATATTCTTCAGTAAAAGTAAACAAACAAACAAACAAAAAGTACTGGTGGAAATACATAACAAAACTGTATGTGTTTCCTTATACATCACTGTGACCGCATCATCAATAATTAATACAGAATCATACAAGTGTGCTCATATTAATACTTTTGGGTGCGTGGTGCATCAGCCGCAGGAGAGAGGTTACTAACTTACTTTAGTTAGTAAACAGCTACAAGGACAGAATATTCTGTAAGTCTCTCATTATGAACAAATCACATACAGTGTTTTTTCATTTTCAGGTAATCATTTACAATAACGGTATGTGTTTTTTCTCAGTGTATAAGGGAAGGGAGCATTGTGTTCACAACGCCAACAGAATACAGGACACATGTGACCCAGACCACCTCCAAATGTGGTCAGAGATACAGTCTCTCCAATGCGATCTGGGGGTTGTGTGATGGTTCTGTTCCTGTGTCTCCTGTGTTCATGTTTTGAGTTTTGTTGTCTCCCTGCTTCCTGTTTTACTTTGTTAAGTTTTCGATTTCCTGTGTTTCCTCTCCTTGTGTTTCGTGTTAATTAGTTCATTAGTGTCACCTGGTCTCTCTTGATTTCTGTCACCTGTGTCTCGTCACCCCTTGGTTCCTCATGTGTGTGTACCGTAATTTCCGAACTACAAGGCGCACCTGAATATAAGCCGCACCAGCTAAATTTTGGCGAAAATACAGATTGTTCCATATATAAGCCGCACCCGACTATAAGCCGCTGGTGTTTTAATGCTTAATTACCGTAAGGGTTTCTTCGAGGGGGGATTGACGGGACAGAAATGACTGTTTGGAAACGCAAAGTGTCCCATTTATATACATTTGAGAAACACAATAAATATTTCAGTCAGTCAAACAATCAATCAATCAAACAATCAATCAATCAATCAATCAAACAATTAAAACAATCAATCAAACAATCGGTGCTCTCCGAGTGCACTTCCTGCAGTCATAGTACCGTAGTAGTACAGTATAACAAAAACAGAGCTTACAACGCTTGACAAGGCAACAACGTTAAATGGCTAAATTTAATTTGTTTTTAAAAGTACTTGCCTGTAACACGGCAGCAAAAGTGCAGTAACCCGACTGCTCAACAAAATAACCAGCATCTTTTTTGAAAACAGCCAACACGGCAGTAAAGGTGCAGTAACACGGACGTTTACTGTATCAAAGTAACCAGCCTACTATGCCAGAAAAGTCAGCCAAATCGATCGCCATTGACTTAAAAGCAGCTCTCGTACTGTATTTGGGCTCACTTGGTTTCTTTTGCTCTCTTTACCTGGCGCGACCTGACCTGTCTCGCTCTTGCGCGAGATGCGCATGATAGTGCGCCCCCTGGTGACCGTTAGCTGTAAAAATCCATAAATAAGCCGCACCGCTGTATAAGCCGCAGGGTCCAAAGCAAGTGACAAAAGTAGCGGCTTATAGTCCGGAAATTACAGTATATATATATGGCCCTGGCTTCCCCTTTGTTCCTGTCGCGTCATTCCCTATGTATGGTTCCCCAGTGTTTTTCGTTCCTCCGTGTTTTCTAGCGTCTCAAGTGTTTTTGCCTTCAGTTTTTGTTGTTCCACCCCTACGGTTTTTCCTGCAGTCTTGCAGCGCCTTTTGTTCCCATTTTATTTGATTAAACATTCATTTCCCCTCCACTCGCCTCCTCTTGTATCTGTCCTGCGTTTGGGTCCTACCTCACCCCGGACAATCCGTAACAGGTTGGTCACATCTGTCTTTTACGTGATTTGATTAGCTAGATCTGATCTTAATTGAAGGTCTGAACATTCCCTAAAAATACTATGCTTGAGTAAAACATAAACAGTATGTTGCACAAAGGCTGGATGTTTAATGCTTTTTTCTGTTATGTTTTAATGAAAATGTTAAAATCCAAAAAAGAAGCAATAATTATACCCTAGAAGCGTAATGTATGTCTAATCTGTAAGTGATTAGGTGCTCTGGTACAAAGGGCAAGGAAGAAATTTCCACCTAATGAGAAAAAACTCTCAACTCTCTGAGGTAATTAAGCTAGTTCATATGTTTGCATAGTAATTATTACAACTGGTCAATATACATTTCTCAAAACTAAGTTTACATTTTCAAAACACTACAAGCACAACAGAAGTCAACGTTGAATAACAGAATAACAGGCTACCAATTACATGATCAGAAGTTCCTCTTGGATGCAATGCATCCTGCAGGTCTGAACATGTACAGACAATCTGTGACAAGGAAGTGAATTTAGCATTTCCTTTTGAGAGCCATAGACTTTTGTCTCATTTTGTCTGCTGCCACACCATTGACTTCCAGTCTTCATGCCCAGGGTCCAGGTCAAGTTTATCAGAAATCCACTCCTCATCCTATCCAGGATATTTTCTTCCTCTCTTTCTTCAACACCAGTATCAACATCCGAAGGGCTCCTATATTGAGTACTGCCCTCATGCACTCAGACCTGATGACCATGTCTTTTTCCAATAAAATCATTACTGTTTATTCCAAATTAAATCTCTCCTGATTAAAATCTTGTTAGTGTTGCATTTGCATGTGTGATTAACTGCTGTGCTTTATTCAATTGAACTCTACTTGATAAAGAACAAATTTTATAGAGTTAGTCTAGAGAAAAGTGTGTTAGGAGGCACAGCCAGTCCTTTTGTGTGTTATCTATTACGAACAAATGTAAAAGAAAGCAGGACAGCAGTCCAGAGGAAACACTTTGCTGTACTTACAGTTCACCATCGTCACAGTGTGTCATCTTGATTGTCTTATAAAATCACATTAAAGAGCATTTAATGATGGAAGTGGGTTTGCAGAGATCCCAGCCTGGATGTTAACTTGGGAGCCATCAGAACAAACCTAAACAGAAAAACCACATGTGATATAATTCTGGAGTTGAGACTACAATATGTTTCAAACATAAACTCAATGAACAAATAAACAAACAAAAAGAAAAGATGCTCAGTCAAGACAAGGGTATGGCATTTCAGAAAAGATTGAGCTATAAAACTGGACATTCATTTGTCTGTTCTGACAACTTGTCAGATGTGATAAAGGGACTAAAGGTGTACACTGGCTTGTAAAAGTAGCACTGTGGGGTGTCTCAGCAAATGCTTGGTAATGTTATGAGACAATATGAAACACTTCAGCAGCTCTGACGCTGCCAGTGCAATGTAAATTCTGCAGGTCTGGCCAACCATAAAATTCCTAAAGATACAGCATAAAATACCAGGGATACGTGTAGAAAAGCCATAATACATTTTATTTGCTCTCCCGCTCTCTTTCTTTCCCTCACTCTCTTTCGACTAAGTGAAAGTTTAATTAAAAGATATCATCTTTATTCCGAGCTCGCCCCTGGTGATAAGTCAGGAGGTTATCCTCTGTAACTGCAACTCACAGGCCGGTGCAGTGAGTGTGGTTTGGGGCTCAGTGTGGGGACCAGTATGTCTGTAGTATGTATAGCTATTATTGACTGTAACCACTGAAAATAACGTGTTCTTTATCTGGTTCTAAACTTTGCTAAAAAAAAACAAAGGTCATAGCCCACTGTGAGTCAATAGGTCGGCTAGCGTGACTCTCTTAATAAACCCACATTTGCCAGGATTCAAAGGTTTCCTAAGGAAACTGAAGTCCTTCAATGTGTGCAGCAAGATGCTGGAGATCTTCTACCAGTCTGTTGTGGTCACATTGAGGGCATTATACACTAGCGAATGCGTGTACGGGCCAAAATCCTCCCGATACCCCTGCCCAATACCATATCCGTTCTTCTAACGAAGAAGTTCACTTCTTTTTAACCGTGGCAGAACTATTAACGGAACACTCGGTTGTGTGTAGAGGTCTGTATGTAGGTCTGTATGGTTAGCTTCACATCTATCCAGTTTTCAGGTGATTTAATGAAGGCAAAACACAGTGAATGGCCGTGCGTCACGGCACTGCGCTCTGACGCGGCTCGATCTTCTCCGGGACTGGAGAAACTGCTGCAGCTATAGGGATTTCGTGAACTGAAAGAGAAGCTCTTCATATATTGTTTTGTTGCAAAAAGAATAACCCACATTCATAGACCAATGCAGGCTGAATATTTAGTTTAGTATTGAACGTATTTGATGATCGGCGACGGTGACACATTGTCAGCTTTGGGCACGTTACTCACACAGCGGAATGCAGAAATGAACGAACTTCTTAGAAGGCATGGTATTGGGCAGGAGTATCGGGAGGATTTTGGACCATACACGCATTCACCAGTGTATTATGCCCTCAATGTGTAACATTGCCGCAACGAGATGCGAGCGGCCTGACTCGTTGTCAGGTCACTTTTTGCTGCAGCGTCCACACTAAACAAGATGGCCGCAGGCACTGCCGTGAAGTCTGACATCAGCCAAAGTTCATTCAATATATTCAAACTTTCATTCAATATATTCCAAGATTCACTCCATATATTCAAGGTTCATTCAATATATTCAAACTTTCATTCAATATATTCAAACTTTCATTCCATATATTCAAAGTTCACTCCATATATTCAAAGTTCATTCAATATATTCAAACTTTCATTCCATATATTCAGAGTTTCATGCAATATATTCAAAGATTAATTTCCTGAACGACATGCCATAATATGTATGTATGTATGTATGTATGTGTATGGGTATGTGTATGTGTATGTGTATATATATATATATATATATGTATATATTAATTATACTTTTAGGCAAGTATGTGAATGTTCAGGGACCTAAAAAATGTAGTTCAACATAAAATGTGAAAATCAACTGTAAAACTGAAAATCTTACGTACATTCTGATTGTTTAGGAAGATTTCCATCCAGTTAAAGCTTTTGTACTTTGGAAATAGACTGAGTGATGGCGATGTGAAGATGCAAAAGCATGATTAAAATAACAGAAAGGGGCCATATCACATACATACATGAAGTAAAGGAGTGTGGATTTGAAGATGTGATAAATACCTTATTTAAGGGGGAGAGTGAAGAGTGCCTTGTGTATGTGAGAAGAAAAGAAACAATGATCATCATAGCAACTATATATTAATAAAATATATAGTTTAAAGGTCATAATTGATGTGTTACATCATACTTGCTCCTGATTTCAGCTCCCTGTTTTTGCTGATGACCTTTGGCATCCACTGTAAGTCCTTGTGTGTTGTTATGTTCATTCTAAAAGCTCAAAGGTTCACACACAGTATGGTAGGAAAATGCTTTATTGATCCCACGGATGGGGACATTTGCAACAAGTCTGCACAAAAAAACAAGCAAATTAGAAATACAAAATGATAAATAAGGAACAGAAACCGAAATAAATGTTTAAACACTTTTCTGTGACTGAGGTAAGGCCATTTGCTCCTTGCCACTGGAGGTCAGCCTTATTTGCTCTGCGCACAGAGGATACATTTCTTGTCTTGTTTTCCTGACAACCAGTTTCACTGACAGGTCATGGGCATCTCTCAGGATGCTTCAGGTGTTAAATTTCTCTTTTTTTTGTTTCATCTGACTGCTTTGCTTCAGTAACAGCACACAGCCTCATTTTCCCAAATCCTCTGCTGGAATTGTGGAAATTGTTCTACTCAGCTGTATAAGTCCTTCAGTTTAACCATTAGTAGCATGGAGTTCTGTCAGTCTGAGGACTGCAGTCTTTGGTCCACTGAGTAATGTTTCATGCATTAATGTGATGAAGGACAACATCTCTCTCTTGCTCCACACAGATCTAATAATTTCCATTCAGAGACTCTCCTGTGGTGTAGGCGTCTCATTGCATATTTAACGACTCGGGTACAGTGTGATTCATGTTCTGTTTCTACTGCAGTTTGTCACATTTTATTGATACTGGAAAAGTCTTGTTGCAATGACACAACTTTTTAATTGAAATTTCTGCTCTGGTTTTCTTTCATCATTTTTAAACATGCAAATTGGAATTATGGTGTGTTCTATACTGAAATGTTCTAACAAAAGCAGAAAGCAAGACAGAGATTGAGAGCCAAGAAACAGGCAAAAAGGTCAAGGCAAGTAATCAGGCAGGCAGGCCAGGCAGGAAGGCTGGAGAGCTTTGGCAAGCTCACAAAGAAAGTCTTGCAAAAAATGAACGTGGCTCTCTACAGGGCAGATAATGAGGTGTGTGAGAAAAGGTAAGTGAAGAGGGCTGGATTCTCAGGTAGCCAGAGAGAAATAATGCAGAACAGAATAACTGAGTGAATGAATGTACTATACAAAAGAAGTGTAAAGAAACCTACTTACACAGTATGACACTCGTATAGGCTCATACAACTACACATACACATGTACAACTGTCCAAATCCAAGGCTGACACACAATACCATTACACATACCTTCCTTATTCCAACCACTGATATTACCAAAGGCACAGTATACTTACTATAATTACACTGATCTGTGAAAGGAGAAGTAAATAACATCTAACATAATAACATGCCCATCTTGTGACAACGCAATGTTCTGCTGGGAAAGTGTTGGAGGGAGACCTGCATAATATCAGTAAGGTGGCCCTAATGTTATGCCTGATCAGTGTAAAGTGCTGTTCAAATAGAACAGACATATACAGTATAATGGTGGGTAATTCATTTTATTGTAAAATTTAACAGTAGCAATCTCAAAATTTATTAGCACTAAAACTTATAAAGTTTACCAAATAGCGCTAGCTGTTTTACAGTTCATGTGAATTTTGATGATTTTCCAGAGCAGATTATGAAAAATTCTGAATTTAACATTTTTTGGAAATTGATCCATAACAGAGGCTGTGATTTTGGCCACTTATCCCCAAGTTCCACCACTTGTCTTAGGAGTGCAGAAACAGAAATTATATGTCCCTTTAAATACTGAGGTTGACATAAATCTTTATGGAAATCCAGACTGCAATGGCGACACAGAAAAAAAAAAAAAAAATATAATAAATAAATCTGTTCTCTGAAATGGGACAGGCCTTGTTGACCCGAATCTGTGCTGCGATCTGTGTCATTAATTCTATTACTGCATCAGTACAGTGAAATCATAAGGAGTAAAATGTATTGTCACTTGTCTTATTATTAAACATGTCAGCAGCAGAGATCAGTGGTTGCTGTGATTTGTGTTCATCCAAATGAGTGCAAAGATGTTGGTTGCCACTGTGTATATAATTTAATATTCCTATCAGTACATTATGAAGGCTGGTTGTCCTTTGCACACAAAAGTGCTCACCTAATTAGAATAATCAGTTGGAGAAGACTCTAGGCAGATTTGCAATTGAGAGGGGTTATAAACTGTATTATCAGATCAAGTGCTGGACATGTGGGATCAAAGCTGACAAAACAACCATTTGTTCACACATCAAACAGCCTGACAGTGGCTTTGAATTACAAAAGAATGAATTATATCAAATAAAACACATTTGAGATTAGTAGTATTTGAGATTAAAATAATAGAAGCTCCGAGGGTATGGTTTATGTGTGATGTCCACCTATACATTCACGGCGGTAAGACTGACCAGTAACAATATGGAGACATGCTGATGACTTCAACATCTTCCCTCTGAAACACTTTTCAATCATATATATATATATATATATACATATACACTGCCTGGCCAAAAAATAGTCTCCACCTGGATTTAACTAAGCAAATAGGTACAAGCCTCCTATTGGATAATTACTGCATGGGTGAGTATCTTCCAGCTGGCAACACGTTATTTAACAACAACTGATGCAATGATGAATTCTCATTTCTTAAGCAACCATGTCAAAAGAAAAGTCCATATTCAAAAAGGATGCACTTGCACATTTCACTTTTTAATGAATGTTTGATTTTCATCATTGAGGATGCAAAACTAAAACTGAACAGTTCCTAACAGGTATCAACCTCTTATCTCTTCAAACACATTCACGGATGACATTCTATAAGAATTTTCTAAGATAATGTGCCAGTAGTGAATCTGATTCACCCGACTGTTATGATCCACTCTTTGATTATCTCAATGAGGCAGCAGTCCCTTCTCTGGTTTATCATGGGCCGGGGCGGTGAGGATTTATTAATGTGACATCAAGCAAATTGATAATTCTAATCTTGTTGGAGGGAGAATCCTATTAACCGTGCTGTGGCCTCTCTTATGGGACCAGTTTTTTCAGTTTGAATTTCATGCTTTGATAATCACTTATGGCAACTATGACTTAAACTGAATGGAGGTGGAGCAGCCAGGGGTTGTGCTGTGACACAATATAGAAGATTGACAGCATCAGTCTTCGGGTGAATTGGTGTTGACCATTTATCGATAAAATAATTTAGTCTCATGTGTAAAAAGATACAGTTGTTGCTATATAATGTGTTACTGAGTGAATCTTTACAAAATGTCTTTAGATTTGTTGGCTGAAACATTCCACTCAAATGTAGAGTCAATTTCCAGGGAAAGACAGGCAAGCCCATAGTAAAATCCCAAACCTTAAACTTTAAGTTTTAGTCCTAACCTTCGTTGCCAGATCAGTCAGTTTCACGAACAACTGGGAAAATTTTATTTTGCAGGTAAAAATAGAGTTGTCAAACACAATATGGGCTGTTTTCTGATCATTCTGGTGTTTTCAGTGCTCCATAGGCTACATTATCAAATAGCATGGAAAGTAGCTAGATATCAGTAGTTGGGAATTCCTGTTTGTTGCTGTTTGATTTTTATGCTTCAACTGCATTGCTTTTTGTGATAAGCTATGAGTAGTGTGCATTTTGGGATGGAAACCCTTAACTGTATCTGGCAAAACTTCTCCTAACAAGTCCATGTTAAACATTTTAGTTCTCTTTACCTAGTGAGATTTTCATGTACCAGTGTAGCATTCACCATTTTCAGGTTAGAGAAGATTGTTATTGTCAAAGTTGTCCCTTCATAAGGGTGGCATCTCTCATTATTGTCCAAACAATCAATGAATGGTGAAAAAATAAAAAATAAATCGGCATGTTAATCCATAATGAAATGAATCATTAGTATTAGTGCAATACACAGATTAGATTCACATCAACCAGCAGTAAAATCATGCATGAATGATCATAATCTAACAAGTCACAGGACAATATATTTTTCTGCATTTTCTTCTTCTAGTACTTCTAGTAGCACTTTGTCTTTATTATTCTACTATACCTTTAATAAATTTGAAAAGCAAGAATACGTATGGCAGAATACTTTTTTTTGTATGATGGGCTATTATTATATTAAGTAAGTAAAGATTCTGAAGTCTTAAAGCCCTAAATGAAACTGTTCTCAATAGCATTGTAACATTGGTTTTAACCTTGATATTTTGTGTGTGCATTTTAAAGGTTTTGTAATGAATGGTCAGAATTGGATTATAGTAGGGGCTATGGTCGGGAACTTACTTGAGTTGATGTAGTTAAGGGGCCTGGCTGGCTTCTTAAAAATCTAAAGGTTTGCCACTGGAAAGAAACACCAAGGAGAAAATGGTTCTGGGTTAGGTTTGTTTAATTGGTTCAGGGTAACAATAAGAACTGTCTTTGACAATTTGCTAAATATTTGAACTACAGAATAGCATTGTATGGTCTTTTAGCAATAGAGTACAACAAAAAATCCCATTCCTCATCTATAGTGATCTGTGATTTGCCTTGACACTGTAGTCAAATCACATTTACGGCACCCTGCATCTTGACCTTCAAGACCAGTGATTCAGGGATGTATCAGGATCAAGATGTGTGAAGAGACTCCAGTAAATCTAACTGTGGTTGTGTCAACAACACATTTGCTTGTTTCTTCAACCATAGCCATATCCATAGTTACGGAGAGATATTTCTACAAACCATGAATTGAAAATGTTGCTCTTGCTTGGAAGGGGCTCATTGTCGACAGAGCCTAAATATGTTTTCTTAGTTCTTTAAATCCACATATTAAATTACTTTCTAATGTGCAAGTGAATAGATGAGTGGTAATGCTGAAGGAAAGGCCAAAAGAGAAATAGCTAGCCACTGCATGGAGTATGTCATGACAAAGATGTGTCAAGAACTGTCAAATAACAACAAAATCAATTGAGTTTCATTTGTGTTAACCTCATATATGATCAATAATTTCTACTGGGGCCAGAGTGTTGTCTTCAAGGTTATTTGGCTATGCACTCGGTGTCAGTAATGTTCCCAGTCTTTTCTGATTGTAGTATTGACCTCAGGCCTGCTAACCTTAAGGCGTATAATTCAGACATTCATCAAAACTGATTTTCTGGCTAGATTACTGGCACAAGATACAGGGGAAACAGCCCATTTAATCACCTAAACAAATTGGTATTTGAGTAATTGGTGTTTTACTTTTCCATCATAGGACATACCTTGACAATTCCATGGTGGATATTCTAAATGCTTCTCTGGACAATATTCAGAATAAGTCACCACATTTCCTTCATGGAGAATCTATTGCCTGTAATAAGTTAAGCATGTCTCAATGCTGTGATGGTGGCTGTGATATTCTGGAGCTAACAGTAAGGCTGGGGCAGGCCATCCTCTATTTTTTAACCAGAAAAATGAGTCTTTTATTGAATGAGCACCAGCAGCTTCTTCCCACTTTATCACAACTGACAGCTTTTGGCTGCTTCATGATAAAGGAGCGGCCGCCCCATTCCAGCCCTGCGTGTGTTACCACTGACCTCTATGTTCTTTAACCTCCTTCACTGAGGCAGCCTGCCAAACACAGCCAAGACAAATGGCTGTGTTCTGCAGGTCATCAGCGGAAAATGTGGGACTGAATGTGAGTAAGTAATGATTAGTGCCACACTGATGAAATATGATGTTTCAAAACTCATATAAGCACTCATGATCCACCATAATTTACATATGAAGCGTACAGTAAGGTCGCATTCAGTTGTCTTATTGTCTGTGATTAATATAGCTTTATCACCACCCAGTGGCTCAGTGTTTTGGCCTAAAGTAACTTATTTCAGCTCACATAATTCTCCAAAGTTTCTGTTTCCTGTAGAGAAAAAAATCTATTATTAGTAATATTTCATCCACGCACTTAGTATGGCTTAATTATGACATATAGATATAATAATACAGATGACTGAATGAGAGCTGCACAACAGACACCCTGCGGATGGCTTACCAAAATGAAGGTGACTTAAAAGCAGAGAGACGAGGAAATGACTGGCTGGAAGTAGTGGAAGTACTAACGTGCCATTTGAGGATGGACAGATTTTGACACCGTGGGAAATTAAAAGAGACGCGGACAAAGAGCAACAGTCTTCATTCACCACAGGAGAACTGATTATGAGCTGACAGATCTTCTTTACTGAACTTTCGCCTAAACTTCATTATTCAGTGAGTATTTATGTCTCTGCCTTTATTTTGATCTCAACTATACACCAGTAAGTCTGTGAAGGTTTCAGTCATCCAGGTCATGGTATCTGCTTGGCAAACTCTCAGCTGTACCAGGACTTCCGTTTCTCACATGGTGCATTCACTGACATCAAGGACAAAAAAAATAATAATAATAATAATAAAAATAACCAACAACACCAATAACAACAATGTCAATGTCCTCCACTAGCATTAGCGAGATGCCTTTTCAGATGAGTGTGCATTGTAGTGTTGTTTTTGGCGGCCTGTTTTAATTTTAGTTTTAGTCTTTGTGTCAACCTGTCATTTTAGTTTTTATTAGTTTTAGTCATGTTCATACTCCTTTTAGTCTAGTCAAGTTTCAGTCAACTAAAAGTCTGAGCATTTTAGTCTTATTTTAGTCAGAATTATCCATGACTATTTTCGTCTAGTTTTAGTCGACGAAAACTGATGACATTTTTGTCAAGTTTTAGTCAATGAAAATTGTATTTTATTCTCTTTTTAGTAGTACAATTGTATTTAACCCACTCAATATAGTATAAGTACCTTGTAGTATAGACAAAACAAAAAATTTCTTTTAGCCAAACCTATTTCAAACAAGGTTCTTATTATATTATTGTTACCTTATAGACTCAAGAATACATCCATTCCAGACACGGAAGACGCTGTTTTGAATTGACAACATATTTATTTTACTAACCAAACATGGTAGAAGACATTTGGTTTTATTTTCCTCTTCGATGTATTTAAAGTTTTTACAAATGTCTTCTCTTCTTCTTCTACGACCCTGGCTGGCCGGCCATCGTTCCCTTTCTTTGTCACGCTACTCAGTACTCACGCAGAGTCGCAGACATTGACTGTATATACTAGGTCGCAGACTTACTGGAGCATCTTTTAAATAATGCCGCGAGTGGAGCTTGAGGAAGTGACGTCGCCTGCGAGAGCAACGGGCTCTGGACACAGAAAACAGAAAAACTACAAAATAATAATAACGCGACTAAACATGACAAAATAACATCATAACATTTCACCTCGTTTCGTTTTGGTCAACGAAAAAGGAGAGACATTTTATCATAGTTTTTATTTTGTAAACCACATTTAGTCTCGTTTTTATTCGTCAAGAATATTGCATTATACATTTAATTACAGTCATCGTCGCATGACCAGCATTTACGCTACGTCTCGTCTCGTTTTACTCACGTGATACAGGTTCGTTGACGACAATATTTAGTCACAGTTTTCGTTGACGAAAGCAACACTAGTGCATTGCAGTAGTACTTTTGTTGTATTCTAAGACTGACTTACATATTATGCACGTCACAGTATGTCACTGGGCTCCTCACCTGTCTATCCCAGAGGCGTCTGCTAGGCTCAAGTTACTGCTAGGCTACATTTTTGGATACACACCAGTAAAGTTTTGTGACTGCAGCTTGCAAAATTGCCATCACATTGACAAAATCTGTCCATATATGGATACACAAATGTACATACATACCCACCAACGTACTCAAAGATGCTAAATATGTGTCATACACATGCAATGCAGACTCGTGCAATAATGCAACTATTGCTACCAGCCACAAGCGAGTGGGTGGTAATTACAATCAGATCTTTTTCAAAATGAAGTTGTATTGAGTGCAAATTTCGTTTTTGTCAATGTACACCAGAGGCAACACATCTTGCAACTGAAGCTTATACCATTTGTTCATGAGTTGCCTTTTGCCTTATGGTTAGTCTTTGAACTAGTGGGTAAGACATTTTATTTTGTCACAGAATGTCAAGCTCAAGAAATTGTATCATTAACAATGTTTCGGTTCTATTCAGGTGTCTTTGGTAGCTACTACACTGCCTTGAATTTGGAGTCGGATTAAGTATTTGTGTTCATGCAATATATCACAGATGTGAACATCATCAAACACGCTACAAAGGTTCATGCAGAAATAGTAGGAGACCCCACACCCCACAAATATTTGAAAGGGATTCGCTATACCTTTCATCTGTTTTGGACCACGTTAAAAGCGTTGCAGTGTTACATGGCTGACTCTGTGGAAAAGGGCACAGCAAAAAGGTCATTCTATGGTAATGAAAACACAATGCATTATACACTAATGTAAACATACTTAAAAACAGTGTTTTTCCATTTATGCCTCCAGGCTGTGTACTGAGAAAATACCTGTTTTGTCATTTGGATGAACAATCTGCGTGGAACATTTAAAACTAAAAACCTTTCACATCACGGATACTGTTCATTTTCAAATCTAGTTAGTTTGAGAAATAATAATTTAAATTATTCATCCATGGTGTGAGTACTTTCAGTACTTTTTTAAATGTGTCCTGACCGGACCTTTTCCATATTAGTCCCTTGAATAGAATTACGCAAACTCTTACAAGCAGGGCAGTTTGCAGATGAAGAGTGTCCGCTCAGCAGGCTTGACTCATTAGAAGCAGAGCAGCTGCTGTTGTCAGCCATTTAGGTTCCAGTGTGATTAGTGTTCTGCCTTTGAAAACGTATGACTTTGTGACTGTGCGGAGCTCATGCTGGGGCTTTTTGTCCTGCACCTGCCCCTGTCTGCACATGACTGCCCAGTGCTCCAAGTGTGCTCACCACCTTGTGTATGAATGAATGGACCAAAACATAATCTGAGCAGGTCTGCAGTGTATCTCACACTAGTGGTTGTTCTTCTGTGATTGTGATTGAAGTCTTCTTGTGCTGGTTAGGTTAACAATAGTGTAACAGACAGCCAGGTAAATACAGTGGGATTTATTAGTTTTTTATAACCTCCACAGTCTGATCAAATATTCAGGCTACTTCACTAGTCCAGAAAAAACACTGTGATTCATTTCATGATAGAACATTAACACCGTTTTAGTTTTGGTATGAAGTTGAACCCCACTGTGAAAACATCCATTAAAAAATCTATTGCTCATTTATTGCTATTTATCACTATTATGTAGAAGAATAACCTCACTTTATCTATTTTAGGATATCTGCTTTTTTTATGCTGGGCAGCCATTAAATATATCTGTACATGACTCAGTTATGCCAAACAGTGTGAGTACAAACTGTGTTTAGAGGGGCAGAGCTGGTTTGAGGGTATTTATCTGATAACAAATTAATTCACCAGATAAGTTTATGCAAAATACTTGAGATGGCAGTTCTGGGCATCTTGCCCCATCTTCTTCTAGGATAGCATTCTAGTAGCTTGGCTAAAGCTATATGGAAAATGGATAAGAGAATTGCAGTGATAACATTAGAGTCACTGTAAATGACAATTTTGTGTAGTTTGTGTATTTTGTGTATTGTCACATACAGCATACAACAGTTTCTGCCAAAGTAAATGTCACACAGAACAAACATTAACGTAGAGAACAATAATAATAATAATAATAATTTGAACTTCTTGTCGTTCACCAGTTTCTGATATTTTAGCTGTGTATAACGCAGCATTTCACTGAAGTTGTAGCCTAATAGATGGCATATTTTATGTCTGCACCGACCTGGCGCCTGTATAAAGCACTAAATTAGGTTTTGACCACATAATGAATGTAGTAACCTAACAAAAACATAGACTATAACCTATAACATTTCATAAATGTTAATGTCAATTTTATATTTCCATTGAGCTATCACTTTTGTACAGTAAATGCATGACTTGAACATTTTCTGTTGACAATATTGTTAGGTTAAAAATACAAGGCAATGCAGATTTAAGATTACACCATTGCTGTAGTAGCCAGGCTAAGCCCAGTGATAGCCTCGTTTATATATACTATAGTTTAGTTTATCCTACAACATGAACAGAAGGGATTTGGAAAATGAGATAAACGGGTCCAAAACGGACCCGGGCCGCAAATTCATACATACATACAATTGATACATACATCCGCTGCGTGTCCGCAGCGGATGTATATGTATCAATTTGCGGGTCCCAAACGGTCCCGCCGCGGAGGTGAGGCTTTAATCGCGGATGCGGAGCAGTGCGGAGCCACGGCGGAGTTCCTGAGTGCATCGGGACCCCGATACGGGTCCGTTCCGGAAGCCGACATACATCCGCGGCAGGTCCGCTGCGCAGTCCTTTCGCTGTGTGGGATGATGCACGTTTATGCTTGTTGAACTAGTGGTACTTATTGCCTCTGCGAAGGAGGTTATGTTTGTTGACTTTCAACTTGTGAAGGTTTTATTTCACTTACACGTGTTGTCGTCCAGTCGACTTGTCTTCTCCACAGATCACTTAACTCCTCTTTGCTGCCGCTGCACACGCTGCGTTTCTCTTTTCTCTCTCTCTCCCTCGCTGTGTGTGAAGAGCAGCCCCGCCCCTCAGTGATCAGAGCGACAGAGCGGAGGTTTTATTTTTATTTTATTTTTACAGAGAGAGACCGAGAGCAGTGCAGGGACATCTAATATGTTAGCATGTTGGCATATGTTAACGTATGCTAACTAACATATGCTAACTTCCGTCGAAGTTAGCATATGTTAGCATATGCGCCACAGGCCTCGCTCCGTCCTTTTTTTTTTTTTTTTTTTTTCCCCAAGCCTCGCTCCCTCTGTGTGTGTGTGCGCGTGTGTGACGTCAGTGAGACAGAGCGGGAAACAGCCCTCCCCCTCCTTAACTGCTGCTGCGCAGGTGCTTTGATTAACCAAGAAGCACAGAACCACTCCCTCGAACCACTGCCATTTACTAAAAACGTATGCCAGTTACTCACAAACTTTTTTCACAGTGACTACCACAAGGCTTCCATGAACACAGACATGTATTTTTTATTCTTCCTAGTGTAAAAAAAGTGGACATTCTAGCGAGTTGAAAACTACCGTCCGTTAAACTTTTGTGACGAAAAACTTTGCTGAATTAACATTGGGTCCTATGGAGCAGTTAGGCTGTCCACTCCTCACTTCTAGGCTTCTCATTCAAAAACTGTGAATCCTATCGGTTAGGTAGACACATTGTAGGCATCAGGACAAGTATGACTACTACTTTGGAGAAAATTTTGTGTGTAGAGTGAAATTTGTGGAAGCAATCACAGTTTTAAAAAAATATTTTGAACATTTTTTCAGAGCAGCCCGCCCTCTAACTGTTGGGCCTCTCACTCTAGCGCGAACATTCCGCGCAATACACACCCATTATAAACCCGAAAAAACAATTTTCGCGACTATGTCGCGAATAGTTCCGACCTGGAGAAACTGAATAATAGCACACCCGCCCCGATCGATACGCACGTTTTGATGTATTTTTCGTGTATGTGCGATGAACTGTGCGGGAGGAGATAGCGACCGAAAATCCGTGGGAATAATAATAAAAATAGACGACAATAACAAGTAGTGGGCTGTGCTTCGCACAGCCCACTACTGACCCCTATAGCTTTGCTATATGGGGGTCAGTAGTGGGCTGTGCTTGCACAGCCCCACTAATAATTAAGAACAAAACAACAACAATAACAAAAAAAACTTGCTGTTGTGGTGTATGATTAGCTCATGTGATATTCCTCTGAGAATCCAAAATCAAGGTGGGGTTGGAGCCTAGCCTATCCCAGCTGTCACTGTATGAGGTGCGGTGTTCACTGTGGACAGGTCTCCAGTCTCTCACAGGGCTAACACAGAGAGACAGACAGCCATTCACAATCAGATGCACACCTATGGACAATTTAGAACCACTAGTTAACCTAAAAAAAGGAATAGTCTAAAATATGCAAACTGTACAAATGTATCATTATGAAACTGCACTTTAGACTTAATGGACAATGGATTTTTAAGGTGCATCTCAATACCATGGAGCACTCATCCATTGGTGCCACGACCATGCCAAAACAAACCCGTCCTCGTTTTCTTCCTTCATCCACCTTCCTTTGTCCTGTGAGTTATCAGGCCGGATTCAGAACTCTTATACATCATGCTTGTGTGTTCACGTTTTTGCTGCACTATAAATCAGCATTCATGCATGTAGACCTGCAAATCCTATACCCTCACCGTAGCACCGTCAGCATAAAGCTATACGTTTACATTATGCAAATGAGTGCTGGTTCTATACACTGTCTTTAAATTGATAATGCAGGCAGGTCTGAAGTAAATTACGCTCATAAATCTGATCAAGGTGCTTTTAATGTGCTCATTGAGAAGCTAATGTTTCCTGGACTTCCTCAGAAACCACATTAAGTCTGAGATCGGAGGAGGCAGCATTATTGATTATGTGTAATCTGAATATGGAAATAGGGTGTCAAAGTAATGTTTGGTTAGTGTGTGGTGCAAATTATTAGTTATGTGAAACCAAGGAAAGGGCTCAATCAATCATTTTCAGACACAGACAAAGAAAAAAAAAGGAATATATTTCCTGATTTGATAATCAGAGGGGCTCACACTGATTATGAACTAACGTACTGTTTTTATTTCAGCAGGAAAAACAGTTTTGGCCGCGTCCCAGTGAAGTAATAAAACCACTGTGTTAGTACTCACTTATATACAGTATTTTCTCCTACAAAAGACTTCCCTCTGTGCAATTAACCTGACAGGAGGCCCTTCCCCAAGGTAGGCAGAGAACAAAGCCAAAAGCTGTGACATACAGGAAGCTGCCGACGCATGCAGGGCATCAGCACAAAGGCTGTTAGTGAGATGGCACTGACCTTTTCTACTCCACCCATGACAGTGTATGACCACATCACGTGGTTGTGGAAAAGAAGTTAACTGTTTGAGAATGGTCAAATCATTAGCATGCATCAAGCAGAGAAAACATAAAAGGAGTTTGCAGAAACTACTACTTTTTAATAACACGCTGAACAGTTTTTAACCCAATTTTAGAAGGAACCATTGTCTCCGAGGGAGAAATGTGGACAGAAAAACATTCTGATTGGAGAAAAACAACTGTAGAACTGAGAACTATGTGTATAATGAAAGTAAGAGCATTTCCAGTGGAGGGAACTCAAGGGATTGGGGCTTAACAGCTATGTAGCCTTAAGAAAACCACTAATCAGTGAGGCTAACCAGGAAAAAAGGGCTTCATTTTACTAGTTAGCATAAAGATTGGACTCTGGAGCAATGGAAGATAGTCAAGTGGTCTGACGAGTCCAGATTTACCCTGTTCCAGAGTGATTCAATTCAATTCAATTCAGTTTTATTTATATACCATCAATAACAATACAAATCGTCTCAAGACGCTTCACGAGACCCGGCCTGAAACCCCCAGAGCAAGCCTGAAGGCGACGGTGGCAAGGAAAAACTCCCTTTTAACAGGAAGAAACCTGATGATGGGGTAAGAAGAGAGGCAGATGAAGTGATGCACCCATCATGCCCAGTACCTACTGCACAATAGTGGTTGGTGGGTCGATCCAAATATTGATAGCATCAATACCAACATTTGTATCGAGATTGATACCAATGTAATGAGACAGATACTTAAGTTTCATAAAAGAGGGGGAGGAGGAGCCGAAAGGTTACAGACTGCATGCAAAACTTTTAACCTACGTGATTCAGGGAAAATGCAGTGTTTAAGTTCTTATTATATACAAACTCCTGTCTGAACTTTAAAACCTCATGCAGAACTGACTGCACTTCTGTACAACAGCTTCAAACTGTACATGTTGCTGCGTTTTCATGTGAGCAAGAGAAAATCCGATCGAATTAAATTTCATTTATTTATAGTCAGTAATATAAAAGGACAAAACATACAGAATCAGAATGCCTTTATTGTCACTATACACATGTACAATGAGCTTAAAAGACAACTTCAATAACTTAAAAAATATGCAATACAATATAAACACAGGTAGAATACAGTAAGAAAAACAAAAGAGCACTGAAATGGAGAGCTGTAAGCCGTTGCAGCCATGCATGCTGCCATCTTGAAAATTTAGTGATAGTGACAGATAAATATGATATATCAGAAATACACAAGTTAAGAAAATATTCATACATTATCTAACATGCTTTCCAGCAGCAAATATTTTATTTTCTAACTACAGGATATTGAGGGCATTTTTACAAAAAACTGGCACAGGCAACTGTTGAAACTTAATAGACCATGGGAAAATACCAACTGAACCCAAGGGCAACGTTTGTAGGAGGGCATGGTCTTTATATGTATTCAAAATAAGTATACTGTATTTCGGATACAGGGCTCCATGACATGACATCAAACGGAATAATGAAATTACTATAATAAAACTGATTCTCTTCTCACACATATGACAGGCAACCCCATCTGTTCAAGGGCACTGGCTGGATGCCTGACACTCCTAAAAGTGCTTCTCAAATCACAGCTATGAAATTGAAGAAATCTGTGAGGAAATAGGAAAATTATAAAAGAATCATAAAACAGGGCACTTACAAAGCACCTCTCTAAAAAAGAGTTACAATGTGCAGAATAAAGCTGACATACGCACACAAGTACTGAAACAGGTGGACACAAACAAAAATGACATTTAAAAAAATCACCTCTGGTCACAAGGTTAAGGAACAGTCAGACAGCTACTCACACAGCAGGTGTTGAAAATAAAAATAAAATGTCTAGCCAAGCTTAGTAGTAGTTTGGGGGATTATTTGATTAAAAAGATCTTTAATCTGATATCACGTGCAGCATATCAACATCCCTCACTTCTTACTAAACTGTGACTGCATCTGGGTCTACAGATTGATCATTTCACACAGTTAATTTAGCCAGACACTCACTACCCCTCACAATTACTGCAGCAAATCATATTTTTAATGGAACACTGGGTTTAATTTAACGTGCATGCTCACATCAACCCCCGAGTCATTTATTTGAGAGAGGGGCTTGAGGCTTTGGCAGACTTCTGTTGATTGAGACGCAGAAAGGCTCCCCTGACTGCCTCCATTCACTGCTTGTGTGTGGAGGTTTATTATTTGTTGTCTCCCCGGCCTCAGTATGATGCAGAGCCATAAGATGCAGTGAAGGCTTTAATTCACAGCATCAACAGCAAGAAAGGATGTGAATGGTTTCGTGTTGACGCGCAAATGAAGATCAAAATGTACATATTTGACTGGACCTGTGGCATCCTGTAATTTTTGTGTCACCTTTGTTAATTCAGCCAAAGTAATACAAATACTACTGGACTGAGCTTATCTGTTGCATCAAACATTTCTGTCACAGAGAGCTGAAATGTATGTCTTAACCAAGACATAATGTAGTGTTTCACTGCAATTATTCAATTTACAATTAATGACTCTGTAGCTGTAGCTGTTAAGTTTAATGGTCCAAGCTAGGGATACCTGCCACAATCAGGCCACCTTTTTTCTTTACCCTGGAGAATAACAAATAACAAATGAGTTCCTAGAAAAGTCCTTTGTTGTTCGCGCACTGTGAGTTGATTTATTCGTCTATATGTTTTCACTTCTTTTTTGGGTGCCCAATAAAATACAAATGGAAAAACAGCATGGAGGAGAAATTTGATTCTTAGTATTTCCCCACAGTGGCATAAATAAAGGATTATCATAGCTTATTTCAATAACGTGTTCTAATAAAAACTGTGCTTGACAGTACAGAGGAGATGAAGACGGTGGGGGGAAGGTTATTATTTTAGTATTTCTAGCATAAAACTGCTGAAACACATTCTGTGTATCCTCAAGAGTGCCACTCTCAGAAAATGAACGGTGGGCCGAGTAAGACAGACACAATCCAAAATAATGTTAGCGGTCATGTAGGGGACAAAAACGTGTCACCATTTTAAAATAAATACATTCAACATGCTAATTAAGCAGCTTTGGCAATGGTACCACGGTAATTACTTCATCAGTTGATTGTGAAATAGCTGCCAACCAGAACCTGATCCATTGTTGGAAGTTAACAATGTAGAAATATACATATGCTGTTATGTTTCCTCTGTCGGCTGTGTGCTGAAAGACCAGATGTCGGACTTATGGTGTCCTACAGCTTTGTAACAGGAAGTAACACTAATGTTTTGAACATTAGACAGCTGCTGTCTATTAAAGTTATCGTCAATATATGCTGTAATTGTGTGTATCTACGTATCAGCACCCAAACTCTGATTTTTTTAAATTATTATTTAAAAAACTAAATGTCATTTTATAAAAACAATCGGATGAATTAACCTTCTACATTTTTGTTGCTTAACTCATCCAAGGCTAAAACATGTTTTATTTTTTTCTTGTATGCATCTTTCTGAAAAGCACCTCCACAGTTCCCATCTTGACATCTATCATGGAAATTACAGTGGTTGTTTAGTTGCTTTTAGGTCACCAACCCGACTGGTTTTGGCTGCAAATCTGTAAACTGTAGCGCTGTATAGAACAGTTGTTGCTTTTCCCTCAGGGGTCACTCCCACATAGCCTTGTGCTTTTTATTCCAACCAGTATCGTCTTTGTTCTCAGACCATAGAACCCACATTTATGTAAAGCTGACTGCTTGAGAGTGCCAATGTGCTGCCATGAAGTACAAAGGACACGCCAAAAAAACAATATTGATTGTTGGAGATATGGTATTCTCTTGATTTAAATTCTAGGTCACAGCCCACAGGCTTTGTCTCAGATGCTTCCCCTTAAGAATTGCTGTGAACATACCCATGCACACAAGATAAAGAGAAACATCTAAATAAACATGCACAAAAAACAAACTAAGATTATACTGTGACTCTAAACACTCAGCTTGTTCACTAAGGGCTCAGTAGGTGGAGTAGGATGTCCATCAACAAGAGGGTTAGTGTTTTGATCAGCGGTATTTGGAGCAATACACTGAACTGTGTTCACAGTGCTTGGCTCTGGAGCGTGAATAAGTGTGTATTTTTGTGAACCAATGGGTAGATGCTTTGGCTACCAATAAGAAGAAAAGTGCTACAAAAATACAGTAAACTAATAACCCTAACCCTAAGCCTTAAAACAACTGCCTTCACAAAGATGATTTTTATCTAAGTCTTTCATTGATCCTGATCTCATGGTGTGTCTCAAACCACCTTCCGATCAACACAGCAAACACCAAGGAGATGGTAGTGGATTTCCGGAGGACCAGGCCCCACCTGCAGCCTGTAACCATCAATGGGGAGTGTGTAGTGCTGGTTCAGACTTCCAAGTACCTGGTCTAACAGCTGGATCACAAACTGGACTGGTAAACTCAGTGTACAAAAAAGGTCCGAGCCGTCCCTGGTTCCTACAAGACTATGGTGCCAGTGCTCTGGCACTGTAGTGTGCTGGGGAAGCAGCACTAAGTAGGACACCTATCAAAGTGATACAGGAGACGGGCTCTGCAAAGCCTTCTCTGCTGGCCTAAACTTTATCAAAATCATTGACTTCCTTCTTATTATTTTCCCGTAATTCCCCCATTCTTTTTATGTTATGAGTTGTCTGTCTCTCACCTTCAGTGCTTCTGGCATTGTAACTTTACATTAGAGCTCGAAATATCTTATAATGATGCTGTTCCTTTAACCACATTTCAAGTTCGTATTCTTATGCCTTCTCTATAGCCTACAGTGGTGACAGCGTGTTTCTGTTTTTTGATTAGAGGGTCAGAGAGGAACCCACGATGGTGGAAGCACGAGATGCTATCGATTTGGTTGCAGATCTTCTTAGAAAGCCATTTTCACGGCTGATTTTGAAGGAAAAGCTGGATATTGTGAGGAAAGGCTGCCCAATACCAGAGGTAGGTAGAATGACACAGTTGGGGAAAAGGTTTGCCCGGCACTTTCAGGGCAGAATCTATGAGTGTTACCCGTGGCTAACACACTCCAAGGAGAATTCTAAATAGTTCTGGTGAGTAACATAAAATGAGTAAAATGCAGTTGATTTGGTAGTGACAGGCAGCAGAACCAACTGATAAAGATGGAAGACGCTAAATGTTATCTTTATCGGTTCTGCTGCCTGCTGCTCCCCGGAAGTCTTTGCAAAGCTGTAACTGTGAAGGCTCTGCAGTCTTAGTGTCCAGACCTAAAGTTCATGCACTCTGTAAAGACTGTAAATGTAAAACATGAACAAGTCACTGGACAAACCTGTCACCTAGCAAACTTAAGACATTTCTGTAAAGATACTCCAAACACGCATAGACACACATAGGTAGCATGTCCACACACACTATGGTGGAGTTTGATGTTCATCCTTGAATGTCGTACTCTCCCATCCTACAGGTTCCCATGAGGTTACAGTGACAGACAGTAATGGCTTTTAAAAGGATGATTGATGAACACAGCACACTGTCCTCAGCTTGGAAACAGACATGCTCCGAACCCTGCACACACACACACGCTACACATTAGTGCCCTCATTTGAAAGGACATTGTTAAACAGAGGTTTGAACTCATAATAGAAGTACAATTTTGAACTGACACTGAACTGAACAGTACTGAACAGAACTGAACAGTATATGTGCACTTTCACCAAGGATCTGATGATAAATATAATAAACCGGTGCACAGAGATGAGATGATCATAAATTTTAACATCTCACTCCCAGGAAGTGAGGAAATAAGCACATTTCTCTATAAGAGATTACAGTGCAATTTGAAATGCTTTACCTATAACATCATTATATGTAAAGGAAACATGACAATAGGGAAACCCTGGCGCTAATCGTATCGCTAATTATATACGTATTTTATTCTCACTTGCATTAATCCTTTCATAAACAATAATAATAGAATATTGAACATTTGTTGCAGTGGATGGGTCATTATACGAACACTGCATTCACTGGAGGTGTGGAGTCATCACTGTGTGTGTGTCTGTGTGTGTGTCAGCACTGTTCTGTGGTGAGAACAGATGAGGCTGGAGTGGATATTTGATTTGACTTTGCAGGGGTGCGGGTCAAATGTACTTCGACCCAAACAGTAATGTCTCTGTGTGTGTGAGTATGCATGTGTGTGTGTGTGATAATTGCTGTGGGACAGAGCCAACCAGAGAACACACATATTGATCACAGTGTTATCTGAGAGTGTTTCCTTTCATCCAGCGGACAACAGCTCAGAGTGCCGGGACGGCCTTGTTCTGCACTTAGCTAATTGCCTCGGTGAGAAGCCCAGGTCTCACCAGCTTTACTACTGTTTGCTGTTCATTGATATTTGCTCCTGGTGTTTGGACAGAGGAATTGTAGATAGATTTCTTTTAAATACGGTGATTAGAAATATATTTCTGTGGTTTTCACAGGAGAGAACAACTAATGTTAAATAAGAAAAACATAATCTTAGGTTTGTTAAAAAAAATCAATCCTGTCTGTTATTTCTCCTCCTACCTCCGCTTCTTCTTCTATACAGAGACAAGATGGTACTAAATGCATCTGGAAAATGTATCTATCAACTACAGGTTGAACGACTTCTGATTTGTTTAAAGTGGACTAATATGTGGTGAAAGCTGAATCGACATAGACTAGTTGATGACGTCACACATAAAAACACAGTAGAAAGTAATGCTTTGCAACAATAAAACCTATGTTCTTGACTTGAATACATACGGCAGCATTTCCCACAAAGGAAACTATGGAAGCTTTTCTGCAAGGTAACTGAAGCTTGAACACGAGCCAATGTCGGTGGTAGCCCACATCAAGACCGTCAACACCGTCAGTCTGACACTTCGAATATTCGTCTCTTTCTCGGCAAACTCTCAGTTGTCTCGTAACTTCCATCTCACTCATGGTGCATGGACATCAAAGACAAAGATCTCAACTAACAATGTCAACTAACAGAACACAACAGAAATATGCAGTAGTACTTTTGTTGTATTTCAGGACTGACATGTATTTTACATGTCACGGTAGAGTGGGCTTCATCTCAAGTGCAGTATTTCCACACACTTGATGAACCCACAGAACTCCTCCCCTGTCTTCTTGGAGGAGTCCATGTTGTTAATGTCACTTGATCGGCAACTAGTTGACTTCCTGCTAAAAGCGTCATGGCACAGCAGCCCACACTCTCAACATATGTTATATGTTTCTTTTTGAAAAACGGAACCTTACTACTTCTTCTTTTATGGAGGTACTTTGATTCAGATGGTCACTTAGAATGTGACAAGCACCTTTTGTCACAGACTAAACAACTTTCAATTTCAATACAACAGAGCCATTAGCAGTAAAGTAGCTACAATTATTAGAATGGAAATGTCTGTATGGGAACAAGTCTGAGTTAATGAGCATGGCTAAAATAAACACTTAAGGGCCCATTTTTTTGTGGACACACTTCATGATTTTCCTCATTCTCAGGAGTCAGTATTAATTATTTTCTAACTTGACAGGACTTGTCTACTCTGTCTCATTTCACAAAAGCATTATTTTGAGGTAAACACAAAACCAAGAGGTCACTGTAGTGCATTTACAGTTACCATGGTGAGACACAATTTTGTCTGGACTATCTTCTGTATTTACACTGTATAGATCTTCTTTCTTCTCTCTCCAATCTCGTGTCCTCCACTTTCTTTTTCTCTGGCACAGAGCTCCTGCCCTCTAAATTCCTATCTGCTACTAGTCATGCAATTCTGTGCTATTACTATGTAGAATGTTTACTGCTGCTCTCCCTTCTTCCGAGTATCTCTGACCTGGAGTTGAGTGTTTCCTGTGGAGCTCCATACTACATCTCTTGCCGTGGTCTCATCAGCCTGCCCAGTCTCCATGGAATCCTGCTGTTATCCACTCCTACCTGAATGAACAATTCTCCAACCTGCCGATGATTCCCCTTACATTTTCAAACTGTCATGTAACATCGTTAGTTTGTATCATAGCATCCCACTTGTATGCTTTAGTCAGATATGTGTATTTATGACAGATACATGTTTATCTTGCTGTTCTCTTTCTCTGTCTGTACCCGGCTGGCCTTAGGCAGATTCAATTCAATTCAATTCAATTTTATTTATATAGCGTCAATAACAATACAAATCGTCTCAAGACGCTTTACAAGACCCGGCCTGAAACCCCCAGAGCAAGCCTGAAGGCGACGGTGGTCCCTCCATATGAGCTGGGTTCTGCTCAAGGTTTCTTCCTGTTAAAAGGGAGTTTTTCCTTGCCACCGTCGCCTTCAGGCTTGCTCTGGGGGTTTCAGGCTGGGTCTTGTAAAGCGTCTTGAGACGATTTGTATTGTTATTGACGCTATATAAATAAAACTGAATTGAATTAATCTGGAACATAGAATTGGCCTGTATACATTCACACTACCTGGCCTACCCGTACTACCTGTACTGCCCTCAGCTATACTTACTTTTTCCACTAGTTACAACTCTTCCCAGGATTACCTGAAAATCATTTATTCCATCTCAGTGGAGAGAAAATCGACTTCCTCCTTACCTCTGTCTTGTCCTTCCCCAGCTGTTTAGCAACTCTTGTAGAAGCAACGGGAGGTTTTCTGTGAGCCAAAAACCAGAATGGAAGCGGTTTATCTTTTCTGTGCTTACTTCCTCTCAGCAGCTTACTGTCTTCCATCTTGTTTGCCTGATGGATCTCAGGGGTTCCAAAAGTTGGCATCTGCTTTGAAGAAGAATCTCTTCCATGCCCACCCTGCAAGTTGATAGCTTTACTCGGGATGGGTTTTGTATAGCCTCCCCACTTATCCTTTGTTCACAGTAAAATGGTCCAGGCACATTTCTTTATTTTTATTTATTATACACGTTGATAAGGAGCCAGATTAGACACACTGCACTAAAGCATCAGTCTTTTATAAGTTTATACAAGACAGTGTTACCACATACAGCTATACTGCATACACTCACTACTTGTTGATCTGTTTTTTTTTTTTTTCCATGAGAAGCAAGTTATGTGCTTGCTACACATAACTGCATTGTGTGGAGATGCTTTAACAATGATATTTGCTGGCTGACCTCCTGCTGAGTGGGAGCTTTCGGTGGCTGGTAACTTAAGATGGCGGGGCAAACTGAATGTCAGAGACAACATAGTGGCAGACAGACAAGCTGTCTGGAGCCTGTGGTTATTGGACTCATTGATTGAGACAGATGCTTTACTGAGCTGAGGGCCAACCTGGCAAATGGAAGCCAAAAACCATAGAAGACTTTGCGGCATGCAGTGTGGCTCACTTCTCTCTGATCATCGGTTCTGGTGTCTGAGGTTCTCACCTTGCCAATGTGACAATGTAAGAGCTGGCATTAGAGATGACAGGGTGATGACATAAGGTCGCAATATTTCTCTAATATTTCAAACTCACTTCCAACATTTTGGAGGTCTGAGAAAAACCACATGAAATACATCAACTACCAAGCTGTTGGCCCACAATATCCAATGGTTATTCCAATCCTTATAGTTTGTGATGTTCCAGCTGGTTCTTGTAGATTCAGAACTAATTAGAAAAGTAAGTTGTTTGTGTTGTTTTGTTATAAAAATGAAAAAAAATAAAAAAAATATGAAATTATAATTCTGTAGCATTTTTGAAACTAGTTGTGGTGTCATCTGCTTCTAGTTCACCATAAAAGGGCAAGGTAAAGGAAACCACGGTGACAAATCGAGTGGCTATCATCTGATTCCTTATTGTGTAAATCTATTACAAGAGAACAGTCTCATGAATTTAGATTTCTTTCAACAAGACAAAATTAAGGGTTCATTCACAACTCCATTTAACTTATTTAATTTGCTGTCAAGATAAGATAAGATATGTTTTATTATCCCACGAATGGGAAATTTCCTTGTCGCAGTAGCATGGAGTTTGGCAAATATATGTACAGACAGCAATGACGACTTGACATGGTTGAAATAAGAAAAAAGAGTTACCCAAATACACATTTTGAAGGAATATATACAAAAATAAGAATGTTCTGAAAAATATACAGAGAAAAGATGTGCAGAAATATAGAGGCCTTCTGTATATACAGTTATGGTACAGTGGAATAAAAAACTCTACAAATAAATAATTACTTAAACTATGAGATGGAGAACTAGTGATTTAGTGCAAAAAAGGCAGTGTAATGAGCAGATTTATTTGTTCATGGATAAAAAACTATTGACTCAGGCTGGTGTTGAACAGCTTCGTGGCAGCTGGGATGAAGGACCTGCGGTAGCGTTCCTTCTTGCATCGTGGATGCAGCAGTCTGCCACTGAAGGAGCTGCAAGGCACCATGCTAATGTTTTGTAGTAAAAGAAAATTATATTCAGAGTCCTATGTGTTAGTGTAGTGGTGGGTGTGAAATTAGCAAGAGGTACTGGTCTACATGAGTGTTTTTTAAAAATGTGTCAGGGAGCCAAATAGTTAAACCACAAGCTGATTAAAATGAATTCATCACTGTGGTCTCTAAGGTATAGTAATAAAATGTTAACAGTGCTGTGATCCCCTGAGAGGTATTAGATTGTACATTACCATATATTAAGTAGATGGTTACCTCAGTACAGCAGAGATACAGGCTTTAGAGAAGAAGCATATCATCAAGAGTGAGGTTATCGCATATGCCCTACAAATTAGTACTGAGTTTTATAGTATGTAAGTTAAATATTGCAAGAAACACACTGGTGTTCCAATTCTGTGGACATGCTTTGCATGCATTTGCATTTTTATTCAGTTTAGTCATTTTTGTTTATATAGCTATTGGAAATATTGAAATCTTAGTCTATGTTCTAATTTGCACTCTTTGCATATTTGTTGCAATTTTTGCCATTTTTATGTTTTATTTAATCTTATACATTCAACTTACCTAACTGCACATTGAGCTGTTTTTGGTTGTTCTACTTTTCAGTCAAGAATCTAGGGGCTTTTTTTGTCATTAGAGATCAAAGCAGAATTTTACAGACTCCTGGCTAAAGAGGCAACCATTTAAATAACCCGACATTTAAATAAAACAATATAGAACACCCTTAAAAAAAGAAGAAATCTAAATAAAGTGCAACTTAGTGCAAGTCCAGTCTATGCTGTGAGTGTGTGATTGTCTTACTGCTGAGGACTGGTGGTCTGTTTGATTGCCAGCAGGCGCGTGTGTGTCTGTATGTTAGAAAGTGAGTGTGTGTGAGAAGCTGAGTGTGTGTGGCTGGAGGCGGGATGGTGCACCTGTAAAGGGATGGGATGTGAGTATTTTGCAACAAGGGGCGATTGCTTTCACAGCTCTGGGGAAGAAGCTGCCCCTGAATCTGTTTTCATGTCCCTGTGCTGCTTTTCTGATGGAAGCGGTAGAAACAGTGTGTTGTAACATATTTTGTAAAAAAAAAACAAAAAAAACAACAACAACATTGAGTCAAGTGAACTGGATCACTTCAGTGAGTGGGACGGTCAGCTTGGGAGCGTCTACTGATACCTCACACGCTTCAGCAGGAACTTCTGGTTCTACAGCAACTACTGCTGTGTTTGGCTTGGGTTCTAACAGATTCCTTACAGAATACACTTTATCTGTTTGGTCTCTTGTTCACCAAGTCAATTGACTGGACTGGTGTGAGTGCTAGATACAGAGAAGAATCAAATACAAGAATCTGTACTAATTGTTTTTTTTTTAAAAAAAATATTATTATTTTCATTTGTGATTTATCACTATTATGTTAATTACTGGTTATACTTTACAGTGGAGTGGTGTACAAATGAAAAAAAATAAAAATGAATACGCACAAGGATAACTCTGTAGGAAGTGAGCGTCTATAAATAAATAATTACTGTAGCATTAACTCATTTTCATGAATTCTTCATATTTGCTCAGCCCAGCTGCTGTGATAAATCTTACTGGACATTGCATGATCTTATTTAATCAACTTTGTGATTAAATCACAGACAAAGTGTTCCTCAGCTTGAAATAGCGTGTTGATTCATTAACAATATCTCCTAATCAGAAAGAGGCTGAGCTATAACTCCATTATGGCATCCACCCTCCAGAATCAGCTGTGATGATCTCAGGTGCATCTGCAGGTGGAAAGTAACAGAGATACATGCAATTTAATCACGAGACACTTTTTTTTTCTAACAGGCTCATATGGTGTAAGGTGACTCCAAGGTTTCTCTGTGGCTTTTTATTCCCCAGACCACCCGTGTAATCAGGCTGCCACTTCTGATTAGCAAACACACCAGTCACAAAGCTTGGATGGTCCATAACCCTGCAGCCCTGCAGGGGTAGAATGTCCAATCAGGAGGGTACCTCTGGGCATCTGCAGATGTGTGGGCTTTCACACAGACAGGGGAAGCAAATCGTACTATTCGATTTCAGACCCATTTACAATTAAGTTTGCACAGTTTCAGATAAATCGGGGAATTGTGGTGTTGCATTGGTCCCTAGATCTTTAACTTTTCCTGCGTGTTCACAGCATGAGCAGAGATGCTGATAGATTGCTCTACTCTGACACATCGTGGGTGGTGTCAGAGGCTCTGATTGCATCTGCGCTGTGGTGTGCTGCTAGAAACTTTCTGACAGGCATATGGATTTTTCCACTTTCTTTTCCCCAAAAGTTCATGGTGGGAATGGTCCTTTTTTTTCTGAAGTAGTTCAAGTTGCATATCATCTTCCAGCTTTACATTTGTTTTCAGTGCTGGCAGTACATATTGTGTTCTGGATGTCAAAATACAGTTTGTTAAAAAAAAATGGAAAAAGAAAAAAGTAGAAACACATTATCTTCTGTTTGTTGACTTTTACAACATATCTGAGCAAGCAAATACTTGATGGTCTTTTATCTTGTAGTATACTTAAATGACAGATGAAACTGATATATAGTCATGATTATAATTTCAATAAATAAGAAATACAATCACAATGAATAAGTGAGGTCATTCCTACATATGCTTTCTACAAAGAACATTAAAGCAGAACTACAGCTGTCTAATGTACATAGACAGTAGTTAAAGACTAGAGCTTAAATGCCTTTTGGAATACACTGCTTGGTGATTTTTCTGCATTTGTTATTATTTCAGTCCCTTTGTCTTTTCCAGCTCCTTGATCCCTGTCGTTCAATGCACACTGTAAAATGTAAAAATAAATGAATCGGGGCAACAAGCAGTGCTCAAACTTGTATCACATTGCAGTATAGGTGGGAATTAACAACTTAATGTTGTGGAGATGGGTTCATGAGGTGAGGAATTACATTTGAGTGCACTACTCAGTGTCTATAGCATATGAGACAACTGGGGAGCTTTAGAAACCTGGAACCCATGTTAAACTCATCAGGTACAGCCTGCATTTGAAACATGACTGGCTGCTGTGGTCAGTGAAATAAATCACATTCATTTTCCCCTGATCAGTCAGTGACCAGCATGCACTGAAAGCTTCGGATCACACAATGACACCCTCCCCGCTCCCCCATCTCTGGTAAATATCCAGCTTTGTGCAGAAGTTAAAATGAAGTGGAAACTTTGATTTTATCTCAGCTCAGACATGATGGAGGGTCTGTGTGCACTAGCACAATCAGCTGGCTCTAAAAGGTCCCTTCTGAAATCCTCCATAATCTCTGAGGAAGTCTTCTATCAACAATAAAATCTTAATAGCTTATAAAAATCATCTGTGTGACCTTCAGGGAGACTTTCACTTCAGATGGGTTGTGCTTGTGTTTGTTCTAACCTCTTTCTCTGCCAAAAAAAAAAAAATATATATATATATATATATATATATATATATATATATATATATATATATATATATATATAAGAAAATAATAAAATAAAAACAACAACAACAACAACAAAAACAGCTGCAAAAGCATTTTGTGATGTGTATGAGAGGTAGTGTTTCTCTTTCATTGCACATCCAAGGCAACCAAGGCTAAAAATGTCCTAATCGAGCTGGCCTTTATGTAGCTCTGCACTAAAGGACACTAAGCTGGATACTAAGCTTTAATTGTAAAGATCTGTGACGATGCCACACGGGTCGAGACAAACTTTGAATCTCAGCCTTATGTGTTTGTACCAAGGTCTGCAGCTAAATAAGATAAGATAAGATAAGATATGTTTATTAATTTCCGTGTCACAGTAGCATGGAATTTGGCATATATACTGTATATATATATATATATATATACACAGAAAAACATTGACAACTTCGACAGGTAAGTTACAGAAAAAACACGAATACAGAAATTTCTGAAAAATATGTACAAAAAAATACAAGAAATACAATACTCTGAAAAAATATAGAGAGAAAGAACTAGAAATATAAAGACATTATGTATATACAGTGTGGTGATGGAATAAACTTTACAAATACATAGTTGCTTAAACTTGCAAAAAAAGCAGATTCATTTCTGCAAAGGTACAGTTTTTATAGACTCAGGCTGGTGTTGAACAGCCTGATGGCAGCTGGAATGAAGGACCTGCGGTAGCGTTCCTTCTTGCATCGTGGATGCAGCAGTCTGCCACTGAAGGAGCTGCTTAGGTCTCCTACGGTCTGATGCAGTGGGTGAGAGGGGTTGTCCATGATTGATGTCAGCTTGGCTAACATCCTCCTCTCACCCACCTCCTCGATAGAGTCCAGAGAGCAGTCCAGGACAGAGCCAGCCCGTCTGACCAGCTTGTTCAGTCTCTTCCTGTCCCTCTCTGAGCTTCCACTGCTCCAGCAGACCACTGCATACAGGATGGCAGAAGCCACCACAGAGACATAAAAAGTGCTGAGCAGTGTCCTGCACACTAAAGTCGATCACCACCTCCTTCGTCTTGCTGGCGTTGATGTGAAGATGGTTTAGAGCACACCAATCTACAAAGTTGGCGATGACCTCCAGGTACTCCAGATCGTTTCCCTGAGATACACGCCCGACAATGGCTGTATCATCAGAAAACGTCTGGAGGTGGCACTATTTATGTTCAAAGGTGATGAAGGTTTGCATAATATTGTAGATTGTGATGGATGCCTTAGAGCTGAGATTTTGATTCTTGTTTTACCTTATATGTAGGAGAGATACAAAGATCTCTGAACTTGAATGGAGCTGCAGAGGCACTGTGTGAAAGGAACGTTTTGGAAAAACTTGATGAAAGTGAACAAGTGAAAAGATACGTTTCAGACAGTAACTGAACTTAAAAAATATATATCTCATTCAAAATGTATAAAACATGTAATACTGTACTTAACCACTTTCAGATGTTTGTCTGCTGCTTCCTCCTGTACTATTGTTTTTGCAGTCTGGGGGGCTGAATGGGTTGCCTAATAACAGCTGAAGAGTGAGTTCAGTATGAAGGCTCAACAATATGTCCCCCACTCTGCTCAGGATGCCAGCGTGATTCTGCAGCAGCAGTAAAAGGATGAATCATTTTCCACACAGCGAGAAGTTCCAGCACATTTATGTGGAGAGACCCGTGGGCTGGCTATTGTTTCTACCCATCCTGGGAAAGATCAGATAAAGAGAAAGTTCAGGTCTGACATTAGTGTTACCTGTTTTGTACTGTATAATTCTTTGTCCCTGTTTAAACTGCCTGTTTGTGTTGGTGTGCTTCAACCAGGGGGTAATTATCACAAACAGGAAACACCCACTTTGTTCTGCTTTTTGGTCCAACAGAAAACCTCGCAGTAGGAGTATGCTAAGACTTACAGGCATGGAAATTGGTGCTCATGATGTACTGGACACAGTTGAATGCTTCTGGATGAATACATTTCTCATGGCTTCTTCAAAGCCTGTTAGTACTGTGACTGGAGAAAAATGGGAGCCAACTGGCAGGTGGGCATGTATTAAAGTTTTTTAATGCTGTGCAAGGGATAACCCAACTAGCAAGAGGTAATTCCACCACCACCAGAATTTTCTGTCCCATCTTCTACCTTCATTTGAGCCAACACTTCATATAGAGACTTCATATCAGTGATTTGCAATTCCCTTAATCCTTTTCTGTTGCTAACCTTAGTAAATATTGTTATATTGTACCGACTGATCTGACTGATGATTTCCTTTATAATAGGATCTCTCAAATTACAAGCATTGTTTTAGGAGAAATGATGCTAAGAGAAATGATGGTTGCATTTAGGATGTTGATGAGTTATTAACATTGCATCATTCATCAACACACTATATGTGTAACAGTTATAGGGTTTGACCATGTCATAGCACCTGGTATTAAAATCTGAATACAAAGACTGAATATATGTCACACATACAACTTGGACAGATATAATGACAAGTAAATAGCAACAATACAAGAAAACCATACAGCAATACATACACATGCACAAATGCACATGCATGTGTTCGTACATTCCAGTTTCCTATCTTCAAGATGTTTTTCGGGTGCAGCAGTGGCCTATTCAGCCCAAGGGTGTCCTGTTGGCTTTGGCCCCTGTGCGTCATGGTGTCTCTCCTGTCATGAGGACTGGCTACAGCATTCCCCGGATATGGTCTTGCTCTGCTTCTGGTTTCTGTGATAATTATTTTTCCGGGAGCGGGTTATCAGCCCACAGCCCAACCCCCAACCTGGAGGGCCAGTTGGGATCGCTCTTCGTCTGGTCTCTACCCTTCGACCTGTTCGGCATGGGTGACCCTACCCGACATAGCTCTAGGGGTCATGGAGACACGCAAACCGCCCCACCACGATAAGGTGGCGATCCCCTCGGGGGGTGCACATACATGTACGATACAATATTTTTTGTGTGTGTGTTGTTTTAATACAAAATGTTGTGGACATCCACATTTTGTGAATGTTCAAGCAAAACAAGCTTAGTGAGTTTGTTTGGGTTGAAATAAGATAAGAGAATAACTGTTACAAAACATGACTGGCTTTCATTGATTTTCATTTGGTAAAAGTAGCTCTCGGTGGATAAAAGGTTAGAGAGAATTTGTGGCAAGTTAAACAATGCCATACTGCCCCTCTATTTATGTACAGCAGAAGGATGCATAACGGCAGGGGTTTGGGAAGGACAGGTGGATGATTTTTTTTGAATAAAAGTATATAAAAAAAACTTAACTTAAATATAAGCTAAGACTACTAAGTCAGTATTTTTCATGGGAAAGTAGAGGTAAAGCTGACAACCCACATAACTAACGAATTTATTTTCTTTTAACTCTTTGTCAAAGTCAAAGTCAGCCTTATTGTCAATTTCTTCGCATATACTTGACATACAAGGAATCGAAATTACGTTTCACCCCATCCCATGCGTATACATGAACAACAGTAAAGTGCAGATTCACAAACAAGACAAATCCTAAACTAAGTTTGTATAAATAAATAAAATGCAGTAGTTTATGGCTGCTTTTGCCTAGTGCTGCTAAGCTAACCAAGTATGACAAAGTATTATAAATATAGAAGTTAGCAGCAGTTGTGTGCAATTTGCATATTCAAGAGTCTCAGTTGTGCAAGTCCAAAGTAACTAGACTCCTCCCGCCAGCCGGGTGTTCCTTCCGGCTGGGGCTGAGGGTGGGGAGGGGAGGGAGTTCAGCAGTCTCACAGCCTGGTGGATGAAGCTGTTGGTGAGTCTGGTGGTGCGGGAGCAGAGACTCCTGTACCTCTTTCCAGAGGGCAGGAGGCTGAACAGACTGTGTGCAGGGTGACTTGCATCATTGACGATTGTGATGGCTTTGCGGGTGAGGCGGGTGGTGCACAGGTCTTGGAGGGTGGGGAGTGGTTCACCGATTATCCTCTCAGCTGTTCTTACGATGCGTTGTAGAGCCTTCCTGTTGTAGTCAGTGCAGCTCCCGCCCCATACTGTGATGCAGCTGGTAAGGATGCTCTCAATGGTTCCTCTGTAGAACGTTGTCATGATGGGTGGTGGGGCGCATGCCCGCTTCAGTTTGCGCAGGAAGTAGAGACGCTGCTGTGCTTTCTTGGCCAGTGATTCAGTGTTGGTGGTCCAGGAGAGGTCATCGCTGATGTGCACCCCCAGGAACTTGGTGCTGCTCACCTTCTCCACTGCAGTACCGTCGATGGTCAGTGGGGGGTGTTGGGTGTGGCCTCTCTGGAAGCCGACAACAATCTCCTTGGTCTTGCTGATGTTTAGCACGAGGTTGTTTTCTTTGCACCATCCGGTCAGAAGCTCCACCTCTTTCCTGTAGTGAGTCTCGTCGCCGTTGGTGATGAGGCCCACCAGCGTTGTGTCGTCTGTAAACTTCACAAGGTGGTTGGAGCTGTAGGTTGTTATGCAGTCATGTGTGAACAGGGTGAAGAGGAGGGGACTGAGCACACAGTATTGTGGGGCCCCTGTGCTCAGGGTGATGCTGCTAGAGATGTTGTTTCCAACACGCACCGCTTGAGGCCTCTGGCTGAGGAAATCCAGCAGCCAGTTGCAGAGGGAGGTGCTGAGGCCCAGATTGTCCAGTTTACAGATGAGTTGTTGTGGTATTATGGTGTTGAATGCCGAGCTGAAGTCAATGAACAGCATTCTCACATATGAATCTTTCTTGTCCAGGTGGGTGAGCGCTGAGTGGTGATGCTCCTGATGTGGGTCACGTCGTCGATGCACTTGCTGATGTAGGAGGTCACAGTGTCTGTGTACTCTTCAACATCTATGAGGTTGTTGTAGGTGGCTGCTTCCTTAAACATTTCCAAGTCAGTTGTCTCAAAACAGTCTTGCAGAGCAGAGGTTGCCTCCTCTGGCCACACTCTTACTTCTTTCAGAACAGGTTTGATGACTTTTACTCTTGGTCTGTATGCATGCATTAGCATAATGGTAAGGTGATCAGAGGCGCCAATGAGTATAGTATAGTACAGCATAGTACAGCAATCTAACTTAGCCCCATTAAACCAAATAAACAAAGGAATTCAAAACATCTGTTTTACTCACAAGCTAAAGATTTAATGTTCTTTGAGGAAATGGACATTTTATTACTGCAATGTGGCCAGGTAAGAGGTGAGAGGGAGGTGGTGTTTGGATGCTGGCTGACTTGTGATTTTCCAGTTATAAAGCTACACTTCCCTGGTCCTGTAGGGTTTCCACAATGAATGCATTATTATTAGTTTATTTGCTTGATACATACTGCATGTGCTCAGATGTGTGTTGCTTTATTCCACTGGTTGTAAGTCTGTGTGTATTGCACTTCACAGTCCCAGAGGAACGTCCTCTCATCTCACTATCTACTGCACCTAATATATGTGGTTGAAATGACAACCAAAACCTCTTTGACCTTAAACCTTCGACCCTGTGTAGATGTGAAAAAAAGTTTAATACAGTGAAAGAAAATGAGACAGGTAAGCAGTTTCTTTCACAACTGAGATTGTCTTATCTCCAGGGAAATGAGTGAGCCCTCTGATGAATGCTACTCAATGGCATGATAGTCAGTTATTGCGCAGCCAAAGTATAAAGGAGTCATTGGTCTCAGCATGGTACATGTGCCGCTGTATCCGTCACATAACCATATCATTAAATCTGAAATTTGTCAGACAGATGTTGTGCTTAACCTTCAGAATTAATGGCACATCTTCCCTGTTATATTCAAAAGGTTACGCGAGCTGATCATAAATCAGCCACACTTACCATGTGTGAAATCAAATACAGTGTATACTTCTTGCAGAACTGGGGACATGACATCATGTTTGCTCATACTAAGTGTGAGGTAGCATCAGTCCTTTCCAAAAATAGCATGTTGAAGAGGATAAACCAGACTAACGTGACCCACTTGATTGATCCATTTCACACTGCATATTGCAGCATCAATTGAGAAGCATTTCTATCAAAAGGTCATGAATTATGAATGGTGCCACGTGGCTCTCCTTTCCCCTCTCCACCTTCTAATTATGTGAAAGTCAAGAAAAATCCAATTTCTTGTTTTACATTATTGAGGAACACAGATTCAGCACATACACACAGAGTTTAATGCTGTGTTAGACATATTCCGTAGACGTGCAATAAATACTGTGTTTTCATGATTAATATTTCATATGTCTGTGAACACCAGACCAAACAATATCCACCATCTGCTGATGAAGGTCGCCAGGTGAACATAATTTTTATTTTTTTACATTAATTGTATGTTAAGTCAAATCATTTAATTAACTATAAGGTGAACAGCATGCCACTGATGGCACCACACTCATCATAGTAAGCACTTAAATGAGAATAACAAAGACAAAGTAAAGCAAAGCAAAATTCCATAAAATTTTAATCTAAATGGACTTAGACATGTAATATGAATGGTTCCATCCTCAGGTTGAGGAGCTTCACACAAGGCCAGTGGTCAGGGTTTAGTCAGTTGATTACCTTTGTCAGTATCAGGGGAGAAAAAGCTGGATCCACACTAGTTATTACATAGTTTCCATGAATCTAAGGAATAACTGTTGTGTTTCACCGTGACATTACCACTACAGCTGTATAGAAGCTCTTCCCCTAGCATAGTTTTTGATGAGGGCGTATATCAATAATTCCCATGGTTGTGTTTGTTTGTTTTCCACTCCAGAGGATTATGCAGGGGTGGGTGCTGTAAATATCTACAGTATATACATTTGACAACAATTAGTTCATGTGACAGCACTGCAGGTCACAGCTTCCTAAAGCCCACCCACCAGCCTCCAGTCAACAGATACTCAGTTTTATCAGCTTTGATGACTACAAAATTTACCTCAACTCTTAAAAAAAATTAACATAATACCAGACAATTTGCTGAGAGACCACAAGGCAATATACCAAGATGTAGCCGAAACACTTGCTCCCAATTGCAAAATAATGAGGATGCACTGTGGCTCTGTGACTAACAGAAAAAAACATCTGCATCTCTGCAAACGCTGTGCCTCTGCATGCCTCTTGGAAGTTGCTGCCAAACATATCTCCAAGACCACAGCTATTACCTCTGTTCTGTGGCATGCAATTTATATGGCTCTCCCTGGGGAAATTAACTTTATGGTGACAACTCACAAGATCAACAATTCTGAAAGGAATTCAGGCCATTCCTCTGCAGAGAGGAATAGTATAATTACAGGCCATGAACTAAAGAGCTGCCCCCCTCAAGAAGATTTCTTCTCTCTCTCTTTCTCTCTCTGGACTATTTATCATTTTCTTAGTAGAAGCACATTTTACTGAATATTTTGATTTGAAGAATGGACATTTCAGATTGAATAATTTGACCAAAGCTTTATTAGTTTTTTTAAAAAAATTGTGTTTGTCTGCTTTTTGCTGGTATTTGCTACTGGCCATGGCTTTTTGTGTTTGAAGAAAACAGCTGTGCAGACATACCATTATGGGACCAAGGCAACAGTTATGACCAGCTGCTGATTAGAGCCAAATGCTTAGCGATGGGCTGTACAAATGTACTGCTATTCAGAGGGGGTCAGTCAGGAGTTGAACAGTGAGTAGTGTAGCCTGCCAATGTATACACTGACTGTGTTCTAGTGCATAAAAGAATAAATAAAAGAATAAATCAACGTGGAAATATAAAGAAATATACAAAGATGGACAAGGACTTTGATATGTGCATGTACCAGAACTGAACTGAAGGCATTTCTCATTATAAAAACATTGTCTTTTTTGACCCTCCCGAAGTTAAGCATCATCAACTTTGTGAGGATTGTAGTCACAATAGTGACACAGAGGAATAAAGTGAATAAGGGTAAGGATTCTGTTATACATAACTAACAAAACCTAAAGTGTAAATTTGAACAAATGAACTGAGTTAGAGGTTAGAGAAGGTGATCTCAGCCCGACTGCAAACACTCCCTGGAACGGTACGTTTGCAGTGAGAACACGTTTCTTATAATATACGCATAACCAGGCAGTTTAGCTGATGCGTCTATGGAAGAGTTGTGTTCCGCACCGACGTCAGGTGCACAACAGTGCGCTACTTGTCCTTGGGAAGTGTGTGGGAGCAGCAGTGTACCTTCTCATCATATACATGTAACTGTTGTTTTCTACACGCAAATGTTTCATCAAACTGCTGTCCATGTTGTTCATATACAGAACGCTGGAACACAGAACAGCAACAAATAACAATGCAATTTGAGTTTTTCCGTAAAGTCAGTCTAAATTATGACCAGTCACAAAAGCTTTTGCAAGAATGTAGTGTTGAGGGCACGTGAGAACTTTGTCACATTTGCCCTGAGAACATTAAACTGAACCAAGGTTAAATGCAACCTTTTATCAGTTGCTCCCTGAATTGGACCTAAATCCATACACAAAAATTGCCTTAAACTGGAGGATTAAACATCCTCCAGTTTAAGGCAATAAACCTTAAATAAACCTTTACAAGCTGCAGCTTCACTTTCCCCTGTACTGCAGATTGCTGTGCTCTGAAAGGCGTCGATTTGACGATGAAAGTGAGGTTGGCTGATGTTCAAGAGCTACACTTATATATGCATATATTTGATTATTTATTTATTTATTTTACTGCAGCAATAGAACTAACAGTGTCTTTCTATGTATACATCATTAGACACAAAATAGTGCCTTCCTGAGCACTAACCTTCTAAATAAATGACAAAACAATGACATCAATTGTTATAAAGCGTTATCCAATTTGACTATGAATGATTGCAGGCTTACTCACAGGGTGTATACACCTGCAATAACTTGCAGCTGAAAGACATAGGTACCTAAGAGACAAATCCTCCAAGGGCACCAGTCTAAAAGTCATTCACAGCTGTTTATAAAGATTAGTTACTGTGGGCACAAAGTAATAAAGAAAAGTATGACAATTTTATAGACTCATCTCAACTCTAAGCCTGAGTCTGACAGCTGAAAATGAGGGCAATGTTAAGCATCATTGCGTTTGTCTCTCTGAGAATAAGGACATTAATATCCGTATTTGTCTTTGACAAGAAAAGGACCATCAGTGCTGTTGATTTTGCTGAGCGTCATAATGCCTTTGTTGCATGTTATCCTCCAATCTGCGTATAGCCTGAAAGTAGCAGAGGAATGAATTTCACTTATCCCAGGATTTCGAGCCCAGATTATGTGGTGTAATTGCAAATGATTTCACAGCTATTTCTGACTAAAGCAAACAGCTCAGTATAAATGACCTCGTGATTTTGGATCAGGATTTTAAGCAAAACAACTTTGATGGCGTGTTGGCAAACACTGACAGTGGCTTTGGCAGAGGATGGATCATTTCTCCATTACATTAATTTAATAGATGGCCTGCTTCTGAGCCAGCACACTCTCAGTTTACATCTGTTTCTGTGCTTGAATTGCTTCACATCGACACATTCTTGTAATAATGGTGAGATGAAAAATGATTAAATGCTTTTAAAATGAAAGGATGGGCAAGTAACATAGAAATATTCTGGTCTGTTGCAAATGGATGTGTTTTTCACTCCTTTTGAGGATTTGAAAAACACAAAAATAAAGTGCATCTGTGTAATGTAGACAACTAGCTGGGGGTGAAGAGGGCTGCTGTTTATCATGCTCTCCTGGTGACATGATTAGAAGTTGACAATGTTAAACTTGCCAGAGCCAGGACCTTACAGCCGAGATTATGATTCCCAAAGCAGATCAAAGTCTCTCCCTCTGTACTGCAGCAATCATTTCTGCCCACATCAGCCCTCAAATGCTGAGACACACACTTGCAGTAACAAACAGACAGAGAGAAGGTGAGCAATAGCAGCTGCAACATAGACAGAGAGGAAGATGGACAATTTTGCACTAATGGCTCTTGACATTACACAAACAAGATGCCTCAACCTAATCCACTGCTAACCTGATTTATCCTCAGACAGAGTGGGCAGCACCAAGACGGCCACTCAAGTTGCTTTGAAAAACTGCTATAAAGACCCTCTGTTGTCAAGGTGATGTTGTTTCACAGATGTTTGCCAGCTTGTATGTCTGCTTGTAGTAAGTCTGCCAGTGTGTTCACAACTTGGCTGATACTTTCACTGTCTAGAGTGCCTAAGATAGTCCGCTTGTGTTTCAGAAAGGTGTATTCCAGGTATTTGGGACTGCAATGCTAGTTTAAGGTTACTAATCATGTTAGAAGCTAAAAGTTGTGCTTAGGTACACAATTTTGAACTAAATACTAAATACTAACCAAAAAGACATATCAAATGTCATTGACATAGCAGCACTATAGAGATAATCAGGAAATCGCTGTTATTAGACTTTATTGTGTGGAAACCACAAGCTCATGTGCCAGCTAGTTGTATATGCAATATGAGAGGAAATGTGATATTCTGGGCACCATGAGAATTTGCCCAGACATCTCTGACAAAAAATAAATGAATAAATACAATAATCAGTATATTTATGTGATAAGCAAATGAAATGTACATTGCAACAATGTAATATAGTCATATTAAATGAATAGATGCAGTAAACCAAGAGGAAATAAAAAATGTACAAAATCAACCGAATTTATTGTTGTACACGATTTACATGCCTCTGTTGGCTAAGGCGATTACACAGCTGGACATTTAATCCGTGATTTCTTCTGTTGTGCAGGGTTAGGACAGGACCTGCTGACTGCCAGTGATAGCTGTGAAAAAGAGGCTCATTTTAAAGAACTTGCATTATAAATGCAGCCATTTACCATTAATCCCTTAGCTTCTCATTCCCTAGAATAGCACAGTTCTGAATCAGGCAAAAGGTTTGTAAACTGGAGGGAATGTTTCCTGAGGTCATCATACTGTAGCTCCATTGTTGTGAAAAAATGACTGCTTCCTAACTGAGAGCCTCAGAGCTGCCCTGGCTGGAATGAAACACTCTAAGTAGGTTAACGAAATTTCAAAAGTCATTGTCCATCCAAACAGGACTAGAGACACTGTGCAGGCACCACAATCTATATCTGTCAGGGACAGGTTTAATTGCTCATCAGCGACTGCCTCGCCAAAGAGGGGAGCCCTGAGAAAACAGGACTATAGGCATTTGGCATGCTTTGTAATGATCACACCACATACCTTTATAATAATCAGAAAATACACAGAAACAGAGAGCAGAGGAGCACAGCTACCTTTAGATGACTTTCTTACTGTTGGTTCTGCCCTGTCTGACCTAATGGCCTCACACTTGTTCTGTGTTTTTTCTTGATGCAGATAGTATTGATAGAAATAAAATAAATCAGTAAATAAATCAGGATGTTTGATCATCCCCAGGCATGCATTATTGTGAAAGGATTGTAATACTGTTCAACTGTTCAACCTCAGCGAGCATGTTCCCTTGAGCCAAAATAGCAATGCTGAACATCACTTATCATCATCATAAATTATTTGCTTTTAAATTATCCTTAAACGTCCCATATAGCAAAATTGCAGATGTGTGCTGTTTTCTATGGCAAACGTGCATTAGCAAAACAGATGTAGAGGAAAAGGAGAAGAGAAGCCGAATGTTACAACTACGTGGCCACCTGGCAAAAGACACCAAACTGGAGGACTTTTTGAAAAGCAAAAAAATCTTAATTCCACGTATTTTTTATATTATGTAATTATTAAAATAATTTCACTCTGAATGTTGCCCCCACTCCCTAGAAATCCCCCTAGAATTAGCACCATTCTTAATTCCTGCTTCTTGCCAGTGGGTGGCAGCACTGGAAGTGAAATGGAAAAAAAGGGAACATTTGTTCGCTACTAAGTAAGACTTATGGAGCCCTTTAACATCTGTTGCCTCTGATTTTGTTCTACATTCTGTTCTGTTGGTTTCGAGCAGCATATCACAACATGAACATATGTAATAAATGTACTATGTAAATAGTTTAAGTTTGCAAATTATGTACCGTAGGTTCAGATTAAACTTCAAATGTTGACAATAGGTCATGAATGTATAGGTATTTTGTTAATGCTGTTGATACACTATGCTGTTTTGTTTATACACTATGTTACTACAAGCTGTGAATTTAGTTCATGCCCTGTGTTGACTTTGTTCAATTTGTTTTTTTTGTTTTTTGTTTTTTAATGTGTTGGTAAACCAGTTATAACACTTCATTCTATGAGTCTATTAAACACATGTCCCACGTTGCAGTTGCAGAATCACTACGGCCATCTAAACGGGATTACAGATGATGCTGTTCTATCAAATTCAGCCTCTTCTCCTCACGAGATCTGATCAACGCTGCTTTTATGGTTGTGTGTATTGCTGTCTTTAGATGTCCCAAATTCACAGTTTGAAAAGGAGTCTGCTATTTGGAAATTCTTTGGGAAGAAAAGTTCTCAGCTTTTTGTAGGGAAGGTAGCAGCCTGTATGGGTGACTGGCAGCTTGTCACTGAACTAGACTGGGAGCTTCTGGGACCAGATGGCCTTGAGCCACGCAGAGGTCTCTTAAACTGCTACTCCACTTTAATAATACCAGGGGCCTCATGTACGAAGTGTGGCGTAGATTTCCGTCTAAATCGTGACGTAAACTCAGATTTAGAAGCATTTTGAAGCACATTTCCTTTGTACATTTAAATCGAGCGTACCCGACTCCTCCCTGTCCACGCCCTTTTTAAATATGCAACACATGCCCACGCCCCTTTTAAATGTGCAATTTATATTTAAATTGACCCTGCACCTGAGATCCCCTCTCTGCACGATCAGAAAACAAAAGAAGGGGTAAGAATGAGTAAGACGAGAAAGAAGAAGAACTTCACAGAAAGCGAATTGGAGACGCTACTCACTGGAGTGGATATGCGCAAAAATGTGCTCTTGGGTACGCTGCCATGTTTACTTGCATTTGCGCATCACGTACGATCTGTACACTGATCGAATGAAAATGTTTCCTGTTGACATTTACAAATTCATGCAATGGCGCTTTTATAGCAATGTGTGTGCAGTCGATATAGCTCCGATTACATTCAGAAAATCTAGCTGCAGATTGGTCTTTAATGTTGACCTGTTCAGATGCATATGGGAATCTGATATACCTGGCTGACATGCGGATAACTCCGTCCCACACGGCTTGCATGGATCTGCTCAGGGTCGACTGGCTCAGTCCCGATCGGTTGGAGTAATTTTCACATTTATGACAGTTTCTCGGCATCACCTCTAAGTGTCGCCAAAGGATCGACATCTGTAGAATCCTACGTACGCCAGCCACGTCGTTGGCGTTGGCACGTACAAAGTTCCCGGACATTTCACTCTTGATACATCTGAACTCTTACGTGACCGAGTACGTACGTAATGTTTTTGTACGCATGCAACATTCGTACATGAGTACACAACTACTTGAAAATCAGCATAGAGGACTGAAATGACCAGGGTCCATATACCTAAAGATAAAGAAAGCCTAGCAAGGATTCTTAGCTTATGAATGATTCCAGAAAATTCTCAGAGAACTCTGAGCAAGGAATGGACAGAAACTCTTATCTTAGTAAGGAGGTGTGGTTGACCCCATTGCTAGGTATAAGTCATCATTTCAAAAGGTGAGACTGCTTGATCATAAAGCTAAATAAAAATACACTTTTAGTAATAATGAGCATAGAATGGACTGTTAAATCAATAGGCTTAATCAGGTAGCGTAGGTGGCGCTATAATACACCACTTTACATTTTGAATCATATCTCGAGAACTGTGTGCACTTGAAACAAAATGTTCATAGCCCTGGTTCTAATGGAGGAGTAGGTACGTACATTTCCGTCTACTTTTTTTTTCACCGGCATTTTGAAAAAGTTGCACCCCAAAGCAAAATCAAGCTGCCCTAGCTTAGCCTATTCATCCAGTTCTCAACACACTTTGCATGTATCATTTTTTGACAAAGATAATGAAAAGTTCTCAAAAGAACTTTAGCAGGGTTATTGATTACAAAGTTAATGGCTATTTTTTTTAAACTAAAAAGCTAATATTTGGTGAAGTATACACCCAAACTTAATCAAACTTCAGATCATTGGTAATAATATGATTCTGTTCAAGCACACCAACTTTTGTGACCCTTGGTCCCTAGGGGGCGCTACACAAGCAATATTTCAGTATCTCAAAAACTGCAATAGCTAACTTAATAAAATTTGGCATATACAATCAGTAACATATTGTGTAGACACCCATCAAGTTGAGTGACATTGTTGTTGTGTTCTGCCCCTGTTTTAGCAGCTCCATGGATGGACCAGCCATTCACACTCTATGTGGATGCTATTAAGGTGGGAGCTGGTGCTGTCCTCATGTAAGTGGACACAAGCGTTGTTGACTGCCCGATGAGTTTCTTTTCTAAAAACACACACCAGTTGAACTATTCCATCATTGAAAAGGAGGCATTGGCACTCATTTGGGCCTTGAAGCATTTTGAGGTATATGCGGGGGGAGGAGTAACACCTTTAGTGGTGTATACAGATCATAATCCTCTGACTTTTCTCCACTCGCTACAAAGCCCAAATCAACGGCTTATGTGTTGGTGTCTTTTCCTTCAACCATTTCATTTAGACATATGTCATGTGAAGGGAACAGAGAATACGGTGGCAGATGCCTTATCTCGAGCGATAACCACGTAGTTTTACTTGTGTTTTACTTCCTGCAAGGTCCGTTTCTGTTGTGTCTCTCTCCCCTCTTAAAAGTGCTTCTTAGGTACCAAAGCTGCTGAGGGGGCGTGACATCAATGCTGACTTCAGTCCTGCTGGTACCATCAACATTCCATGGGTTAAACATGATTTTGATTTCTTGTTATATAGAATGTGTTTTGTGAGTATTGTGGAGTGATTTAGTAGATATATTTGTTGCCTGGGGGATCCTAGTGAGGACGCCCCTTTGAAGGGTGGGGGTGTGACGATCCCTCCCACTCTCTTCATAATCTGATGCTGGTTTTGAGGTGGAGCTTGGAGGGGTCTGCTATAAGTACCTGCCCATGTGGGCTCAGTTTCTTATAAGGGCATAAAGGACGTCCCTTCTCATTGTCTTTGTCTCTCTCTCAGCAAGGCCTGCTACAAAGGCAGATGAGTTTTCATATATCAACAGGCAGGTAAACAAAATATCAAGAATAGTTATTCATTACAAAAGCCATTTCTAATTTCAGGAACTGGGGGCCTTCAACATCACAGGTGTACGACCCCCAGCTTGAAACATGACAGTTCAGCCTGCCTGCTGCTACTGCTGCCGCTGCTCCAGCACTACCACTGCAGCACAGAAGACTGGAGATGGCAATGATGTCAGGGTTTTTAGGTTGAGGTAGGACCCAAACGCTGGGCACTAGGCGATGAGGCAGGAGTTGGTAAAAAATGAATTTCACTTAATCAAAAGTAACACAAGGCAGGAGATCTAAAAACTAAACCTTCAGAAAGACCAGATTACAGCTTCAGAACACAGGGAAACTGTGGAAAGCAGTACCTCTATGATAAAACAAGGCTTGGAAAAACAGCATGACATGACAAAGGGGAAATGCAGGACTACACAAAGGCAGAGGAGACACAGGTGAAAACAATCAGGGCAGGGCAGAAAATTACACAAGTGGGAAATCACAAGACAGGAAGAAGGCAAGACAGGAAACAAGGAAAAACTCAAAAACATGAAACATGAACGAAGCTCAAAACATGAACATAGGAAATCAAAATGCAGAACCATGACAAATGGATGTCCTCAGACAGCAGAAAAAAGTTCTATGCCTACAAGTGGAGTACTACCAGCTAAAAATGTATCTAAAATAAAAAAATAAAACATAGACATTATGTATTTATGTGTCTTTGTGTCAATATGTGTCATCTATTTAACTATTATAGCGGTAAATATTAGTTGGCAAATTGGTTTGGCTGCAGTCAAAATTTGTTAAATTGCATATACTATAACTTGCCTGAAATGTAAATTAGTAAATTGGGCTCTGTAAGGCAGTCCACTCTAGGTCAAGTTCCCCTGTGGAGGGTGAATGTTTTCATCATCGTTGTTGCCTTTATCACCCTCGAGAGGTTCTGTAATCTGTCTAGCCTTGCAAATGTTGTATAGCATTGCACAGGATGTGATGACATTGCAGACTTTATCAGGGGTCAACCGCTCCTCTCGATGGACAACATGAAAGCGCCTCTTCGGTTTGCCAATCCTACGCTCCACTACTGCCCTTGTTGTCTCATGGGTCCTACAAGTTAATACAGACATGATCAAATTTTCATTCAAAACAACTGGAAATAGGCGGCACAGTAGTGGGGTGGTTAGCACTGATGCCTGTGTGGAGTTTGCATGTTCTCCCTGTGTCTGTGTGGGTTCTCTCCGGGTACTTTGGCTTTCTCCCACCATTCAAAGACATGCTCATTAGGTTAATTGGTGATTTTATGCTGTATGTGTGAGTGTGAATGGTTGTCTGTCTCTCTGTGTTAGCCCTGTAATAGGCTGGAGACCTGTCCAGATGACAGCTGGGATAGGCTCCAGCAGACAGCATGACCCTTAACAGGAATAAGTAGGTACAGAAGATGAATGAATTAAGACTAAGATTAAGATTAAGATTCTCTCGGCCAAGTATACATACAAGGAATTTGGTCTCTGCATTTATCCCATCCGTGAATTAGTGAACACACACAAAGCACACAGTGAGGTGAAGCACACACTAACCCGGAGCAGTGAGGTGCCATGCTACAGTGGCGCTCGGGGAGCAGTGAGGGGTTATGTGCCTTGCTCAAGGGCACTTCAGCCGCTTTCTACAGGACGGGGGTTTGGACCGGCAACCCTCCAGTCACAAGCCCAAAGCACTAACCAGTAGGCCATGGCTGTACGGACAACTGGAAATAATGTGAATAATTTAATACATGACAATGTACATTATTTGAGCAAAATATTTAAACTACTAGATACTCTAGCATGCTCTTTACATTTTATTTCTGAGCGTAATTCTATATTGTTTGGGTTACCCGTTGTAGTTTAGTTGTGGCCCCTGTGGTCTGGATCTAGGTAAGGTGTTAGGAGCCACGGTTTGCATGGGTAGCCACTGTTCCCTAACAAGTGGCAATTGGCTGGCACATAATGTCCCTCGAAAAGCTGTCTGAATCCACTCTCAGAGGGTATTCTGGCATCATGTGTTGAGCCTGGCCAGTTAGCAACAATGTCCAAAATCTTATAGTCAGCAAATTAACAAATTGAACATTGATACTGTGACACCCTGTGCATGAAGACGAAGTTTCCTCTTCTGATGGTGCAATTAGACATGTCACCCATCAATTACACCCACAACACCGGGGAAACCTGCAATGTCCATGAATGGTCTTTTATGAGCTCATAAAGTGTGGATATCCAGTTGAAACAAAACAAACTGTGTCACAATATTGTGACAGTGCTGGAAAAGACCTGTACTTGATGATCTTGCTGATGGAGGGCTGTAACAGACCAAAGTCATCACTGCTGCATTGTTGCAGTTTTTATGTTGCTAAATACCTCAGTGATGTGATGAGTTTCATTTCCAGTGAAAATGCATTGTGGCGCTGGGATGGAGAAATGCATATCTATTTGGATCAACTATGATCAAGATTCCTGGACAATCCAGTCTGTGGCGTTGAATTAATTCACTGTCATCCAGTGTTTGCTGAAGAAACTCCTAAGACTCTTAAAAGTCCTCCTCCCTGCTCTTAACAGGTCTCAGATTAAGAGCTCTCTTAAGAGCTAAGATTCTTTAGGAATACCTTTTATTTCAAGGATCTACTCTTGGGAAGAATTTTTTAGAAAATATCATGATTCTGAGAATTTCCTTAGAATTTGGCCACTAGGAGCAACTCTTTGCACTAAGGATATTTAGGAATACGGCCCCAGGTGCTACAGGATACTACTTGGCCAATCACCCCTAGGGGGTATCAATGTACTTCAAACACCGTGCAGTTGAAGTGACTGGAGATATTAAGTCCACCTCCTACTTGAGGAAGAAGCAGGTAAACAGTACCTACTGAGGTTTGTTTGGAGGAACCTAAGGTATCATGAACTGCTAGATATACCAGTTGCAGGTACTGCCATTTGGGGCCACAAACTGCCCCTGCTGTGCAACCTTTGCAATGAACACATGAAGGACAGCATACATGTTTATGAGGACGCTGGCTCTTGAGAAGTCCTTTTGTGCTGTTAATTGCCTTCGGAGCTTCCCAACTCCCAAGGCCTTGTGGATAAACTGTGCAGCATCTTGACTGTGACCAAGTCACTGCGTCCCTCCTTCCAATCAGTGCCACATCTGAAACTACAGAACACTGGCTCTTGGGGAAACACAACTGCCCCCAAGAACTTGCTTTGGGACTGAGCTGGCATTCTTTCAGACACTCTTAGTTGCAGAGTCAGACCTGTAGAATTGTAATTGCATTTGTAATGGGTATTGACCAGCCAGTAGGAGTCTTTGTATGCAATTATACCCTTCCTCAAACAAGCCAAGGTCCTAAAACAAGAACTATACACTGAAAAAAGTGATTCTGACCCCTAGTAAATGTTACATGTATAAATCAAACATATTTCACTAGAAATATTTGTATTATTTTACTCTACTTATAAAATATAAATAATTCCAGCGTAAAATGTCGAAATTATGGCAATCGTATGTATTTCAATTAAATCCAACTTGAAAAAATTACGTTCATCCTAATTTGCGCAAAATATCCCTTTTTTTGCGGGGGTGGCACTCGAGGAACAGTGGTTCTTAAAAAAAAAAAAAAAAGGTTTCACTGTTGTCCTGGCAAAGGTCTTTTATGGAACATCTTTGAAACCTTAAAGAATTCAAATGGTCATATGGTTTAATATCTCTACTCTCAGTTACAAAAACATGCCCATCTCTATTGCACAAATTTCCTGTATTTATGTTAAATTCTTTGAAACACATCTTACCTGTTTTCCTGGTCCAACAGAAAAAGTCTTCATCCACAGTGAGCCCTTTTCTTTGGCCTGTTAATAAAAAGTGATAAAAAGTGTGAGTAAATAAACAATGCTATGAGCTGATGTTTTGAGAATGCAGTAGCCTAATACCACGTTAACAAGGCGCTCTTCAGCTGCTTACGACAGCTGAGTTTACATTCACCACACTAAATCATGCTAACACGGACAAACGCAAACAAATAATTTCTTTCAACATTTAAAGTGAGAGAGTGAGTAGGTTACTCAATTGGACGACATTTCATTGTTACATACCTACACTGAAAAAAGGAGACTGGCTCACTCTTGGATTTATGTAAGCATCTTGTGTGTATTTAACATAACTGCCTCATGTTTCAAAGTTAAATATAACTATATCATGTAGAAACTACATAATACGCAAAGTACTATATAATACGCAAAATAAATGTGTTCAGATCATGTTGAGATGAAGTGAGTCAATAAAGTACTATGTTAATTATCGTGATAACTGACGCGATCTCGTCTCACGCGCTTTGCATTGTTGGTAGAAGACGTCAACCGTCACTTCACCAACGGACTCGTCGCGGGACGGTACGCCTACGCCACGCCATTGTTTTGGTCGGTAAGTCTAGATTCTCTTATGCCGCATTTCCACTAGCACGGTTCGGCACGACACGGCACGGCTCGGCGCGCTATTGCGTGTTTCCACTAGCACGCAGTACCTGGAACCGGGTACATTTTTGGTATCACCTCAGCCCTGGTTCCAAGCGAGCCGAAGCGTTACTAAAACGTGACGTCAGCCGACTGCCTTCCACTGATTGGCCGATGAGTGTCGTCACTGGAAGCGTCATAACCGCGCGACGACCGCCTAGAATGTAAATAAAAACAAGACGCGAGACAAGACACCACTTTTTACTGCTTTTTGACTTGGAACGAGATGGCTTCTCAGAAAACATCCGCTCCTTGGTCGGTGGAGGAGGTCCAGACGTTCCTGACTCTGGTTGCCGAAGAACGGATTCAGAGGGAGCTCGACGGCACCACGCGAAACGAAAGGATTTTCCAAGAACTCGCCCAGCAAATGGCCACGCACGGATACAACCGTACTCTCCAGCAGTGTAGAGACAAATTAAAGAAAATGAAGAGTGACTACCGAGCAACAAAAGATCACAACGGTCGAAGTGGGGCAAATCGCCGGGTCTGGAGGTGGTTCGACCAGATGGACGCTATCTACGGGCACAGACCAGCAAATAGTGGACGCGAGGGTGGACTGGACTCAGCCACATCGTTACTTCTAACGATGGTCGGAGATGGTAAGTGAAGTGTGCATATAGCAATCTTGAAAACAACTGGTTATGTATTCCGTTGGTGTAAAACTCACTGATATTATTTACTCATGTAAAAGTTGCATTGTTGTTTAGTGAGCTATCTATAGCATGCTAATAGCAAGTTAATCTCCGTCCTCTGCTAGTGTGCTGTGTAATATCTTGCTTTTTCTTGTGTTGCCATTATGCGTTGTGCTTATAGTTGCTGTGTTTATTTTTTTGTTTAAGAAACCACAAGCGAGGAAATGTCTTCCTCATCTCCCAGCGACGACCCCTCACTTTCCCCTGCACCAACCCCAGCACCAGCAGCAACCTCGACGCCAGCAGACGCAACAACCAATGCACAACGTGTGGTCAGAGGTAAGAGGAGACCCGTTTCAAATCATGTGCCTAAATTGTATGTCCCTAGAATATTTTAAAAAGCCCGCTTTGGTTGCTATTGGCCTGCTATTTACACTTCTCTTCTTCTTTATTGTTGTGCAGGAAAGAGAAAAAGGAGCCTCTTCGAGCAGGACCATGCAGCTGTGCTGAGGGAGCTCCATGAAGAAGATGCAGTGCAGCAAGAACGGGACCGGGGCCAGCGAGAGAGCCACGTCCAGTTGCTCCTAACAGAAGCACGCGAGGCAAGAGAACTTGAAGCCAAGGCAAGAGAACTTGAAGCCAGCATTAGAAGAGAGGAGAACGCACAGACAGCAGCGTTCCAGCAGACGTTCCTTGGCCTGTTGGGTCAGCTGGTGCAGGCAATGGGCACCCGGCGCTAGTAGAAAATTCTGAAGTACTGGGCCTCTTGTCTCTGCCGGAGACATGCATACACTGGACTGTGTGTATATATATATATATATATGCACTTTGCACTTTTGCTGTGTGGTTTGCTGTGTATTTTATATTTTATATTTGCAACAATAACTTAAACTATTTGTGTGATTGTAACATGACTATTTCATTTGTCAGCACACATACAAAAAATGGGTAAAAAAGCAAAAGTATTATTTAATTACCATCTAGACTTAGGAATGCATGCATGCATATGAATATGTTTTCATAGCACACATGCTTATTTGGTTGTAGATCAACAAATTAACTTCTAATTACATTTGTCAGTAATTCCTGTTAACCTTGGTGGATATATTTATAAAAGTGGAGACATATTTGCAAAACTGAAAAGGTTTATTGTTGTTCAAAACACACAGATCTGTAGTGCACAACAATACACGTGTCAGAAAATCAATGTTCAGGCACTTGACAAAAAGTGACGCATCAGACCCTCCCTAACATCTCTGCCCTCCTCCTCCACACCCTGTGCCACTGCTGCCACAGGCTCAACTACTGTTGCTGCTGCAGGTGTGTTCCATTCTGGCACATAGGTCTCTCCATGACTTTCGCACAGATTGTGCAGCGCACAGCAAGTCAGCACCATTGATTTCACAAGTTTTGTTTCCGAGTCGTTCCTTTTCAGAAGGCAACGCCATCTGCCCTTGAGCCTGCCAAACACATTTTCAACAGCAACCCGTGCTCTGCTGAATTTCTTGTTGAACATCTGCTGTTCAGGTGCCAGTCGTCCATTGTCCTGAAAAGGTTTGAGGAGCCATTTCTGCATGGGGTATGCCGAGTCCCCTAGGAGGTAATAGCCAGCAGTCACTCCGCCAATGTTTCGTGTGTGAGCAGGGAAGAGGTTTCCCTGGCTGGCCAAGTCCCACAGTGCAGACAGTCTCAGTACCCTAGCATCATGCAAACTCCCTGGCAATCCAGCAAACACGTTCCAGAACAGCCCCTTTCCATCCACAACACCCTGGAGAATAATGGAGTGCCACCCTTTACGATTGAAGTAGTCGCAGTGATACTCCTGTGGTGCAAGGACAGGGATGTGTGATCCATCGATGGCACCAACACAGTGTGGAAGCCCCCATCTGTTCTCGTTGTAAGCAGCCACCTCTCTTAATTTTTCCTCACTAGGAAAACGGATCTGCTCTGGCACCAACACCGTCTCTGCTGCAGCACAAAACTCCTGCACACACCTGCACACCGTTGTGGCGCTGACTCCAAAAAGGTGTCCGATGCTTCTGTATTCTGAGCCAGTAGCAAGCTTCCAGAGTGCGATAGCCACTCTCTTCTTCAGGGGCACACATTCGCGAAAGCTTGTGTCTTCCCTCTCCATAACAGGGCGCATTTTGTTGCAAAGAAAATCCAGCGTTTCTTGGCTCATTCTGAAATTCTGCACAAACTGCGCGTTGGTGAAGCCAGGGACAACTATATTCCACCACTCAGAGGATCGGTTGAACGCCCAAACCGACGGCTTGCGACGGCGGCTTTGAGAGCAGAGAAACACCTGAAACACACATAGAACATACACATTTAAATGTTTTATAGCGACAGCATACAGCCAGTATTGTACAATGTAACGCGGATAATAAAAGCTAGCGTTAGCAATAGCAACCATTAGCTTACCCTCAAACGTCGTCTTTTTGCAGCTCGTCTTCTCTGATCTTGGGCGTCATACTGCTGTATGGCTTCCCAAACTCTCCTGTACTTTTCAATAGTGTTTTGTCTCGCGGCCCGGAGTCTTCTCTGTGCCTCCTGTGCCTTCTGTGCGACAAAAAGCCACAGGGTGAGCAGCAACACGATCGCCTCCATGTCCTCCATGCTGTCCTCCTCTGATGTTGTTGTTGTTGTTCTGGTCTTCCGGATTTGTACGTTGCTCGGCGCCGTGTAAATGACGTCACAGCGGTTTCGCGCAGCCGTGTTATGACGACCCCGCCCACGTCGAGGAGGCACCAGTTGTAATGGAAACACAACCAAACCGAGCCGAGCCGTGCCGTGCCGTACCGTACCGAGCCGAGCCGTGCTAGTGGAAATGCGGCATTATTAAATATTGTCGAAATCTCAGCCCAATGTAGTTTCATGTCTTGAGAGTCACCATGTAGGCCTAACGTTAACGTGTAGTGAGCTTATTTGCTCGTGCTATTTTATCACCATGTTTCACTTGAATTTTTTTTTTTTGGAGCGGGCGCCATTAATGTTATGTTCAACTTAACTTTGCAACTTAACTTAACTGGTGTGCGTCTATTCACATATGTTACTTAGCCTAATGGAGCTACAAACTGCTAGCTTTGCACAGCCAGTCCAGTTTTTGAACTAAAGTTAGTTTATGCTTGGCCTGAGAATGGGCTTTCTGTTCCCCTCAAAGAAGGCATTAATCATGATTATTTGATATTTTACATTGTTTATTTTTTGTTTTTTTATGTGTTTAAGTTTATGCAGTTTACATCTAATGTATGTTTATTGAAATACAGTTTTGTAATGCCTAGATTTCCCCCCCTCCTTTTGCTGCAGAGACACAAACTCAAGTCGGCATATCACCTGGAGTCAGCTGGTGGATCGTGGGCTCAAGTTTTTGTGGTGAGACCGGGATGTAATTGCTCTTTTAGTTACAGTAATGCATTATAGATTTAAATGAATTGCTCGGCACATGCACACACTGCCCACCTAAAGCTGTGCAATCTAATGCTACAACTTTTGTCATAGGTTCAACTTTTACCTGTAAATATTGTCAGACAGGTGGTTAAGTTTAGTTGGTGAGGTCTACTTGAGTGGACTATTTTATTTTTCTGAGCATTTCAGATATTTTTTCCATGTATCAGAACAGATAGGGCAAAATCAGAAAAATGTTCTATACCCCATCACACTAGAACTATTAATTGTAAGTATAGCTATCATTTATCTAACCTTTTGCGTCTGTTGATGAGAAACCCGATGCTGAACAAGCAGTGTCTGTTCCTGCACTCCGGAGGCGTGGCCCCAGAGAGAAGTCTGAGGAAAACGGCTTGGGACTTTTGTCTGTGTATTTTTAAAATGTGGCCTGCTACCTACCTTACCTTTTAATCCTTTTTTGTTTCCACTTTCACAGTGAATGGTGATAAAAGTGTTCCAGTGACACAGAGTGAATGTGGAAATGCAAGACCTGCCCTTCGGTGTTTCCAAGTAGGTCCCATATTCTGAAACACTATCGAGTCAGACATAGACATTATATTGGGAATAACAATCGTATTCCATGTGTCCATGCAAGTTGCCCATGCACTTTTAGAACATGGAATGCACTATTAATTCATTTGAATAGATGTGGCCAGTTTTTCCCCTCTTCCTCTCCTCAATAATTACTCTGGCAGCATTCTTCAATTGTTTGTATTTTCTATACAGGTGAAGAGATCAGCGACATCAGGGCTGCGTGAAACATGTTTCACTTTCGATTCAGTTGGATTTTTTTTTTTTTTTTCGTGTACAGGCCTTACCTGTGAAACCAAAGATGTGTTTATGTTAGATGGTTTTAAGATAGTGTGTAATTTACAGTATGAAACCTTAACCTTGTGTAGATTATTTCAAGTTCAACTGCTGTTCTAATTCCTACAAAGTATTGCATTAGCTATTGACACAGTTCCATAATTGTATGTGCAGGGTGAATTCTTGGCCTGAGTGAAGGCAGTTTTTAAATATTTACCTGCTTGTGACACTTACACTAAAATTCAAAGTTTAAGTACGTTTATGACACGGGTATTTATGTTATTGCACTTTTTGTTTTTGGATGAGGTCAGTGTTGGAATTTTTTATACTCGCTGTATTGCTGTTTAGCTATTGAATAAAGGTTTTGACAGGCAACTGTTCATTTGTATTTTCAATTGGGGTAAAATTTGGTAATGTTAATAGAAAGGTATTATTATTATTAATTAGACATTTAAAAAACATTGCTGGAATGGCAATGGTAACTTAAGTTTTTGCATTTCAAATCAGTTCTATAGTTACATCAAATTGTTTATAGTTAGAATTGTTATTTGAATTCATTTTGACAATAGAGGCCTTGAACATAATGTTTGTATTTTCTTTGAAGATGGTTGCCTGTAAACTTTTTCAAAAGAAAATGTCTAATTTTAATTCTAAGTCGATAAAAACACTGAAAAACTGACATTACTTGTTCACTGTTCTGTATTACAGTAGGACAGTAATGTCAGCTCAATTCTTTACCTACTGTCACTGCAGTGAAATTAGACATTTTATTTTGAAAAGTTACCAGTGGTTACAGGCAACCATCTTTAGAGAACAATACAAAAAATTGTGTAATAATACTAACATTAAATAACGTAGTATTTAAGTGACCAAATAGTATTGGACTAAAAGTTATTGAATAGTGTTGAAATAAAATGCTAAAATTGCAAAGAATTAAAATGTCCAAATCACTTTAGTATAACACATTTGAATCACATTGTATCAACACAAAATACACAGGTTTATTGAACATGAATAACTTGTGTTGATTTAACCCAATTGTTTAAATTGCTGTCAAAGTAAAACATCTGTGTGCAACCAATGTCCACTATTGAATTAAGTTAATCCAACACGTTCTTTTTTTCAGTGTAGTCTCAGCTCAGATTCTCTTCTTTGTCAGACTTCTCAAAGTCGTTTCTGGTTTCTCCTGCGGTGTTGACGCTCTCTGTATCTCTTCTTCTGAGACCTTGACTTCCGGTCTACTGAGCGGTGCGAGGAAGGCTTTCCGCCGGATCGTTATCGCGTCCTGAGACCATTTTAGCGGTTTCTGTCCCACAAGTCGAGGGTGTTGTTCAAGTGGATTTTACTTCTCGTTTAGTTCACTATCGCAGTTCTTCCGGATTCGCAGAAACCACTAGCTATTTAACCTGTCTCCGCTGTTCGCCACCGGCGGCTCAGCCTATTAGCTGCACCGGCTAAGCTAACCGCTACCAGCACTTAGCTTACTGCACCACCAACATTTCAGCATCGGCCGGGAGAAACTACAACTTTAACCACCTGATCTACTTACCGAAGCCAAATCAACGCAGCAGGCCCAGAAATGGGCCTCTGCCGGTAAGTACTGATCCCTCCTACACTACACTGGTACTCACTGCTAGCCGGCAGTAGAGTCTGTTGCTACTTCACGCTATCGCACCAAAGGCCTCCTTACTGGCCGTAGCTCTTTCCCCAGAACCCTCCACCCCTAGACGAGTCATGCCGCCACTCACCTCATCTCCGGGATGCGACAGTTGTCTCCACAAGTCACAGACCATCTCTGAGCTGGAAGGCAGAATCTCTGCTTTACATCAAATCATAAATGAATCTGAATTCATGGACTCCATGTATCCTGGCGCGACTGCATTGTCAGTCTCAAACGACTCTGTTGTCGTCCTGGGCAAGAAGTCTCCTCTATCCACTGAAGAACTTGACAAAACTGTCCCCGCTGCTTCCACTGATGTCGTTGCTGACCACTGGAATCTCCGAGGAGCCAAGCCAAAGGTTCTACTGGGACCGACCTCCACCCCTGGCGAATGGACCGTTGCTGGCAGAGGCAGGCATGGTGGAAAACTCCTCAATCACCCCCACCTAAAGCCCGCGAATTGCCCACGTCCAACACGTTTTCCAGCCTAGAGGAGCACGAGCAGGACCCCCCTTTGCCCCCATCATCGCTTGCCCTGGAGTCTGACGGCCCCTCCGCTGTGTCTCCACTATCCGCTGTCAGGCCCGGCCATCTCATCTCTCCCGCTGCCCGCTCCCGGCGGCACTCCTCGGCAAAAATACACTTTACCCCTTGCCCCAATAACAGGCCGCCGACTAAGCCCCTCTCCTCTGTGCATGTAAAACCATCTTCACAAAATCACCCCGACTCCTCACCGTCATCGTCGGCCCTCAAACACTCCATCTCCCACGCCACCTCTCCTCCTCCAGCAGCTGCCCCAACTCCTCTTTTCCCTCCGATGGCACTGATTCTCGGCGACTCGCTAGTGAGAAACATCCGTTTCTTCAATGCCATTACCCACTGCATTCCCGGGGCCACAACTGTTGATATCCTGAGCAAACTTCCCAGTCTCTTAACGTCACTTCCATCTTCCATCACAAAAATAATTGTCCATGTTGGCACATGTGACACCAGTCGCCAGCACTCCGAGATTACGAAAGCCAATTTTATCCGTCTGTTGGATCTCCTCAGCAGCAGCTGTAAATCCATCTTCATCTCCGGCCCTATTCCCACGTCGGGCCGCAGCCCTGGGCGTTTCAGCCGCCTTCTTTATCTTCACACCTGGCTGCAGTCGGTGTGCGGCTCACCCAAGATGAACTTTATCCATAACTTCGACTGTTTTTGGTCCCGCCCCTCTCTGTTTTCACCCGACGGCCTCCATCTGAACAAGTCCGGTAGCCGCTTGCTAGCAGCTAACATACAGCATGCTGTCTCATACCAGCTCTCCCTCCGTGCGTGACCATTAACATCATTATCATCACCTGGCCTCTCAGCGCTTCCAGCCCAGCCCACTCAATACAATCTAGCACTTTCAATCAGCGCTGATGCCCTCTCGCAGAAAGTTCCACACTCTTCCTCACCCTCCTCTTTGTGTGAGTCAGCAGTTGCAAATTATCTCACCAGCTCCCCCCGTAGGCCATCCGGGCGCACTACACTCCCTATCTGTACCATCATATCCTCCAGCAGGCCTGTTCTGCCTTTATTTCTGCCTTTACTTAGACAACCTTTTAACCGTGGTCCACTCCGCTGTCCTCCACACAGAGGCTCTGGTCGTATGTTCAACTACAACTTCTCAACTCCTGACTCTATCCCATCCATCTGGTCCTGCTGTGAGGGAAATTCTTAAATGTCCCTTATTATTTTAATATTATCTATGAAATCTAACATATGTAGATGCAACATTAAATTGTATGTAAGGTGGAAGCTTGTGGAGTGGTCAGAAGCTCTGCCTTATGATACTCATGTGGTTGCAAGGTATGAATGGATATGTTGTTGTATTCTCCATTGTGTAATGTGTTATGTGAATTAACATAAGGAACTCATTCTAAGGAGTTCAACCTGAAGGGGAAACTGAGGCACCTCTTCTGTGTATATGTGTTCAGGAAAAAGGTCACTGTATATCACACGATGTGGGGTAAAGTGAAGGGGAAGTGTTATGTGTGTCATGAGTTGTATGCTGAGATGTTAGTACAATGGATCTTGTCAAGACATATGTGATCTTATGATGAGACTACAGATATGTATATTGTTTAGGATAGTATAAACGCTGAGGAGAGACTGCCTCTCTTCAGTCATCATCCGTCGCTGATGAGTGGCTCTTGCTTGCAAGCAATAAAGGTTTCCAGAAACTAAATATTGTGTCGCGACTTGGTATTTTGACCAACTCTCATCTGCACTAGACAAGTGACTGATTTTCAGTTGCCACGACACTGCGCACGAATTCCAACTTCCGCATTACATCATCACAATAAACGACAAGTGCACCTATCAAATCTCCGCTCCATTCCTCACTCCTCACAACCTATCATGATGCAATATCACCTGAAATTGGCTCTGCTCAACACCCGCTCACTTGACAACAAAGGTGTCATTCTGAACAAATTCATAACTGACAATAACCTGGATTTCCTCTGCATCACTGAAACTTGGCACAAACCTCTGGACTACTTTTCTCTCAACCAGACCACACCGACCGGTTACACATATATGGACAAACCCCGATCTGAAGGGCGGGGAGGTGGTGTAGCAGCATTTTATAGGAAGGACATTAAAACATCCACCATCTCCATTCCTGCTGCTCGCTCCTTTGAACACCTCACCTTCAAACTCTCTGGTCCCACTCCTCTGGTCACTGCCATCATCTACCGCCCTCCCAAACCAAACCCCTCCTTCCTCTCTGACCTTTCTGACTTCCTCACCCAGTTATCTGCCATCTCACCTTCCATTCTTCTTCTGGGGGACTTCAACATCCACATTGACACTGACTGCAAATCTGCCACTGAATTCCTGGAACTGCTACACTGCTTCAACTTCACTTAACACGTCAACTTTCCCACCCACAGCCGTGGTCACATCCTGGACCTGGTCTGCTCCACTGGTCTCACCTTACACCACCTCTCCAGCTTCAACCTCAACATCTCAGACGACTTGGCAATCATCATGGACATCGAGATCCCCATTCCCACTGCTAAAGTTAAACGGACAATATCTTTCAGAAACCTCAAATCCATCTCCCCTTCAGCCCTTTCTGCCTCTCTTGCTAGTAAATTATCTGCCTCCCCCCTCCGTTAACTGACAATCCCTCTGACCTCACCAAAGTCTACAACGAAACACTCTCCTCCTGTCTCAACCAGCTAGCCCCCATCAAAACTAGAACTGTCTCCTTCACCCACTCCGCCCCCTGGTACACTCCTGAACTACACAAAATGAAATCACAAAAACGACAGCTTGAAAGACTTCACAAGAAAACCGGTTTAACTGTCCATCTACAAGCCTATACGGATTACCTTCAGCAGTACAAGGATGCTCTCAGTACTGCCCGCTCCACCTACTACTCTCACCTCATTCACTCTGGCTCCACCAACCCCAAGGCTCTGTTTTCTACAGTAAATAAACTCCTCAAGCCCAGCGACAATACCTCCAACTCTTTCACCACTGACAAATGCAACTCCTTTCTCTCATTCTTCCAAACAAAAATCGACACCATTTACAACAACCTGTCCTCCTCTCCTGCCCCCACGGCCTGCACTCCCACTCCCTCACCTGCTCCTCCCCTCCTCACCTCTCAGCCTCTGTCTCAGTTCTCCCCTGTGTCACCAGGGGACCTGCCCAAAATCATGAGAGGCATGAAAACCTCTACATGTGTCCTGGATCCCATCCCATCTCACCTCATTAAGGACTCTTTACCAGCCATCTCCACACTCATCACAGAAATCATTAACTCCTCCTTCAGGTCTGGCTCAGTCCCCCCTTCACTCAAACTGGCTGCTGTCACCCCCATCCTCAAAAAACCTGGACTCAACCCCGACATCTTGTCGAACTTCCGGCCCATCTCCAATCTCCCCTTTCTGTCCAAAATACTGGAGCGTATTGTCGCCACACAACTCAAAGCCCACCTCTGCTCAAATGACCTGTTCGAACCATTTCAATCTGGATTCCGTTCCCAACACAGCACAGAAACAGCTCTCCTGAAAGTCACCAATGACATCCTCCTCTCCGCACACTCCGGCCACCTCACCATCCTCATCCTCCTGGACCTCACTGCAGCCTTCGACACCATAAATCACACCATTCTCCTCTCCCGCCTTGAGTCTTCCCTCAGCATCACTGGCACTGCACTCTCCTGGCTCAAATCATACCTCTCAGACCGACAACAATTAATCCATATCAACAACTGCACCTCCTCCACTGTTCCTCTGTCCCAAGGCGTCCCCCAGGGTTCTGTGCTTGGTCCTCTCCTCTTCATACTTTACCTGCTCCCTCTTGGCAACATCATTCGCCACCACGGTCTCCATTTCCACTGTTATGCCGACGACGTTCAGCTCTATATCTCCACCAACTCCATCACTCCTGCTACTCTTTCCACTCTCTCCAATTGCCTCGCCGACATCAAATCCTGGATGCAGATCAACTTCCTCCAACTAAATTGTGACAAATCAGACCTAATCATTATCGGCCCCAAATCCCTCAACAACTCCACAGACAGTTTCCGCCTCACCATCGACAACTCCACCCTCTCTCCTTCCCCCTACAGTCGCAACCTTGGAGTCATCTTTGACAGTAACCTCTCATTTGATCATCACATCAATCAAATCACCAGAACGGCTTTCTTCCACCTCAAGAACATTGCCCGACTCCGTCCATCACTCTCCTTCTCTGCTGCTGAAACCCTCATTCACGCCTTCATCACTTCCAGAATCGACTACTGCAACAGCATCCTCTATGGCACACTATCCAAAACTCTAAATAAACTTCAGTACATCCAAAATTCTGCTGCACGTCTGCTCACCCACACCCGCTCCCATGATTCAATTCAATTCAGTTTTATTTATATAGCGTCAATAACAATACAAATCGTCTCAAGACGTTTTACAAGACCCGGCCTGAAACCCCCAGAGCAAGCCTGAAGGCGACGGTGGCAAGGAAAAACTTCCTTTTAACAGGAAGAAACCTTGAGTAGAACCCAGCTCATATGGAGGGACCCATCTGCCTAAGGCCAGCCGGGTACAGACAGTGATCACATCACTCCTGTCCTCCAGAAACTCCACTGGCTCCCAGTTCCACAACGTATTCAGTTCAAAATCCTCCTCCTCACACACAAAGCCCTCCATAACCAGGCCCCCTCCTATCTCACTGACCTGCTCCATCGCCACAATCCTTCCCGCAGCCTCCGTTCACGTGATGCAAACCTCCTTACTCCGCCACTCAAGACCAATCGAACCTGGGGCGACAGAGCTTTCTCTGCAGCTGCCCCTTCCCTCTGGAACTCTCTCCCCAAACACATCCGCGACTGTACCGACCTTACCACCTTCAAATTCCTGACAAAAACCCACCTTTTTAAAATTGCTTTTAATGTATAGCTCAGTTTATTGTTACAGTTTCTTTTTTTTTGATGTTACATCTCACATTGTTTTGTTAATTTGATGTTCTTTCTTATGTAAAGTGTCTTTGAGTATTTTGAAAAGCGCTTTTAAATAAAATGTATTATTATTATTATTATTATTACTTCGGGGTGCAGGCATAGATAGTAAAGGGATGCACTGCAGGTGTAGCGCAGCGCAAAGGTTCAGGGGCGCTCATCAGTGCCATCTACCGGACCGGACCAAGATCGGATTTTTTTTTTTTTTTTTTTTTGCGTGAGAAATTGGATGTGTGGCGTGAGTGCGTGTGAAAACAGGCAAAACCGTGTGTCACATGGCGAAAGCGTGAGAGTTGGCAGCTCTGTTTTAAACTAAATACTGTACTCCAAATCTCTACTCTGTCTAGACTGCAATTGCTAATTTTGGTAACGACATCTCAACACTAATTTGCTAATCTCGCTTTATTTGCCGTGACGCCAAAGAGCGTGTCGCTTCCCTTGACACAGAGAAAAAAGTGTAATACTATTTTTGACCACTCAATCACAACCGAACATTTAGAGGGGCGCTGTTTTACGCATAGTAAAATGGTCAGAAATTAGAGAAGAGAAATAAAGAAGAGATGACAGTGACACAACAGAGAAGAATTGCTGAAGCTGTTAAAAGGATTTTTTTTATTTAATGACAGCTACAGTCTGATAAAAGTCTTCCCTTGGCCTCCAGAAGAAAATGCTACTGGTGAATAAATGGCTAGAATAACACAGCATCTCTTTCCTTACCTCTAATTTGTCATCTGCTGCATATGCTTGTACTGAAGCACAGTTGAGATGTAGACTTTGTACTCATGATTTTGTATATTCATGTTCTTACTTGGCAGGCTTAACTCATTGGATTTTTAACCCAAGCTTATATTGTATGGGTAAGTACATTTAACAAACAGATTCCTCACAGCCATGTTAAACTTGGAAGTGATACAGCAATCAATCAGTTTAAATGTAACATTAATTTCATAATAAATTTGCCAGTTGTGCCTAGGATAGATAATGAAGTATAAGTGTGTGGTATCTTCCTCAAGGTTGCTCTGTGATCATCAGAAAGGGATGGGACAAGCTAAGAATGTTGTGAATTTAAAAGTGTTAATTAGATCATTATCGGGTTGCCATAAGGTGTAGTCATGTTTGCCTATACACATGGAGTAGCTTGAATTGCTTGTGCTGTATGACTTGGTTTCCCTGAGGTGACTGCATAAGTAATTTTTGGTTTTGTCTTTTTCTTTTCTTGTCTGCTTTTTTATATTTGTTTGTCTAGTTTATTTCATCAGTTTTCTTCATCAGCTTCTTTACCAATAAAATTGTTGATATCAGGGAAAACATTCAAGGCGTCGTTCCGACGACTGTCAAAGATGTAAGTACAGTGACTTTAGAAATTTCTGTTAGACCTTATCAACATCTGGAATCCTTCTCCCCAGTAGATCATCTCGAGCTATCTTCAACAATTAAAGCATCTAAACCATCAACCTGTCTTCTAGATCCAATCCCAACTAAATTGCTCAAAGAAGTTCTTCCATTAATTAACACCTCCATATTGAACCTGATAAATTTATCTTTATTAACAGGATATGTGCCTCAGTCTTTTAAGATTGCTGTAATTAAGCCCCTACTTAAGAAAGCCACTCTAGATCCAAATGTTTTAGCCAACTATAGACCAATCTCCAACCTTCCTTTTATTTCCAAAATTCTAGAAAAAGTTGTTGCTAATCAGTTGTGTGACCACTTAAACAGGAATGGTCTGTTTGAAGAGTTTCAGTTCATCATAGTACAGAAACAGCTCTGGTTAAAGTTACCAATGATCTCCTCATGGCTTCAGATAGTGGACTTGTCTCTATACTAGTTCTGCTAGATCTTAGTGCTGCATTTGACACTATTGATCATAATATTTTACTACAGAGACTTGAAAGTGAGATCCAGATTAAAGGATGCATTAGATTGGTTTGAATCCTATCTGTCTGACAAATTCCAGTTTGTTCATGTCAACCACGTTTCCTCTACTTATACTAAAGTAAGCTATGGAGTTCCTCAGGGTTCTGTGCTAGGACCAATACTCTTCACATTATACAGGTTGCCATTAGGGAAGATTATTAGAAAACATGGCATAAACTTCCATTGTTACGCAGATGACACCCAGCTATATTTATCCATGAAACCAGATGAAACTAATCAGCTGGTTAAACTCCAAGCATGCCTTAAAGACATAAAGGCTTGGATGACGTGTAATTTCTTACTCTTAAACTCAGACAAAACAGAAGTTATTGTATTTGGTCCTAAGCATCTCAGAGATTCATTATCTAATCACGTGGTTTCGTTGGATGGCATTACCTTGGCCTCCAGTACTACTGTGAAAAACCTTGGTGTTATATTTGATGAGGATATGTCCTTTAAATGTCACATTACGCAAGTAACCAGGACTGCCTTCTTTCATCTACGTAATATCATCAAAATTAGGAACATCCTGTCTCAGAGTGACGCTGAGAAACTAGTTCATGCATTTGTGTCTTCCAGACTGGATTATTGTAATTCATTACTGTCTGGCTGTCCAAATAACTCTTTAAAAAGCCTCCAACTGATTCAAAATGCCGCAGCAAGAGCATTGACAGGAATCAGCAAGAGAGATCATATTACTCCAGTTTTAGCTTCTCTTCACTGGCTCCCCTTAAAGTCTAGAATAGAATTTAAAATCCTCCTCCTTACATACAAGGCCCTCAAAGGCCTAGCTCCATCATATCTTAAAGACCTCACTGTACCATATCATCCCAACAGATCACTTCGGTCTGAAAGTGCAGGCCTACTTGTGGTTCCTAGAATTTTAAAAAGTAGAATGGGAGGTAGAGCTTTCAGCTATCGGGCTCCTCTCCTGTGGAACCAGCGCCCAGTTTGGGTTCGGGAAGCAGACACTCTCTCTATTTTTAAGGTCAGGCTTAAGACTTTCCTTTTTGATCAAGCTTATAGTTAGGGCTGGACTAAACCATCCCTTAGTTATGCTGCTATAGGCCTAGGCTGCTGGGGGACAATGCAACAAACATTCTTCTTTCTTCTCTCTCCACTCTCGTGTCCTCCACTTTCTTTTCTCTAGCACAGAGCTCCTGCCCTCTAAATTCCTATCTGCTACTAGTCATGCAATTCTGTGCTATTACTATGTAGAATGTTTACTGCTGCTCTCCCTTCTTCAGAGTATCTCTGGCCTGGAGTTGAGTGTTTCCTGTGGAGCTCCATACTACATCTGTTGTCGTGGTCTCATCAGCCTGCCCAGTCTCCATGGAATCCTGCTGTTATCCACTCCTGCCTGAATGAACGATTCTCCAACCTGCTGATGATTCCCCTTACATTTTCTAACTGTCATGTAACATCATTAGTTTGTACCATAGCATCCCACCTGTATGCTTTAGTCAGATGTGTGTATCTATGACAGATGTATGTTTATCTTGCTGTTCTCTTTCTCTGTCTGTACCCGGCTGGCCTTAGGCAGATGGGTCCCTCCATATGAGCTGGGTTCTGCTCAAGGTTTCTTCCTGTTAAAAGGGAGTTTTTCCTTGCCACCGTCGCCTGCAGGCTTGCTCTGGGGGTTTCAGGTTTTCACTTTTAACACACTTGTCAAGGAACCATAGCAACACCATAAAGCAGAAATTTGCCTTTTCCTGCCAGGTGTGTGGTTTTAGTGAACTTGGAACTGAACGTGATTATTTTGCACACATAACCCGTCATCTAAGGAACAATGAGACAGTCAGTTGCATGTTTAAAGACTGTGAATATAAATCCAATGTATATAGTACGTTCAAGTCTCACCAAAGTCGGAAGCACAGCTTGCAGTCATTTGTAGATTTTAAGGATGGTGTAGTCCATGGACTAACTGCAGAGCCTGGTGGTTCAGACAGTGAGGAATACTGTGACACTACTCAGTCTGATGATGATGATTTGAATACATCAGACCAGAAAGTATTTTTCATGTGCCAAGTGCTGCAATTGATGAATTGCTGGATGAACTTCAGTATTTGTTGAGTACAGCATCTTTGTGTAGTACAACAAATGTGATACAAGACACACTCAATAATTACAGCTTGCAAGTTGATCAGTCTGTCATTAAAGAACTTGCATAAATTCTGTATATCTAATCCTGTATACAAGTCAATCAGCAAAAGGCTCTCCTTTGGCAACATCGTTTAAGCGCAAAAAATACTATAGGGACAATTTCTAAGTTGTAGAATCCATAGAATATAGGCAAAAGAACACTGCAATATGTTCCACTATTAAAAGTTCTGCACCAGCTTTTCACAGACTGTCACGTTCTTAATCAAGAATTAGACAGTAGTCTCACATTAGAGAAAAGGGGAACAGAAGTGATATACAGTTCTTACCGAGATGGTTTGTTCTTTAAAGAAAACAGTTTTTTATCAGGAGGCCATTTAAGAGTGTTACTAAATTTGTATGTAGATGATTTTGAGATTTGTAATCCGCTTGGCACATCTTGTAAAAAACATAAAATCTGTGCTGTTTATTGGACTCTGAGCAACTTACCCCCAGGTTCCCAGTCCTCATTGTCTTCCATTCATTTGGCTTTACTGTGCAGGTCTGAAGATGTGAGGAGTTATGGTTATGGAAAGGTTGGAGATCTTGTAAAAGGCACTGTACAGTGTGTTATAGCAGATAATTTGGGAGCCCATGGAGTTGCTGGATTTACAGAGAATTTTGTAGGTGAATATGTTTGCCGTTTCTGTCTGGCAAAGAAGTCTGAATTTCAGCAGAAAGAAGTGAGCTCAGGTGTGTTTACTCTTAGAAGCAAAGAGACACATGACATGCATGTTAGTTCAGCACAGAGCAATGTGGAACCATGTTATGGTGTTAAACAGCAGTGTGTTCTCTCGGCACATCTTTCTCATTTCAACGTTTGCACTGGGTACCCCCCAGATGTTGCACATGACATCTTTGAAGGCATATTACCAGTTGAGTTGGCACATTGTCTGAATCATTTAATTTCCCAAAAATATTTCACACTGGACAGTCTCAATGAGTCTATTTTGAAATTTCCTTACAAATGGACAGACAAGAGTAATCATCCACATGCTATTCCAAAGACCTTCATCCTGAACAAAACTATTGGAGGGAATGCTCATGAAAACTGGAGTCTCTTGCGTTTCCTCCCATTTTTGGTTGGACAATTAGTGCCCCCAAATGAGCCAGCCTTGCAGGTAATTTTGGACCTGAAGGATATTGTGGATTTAGTTGTTGCACCAGTCCATACTATGTAATCACTTGCTTTCCTTGAGGAAAGAATCTGTGATCACAGATGCAGGCTGCAAGTGGTGTTTCCAGGTATGAAACTATTACCAAAACATCATTTTGTCGAACATTATCCACAGATGATTAGATTTTTTGGTCCACTCGTTGGTCTGTGGACAATGAGGTTTGAAGCAAAGCACAGTTTTTTTAAGCAGGTCGTTCGTCACACTCGCTGCTTCAAAAACATACTCCTATCCCTGGCAGTGAAACATCAGTTCATGATGGCATATTACATGGAGTCAAATACAACCAAAAAGTGTAGCTTGACCGTCTCAGCTGTCTCAACTGTATCTGTTGACATTTTGCATCAGGATGTACAGAAAGTTTTGAAACTAAAATACCCTGATACTGTGCACATTCAGCTCGCTAAGACTGCATCTGTCAATGGAGTGACATACAGAGAGGGCATGATTGTTGTTTGTGGCTCTACTGGTGGCTTGCCAGACTTTGCAGAAGTTGTCCAGATTATTGTACTGGAGGGAAACTTAAATTTCATTGTGAAACAGTTTGGTGATTGGTATAGGGAGCATTTCAGGGCGTTTGAGTTGTGTCCAACCTCTCAAGTCTCTGTCATTCAACTTGGTGCCCTCGTGGACCAATACCCCTTGGCAGATTACAAGATTGGAGGCCGCCGAATGGTGACACTTAAAAGATTCATACATATACAAGGTTAGATCACACTAAATCATGTTGTGCTTTTGTGTTTTCTGTTTGTTTTTTTAATATTTTTTTATTTTTCTGTTTCATATTTAGATTAAAGAATGGCAGAGCCTATGAAGCTGAGAGTCATCATCGAGGAGGATGACTTCAGAAGACTTGATCTCCACTCAGGAAAGCCAGAGACTTTAAAGGACTTCCACAATACAATTCGTGATGTCTTTGGAATTAAAAGAGACTTTCGCGTTCAATTCATGGATCCTGACTTCAATAATGAGTTCATGAACATTACATCAATGCAAGATATTCAAGACAGAGGAACAGTTAAGCTTGTGTACATTCAAAATGATTTAGATAACAGTCCCACTTCGATCCCGAACTCTCCAAGTACCCCGGGACCATCTGGAAGTCCAAGCATTCACACAGCTCACAGTGTGTCCTCATTGGCTTCATCTGACTCCGATAACACCATAAGTCGATCCAATTCAGACAGTGAGCTGAGAGCGCGTGCATGGCCCTGTCACTTCATCATTCCTCGCTTTCCATATGATGCAGAGATACAGCTTCAGCGGGGAAATGAGATATACAGAGAAACTGGCGCAACTCTGAAGATTACATCTGGGCTGAAGTCTGATATCCTAGAGAAGCTGGCTGAAGAAATTTTCCAGTACACAGCGTATCCACAAAATCACCAAATAGAGGATGTTGCAGAGGCACTCATCAAAAAATTCCCCTGTTTGCGAGAGCCATCTGCCACTGGATACTACGGCTGGATGATTAGCCTGAAATACAAAATGGCTAATTACCGAACAAAGATACGCAACATGGGATGCCCTGAAGTGACCGTTAATGCGATAAAAAATCCCAGCCAAAAATATAAAGAACGCTAAAAAGGCAGAGGTCAACTACTATCCTTCTCATCCCACTGGTGAAACAGATGAAAGTCTGGAAAATTTGAGAGTTGAACTTTTGAATGATGTCAGACAAAGAAACAGGGCATCAAATGTAAGGGAGAAGATGTCAAAAACTTTCTCCTCAGAAGAAAAGAAGTGGTGCATGAAAGTCCAGGTGCTGAAGAGTTTAAAGTGCGGTGGCCTGCGCTTTTCCAAATTAATGAGGTAAATTCAAGCTTGCTTCCTTCCTATGTGCCTCTTTTTATTATGGATTTTCAGTGTGTTATAATTTAAACAGATTTGAGTTTGTAGTTGACTAAAGCACAGTACACAAATTCCTATCCCAGGAACACAAACTCAGTTGATGGTGAGTCCTTGGATCATGACATAAATCACTAAACACAGTGCTCTTTATCTTCTGCCACTTTCTCTTATGTGTAACAGATAAATGCTGAATTTCAGCGAATTACAACACATCCGCTTGAGACGACCTTCATGTCACAGTTAGACAGTCTTCAGCCGCTGCTGACATCAGTTTTCCAGAAGAAGGGAGGTGTTACTGGCCAGAAACTAGCCAAACATCTGCAGATATTGCAAGAGGTAACTATGTTCATTTAATGTTTACAATTAGTCATATTTGAGCTTTGATAAACTCTTAAGTGTTTGTAATCCATTTTGGTTTCAATAACAACCTGGATTATTACTGTAAGACACATTTCCAAAGAAATGATGATAAAATACTATGGTTACATCATCAATCAGCTCTGTTTTATCAGGTGGAAGAGTGAACATAAACTAGCATACATCCGACGTTTTATGTAACCACACATTACTATTATTTTGTAATCAAAGGAATAAGGTTATTTACAATACAACCAAAGGTTGAAAATTCCAAATATTTTTTGCCGGGAAATGTTTTAATCAGTGGAATCTCTTCACACAGGCTATAGTGATGTTCATTCAAGAAGAGCAGCAGTCCTCAGGGCACTTTTCCTCTACCTTGGTGAGGATGATGGACATCTAATTCATGAATATATGGTAAGTTAGTGTATTTGCTGTAGTGGGTCTTTCATCTAATAGGTGTTTAGTGTAGGCAAAAGAATAATTTACTGTTACAGTGCACTATAATAGCTCATTTGACATGTAGTGATGCTTCTAGCAGTGTTTTACCTGTTAAAGTCAATATGGCACAAATGTAGCTTGAGTGGACAAAATACTCAGATGTTTCCCTTTTCTTCTATTTACTTTAAATATGCAGGACATCGAAGGCAATGACATCCAGATAGACATCCAGAGGAGCACCATGGGCGTTTACATAGTCCGCAAGAAGAATGGAGATCCTGGACATTATGAAGACATCGGAATTTTTGTTGAAGGAGTCATTATTTTGGAGAACATTGGATCTGTAGCCCAGGCCTGTGCAGTGATGCTTGGAGTCATCTACATGCTGAACCTGGCCTACCCCAAAGAACTGAGACACTACTATGAATTTATTCAAAAAGTGCTCATGCAGATGGATGGGGAAAAACTTTCCCCCAAGGTCCTTGGCCTAAAGAACAAAATATTTGTTGGACTGTAGGAATTCTTCAGCCACTTTGGAATGACGTTTGGAACGATGTGGTTCTTGTTTGTTCTGTGAATTGTAAAGGGATGTTTAATGTGATCTTAAAGGAGAACCACTGTTTTTTGCAACCTGGACCTTATTATTTATGTATAACACAAAAGTTATATGGCTGAGTAAACTACTGTATTTTATGCTAGAAATAAGGTCCAGGTTGTAAAAAACAGTAGTTCCCCTTTACAGTTTTTTAAAATCGCTAACAAGCGCTTACCCATACTTCAGATATTTTTTCTAAACTTTTAACACAGGTTCACACCTACAAAACACAATTGGCCAAATGGATAATTTTCTTCTCAAAAACACATTTTGTTAAATATATACTAACTCTCATTTCAAAATAGAACATATCTTTCTCTGCACACACCAACTTACCAAAACACTGGAAATATGACTCAAAATGAAATGATTCTGTCAAAGAATAACTCTTGTTTTCACTTCACACGGTACATTCAGTGAATCAAAGTACACCAGGTTTCAAAATACTGGCTATTGCTGACATTACAAAAACTGCATAGACTTTTATGCTTCAGTTTTACAGGTATTTGTATGCAAAACATGCAATCCACTGTTTTTACACTAAATTTTTTGGTTGGGAACTGTATGTCCACATGTATTGTTCACATTCAAAAGCATTCCAGTAAAAAGCAAATCATTTTTTTTCCTTTACTGTTTACTACAGGAGGCACAGTAGAAATACAGTTTACAGTATGATAGAACATAAAAGGTTTTACAGTGTTGCTTACAGTACAGCAACAAAATATCCATGAAACACACAAGAGTATTCTGAACAAAAAAATACAACAGCAAAAAGCCCAGATTGAGGGGGGGTGTAACTAAATAAAAGCACAAAATGACTGTATGTAGTCTCTGTGATCTTCACGGTTAGGCCACATGTTTTCATCAACATCGCATCAGATATTATCTAAGGCGATGCACGTGCAATAAAAGCGCTTGGTATGTCGGATCCACCCTTGGCAATCATGAACTGCTATGTCCCTGCAGCCAGCACCCATGGCTTCAAGGAGGGACATCTGGTCATGTGGCTAATGGTCATCAACCTTCCACCTCCATACAGAAAAGAACTCCTCTATGGGGTTGAGGAAAGATGAATAGGGTGGAAGGGAGAGATGTACCAGTCTTGGGTGGTGAAGAAAACTTTGAAGGGGCATTGAAATTGACATGCCTGGGGCAATTCCAGCCATATACTGACCTCTGATATGACCTCTCCTGCTTCTGCTGCCCTGCTGATCAGAGTTTCCTCCTTTGTCCTTTTGTCCTTTTGTTCTGACAAAGTCTGGAGCAATCTCTACCCCTCCACTGAGTTCATCCTCTTGTGTAAAGTTGACCTTGACTAACCAATATGCAACCACACCTGGGGACAGGGTATATCTGTGCTCTGGCCCTACATTCAGGGTCAGTCTCCAGTCTCTGACCCACTCTGTGTCGGTAGGCTCACCATGACCTGGAACTCCAATAAACTTGCAACACTTCACCAAACTTGGAACTAGACTTGGATTGTTTTTTTTCTTCAACACTGGACTTCAAACCATGTTGTTAGCGATTGAAAAAAACTATATCAGCTGAGATATGTTGTTTTTGAACTGATATCATTGCAGAAGAAGAGGTTTTTTTACTGTATCTAAGGTTTGGAATATTGCTTTTGCTATTGTGGTATGTTGTGTGTTAACATTTGTAAATAATACAAAAACTATCCATAATTTTGTTGGGAGGTACAGCTGGTCTGTTAAGAACATGTAAGCATTGTGGAAATGTGTTCACTGACTGCATATTGTGTGAAAACGACATGAAATGTGTGAATGGTATGGCCACAAAAGACCGATGCTGTGCTAATTGTGTTTAGAGTTTTGAAAATGTGACCACTGATTGGACAAACGCTTGTGAGCGACTGACAAAAACTGTAAATGCAACTGAAGTCAGTGTTCAATGAAGGTGAGAAAATGTTTGTGTACAGTATAGTATTCACACAGGCAATGGTGAGTACAATACACCAAACACACTAACTTACTGCTTCTTCTGTGTGTTATACCTGTAATGAAGGATCACCTCTGTTGTCTGCTCCAGGCCAATCACTCCAGAGTGATATATTTACATGAATGAGTCCTCTTACACTGATGATTATGGTTGATGGGTTTTATCTCTTCAGCAGAAGATTTTAAAACATAAAGTTTTAAGCTAGAACAAGTACTGTTGTTCATGCACTTTGCATTTACAGCTTCATGTCTTATAAGACCGATTGTGCGTGTTTGTTTGCACTTAATATTTTCAGGTGTTCATCTTACAGTTTTTTACAACCGCTATTACCCGTTGTTCAATACTTTTAACGCTTTTTCAAAACTCTTCACACAGTTACCACAACATCAGCCTGTGTGGGCTATACAATTAACACAATTCTTATTCATTTGACACAAAATACACACATTTCACACGTTTAAAATTAGTTTTAACTCCTTTTACACACAAGCTCAATCAAGACCAAAACAGTGGATGTTAACTGGTGAATTTTCAAATGCTTTCACACGGTTTGTCAAAACAGAAAACCTCATGTTCAAAACTAATGGATTGAAGATTACATTGATCACAGCTGATTCCCGTCTCACCCAGCTCAGACTGGTACCTGAGGGGGATAGTAACTGGTAACTTGCTAACATATGTGATCACCTGGGACAATGGCATTCCACCATGCACATGCAGTCACAGCTTGGTTTGATGCCCATCCCAGGAGGATGTCCCTTTTTCTTGCCCCTTTCTCCCCTTTCCTCAACCCAGTACAGAAGTTTTTTTCAGCCTGGAGGTGGAAAGTATTCGATCACCATCCACATGACCAAATGTCCCTCCTGGATGCAATGGCTGCTGCATGCCAGGACATCACAGCTGACAACTGTCAGGGCTAGATAAGGCATGCAAAAAGACGAGCAGATTAGCTTTTTTTCTTCATCTTTTACAGTGATTTCTTCTGCTCCTTTTTCTTTTTGTGTATTTGACAATACAGTAATGAATGCAGATTTGTTTTCCCCTCTTTCCACTCTGTAAGTCATTTTCATTTGCAATACAGTAAAGTGTTGACTGCAAATTATGTCATTTACTGTCTTCTTCTTTCATAAACATTCTACAAAGCTGCTCAGACATGGATCGTTCACTTTTTGTACTGAGTGTTGTAAAAAAAAAAAGAAACAAAATTCATGCCCAACAAATGAAAAATGAAGAACATCATCACAAACATTAATTTACATGTATGATTAATACAATAATCTGTTGATTGTAAAATAAAAAGGAAAAAAGTAGATTTGACACATGCAATTTGATTCAGTTTGTGTTATTCCATCAGTTGTTAGTGTTTTTTAGGACACTGTGCTGTGATTGACTAAATGTTTCTGTTGGAAGACGGTGTGTGTCAGTGCTTTGGTAGATTCGGTGAACTGTGTTAGTGTATTATTGTGTTTTGGAACTGTGTGTCTGTGTTTAGTTACACTGCAAGATTTTGAGCATGAAATTAACTGTTTGGGGAATTGTGTGTTTCAGGTGTGACGTGCGTTAAGAGTTTTGAAAAAGTGTTTAAGGTTCTGACAAACGGGTCATAGCGGTTGTAAAAAACTGTATAAAAAGATTCTTCAGTTGTTAGACTGTTCTGATGTAAGATGTTAGGAATTTGTATTATATTAAAGTTGGTTTATTAACCACATTGATGCTCAGTATTAATTGTATTAATTATAATACTAATTATAGCTACAACATTTAATTAGAATCAATTAAATTAAAAGGTTTAGTTTTACATTTTTTTTCAGTCGCTAACAAGCGTTTGTCCAATCAGTAGTCACATTTTCAAAACTCTAAATACAATTAGCACAGCATCAGTCTTTTGTGGCCATACCATTCACACATTTCATGTCGTTTTCACACAGCATGCAGTCAGTGAACACATTTCCACAATGCTTACATGTTCTTAACAGACCAGCTGTACCTCCCAACAAAATTATGGAATGTTTTTGTATTATTTACGAATGTTAGCACAGAACTTCCCACAATAGCAAAAGCAATATTCCAAACCTTAGATACAGTATAAAAACCTCTTCTTTTGCAATGATATCAGTTCAAAAACAACATATCTCAGCTGATAATAGTCTTTTTCAATTGCTAATCGCTTGGTTTGAAGTCCACTGTTGAAGAAGAAAAACAATCCAAGTCTAGTTCCAAGTTTGGTGAAGTGGTGCAAGTTTACTGGAGTTCCAGGTCATGGTGAGCCTACCGACACAAAGTGGGTCTGAGACCGGAGACTGACCCTGAATGTAGGGCCAGAGCACAGATATACCCTGTCCCCAGGTGTGGTTGCATATTGGTTAGTCGAGGGCAACTTTAAACAGGAGGGTGAACTCAGTGGAGGGGTAGAGATGGCTCCCATATGTGGTCAGAACAAAAGGACAAAAGGACAAAGGAGTGACACTCAGGTAGTATGATCAGGAAACTGTGATCAGCAGGAGAGCAGAGGCAGGAGAGGTCAGCACATGGCTGGAATTGCCTCAGACGTGTCAATTTCAATGTCCCTTCAAAGTTTACTCCTTCCACCCTATTCACCGTTCCTCAATCCCATAGAGGAATTCTTTTCTGCAAGGAGGGGGAAGGTTTATGACCATCAGCCACATGGCTAGATGTTCCTCCTTGAAGCCATGGATGCTGGCTGCAGGGACATCACAGATGATGATTGCCAAGGGTGGATTCACCATATCAAGCGCTTTTATCCCAGGTGCATCGCCTTGGATAATATCAGATGCAATGTTGATGAAAACATGTGGCCTAACCGTGAAGATCGCAGAGATTAGATGCAGTCATTTTGCAATACTGTTATTTTTTTTCTGTTCTATCATACTGTAAACAGTATTTCTACTGTGTCTCCTGTAGTAAACAGTAAAGGAAACAAATGATTTGCTTTTTACTGGAATGCTTTTGAATGTGAACAATACATGTGGACATAGAGTTCAGAACCAAGAAATTTTGTGTAAAAAACAATGGATTGCATGTTTGCATGCAAATACCTGTAAAACTGAAGCATAAAAGTCTATGCAGTTTTTGTAATGTCAGCTATAGCCAGTTTTTTGAAACCTGGTGTACTTTGATTCACTGCATGTACCTTGTGAAGTGAAAACAAAAGTTATCTTTTGACAGAATCATTTCATTTTGAGTCATATTTCCAGTGTTTTGGTAAGTTGGTGTGTGCAGAGAAAGATATGTTCTATTTTGAAATTAAGAGTTAGTATATATTTAACAAAATGTGTTTTTGAGAAGAAAATTATCCATTTGGCCAGTTGTGTTTTGTAGGTGAGAGTCTGTGTTAGTAGTAGTTTAGGAAAAATATCTGAAGTATGGGTAAGCGCTTGTTAGCGATTGTAAAAAACTGTAATGGTTACTGTAAAAATCCACATCATTGTTATTGACGTTGTCATCGTTGCCGTTATTCTTGTTGCTGTTGTTACTGACGTCATTGTCTGCCATTGACGTCGTCATTGTTACTGTGGTTGTCGCCTTTGTCATTACAGTTTTTTTTCAATCGCTAACAAGCGCTTACCCATACTTCAGATATTTTTCCTAAACTCTTAACACAGACTCTCACCTACAAAACACAACTGGCCAAATGGATAATTTTCTTCTCAAAAACACATTTTGTTAAATATATACTAACTCTTCATTTCAAAATAGAACACATCTTTCTCTGCACACACCAACTTACCAAAACACTGGAAATATGACTCAAAATGAAATGACTCTGTCAAAGAATAACTCTTGTTTTCACTTCACAAGTTACATGCAGTGAATCAAAGTACACCAGGTTTCAAAAAACTGGCTATTGTTGACATTACAAAAACCGCATAGACTTTTATGCTTCAGTTTTACAGGTATTTGCATGCAATCCATCGTTTTTTCCCCAAAATTTCTTGGTTGGGAACTCTATGTCCACATGTATTGTTCACATTCAAAAGCATTCCAGTAAAAAGCAAATATTTTTTTTTCCTTTACTGTTTACTACAGGAGACACAGTAGAAATACTGTTTACAGTATGATAGAACAGAAAAAAAAATAACAGTATTGCAAAATGACTGTATCTAATCTCTGCGATCTTCACGGTTAGGCCACATGTTTTCATCAACATTGCATCTGATATTATCCAAGGCGATGCACCTGGGATAAAAGCGCTTGGTATGTCGGATCCACCCTTGGCAATCATTATCTGTGATGTCCCTGCAGCCAGCATCCATGGCTTCAAGGAGGAACATCTAGCCATGTGGCTGATGGTCATAAACCTTCCACCTCCTTGCAGAAAAGAACTCATCTATGGGGTTGAGGAACGGTGAATAGGGTGGAAGGAGTAAACTTTGAAGGGACATTGAAATTGACACGTCTGAGGCAATTCCAGCCATATGCTGACCTCTGATATGACCTCTCCTGCCTCTGCTCCCCTGTTGATCAGAGTTTCCTGATCATACTACCTGAGTGTCACTCCTTTGTCCTTTTGTTCTGACCACGTATGGGAGCCATCTCTACCCCTTCACTGAGTTCAACCTCCTGTTTAAAGTTGCCCTCGACTGACCAATATGCAACCACACCTGGGGACGGTATATTTGTGCTCTGGTCCTACATTCAGGGTCAGTCTCTGGTCTCAGACCCACTTTGTGTCGGTAGGCTCACCATGACCTGGAACTCCAATAAACTTGCAACACTTACTGTAAGCAAACTTGGAACTAGACTTCGATTGTTTTTATTCTTCAACAGTGGACTTCAAACCAAGCGATTAGCAATTGAAAAAAACTATTATCAGCTGAGATATGTTGTTTTTGAACTGATATCATTACAGAAGAAGAGGTTTTTATACTGTATCTAAGGTTTGGAATATTGCTTTTGCTATTGTGGTATGTTGTGTGTTAACATTTGAAAATAATACAAAAACTATCCATAATTTTGTTGGGAGGTACAGCTGATCTGTGAAGAACATGTAAGCATTGTGGAAATGTGTTCACTGACTGCATATTGTGTGAAAACGACATGAAATGTGTGAATGGTATGGCCACAAAAGACCGATGCTGTGCTAATTGTGTTTAGAGTTTTGAAAATGTGACCACTGATTGGACAAACGCTTGTTAGCAACTGACAAAAACTGTAAGAATAATATGATTGCTCAATATACACTAGATACAATATACAGCCTGCACGCTTACATACACACATCCAGAACTCAGGATAGTGCTAGAAATTCCCTCTAAATCACACGGAAACATATACAGTAAACACAGCTTATTAACAGAATGAGCTAATGGGACAATAAAGTGGTTTTAACCTGTTTACTCCATCACCACTTACGCTGTCTTGCCGTTCAGTGTCACTCACAGCAGGTGGAGAGTTCGATGGTTCAACACGAACAATCTACAAGTCTTCCGCAGTACATAACTAGTTTAATCACACAATCCTACTAACCATTACTACTGTTATTATAGTAATAATGCTACTTGGAAAAACATATTTGTTTTACATTTTTTAAAATCAAGAAGGTCAATGAAGTCAATTTAGTCAAAAACACATCTACCCATTCACTCACACAAGCACAGACACATTCACCCTGAACTGGGGGTTCAGGGTCTTGCTCAAGGACACTTCGACATGTGGCACATTCCGGGGATCGAACCGCTAACCCTCTGGTTCGTGGACATTTTCTACTCAAGATTCAAGTGGTTTATTCTCTTTTTAACTCTTAAGAATAACTGGATTTACCTTATAGTAAAGAGGTAGCATGAGTGTGACGAAATGCTAATAGTACAGAAATCTATACAAATTATTTGCTTTTGCAAATTGGTATAATCACCATTGTTCTGAGACTGGGTAATGAAGCGTAAATAAATATAATCTTCAACAGAGGCTCAGTCGAGCAAAATGAGCTTGTCGTTGACCTTCATTCCATGTAAAAGAGTGACGTCCCAGACCACAGGCTTTGGTCCAAATACATACTCTGTTTTATTTTTACAAGGTTATGCTAAAACATTGTGACTGAAGCCACGACTGACAGGTTGGATGAACCTCAAAAGAAATGTCATCTTAGGTTAATTTAATTTATTACATGCTTGGTAGTTATATGGAATTTGGATCTGGAAGATATTCACTCTCTGTGCAATCAAAGAAAATGCATCAACAACACACAAGGCACTAAGCAGATGGTAGAGACATTTTCATCAGGGGAACAGCAGGAAGCTGTGATGAAGCATCGCTGCAAAAGTGAGCTTTGACAATCTTCTTGAAGATCTTTGATCTCCGAACTGCACATTTTGGAGACAAGATAAAACTTAATCCAACTGGTAGAAATGCAGGCATCCTCTCCACTCAGTTTTTTTCATTTAGGGTAAAAAAAAAAAAAGTGTCAGGGAGGCAATGAAATTAATCTGCAATTTGGAATATTGCCCTGTCATCCAGGGCTTGAAGAAAAGGAAAGGTCACTGCAGCACTGAAATTGAAGGTGAGACATAAATGTATGCATGTGGTGGGATTTTGACACAGGAAGGAGCTTGTTCAATCCTTAGTTGACCCACAAAAGCATGTATGACATGGTAATACTTGATGCATTATTATTCTCAGGGGGTCTTTACAACATTTAAACACTGTGCTACACTGCGATGTCTAGCTTTTTTGTATCATGAGCCTCCACACTGCTTCTAAATATTTAAACAAAGTTATGATGTGTTAATTTTATTTTCTCTCTCTCTTTCTGCTCTAACTCACAACATATTTTTTTATAACATCCAGAGGGAGTATTTCATGAGTCTCATGTTTAATGGATCTCAACTTGATAAAGTTTTAGAAATTTGGGAGCATTCAGAACTTCATACATCAGGGGTCACCAAACTTTTTTCTCTGGGTGCCACATTCTCGTTCCTGACTGTGATGGGGGGCCGGGGCCTGGTCAGCTATACAACATAGAATTGTATGACTCAGACCAAAATGACCACCAGCATTGTGTTGTAGAGGGGAGAAAATGCTAAAAGTTAAAACTGTCTGAGAGGAAGGCCACATTTGGAGTTGTGTGATGCAGGCGTCAAATCACGTTTCTTTTTCGAATGCTGCAACCGCACAGCACGTCTTTACGCACGGTGTTCAGCGCCACAGTTACAAGGACAGCTTTGTTTACAAATTGTTTACTGTTGCCAAAGTGATCGGCACCATGAACAGTAACACGGACTGTGACACATTGTTTGTTCTGGTTCCACTATGTATGTGTAATATTGTTTTGTGCAAGTTTAGATTTTTGCACGCTTAATTAATGTGGCCGAGGCTCCGGGTTCATTGTTATTACAAACCTGCGACCAATCAGCTCTGAATTATCTTCGAATTAAAAGTTCCTTTGGGTTTTCGATTGAGAACTGATCTCATGTCTTGCGTTTCATGATTTTCTCTTTATCTCTAATAATGCGAGTCATATCAATGTGTATACTACACGTAGGCAATGCTTCACTGGATGGCTTCGTGAATAAATAACGCAGTTGACTATGTGTCACCGCTGCATGTAACAATATTGCCGTGGTGTAGGAGTCAAGCCATGCTGGTTTATATATATATATATATATATATATTTTTTATTAATGTTGTGAGTTACAGCGCAGAGCTTTCTTTTTTCTCAGCACCCCCTGCACACAACATGAACAGAAGGGATTTTGAAAATGAGATAAACGGGTCCAAAACGGCCCCGGACCGGATGAGCCTTTATGAGTCAGCTGCGGGTACGCGGGGGGATGTATGTATCAATTTGCGGGTCCCAAACGGACCCGCCGCGGAGGTGAGGCTTTACAGTTTTTTACAATCGCTAACAAGCGCTTACCCATACTTCAGATATTTTTTCTAAACTCTTAACACAGATTCACACCTACAAAACACAATTGGCCAAATGGATAATTTTCTTCTCAAAAACACATTTTGTTAAATATATACTAACTCTTCATTTCAAAATAGAACATATCTTTCTCTGCACACACCAACTTACCAAAACACTGGAAATATGACTCAAAATGAAATGATTCTGTCAAAGAATAACTCTTGTTTTCACTTCACAAGGTACATGCAGTGAATCAAAGTACACCAGGTTTCAAAATACTGGCTATTGCTGGCATTACAAAAACTGCATAGACTTTTATGCTTCAGTTTTACAGGTATTTGTATGCAAAACATGCAATCCACTGTTTTTACACTAAATTTGTTGGTTGGGAACTCTATGTCCACATGTATTGTTCACATTCAAAAGCATTCCAGTAAAAAGCAAATCATTTTTTTTCCTTTACTGTTTACTACAGGAGGCACAGTAGAAATACAGTTTACAGTATGATAGAACATAAAAGGTTTTACAGTGTTGCTTACAGTACAGCAACAAAATATCCATGAAACACACAAGAGTATTCTGAACAAAAAATACAACGGCAAAAAGCCCAGATTGAGGGGGGGTGTAACTAAAAAAAAGCACAAATGACTGTATGTAGTCTCTGTGATCTTCAGGGTTAGGCCACATGTTTTCATCAACATCACATCAGATATTATCTAAGGTGATGCACGTGCAATACAGTTTTTTACAACCGCTATGACCCGTTTGTCAGAACCTTAAACACTTTTTCAAAACTGTTAACGCACATCACACCTGAAACACACAATTCCCCAAACAGTTAATTTCATGCTCAAAATCACGCAGTGTAACTAAACACAGACACACACTTCCATAATACAATAATACACTAACACAGTTCACCAAATCTACCAAAGCACTGACACACGTTGTCTTCCAACAGAAACATTTAGTCAATCACAGCACAGTGTCCTAAAAAACACTGACAACTGATGGAATAACACAAACTGAATCAAATTGCATGTGTCATATCGACTTTTTTCCTTTTTATTTTACAATCAACAGATTATTGTATTGATCATACATGTAAATTAATGTTTGTGATGATGTTCTTTATTTTTCATTTGTTGGGCATGAATTTTGTTCCTTTTTTTGTACAACACTCAGTACAAAAAGTGAACGACCCATGTCCGAGCAGCTTTGCAGAATGTTTATGAAAGAAGAAGACAGTAAATGACAGGATTTGTGCTAAACACTTTACTGTATTGCAAATGAATATGACTTACAGTAGAGTAAAGAGGGAAAAAAAAATCAGCATTTAGCTGTCATTCATTACTGTATTGTCAAATACACAAAAAGAAAAAGGAGCAGAAGAAATCACTGTAAAAGAGGAAGAAAAAAAAGCTAATCTGCTCGGTCGTCAGCATTGGGCCACATATTTTCATCGACATCACACCTGATGTCTTCTCTGGCCAGGCATCTTGGGAAGTATCTTTTTGCATGCCTTATCTAGCCCTGACAGTTGTCAGCTGTGATGTCCTGGCATGCAGCAGCCATTACATCCAGGAGGGACATTTGGTCATGTGGATGGTGATCGAATACTTTCCACCTCCAGGCTGAAACAAACTCCTCTATTGGGGTTGAGGAAAGGGGAGTAAGGGGCAAGGAAAAGGGACATCATCCTGCGATGGGCATCAAACCAAGCTGTGACTGCATGTGCATGATGGAATACCACATTGTCCCAGGTGATCACATATGTTAGCGAGTTACCCCCCAACACCCTGTCCCCTTTCCCCCTCAGGTACCAGTCTATCATACAGCTACACAGTAAATATAGGTGATGTGCTTGAAAAAAAAACAGCGCCTGAGCTGGGTGAGACAGGAATCAGCTGTAATCAATGTAATCTTCAACCCATTAGTTTTGAACATGAGGTTTTCTGTTTTGACAAACCGTGTGAAAGCAATTGAAAATTCACCAGTTAACATCCACTGTTTTAGTCTTGATTGAGCTTGTGTGTAAAAGGAGTTAAAACTACTTTTAAACGTGTAAAATCTGTGTATTTTGTGTCAAAAGAATAAGAATTGCGTTAATTGTATAGCCCACACAGGCTGATGTTGTGGTAACTGTGTGAAGAGTTTTGAAAAAGCGTTAAAAGTATTGAACAATGGGTCATAGCGGTTGTAAAAAACTGTAAAAGCGCTTGGTATGTCGGATCCACCCTTGGCAATCATGAACTGTGATGTCCCTGCAGCCAGCACCCATGGCTTCAAGGAGGGACATCTGGTCATGTGGCTAATGGTCATCAACCTTCCACCTCCATACAGAAAAGAACTCCTCTATGGGGTTGAGGAAAGATGAATAGGGTGGAAGGGAGAGATGTACCAGTCTTGGGTGGTGAAGAAAACTTTGAAGGGGCATTGAAATTGACATGCCTGGGGCAATTCCAGCCATATACTGACCTCTGATATGACCTCTCCTGTTTCTGCTGCCCTGCTGATCAGAGTTTCCTCCTTTGTCCTTTTGTCCTTTTGTTCTGACAAAGTCTGGAGCAATCTCTGCCCCTCCACTGAGTTCATCCTCTTGTGTAAAGTTGACCTTGACTAACCAATATGCAACCACACCTGGGGACAGGGTATATCTGTGCTCTGGCCCTACATTCAGGGTCAGTCTCCAGTCTCTGACCCACTCTGTGTCGGTAGGCTCACCATGACCTGGAACTCCAATAAACTTGCAACACTTCACCAAACTTGGAACTAGACTTGGATTGTTTTTTTTCTTCAACACTGGACTTCAAACCATGTTGTTAGCGATTGAAAAAAACTATATCAGCTGAGATATGTTGTTTTTGAACTGATATCATTGCAGAAGAAGAGGTTTTTTTACTGTATCTAAGGTTTGGAATATTGCTTTTGCTATTGTGGTATGTTGTGTGTTAACATTTGTAAATAATACAAAAACTATCCATAATTTTCTTGGGAGGTACAGCTGGTCTGTTAAGAACATGTAAGCATTGTGGAAATGTGTTCACTGACTGCATATTGTGTGAAAACGACATGAAATGTGTGAATGGTATGGCCACAAAAGACCGATGCTGTGCTAATTGTGTTTAGAGTTTTGAAAATGTGACCACTGATTGGACAAACGCTTGTTAGCGACTGACAAAAACTGTAATCGCGGATGCAGCGCGGAGACACGGCGGATCCGTGATCCGCCTTCGTAGCGGATCCGTTCCTGAGTGCATCTGGACCCCGATACGGGTCCGTTTTGCGGGTCCGTTCCGGAAGCCGCCATACATCCGCGGCAGATCCGCCGCACAGTCCTCTTGCTGTGTGGGTATGTTTCCGCGGCTATGATCGCGAGCATGTGATGAAAATTCAGCAAATATAGTTAATTTTATAACTAAATATCAATTTTTAACTGAACAAATCGTCAAAATACCAGATGCAGACATGCTATTATTTTCCAAAAAGCAATTTAAAAAAATAGGCCATGACGACTTTTGGGGATTGCCTCATAGTTCAAGTGGTGGGGGGCAGAGGGGCTGGGGGGCCGGTCAAAGGGGGGTGGCGGGCCGGAGTCGGCCCGCGGGCCATAGTTTGATGACCCATGTCATACATGATAACGATGAGTAATACCCTTATTTCCTTTCTGATTCGACAAGTGACAACTAAAACCCGATACCAGTGTGATACCAGCGTGGATAATGCTGGGCTAGTTGTGCAGATAAGTGTAAGGTCTGCAGAAAAAGGGAATAAAAAGATCATCGGAGAGGACACAATTCTTACTGTAAACAAAGCTTAGTAGTAATGTACTATTTATTTGTATAATTACTTTCAGCATAAACATATGCATTTACTTAACTTGCATTCAGATGTATACATATTAAAATAAATTGACATTCTAGACATAATCATTTAGGCAACTCCTGTTCTTTGAACACATACTGATGCTAGACATGAATCACCCTTCCATGCTCTGTGATAAATGTCACCACGGATACATCCTCTCTCTCTGTCTGTACCTGGACATTGCCTGCCACTTCCAAGGGACTTAGTACAGCTACAAGTCTGTCTTGCCAAAGCAGCACCTTTCATCTCCTCTTCTGATGGGCTTCAGTGTCTCATGCGTTTATAGAGTTGATTGCCTCATCCTTGATCCAGAAATTAGTCCTGGTCCAGCATCATGAAGAATGTTCCAATTTCCTTATTTCTGTTTGGAGGATTACACAGCATGAAGGTCTCCCCAAGGAGGACTGAGTGTTGATGCACATTACTGAGTTGATTAAATGGTAAATCTGATTAGACACTACCTCATTTCACCATCTAGTTCAAAGTGTGCATTGTAGGTCTGATTAATAAGGGAACCATAATCCTAATCATTTTCTTGATTAGTTTCTATCCTTTTAGTATACAGCGTATCTATAATGAATACTCTGGAATGGGCAAAATGCAAAATACACACAGTATAATTTCCACCCACAATTATGCTCCTTCAAATGATGGTTCTGTTTATATGTTATCTCCTTTGGTTGTTTGATTTGTCTTTCTAGAATATTTTCTGATATCTCTCTATATGTTTTCACTCCCAGGGAAAAGAGGGAAATGTAAAGGACAACAGAGACACAGAGTCACTTTTGTCAAAACCTTTTTAGGCATGTCCGCAGTGTGACAGATAAGAGGTGCAATAAACAAAATTGTCATAACCACAGAATAAGTCTTCACACTACATAACAAGAGCAGTAGCCTTTTAATGACAGGATGAAACTATGGTGTATATGCTCAGTTATGACACTGTTATAAATACATTTCTAAAGTATTACAGTCCATATAAGCTGAATACTACAATTACCAAAGTGCTAATTCAAAACAAAATCTGTTTGCAGGAAGAAGAACATTATTCTAACATGCATCCTGCCTGATATAATCTAACAGCATACGAGTAACATATCAACTTGGGTCGTGTTGTTGAAAGACTCTTTATAACTGTCTTGATTAATCTTGCATGTCAATTACTGCTGTAAAATAGCACAGTCACTTTTAAAATGTTGTTATAACACACAGAATGTCCCTAAAATTATGCTTTCCTTATAAGCAATTCCATAATTTCACATACACATCTCCCAGCTGTAGACACTCCTCTGGCTGTTTTACTTGTGATTTAGCTGCTGAGGCTGCTGTGTAAGCTGTGAGTCGTGGCATTGCTTCAGGCAACTGGAGTTTTAGTTTACCTTGCAGAGGCAGTAATGTGTCACTGCCTTCCCTTTGCCTCTCTCTGCGACTCTACAGAGACGCATTTGGTACTTTGGGCACATTCCAGCAGTTTAACAGTTTGAAGGTCTGATACCTCAATCAACAGTCATCGTTTAAATTAATCTCCTGTCCTTTTTAAAAATGATAACATAAGGGCTATCAAGCTACACTCTTGAGCTAATTTTTTTTAAGCTGCTCCTCCTCTATGAAGAATTGTCTGAGGTAAGAACGAATATGTCATTATTTGATGATAACATCAGTCTTCTCACATTAATTGAAAACTATGCTTTTTGCATAGATTTTTCAATCACTGCTCCATAAATTCACAACTGGTCCAAAGTATAAATGTAGAAGGGACTTAAAGACAAACCTGGGGCTTGACTAGAAGTAAATAAGCCTTGTATGTCTCAAGATGCTTTACAAAATCCGGTCTTAAACTCACCCTGAAAACCCCAGAGCAAGCATGAAGGTGACGGTGGAAAGGAAAAGTTCCCTTTTCATGTAACGTTACGTAACGATGTCAAGGAAATCGAGGACCTATACAGCTACTCCAAATGAACTTGGAAAGAAACTGAATGTAAAATGCAGACATAATCTGATACAGACATCTAAGACAGTGCGTGCACTCGTCTGTGTGTGCACTAATTACCATTCTAGATTTAGAGTGGCAGTGATGAACATGTCAGTGCTGGTTGATTAGGGCACGCTTGCACTTATTAATAGCAACAGAAAATAAAGTTTAATTCTAAACCCACCACTTGTACTGGATTGGCTTAAAAAACAAAATTAGTTTCAAGGCCATCCTGTGTAAAGGCAAAATCAGACACTGAATAACTATTTTTAATACATAAAATGCTGAAACGGGTCATATAGTCACCTAAACACTAGTTACCATCGGCCTACCTCATTATCAGTGATGGGAATAACTCCGCTAAAATAAATGGCATTACTAACAGCGTTATTTTTTTTTCAGTTACGAGTAATCTAACTAATTTCCTCCGTTAAAATGCCGTTACATTACCAACAGTAACATGTGGTGCATCAGCCAGCCACAAGAGCTGCATAGGTGTTTTTTTTTTTTTTTTTCTTTTCCCTCCAGGTGGGGTGGGGGCAGTAGTCACATAAGTGATGATGACAGGCTAAGGTAGGGTAAGATTTCAAACCAATCAGTGCAGGGCAGTGTTCTATTGGGCGGATGCTGTTTACACACAAACGCACGCATAGCAGTACCACACAAGCATCAGAGACAGACAGCAATGGCGAGTTCAGAGCATTCAGAGATTTAAGTATAGGCATCGAGGTAAAAGGAAAACGTACACCTGAAGTGTACATTACGCTCAGAAAAACAACAAATAAAAATCTAATGCTAAGATATATTTACACATATAGTTACTTTCCCTGGTAACTCGTTACTTTTATAGTGGAGTACTTCAGTAACTAACTCAGTCACTGTTTGGGAGAAGTAACTAATAACTATAACTAATTACTTTTTAAAAGTAACATGCCCAACACTGCTCATTACTAATAGTGATGAGATCAAAAAAACTAGGGGTGTGACTATGAACACGCTAATCTAAAAAAAATTAACACATTTAATCACAGTATGCATTCCAAACAATGTGGAAGTTTTGTCAGTGCACACTGTAATCGGTGTATCAATTCCTGGTATACCGATTACACTGATGCACACAGCAGAGTTTGGCTAATGGCGAAATACCTGATGGAAGCCTTGATAAAAGTGGGATTTTTTGCAAATTGTGCACACAATAAAAGTGCTTGCATACCACCAAAACACTCCACCTGGCACCCCTGCGGTGCCATCTAAATGCAAAGCATGTTGCAGTGAGCACAGAAGCTGTCAGAGTTGTTAGTGCTAGCAGTCCCGGTTCAAGATATGTCAATAGCCTAGGTCTGTTCAGTTTTGGAGAGAGATATTTTCTTTCTTTTTGAATTGAAATGCATTCATTCATTCATCTTCTATTCCCGTTTATGCCTGTTACGGGTCACGCTGTCTGCTGGAGCCTATCCCAGCTGTCACTGGGCGAGAGGCGAGGTACACCCTGGACAGGTCGCCAGTCCATCGCAGGGCTAACACAGAAACAGACAACCATTTACACTCAAATGCACACCTACAGCTAATTAATCGAATGAGCATGTCTTTGGATGGTGGGAGGAAGCTGGAGTACCTGGAGAGAACCCACGCAGACACAGGGAGAACATGCAAACTTCACACAGAAAGGACTAGTCGGCCCATGGACTCGAACTTGGGACCTTCTCACTGTGAGGCATCAATGCTCACCACCTCGCCCAGTTGAAATGCAATTAAATGCATTTTTCCAGACATGAAAAGATCTTGAGTTTACAATATTCATGTCTGTTTATTATTTGATTCATTTGTCCACTAAAATCCATTTAAATAAAAAAAAAAAAAAATAAATAAAAAAAAAAAATTGCTTTTTGGGGCAAATATTGCCATGCGATTAGAATGTGTTTAACTGAGAATTAATTCCAGTGCCTCTAATTAATTAGATTGATTTTTTAAATCAAGTCCCACCCCTGCAAAAAGTCACACTGGCTTTGACTTGGCACAGGTTAACTAGGTGACCATTGACATGACAGGTGTTTGGAAACCAGGGCAACTGATGATTGAGTTGAGTTGGAAGAAGATGATTCCTTAAATCCTATGCCTTGCTGGTCATCAGGTGGTTGGTGGTGATCGGAATACTTGGGACCGTGACCTCCAAGCTGGGAGAGTGGTTCCAGGAGATTCCAGGAGCAACATCTGAGATCTTTGTCCAGAATAGTACAGCATACTGTGCAGGACCATCAAGTTTGAGCTTTGGTAGAAGTTAAAACAAATATTTTGTGCTATAGTCCATAAATATGTATATGAATAAATATTTTCTTGCTTATATCATTTTCTGATGTTTGATTACTTCTCTCTAAGCAAAGCATTTATTTTTTCTAAAGCAGTTTTACTAGTCTTACACTATGTGCATTACAAATAACCACAAGCCCTTATTGCATTGGGTTTCATAATGGAGGAACATCACATTTTCTAATATCTTCATTGAGTATGGATTGAATCTAAATTACTTTCCTTATGATTCTGCCCTAGAAAGGTTTCTCATTAAGTGTCTCTGGAGTGATGAATGACATGCAACAGAGGTTAGATTGGCTGGAGAGAGGGAGAAGGGAGAGAGCATAGAGCTTTGAAAGGATGTCAGATCTTTGCAACTATTTCAAGACACGTCTCATTCTATGAGAGAGATAAGAAAATAGTGATGATGTGCTGAGATTTTCTATTGTGCTTTTCAGTACTGCACTTGCTTTCTCACAGCTACCTCTCCTCTGTTGCATTGCCCATCCCCCATGGATGTATCTTACGTATACAAGTATACAAGCACTCTTGAACAGGAGTCAGAATTGAGTTTCTTTCTCAAACACCACAAGGAACTTTTCAGAGGCCTAAAGTAAACTTAACTAAAGCTTAACAATAGAAGTGGTCAGAAAACAGCCATTTGGTCTATCTGTTGTTTGTGTTGAAGAACTCATTGGCATGGATATCCTTCCCCATACTTCTTGTAGTACTTGTGATATCGTACTTTGGCTGCTTGAGTGTGACTCTTATATCAGCAGAAAACGGGACTGGGGACAAAATACTATTTATAAAACAAGATGTCCACCACAACAACCACTAAAATAAGCCCTATAACCAGTGATGACTGGAAAAATCAGAGGGATACAGCATCTCCTCACTATCAGTGGGCTTTGTTGGAACAATATTTCCAAGTCGTGGGTTTGAGCATTTCTTGGTGGCACTGGGATGAAAAAAAAAACCTCTCAACAGAAAGAACACTCAGACAGAACCAGAGTTGGGCCTGTCTGTCTCAAATGGTTGGGCTGGGAGGGAAACAGTAAAAGAAGGTGTGAGTGTTTACTGTAGTGATGCTTTTCTTGTAATTTATATATGTCACCGTGAGTAGGTCAATGCTTTAAGTTCATAGCAAAATATTCTGACCATTAATAGATTGTTTGCCAATCAATAGATGGGACTGATAAGTTTCCTTCTGGATTAATAGATAATGAGTACTTTGTTTTATGAGTTGAAAACTAACATGTTTTGGTCATGGAAAACATAACCTGCTTAATATTAACAGGGTTTGATCTGACTGTACAATGTATTCACATATTTGTTACTTACATGTAACTATAGGCCAAATGTTTTTGCTTTAGTTTTTCCTAATGGGCAGTTCACAGGTACAGTCAGGCGAACATTACATCAATAAAACAAAATATGAAAACAGGTGAAAATATTGCATTGGCTTTTTCTCAGTAGTTTATGTCATGATGCAAAAACTGAAATATTGGAGATGATGAAAAAAAGAGAACTGTGTTGTGGTTGTTTGTGCCTTGACAACACTTTGAGTAATGTAGCCACCAATTCATTTCAGTATGTTGGTAATAAGATAATATGGCACACTTGTGTGAGAAAGAGTCTGCACAGCAACTCACACCGCTGCATGCACACACAAACACACTCATAGAACAATAGAATGAGCCTCATGGTGCATGTTGATTGGAAGACCAAGGTGGCAAGGTAGATGGATGATAAACTGAATCAACTCTGGACAAAGCAGGATTTGCACAGTACAGGACTTCACTGCTGGCCCTACTTTGTTTGATTGATGTAGAATAGGATAGAAGTAGAATTAGATTCCTTTATTAAATTCTTTCTCTGCATTGGACCCATTAATTCATTTCCATGGCAGTGTGTACACTTGGAGTAGTGGGCTGCTACTTGTGTAGTGCCTGGGAGCAATTTGGGGAGCTTGGGTGCGTGCTCAAGACACCTCAGCCATTGACACCCTGAGCAACATTCATACAGTCATGTGCTTGGGGATCTCCTCCCAAGGTACTTGAATGGGTGGGTGGATACATGGATGTATTGATGTATCTGTATGTGTGTGTGTGTGTGTGTGTGTGTGCATGAAGGGATATAATCAATTGCTACAGCTTTAGAGGGTGTAGCCTATACGAGGCAGTATGCTTTGTGTGTGGGAAAATGAAACCAGTATAAATCTTGCTGATTAATTCTAAAGGCTTTTTTTACTCCAGAGACAACAATATGGGATGTTCTGGAATACTGTACATTCATGTTAATATTTACTGGGCTTTCAGAAAACAATTAGTGCTCTTTGATTTTTGATTTACACAGGTCATAAAGTATTATTTACACTGATCTGTTTAAGTTTGTGTTTTGAAGTATATTAGCTTGCCGTATTGCAATAACAACAATAATAGTAAACGATTATCTGCAATATTGCCAGATTACAAATACATTTCTTTAAATTTGATCACTTGCCTGTGTGCCACATGTGTGGACTGTATCACCACCAAATGACCCTCCACTCTTCCGTCCATTGATCATTTCCAGCATAAATTATCCCTTCATATCATAATTTCAACAGTTAATCAATGCAAGAAGATACAGGGACAGACTGGGACAACATTTTACCACTGATTTCCCTGTGCACGCATTTTCACCTCACTAGTCAAGCAGTGCAGAGTGGCAGTCCATCTCAGGTGAAGCGTCATTAAGGCTGGTGCCCATTTTTCATAATCCACCGGAGCTACGGAGATCAATACTTGAGCGTGTGGAGTGGATTTGTGTGTGAAGAAGGAGTGGAGGCTCTTTGTGGCTCTCTAATGCAATTTAATGTAAGCTGGCCACAGCAATGATAGGGAGGAATGGAAACCAAACATTCCTGGAATAAAAGAAGAATATTTTAATCAATTTAGTATAAACTGAGGAGAAAAAGACACTTGATTTAGTCCACCACAATTTCCTGAAACCACAAATAAGTGCCCAGACTGAATCAATCAGTGAGGTTAAACTACTGCATGTGGTATTTTTAATCTAGATTTATTGATTATACAATTTGGTGCTAAGCCTGAAAAAGTAGCACGTTTCTGTTTTTGGTTGTGTTGAGAGTATTTGCAGTGCACCTGTTGTCAAATGGATGAAAATGTTTTCTTAATTTGCTTGCGTGTGTGTTTGCATATTTATTCTCAAGCTTGCCATCTTGTGACATTTCAATGTTCTGCTGGGAAACTTTTGGACCTGGCATTCATGTGTGTGTTACTTAGACATGTAGCACCCACCTAGACCAGACCAGGATGCAGACTGAAACAGGTAAACACACACAAATGTTTTAGGAATAACTAAAAAAACATGAAGAATAGCACAAATTCAGTCCCAAACTGATTAAGTATCAGTGGTATGATCCAAGCCCCTCCCTTCAAATGTTCCATTTATATAGTTGTAGGTTACCAGAGTATAATTTGCTTTCCTTTGGCACTTCATATACCATGTGTACATACAATTATCAAGTCACATTTACAATAGAATGCACTTTACACCACCTGCATTCTCCACAAATATTATTTCGATTTATTTATGGAATGGCACATCATATGTCCCAGGCCGCTTACATGTAAGGTCATGTAAGGACCTGACATTATTAGAGAGAGAAATCCAACAATTCTCCCTTGAGACAAAAAGGAGGAAAAAAGGATGAAACCTCTAACAGAACCAGACTTGGTGTGTGGCTATCTGCCTCGACTGAAGCAGAAGCAATTACTCGCCAGACAGCTTCTGACTGACAGAGAAATTCCCCCTTTCCTCTCACGTATAGAATAAATGTCGACATGGAGATGTTTGCTGGTGAATGACTGAAATGTGTGATCATGGATGACTTCAACACTTATGTCAATAATAATAATAATAATAATAATATATATATATAATAATAATTATAACAACAAATGTATTACATTTACCAAACAAATGAATTATGAATTATAGTTATTTCACAGGATGCATGCTACACATGCCTTAAGTCTACATCCCAAAACTTCTAGAGACAGGGATTCTCCTTAAGGAAAAGTGCTAGTCAGTTCACTACAGAGACACTGATCGCCTGGAACAACCAGGTTGCGTCTCTGTAATGCAACTTAGCAAAGACAAGCTTGTTTTGTGTTTCACAGAGACAAAAAACACAGGACATCCAGGAGTAGGTAGCTTCTTGAGTTTTCAAACTATGACTGCTGAAACCTGAAATCAGCTCAGCTGAACATTGGCAACTAGGATTTTTTGTACTGTCAAATTCCAACCATCTTCACAAATGCCTGACTGCTTTTAAACAACATTGTTTCCAAGTCTCACTAAATGTTACTGATTATTATTGTCCAACTGTTATAGCCCATCTGGCTGGGGGTAAAGGGATGTAACATAAATGAACCAGGTGTGAAACAGGTTCAGTTGGTTGGTTACTGTTTAATGTACACAAAACACATAGAGGCAACAGAAGTGTGCAATGGATCCTACTGAAACAAATTTAAATGAGAACAAAGGAAGAACTTTGTTTAAATATCTCTCTAAAATGAATAAAAGTTACCAATGTAAAGTCTTACCCAAAACAGGTAACAGATAGGAGTAGCACCTCTAAAGCTTGTGTTTCTACACACAGTTGTTTTAAGTGTATGCAAAAATTTGAAACCAAAACAGAACTTAACTCTGGCTCCTGCTCAGAAACAAGACAGCTGATAATCCTAATCTTTCTAACAAAACAAAAGCAGCTCTACAGCTCTGTTCTAAATAGGTGACTAACAACAATTTTCTCTGACACCAAGGCAAACTGTTCTCTCGCTCTCTTTACACACACAGATGCCTCGAATGTCAGTAAAAGAACACTTTTAAACCAGTTCTTCTGATGGACAGCATTGGTGGAAGATGAAGGTGGATCAGGCAGTAGTTTAAACACACATACACATACAACACCAACCGTCAAAGTATATGTAATTCATTTGGTTGACAGTCAATCCAACAATCTAGTTTAAAAAAAAAAAAGTATACTATGTGTATGGATAACTTAATTATTTTTTTTAGCCCTCTCTGTTGTCTTTTTTCCTTGCCGTCCTTTTTACATATTGTAAAGATTCGTCCTCTGCTTTTCTGGCAAGGAATATATAGCTATAGTCATCAGTAAGATTAAATACTGCCCAAAACAGTTTATACAGTATGAAGAAGAAATCTGAGTAATAGGATCTTTTTGTCCCTGAGGCACTTCAACCAAGGAAGTGCAGTATCCTGTCCCACAAATGATTCATCATTTACTCTCACCATCATTTCAAAGATACAGTTTCCTCTCCATTTAGAAATGATAAAAACACTTTAGATAATGTGGACTCTAGTGCTTTAAATGTTATTATGCAGCTCATGAATTGCACATGAAAATACAGAACAAGTCATACATTATAATTAACTGCAATATGATAAAGTGGTATGATAAATAATGGGTTGGTCATTTTAAAGTCTTGGATTAAGTGCAATATATAGTTTTTTTTCTGTTGTGTAAGTGTGTCATAAATTAAATCCCATTTATCTCCTATTAATAAAGATCAAACAATCTTAACTGGAAAGAAAAAAGCGAAGAATCAATTAGTTTAATGCTATAGATTGAAGTGAGAAACAGTGTGAAGAATGTTTAGTTTTCTTTTGGGAGTCAGTGTGAGCCTTTTAAAATTATTGATAGAATAATAGACGACTGAGACGCAACATTTTGATAATTTTCCAGCAGTTACTGAACCTTGGAATTATGCACTCTCTCTCTCTCTCTCTCTCTCTCTCCTAAACACACACGCACAATTAAGCCATGTGAAGAAACACTGTAAGCTGTAGAATTGGTCAGAAATGACAAAGAAGGTAAATAAAATAGAAGATGCAATTTCTCACCTTGGTATGGAACAAGATTATATAACTTATGGTAGATTCTGGATGTTGTTTCACTGCCCTGAAAAGTTATTCAAACCTATGTCCACACCTACACACGGCTAAGCAGCGAAGCTGTTTTATATGAGAGTTGCAGGACTTACGAATTGAATTATTAAACTCAAACCCATGTCAAACACATTCACACAATGCTGACAGCACCAGGTACAGCTGTCTTTTTCTATCATATTATAGTTCATATCTCATAATAGTGACCACACATAAGCCACCATACACACACGATACAGCCACTTACATTTCAACATTTTGGCTGTGAAATATAGGATATAATGATGAAAAAATCTATTTATTTCATTAAGACAAAAGAAAAATGTTCTGTTACTCATGAGTTTAAACCATTTACACAAAATTATGGTTATCTCGGTCTAGTTTAAAAGACAACATAATTAAACCAATATACTTGTACATTTATTTGTTTGAGTGTCATTACTTGTCGTATGCTAAAGACTCTCTTATATTCGTATGCTAAAGACTCTCTTATATTCTGTCTAGATTTAAAGCCAGACGATCTGTAGTGAATAGTACTCCAGGCGCAGTCTTAGAGGTGGATAGTGCACTGGATGGTTCTGTATTTAATTTATTCATATACTTATGATACAATGCATATATGCAGTATATGGTTTAAAGCAGATATGTTGAATAAAGCAAGCATATGGTTACAGATAAAGTAAATTGTGAATTGTATTGGAACAAGTATTTTAACAGGGAATCAAATGACACCAAATTGTCTTTTACTTTCTATTGTCTTAAGATCATGATGTCTGATGCTGACAGAATATATTTGTGGCTGTGGTAGCTTACTGTTCAGATCAGCCCTATCAGAAGAATGTAAACGGATGTGTCATATTAACGTATTCAAGTCATTTGTTGTGTTTCCTGGTTCCCATGTGTGTAATGTTTGTATGGCAGCAGACAACCAATTTTTCTGATATTCATATTCAGATTAAACTACTTTCTCTGTACACACAGCATTATTTGTACTGATGGTCTGCCATTGTGCTTTACTTGACAAGAGCCACTACTGTTCAATTGAAAATTAGATTTTTTTGTTAACTAAATTAATTGAGGACAGTTTCCATTTCTGCATATATATTGCTGTTTCTTTATTCCTTCTCTGTCTGTCAAATGCAAATAAGAAAACATCAGTGCTGGAGGCCCACTGAGAGCATTTTTGTGGGGACTTTGGACCTTGTACTAGTAATCCAGGACCCTTCATTAAATCCAAAATCTGGTACTCCTACATAACTATAATTTCAAGATTGGAGTGCGTAATCACTTTGGGACAGAATGAAAAATAAGTTCCCATTTGGAGATATGTTTTAATTAAATTTGTAATAAGGTAAATAAATTATCAAGAGCAAGATGTTTTCTCAACAACAATTCAACTGAATTTATATACAGGATACAATATGTGCAAAAACATGGATTTAAAAGACATTGTGAGCTCATAAATTTAAGGCACACACACACACTCACACACATGTACTTGTTTTGCGATAATTAGCTGGACATAAGTCAAAGAGCTGGCTTGTAATGGGTCAAACATACTGCACATAGCAGATGTGCTTTCTTGCTGCTCACTGCTCTCACTGCATTATCAAATACAGCAACATGACCCCTTAACTGTGATAATGTATTCATCTCAAAAAGCAGGTGAAAGCACTGCAGCCTGCCTCTTTCTGTGAATGTTTAATGAGTGTGACCTTTAAATTTGTTTTTGAAGCGAGAGAAATCTATTTGCATAAAAATTGTTCTATTCCTAGAGCAGGAATCTAACAATTAGCATCTCGATAGGGTGCAGATGCAATTAAAAAAACGTGCCGTATACTGTGATGACTGAAAACAGTCACGGGCCCAGTGTAGGTTCCAGAAAACTAGTGGTAAGTTGGACATGTCTATTCTCTTATCCGGAATTCTGCCATCTGCTTTCGTCTAGTAAAAGCAATGATGTACTCTAGCTACAATATGGATCTTGGAACTTTTTGCGCCACATAATACAATGATTGAAAGATTTGATCACTGAAAAATAAAAATTTAGTAAATGTGCTCAAACAGTAAAACCCCAGAAACAAATAACTTATAAATACAATGTTGTTATATAAAAGGCAGCGTCCATCCAGTTGTATAAATTACATTTCTTGAAGACACAGGGGTTTCATATCATTAACAATGTGCAGTATTCACTAAAGTGAGCATAGCTGTCAGTAAAAATGCTCCTGACACACCAAAACTATTATGTGTAACATAACTCTGCATTCTGAACATTGTTCTTGCAGTAGACTGTGCTGTTGTTCCCCACGGTGCAGTCTTGGAAGCCAATGCCCCCATTAGGGGTGTAAATAGGCTGAATGTGGAAATCTCCCTTGAGGAATTGCTCGTTGTTGAGTGAGACTATCTGGAAGCTTGTTTCAGTCATTTCCAGGATGGAATTATCTTTTTTGGTGCCTGCCTCGCAATAGTCATCTTTTCTGCGGCCCCTGTTGTATTTCCATTGGGCTGAGGACTTGGAGCAACTTTTCTTGTGCATATGACAGCAGAAGATACTGAGCAATACTACCAGAACCACAATAACTACACCGCCAATCAGCCCAGCTAGCAAGAAAGGCGAATGTGGTTCTTGTTGCGTGGCTTGTACAGGCCCTGAGCGTCTTTTATTGTTGTTGTCAGGGCTGAATGAGGCTGCCGTGGTCATAGCCTCAGTACACACAGTATCATCTTTGGGTCGGTAATTATTGAAAGCATCCAAAGGAATAACACAGATCCGATAGGTGGACTTTGGCTCAAGGTTAGCCAGTCGAATCCCCCGATGATCCCCGCCCACTATCCTTTCCCTGACTGTGTCCCCCGTCAGGCTAGGGCCCATCCTGGCCCAGGTCACCTTGTAGGCAGTGACTGGAAATATAGCCACCCAGCTCACATGGATAGCCGACCCATTTAGTATGGCAAATGTGACCTGGAGAGTCTCCTTCCGGGAGTCCAGAGGTTGCTTAGTCCTAATCCCCCCTTCTTTTGTTGTATATACCGGGTACGGGGTGGAGAATATGGGAACGGGTTGCTGCGAGGAGGGGGAAACATACTGACTGACCAAAGGAGAGTCTGTAGAAGAGGGCAGGGATGGGATTAGAACAGTGTCTCCTGGGAATATGTGCTCAGATGTTGTGGCTGTGCTCTGTGGACACTGTACCAGCTCAGCATTCAGCTCCCTAATCACCATGCCCCTGAACTTTTCAGGTTTATGGCACATAAAGCCACGTACATTGAGCGTGGCAGGCAGAGATTTCAACCATGACACCACCCATTTGATGCTGCAGTCACATAGCCAAAGGTTGTTCCGAACAGTGAGCTGCCTGAGACTCAAAAGGCCATCAAATACCCCCTGTGTCAATGAATGTAGCTGGTTGTTAGAAATATCTAGCCTCTCTAGCTTGTGCAACCCTGCAAAAGCTCTGACAGGGATCTGGTTAATCTGATTTTCCTGAAAGTTTAATTTGACAAGCACCTCCCCAGGGAGGAATGTTGGAGGGTAAGTGAGTGAGTTGCGGGCCAGGGACAGCTCCCTCAGGGTTATCAGGTCCTGAAAGGTCCCTGGAGATATCCCTTCATCTGTCAACAGGTTTCCATCCAAAAGGAGGCGTTCCAATCGAGTGACGTTCTTAAATGCTTCCTCTGCAATAATTGCAATCCTGTTCTCATCCAATCGCAATTCTTTTAGATCATCTGGGAGACCAATAGGTACGCTGCTTAGGTGGTTTTTGGTGAGAAAGAGCATCTTCAAGCTCACTGCCTCACGGAATGCCCCTTCCTCCACCCCTACGGTAGAGATTGAGTTATCATCCAAATGCAGCTCCTCCAGCCAAAGAAGCTGAGCCAGAGCTGCTCTGGAGATGGTCTGAATGTTGTTCTCTTGCAGATGGAGAACCCTTACATTTTTGGGCAGGTTCACTGGGAATTCATCCAGCTGGTTACCATAGAGATACACAGTTTCCACAGATGCCACATGGTGGAGCTCCAAGGGAAAGCCAGCATTATTGATTTGGTTGTTATGGAGGTAGAGAGTCTTATAACCCTCGCCAATTCCCAGAGGCACTGAGGTCAGACTTCGCTCATTGCAGTAAACAAAGGTGCGATCACAGCGGCACTCCTCAGGACAGTTGGAGGCTCGGGAGAACTGGAGATGAAGGCCTAACATTATAGGTATCCACGGCCGCATGAAGGAAGCCCAATCCTTATTCCATAAACGCCAGTGTATCTCCATTTCAAACAAATGAAAATCATACACAAATCAAATTAGGGAAAAAAAATATATACAGAATTCACTTTTCCATCAGAAGATCCATTATCTTTTGTCTGGTACTGGAGACAATGTTAAGTAATCCCTTGGTAATTGTTGGTCCTGGGGTTCCAAACACAAGACCAATGATCTCATTAAGCAATATTATTCTTTCACCCGCCCCTGTCCAAAACTGAGCTAGGAGACATGAGTAAAGTTCATCACATTTTCACCCTCTCTTTTCCTCATGGCTAGAGCTCTCTTCACAGCACAGCACACTGATGGTGTCATGTACACACTGGAGGGTTAACATTTGATGTCCTGCTCTTGCTTCCTTTTCTTTTGTCATCACAAACAGCTTGTTCCAGAATAACAAAAATCGTCTCTGGTTTGATGTTTGGGCCCATAAAACCTGTGGCAAAATAAGAACAATAACAAAATCAGTGTTTCTTTCCTTAAAAGGAATTTCAGCCGATGATTTCTTTTTACCCCTCCACCCCACAAATGCAAAATGAGGCATACTAAACTGGCATGGCAGAGCAGCATACAAATTACTGAGGAACTTGTTGAATATTCCTCAAATACACGGCTAGACGACAAAGGCCATTTGAATAGATGGTGAGGAAAAGGTGCAATAAACAGGTGGGAATAACAAGTTTAAAATGTTTATGTTCATATTGTTAATCTGAAATGGAAAAGTAGTGTGTTTCAATTTATTTTTCCCTAACGTCCACAGATGTAAACAAACTGACAATAAGAAGATTTAAAAAGGGCCAATTTCAGAAAAACAAAGAAACAGGCAAAGCAGATCAAATCAGGTTGTCGAATGAATTTTGTGAGCAATGAGGTGTGAAGGGAGCCAGGAGGCTCACTGATGAGCACCACAAATCTGTCAGTCCCAGTCTAGCCTTGATAGATCTTGCCCTGCATCATCAAGGGTTATTATCCAGAGGTTAGACAACAGAAGACATGATGTGGCACTAGCAGACAACTAGAAACATAGAGGCAAATGTTTGCTCCAATATTTAACTCCAGTAGTGGTGTATGTGATGAACACAGTCTATCAGCAGAGATAAGATGAGATCCTTGCATGGGTACAAAACTAACATCAATTAATGAGGAAATGTGCCATTTATATGATTTAAATGTCAGGAGTCCCTTGCCCATATTATCTGCATTAGCTGGCACAAAACCAAAAAACCTCAGATACAACTATTAATAAAGTGCTTAACACCTCAATATAGCCTAGCCCATACAAGTGAAGAGATTAGTGGGTTTTAGCTGGGTGGTAGTGATGATTGATAAAAGAGCACCAGGCAGCAGCAGCCTGTTGACAGATTGCATTGATTTCTGGCCAAGACACTTCAAAAGTTATGTAATGTTCCTTCCTGGGGCAAACAAAGCAAACTAGGTCCAATTCAAGTGACCATCCTCCATGCGATTATTATCAGCAGTGTCTAAGGCATTAAACATACAGTAGAAATGCATGTGCCTCTGTAAAACGTAGTCTGCATTTAAGGAGAAAGTCTGCTTCTTGCATCATACTAGTTTGGGGAATAAATTGGCAAGTTTCCTTAAAGAGAGTAGTCCATTTCATCTAGAGTCTCTAATATATTTTGCATTTAAACCCAATTAACGTTGAGTAGGTAATAAAAATGTATTTAATAATACATGACTAAAGCTATATAACAGTTGAAACACTGCAGTGGAATACATACAGAAATTGCTAGTTATTTTGTTTTCACTAATTGGCTGCGTAGTTTAAGAGTAATTATTTTACCTGGAGTAAGTTCACTGTAAACAGGACGTTAACAGGACATGGTAAATGTCTAAAACTGACATTGCAGAATGAGCAACAAGCCATTACGTCTTTTTGTCTGACCTTAAAGAGAGCAGAAAGTCTAGTTGCTTCCAGCTGGTCCACTTGTCTTTACGTAGACTACTGCGCTCAAACCGGACACAGAGTCCGTCTCCTGCCCGCTGCGTCCGCTCGCAGGTCCCGCTGCGGCTGCAGTCTTGTCTCACTTGGTTTTTCTGGGCTGGAAAATTGTGGCATTATGCTAAATGTGTATGCCACGAAGCGAAAGGAAATTCAGAAGACGAGCGGTTCGCGCCGCATCTGCCCCCTCCTCCTTAAACACACCGCGGGAGCCTGAGACTCTGGACGGCCGCTGTTCCGGAGCTGTCGGTGAAGTTAATCCGCTGCCTTCAGAGAAGAATGCAACACGAGACCGGCAAGAGAGCAGAGATGGAGGTTACCGCCTTGACCCCCGACGGTCCGCTCATAGCCACCCCGGATAGGAAGTCCATCGTCCGTACAAAGTATGTCAGAGGCTGCCTGGTCTCTCCTGGTGCCCCAGGACTCACCTATCTCTGTTAACGAACGCTCTGTCTCTGCTTCCCCCTCTCAGCCTCACTCCCTCTACTCACACACCCCCTTCTCGCTCACTTTCCTCGCAGCCACCTTTACCTCTCTCTCTCTCTCTCTCTCACAGTGTTTAGACTGGATAAAATAAGTTGTTTTTAAGTGAACAGTATGAAAAACTGAAATATAGCGAAAACGACATGTTTCCAAACGTAAGGCGATTAACTGTGAGTCTGTCTTTTCTGACCATTACGTAGGGCCTACAAGACTGGTGTTTAGGTGCCAGCTTATAGCACGTATCTATTTTAGTATTTGCTACATGTTAAACACGCACCGAACACTCTTAATATGTGCAATATTATTACACCACAATTGTAAAAACTTCTCACATATGTGAAATAGTATTACACAATAAGGTGTAAAAATTCCAAACAGCTTGACACCAGTCTATGCAATATTTTACAATTCAACCCGTGCAACATTACAATTCAATCTGTGCAATATTTCTATCAGATTCTATTTCATTATTTACCTTTTATAGCTATTATTTTTGCTCTTGTTATTTTTTATTTTGCATTTTCTGTAAGCTCCTGTAAGCTGCAATTTTGCCATTGCGGGACTAATAAAGGTTTTTCTTATTATTATTCGTTTCTCCCTACATTTAGCTCCAAAAACATCAAAAGACTATATTTCAAGTCACTTTTTTCATCAGATTTACTAAATGTTAAATGTATATTAAATATACATGTTCGATGTTAAATCATATGTTAGATGTTAAAATTATCCAACATGGAGCGGTCAGATTTATTACATAGCTATTGGAAATCTGGTGAGAAGGTATGTTTCTTTTACAAGAACAGTAAATATGTGAAAATCCATAAATATTGCTGTAAATGTGATACAATAGTGACTCTAAAAAATGTACACCTAATTTTTCTAATGTTTTTGGAAATAAATGGGAAAAACTGCATGTTCATTTAACATGCACAACTTTACAAATGTGTCCCTACATAGTTCCAGACAAATTTAAAGCAAATTTATTATACAGTTTAGTTAGCCAATACAGTACATACAATTTATGTTTCAGGACATGTAGCTGTTTTTCTTGTGGATTCTTTGCTGCTGTAAGACTTCACAACTATTAAAGAGTCTGTGAATAATGCTACCTCAGTATGTTAACCTGACTGATTTTTTTTTTCTTTTGGCAATGTCATATTGAGAAGATTTGTTCCAAAGTTGTCAACATCAAAACTAAGTTTGGGTTAAAGTTATTGGCCTTTTTTGTGGAGTAACTTGATACTGATGAACTTGAAATGTGACTTATGGTCAAGGTTTCACATCAAGTTAGACTCATATAGATGGATTTTGGGTCAATGAAGGAAAATGATGGTTTTAGGGATTCCCAAAACTGCACAGGCAATGTATTATGGGACAGTGGACACTGAACCTCGACAATGTCACAACAAGTCTCTGCTGCCATGACATTTGCCCAAGTTCCTGAAGAGGCAGACATAGAGCAGGGGAATCAGTGAAATTGTAAAGCATAGCAGTGGTCACATATGGTGCACAAGGGGAATAAAAGTCATCCAGGCGTCAGATTGTGCCTTAACACAGACACAACATGTGCACCTGCAAGCACAAGCACCAAAGCAATAAATTTGAATCAATTTGGGTTAGGAGGGTGGTAAAGAGGAGCGAACATTGTAACGGTACCTGAGCTGCCATTTCAGTGACTGACATCATGGCAGCAAGATTTAGTCTGCTACAGGCCCTCCATCTTCCCAGAGGAAGAGGTTGATAGTGATCTGGAGGAAGCAGAGCAGAAAGACTATGTGAAAAAAAAACTGTGATTACAGCCCCTCTGATGAAGATGACTTTATTATGTGTTTTGTACATTTTGTGCTATAAGTGGTAAATGTGGAATTAATATTGATAATTCAGATTTCTTATGATAAATTAGTGAGCACAGTGTCTAATGGGCGCAGTGATTAAACATGGTTATATTATGAATTCCAAGTTCCAAAATGCTCCTGCCATTTTCAAATTCAGTCAAATACACTTAAATCATTATGTCTTAAATCGTATGTGTAAGACTTAAAATATACACTCGCTTTGCTCTCTGGAATAGTAATATTTATAACTATAAAGGAACTCTTGGTCTGGGTCAAAATTGACTGCGACAGTACTGTGAAGGCATTATATATGAACAGTATGTAAGGGTTAAATGCATGACAACCAAAGAGAATAAATCATAACCATCTTTGCTGTACAGTTTAGTGAAGGAAGTCTGCTCCTATGTGTAGTTTCTGAACTGACCTATGTGTCATTTACACATGCGGAAGAGTAGATAAGTTAGTTTAGTTTGGTCCTTGCTTTTTGGTTATTGGCTATTTCCTGCGGAAGACACAAAACTTTTTTGTGCTTTTAATGTTGGGTTTCTACTAGTAGGTGGATTAATTTTGGCAAATCCAGACTCAGCATTCAACAGCATGATGAAACAAAACTGAGAAGTCTGCACGGCTTCGATGTGCTCGAGTGTTTGATTAAAAATACATTTAAAAAAATATTTGATGTTCTGTCTTGCTTTCTCCTTCACTATGCTCGGCCCTCTCAGAATGCTCCAAACAAGGCTCTCTAGCTCAATCAGTCACTGAGGCCTGTATTACCCCCATTGTCAAAAAAGGTAAAGACCCGACTGAATGTACTTCCTACAGACCCGTCTCTCTCTTGAACACGGATGTTAAAGTTCTAGCCAAAGCTGTAGCTCAGATTGGATGTTTTTCTCCCCACAATCAATTCAAAAGACCAGACTGGCTTCATCAAAGGCAGTCCTATTTTAACATTAGACGACTTCTCAATATTTTCTATGTTGATGATGTCCCAGGGTGTGTTGTCTCTGTTGATACTGAAAATGCATTCGACAGGATGGAATGGGCCTACCTGTTCGCTGTGCTGGACAAATTTGGTTTGGGACCAAACTTCTCCTTTTGCATCAAATTGCTCTACTTACATCTCGCTGCGTCAATACGCACCAGCACACAACTGTCGAGCCTGTTCAGCTTACATTGTGGTACTCATCAGTGCTGCCCCCCTGAGCCCTATACTTTTTGATCTGGTCATAGAGCCTCTTACTATAGCACTCCATAGGGATGTGTCTGGGATACAAAAGATGTGTCTGGTATACAAAGGAACAACATAGAACACAAGGTTTCCCTCTGCAGATGACCTACTGCTTTTCATCTCTCACTTTTCATGCAGTCCAGTCGCTGCATCCTGCTCTGCTGCCGCTCAGTCAGTTTGGCAAATTCTCTGTTTAAAGGATACATTTTAACAAAAGTGAGCTTTTCCCCCTAAACAGCAAAGCACAAGTATGGGACTTCACCAAATTACCTTTTTTGAACACAACAAGCTATCTTACCTTGGTATCATAATGACTAGAAAGACTTATATTAGGCTGTTAAATTAGGTTAAACAAACTATCACTATCCCTTATAAGATGTATTAAGTCCATCAACGTGGAATTGAGCGCACATGTTGTACCTGACCCATCCCTGTACATGCCCGCTTTAAAATATGCAAATTATATTCAAATTGACCCTGCACCTGAGTTTCCCCTCTCTGCACGTCAGAAAATGAAAACATAATGTTTATTTATTGTTTATGCTGTACTCCAGCATAAACAACAAACATGAGGAGTGAGTAGGACAGTGTGTTTTAGGCCACCTCGCCACAGTGTTGGTTAATTGCATTTGCACATCACATATGATCTGTACATTGATCGAATGAAAATGTTTTCTGTTGACATATACAAATTCATCTTGAGATGGCTCTGTTATAGCAATGTGTGTGCAGTCGATAGCTCTAATTACATTTTGAAAACCATCTCTCGCTGCACACCATGGGGTTGGTTTGATGCATGGCATGAACATGTTCACAGTCATTTTACTCTTGATACATGTGAACTTTTCTGTGAACAAGAACGTACGGAATGTTTTTGTGCACGCGCACCCTTCGTACATGAGGCCCTTGGTCTTCCTGCTACAGCCAACCAGACTGTCCTGACTGGGTAGCCATGGAGCAACACTCGTGTAACAGGGCTACTTCCCTGTCTGTACTGGCACTTCTCAATTCTTCGCTCCTTCTTAACCCCACCAGTCTCACCAAAAACCTGGTGGGTTAAACACACCAGTTCTGGATCCAGTTCAGGAAGCATTTTGGTTTTCATTGTTTCTCTCTTATGCCCAATTGCATCAAATCATCTCTCTAAACCCTGTTCAGCCTTTTGACACAAATAGGATCACTTATGGTTTCTGCTTAGACCCCTTTAGGAAAATGCTTATTTCAAATCTCTATAACACGATGCTTGACTTTAGATGTCCCCCTACAGATCAGCTCAAACAAAAATCTGGTCTTTTCCATACCAGTGGTTGCTTGGGATAATATACTGCTGCTGCGTTTCCATGTACATGGCAGTTAGTCCATACTGTGCCAGATGTAAGCTGGCTAAAGCTTCTCTTATTTATATGTACTCGCCGTGTCCTAGCCTGGTCAAATGCTGGAGGGAAATCTTCTCCACACTATTTCAGCTGTTAAATGTCAAACTGGAGCCTAAACCCCTTAGCTTGCTTTATTTGGGACAGGGATGGAGGGACAAGTTAAATTGACCACAGAAAAGAAACACAGTTTGGCCTTTGCCTCCCTTCTTGCATGACAAGTGATTATGCTCTGTAGTTGGACTCATCTACACCCACCCACCCATACACAATAACTGCAGATCATGCTGTGCCTAATTGAAAAAATTAGATACTCACTCTAAGTAAAACATTTTTTAGAAAGCTTTGGATCATTTCTTAAAGGTGTTCCAGACTCTGTGAGGCATGTAGTTTGGCACACGAATCGCTCAGTTCTCAGTAGAATTATCGCTGGCACTACACTTCTGCTGTATACTGTAAAACTTAAATTAAAATATGATGATAAAAAAATACTTGATCAAACACTGCATTGACCAGATGAGACCAACTTAACCACCAAACATGTTCAAACACTGAGAGAGCTGTATAGACAAATGCCTTGATCAATTTGCTCTCTGAAGCCTACACATAAAGCCTTGGTGTAAAGCTATAACACACAATTATTGAAATGACTTGCAACCACACACACACAGATTCATATCCTCTAATCCCCTAGTCACAACTCTTTGGTTTTAAATGCTCCGTGCCAAACACCACATCTGCTGATGTATCTTGCCACACCAATCTATTAAATTAAAATTCGGACTGAATCTGTGTATGCAGAGCCAATGACCACCATGACAATGCTGTTTGTGCCATGGATGTTTACGTATGTAAGCTCACAGCAACCTGAACAGCTGCTCTGGGGGTTTAGTGTGGGTTTAGGGAGCCATGAATTACCTGGATATGTGAGCTGATTACAGTGATCTAATTACAGAACAGACAGTGAATGGGGAAATGGACTTTTTAAACGGCTTACATGTCATGGGCTGTCCAGCAGTAGCCTCCAAATATCCTCCAGATATTACTCTCTAAACCACTCCACATCATTAGGACTATGGGCCCTAACTGTGAGAATATGGGGGCTTTAAAGGTACATGTATAATAGTCACATTTTGATGCTTGTGCAGTTTTCACTAGGAATAAAAGTTGTTGCAAATGAAATGAAATACTTTTAGTCACAAATCACATCTGGCTATGTAGACTGTGCTCTGGATTTCTGGAGAATCATATAACAGTGATGTAAGATGAAGAAAAATAGATACAGGGGAATAGCTTCAATTTACATCATCCTTTTCCATTACTTGCATATTTTGAAGTTTCTGCAAAACAACACATGATTTGGATGGGTCCTGGCAGTGCTGTGTTGCAAAAAAATATATAGAAAATCTTAAAGGGAGAAGAAGAGAGGGTTGTTGCATTGCCCATGTCCTTGGTTGCTTTAGCATGATCTTAATGTAGGATAGTTGGGGTGATCAGCTTTTTGCTCATGTCAGATTTGTTGGTGTGTACATTACATGTTCATAAATCGAATGTTCCTAAAATAAACTTTCAGTGCAGGCTGTTCATGAAATATTAAATTTTGTTTGAGTATTATTGGGAAAACCATTGAACAATGTCTTGTAAAGATCCAGAGGAGTATCTTATTATTGCATTCATCCAAAAAAAGACAAGAACTAAAAACTAAAATAACTTAATTTAAAAACAGGATATAGTATTTCAACATTGAGACAACCTGAGGCATAGCTAGATATTGTCACATTTAAATCAAAACATGGAACTATTTGAGATTCAACTTTATGAATATGATTATTTGAGCTGCAGCCATGTAAAACTGATGAAGCCAAAGCAGGCCAGTGGATTCTTGGGCCCTGTGTGCCAGGTTAATCCAGCTAAACCCAGTAGGGCTGTTGTTCTGATTACAGCATCCACTCAATAAAAAGTCCACCACTGTGCTGACTGACAGATAAAAGACAGACGAGAGCAAAATAGCTCTGATCCTGTAAAAGGTCATGCTAGTCCAACTACTTTTAAACAAACACAGTGAAAAAGAAGTGCAAGAACTGTCGGATAATTTCCTGGTGCACACACAAAATTAATTCAAGTCCTACAGGTGTGGAATGCTTCATGGCACCCTGGTCCCTGGACTGAAGCAGAACAACACCCTCTGAAAAAGTACCATGGACTGGCTCCTTGCACACTACATGTGCTTATTGTCAGATGAAAATGGGGAAGATGGAAGTGAAGGTATCAGCAGCCGAGCACCTGTCGGGGCCAGTCACCCCTTTAAAGCAGACAGGTGTGGCAGGTTATACTGTAGATCAGAAGAGGAACAAGTTGTTTGCCAAAACTGCAGCAATACATATGTTTGTGAAGAAAAATATGCCATTTGTGACTTGAAACAATATTGACTTTGCTAAATGTTGCCCTGTTGTTCTCAGCCACCTTCTGTGGTGTGGCCCACTGGGATTTGGGTACTTCTATTCCATACTGGGTACAGATGTTCCTGTAAACTATTCCAGCCACTTGGTTGTGTCTCTCCATGTACGCTGACCCGGCTAGCATCTTACACCCTGCTATTATGTGCTGGACTGTCTCAGGGGCATCTTTGCATAGTCTGCACCTTGGATCTGATCTACTCTTGTAGATCTTGGCCTCTATGGCTCTTGTAGCTAGGGCCTGTTCTTGTGCTGCCATGATCAGTGCCTCTGTGCTGTCTCTGAGTCCAGCCTTTTCTAGCCATTAGTAGGTCTTCTCGATATCAGCCACTTCTTCAATTTGGCGGTGGTACATGCCTTGTAGGGGCTTGTCCCTCCAGGTGATCTGCTCCTCTTCTTCTGCACTCTTATCGGATTTCTGTTGCCTGAGACATTCACTTAGCATTTCATCCTTTGTGGCCATCTTTATGATGTACTCTTGGATTTTTGATGTTTCATCCTGGATAGTGGCCTTGATGCTCACTAGTCCTCTGCCTCCCTCTTTCCACTTAGTGTATAGTCTATAGTCTAGTATCACTGAAAGACAAAAAACGGTAACCCAAGTGAAACTAGACTTCTAAACAGTGATGTGGTTTCTGGACTTTATGTTAAGATTGCAGTTATGCACAGGATGGCACAATTTTTCCTAGATAGGAAGAATTCACTGTGTCAGATTAAAATCAACAGACTTCCAGGGCTTTCACTCTCTTCTTGACCCCTGTGAGTGTAGCGTTCATAAAACAACCACCCTAAGGAGCACAAAGAAATCCTTGGCTATTTCCACTACCTGTTTTGAATGGTGATTCCTATAGCCTGACTGCTTTATTAAAGTCTGAAGCTTTAATAGCCAAAATCATGTAAACATTCAATCCTTGCATCCAAATACACTCATAATGCTGTGGCATCCATCCTCAGATGGATATGTCTCAAAACTTTGGGCACACACTACTGCTGCCTTTCGACAACATCTTTTGCTATTATTAAAGGAGAAGATTGCAGACAGACAGACGGCAGTGGAGACGACAACAAAGAGGTCTTTGTCAAGACTTGGGGGGAGGACGGGGGTGACTGGCAGTTCAATCAGTGTCAAATTTCTTTAATGAGGGTATGGCTCAGCCAAGAGTGGATTATCAAGCAAGAGAAAAAAAGCTCGCAGTCTTCCATCTGTTTGGGGTCATTTTTTTCTGGGACAAGACAGGGAGAAAAAGATGTTTCTTTGATAAAAGGTTCCATATTTTCTGTTCACGTGAAACTAAAATTATTAAATTAGCATGTCTGAGGGGATAAACTGCTATGGTTCTTAAGGTAAAATTAACTCAGATTCCAAAATTTATTCAGTTACTTACCAAGTTTTAGCATGTACTCGTCACTTGTCCAGCAAGTCCTGAACGAGAATAGCAGCAGCTATCAGCTCTGGATCAGCAAGCATCTGCCCGAATCGCCTTTCAAGTCAGCTGTGGTGAATCTTCTGCTTTTGTTCCATAGATTCCAGCACTTTGAAAATGCTGAACGAGAGAGTCGCTTGTAGGTGGTGCTGGTATTTGCCTCTGAAACATCAACTGTTGACACCAGGTTACAAAGGTGGTAGGCACAGTGATGGTAAATGACCTTGCTTTTATATAGCGCTTTTCTACCTATTGGTACTCAAAGTGCTTTTACAGTCAGAGACACATCTACCCATTCACTCACACAAGCACGCACACATTCACACACCAGTGCCACGCACTGGGAGCAACTGGGGGTTCAGTGTCTTGCTCAAGGACACTTCGACATGTGGCACATTCCGGGGATCGAACCACTAACCCTCTGGTTCGTGTACAACCCGCTCTACCTACTGAGCAACAGTCGCTTGATGATGCTTTGCCAGTTGGTATATCCCAGGCCATCATATTCTTCCAACAAGGCTCCTGCTTCAACAAACTCAAGGTGGTCACTGTTTTCTTCCTCTTGCTCTCCTTCACTGCCCTCTCTTTCTGCTGAGTCACTCTGCCTTGCTTCCTCAAGTGGAATCTGATTGTTTTCATCCAGCTCTCCGTAGACTCGAAAAGCTTTGATAAAGTTGGAGCCATTATGAGTGGTTGTACGCACAATCTTGTCACGGATGTTGTTCTCTGTGTGAATGTCATTCAGGGCATCAGCAAGTGTGGAAAATTTGTGTGATCCTTTGAGCTGTTTACACACTAATGCAGCAGAGCATCTGCTCATTGTTTCGGGCTCTATCCAGTGAGCTGTGACTCAGAGAAAACTGTGTGGTGTCCAGCAATCTGTAGTAGTAGCAGTGAACTCAGCCTCACTGATAGCAGCCTTCAGATTGTTCTTCATCTCCAGTGTTGCTTTTATAACTTTGTTTTTCATGGTGCCTCGGAACATTACAGCCACATCCGGTTGCAGGTGATGCACAAGGCTTTCTAAAGCCCTGCTGTTGGACAATGCTGAGAGGGTGCAGACCTTTAATGACAAAGTTCAGAATGGCTTCATCCACACTTTTCTTGCTTTCCCACAGTTTAAGTTGCTTGTATGGGCCTTCATCTGAGGTGGACTTCCTCTTCAAAGTAGAGGCAATGACGACTTTGTATCTCTCCAGGTGATTCACACGCTTTCTCTGGGAGCGATAATAGACGCATATGAGACACAGACATACACAAAGAAAAGATAAAGTGGTTCACCTGAAAGAATTGCAGTTATTACATACATGTTTAACGTTGTCTTTGTGAGGGGTTGACATATATGACTACTACTGATAAACGAGGGACATTAACCTTCAGGGCTTTCAGCATAAAAGCACTATTTTTTGAAACTACCATTCAACCCATAAACCTACTCAAGATGGGCTTCCTGACAGATAGAAAATAGAAAATAACATCTCACAACAGTAATAAATTTGAGGGTTATTGCATTGTTTTTTTTTTTGTTTGTTTGTTTTTTAAACCGAGAGCTAGGTAGTGTTAGCTATATACAATCAAATATATACATCAAAACGATGTGTTCTCATGTTAATGTTATTCACTGGCTTCCAAAAATAATCCTCAAAAAGCTAATGAGCTCTGTCTGTACCCGGCTAGCCTTAGACAGATAGGTCCCTCCGTATGAGCTGGGTTCTGCTCAAGGTTTCTTCCTGTTAAAAGGGAATTTTTCCTTGCCACCGTCGCCTTCAGGCTTTCTCTGGGGGTTTCAGGCCGGGTCTTGTAAAGCGTCTTGAGACGATTTGTATTGTTATTGATGCCATGTAAATAAAACTGAATTGAATTTAACTGAATAACAACAGAAAATACACTTTACCTGAATGTGTGTTTTCAGATTAGACGGAGATTTCTTGAACGCTGAGCTCACGGAACAGGACTCAATGTATTTGCCATGAATCTTCCTTGAAGCAGACAACATCGAACAGTTCTTTTGAATAAGGCCATGGATGGCCATGGAATGTCACTACACCCCGGAATCAAGCAGGAAAAGCAAGGGGGCAACTGGTGGGTCATTAAGACACCCACACACCCTCCTAGTGGCTTTGTACCTGCTTTTTTCCCCCCTTCCTTCTGTCCTTTCCTTCCTCAAATAAATTCCATCACCACATTGCCATTTGGTTTGAGATCCAATTTTCAGCAGCTCCCAGGCTTATATTGTTTTTATCATTTTTCCATCATCAGCAGGCTTCAAAGAGGCCTCTCTGCAGGGGGTCCTACACTCTCACCAAAGGTAATGCTCAGTCAAAGTACAGCAGTTACACTTACTTTAGTTCATGCATAACAACACCTTATTGTTACAGGCCAGCAGCATCTGGCTCACCTCTGTGCATGTGGGTATTATTCATGCAGCCACTTCACAACACTGTCAGTTGACAGTTAAGCATAAACAATAACAGAGTTTAGAAACAATCTAGGGTGTCCTTGTATGTGTTTTTATAGAGTTGATACAAAGATTTGCATTTGCATTACAATCTGTTGCTGTTAACCAACACCACATCCAAAGTCAAATTCATCAGAGAGAATGCAGGAAAATAAGGAGTGGCCAAATCAACAGTTTACATTCTGAGAAAGAAAAAAAAAAAATCCCCAGTGAGATTGGCACATAAAAAAGCCCAGACGACCACAGAAAACAGCAGTGGTGGTGGTGGATGAATGCCGGATCCTTTCCATGGACAGGAAAAAAAGAACCTTTAAAACATTTAGACAAGTGAAGAACACACACCAGGAGGTATGCAAGTCATTATCCCAAAACTTGGCATAAAAGTAAGACGGATTACCTGATCCTGGATAGCAAGAAATGGGATTTCCAAATCCGGATAATTTTTATCCAGATTACTTATTTTGAACAACTGGCCCCATAAGATCAAATGCAGAGGGATCGTCACAAGCTTTAAACTATTAATTAGCATAAAAAAAGGAGAAGACACAGACTTGACATGCCAGAAAAGTTTTATAAACATAACACTTAATCCGTGTAGGCAGTATCACACAGGGCATTCTCTGGAACCAGTTCACTACTGTTTATTGAGGATGTGATAGAAGACAGAAGTTGATGGATGAATTCCCAAGTGTAAAGGGATATACCGTCTGCTCAGATTTAGCCAAATGAAGTGAAATGATTGGAAGGTGCTTCTCAGGAATGATTGTCAGTGACCCAAAAAGGCTATCAAAGCAACCTCGGCGGGTTGGAATTTGAAGTAATGAAATATTATCTGATGCCTGAGTCACTAAACTTGACCTCAGCCCAGTGGAGCATGCATTTCAATTGCGTACTACAAACCTAAAGGCAGAAAGATCAACAAAGAAAAAGAAAATTACATCAACTTGTCCAAATTTCATTTGTATGTCTGGAAAAAAAGGGAAAAGTATAAAAAGATTGTAATTTTTAAACCTCTAATTTGGATGCAAACACTATCAAATTAAATTAATGAGTCTGCACTTACTATCAGCAGTGTCTGAAAATATCCGCAGACCTGCTGCTAAGGACCCCTTCTTGTGCTGCATTGATCAGAGCCTCAGTGCTGTCATTGAGGCAGCCCTGTGCTTCATCTTTCTAATATAGTCACTAATGTTCCATGTTTCATCCTAGATAGTGGCTCTGACTCTCACCGTTCCTTGCCTCCCACCGGCATGGAGATGAATTTTAGGTGGAAACCTCATTGCACAGTGAAAGCCTTTCATATCTTGACATCACAGGCATCTATCTTCTCTTGAGGTCAGCTCTCTATTAAAAGAGACAGGAGATCAACAGGCCAGAAGAAAGCATTAGGGCCACAGTCCAGTCCTGCTTGATCTAACATACAGCCGAACCTCAGAGAGCGGTCACAACTCATTGCCTTGCAGAAGTAGAGGAACAGGAAGGGAAAGGACAGGAAGAAACAAACCCACAGGCAAAGGTTAGAATGATTATTAAGACTTTGAGGTAGGAGGTCCAGAGCATTTGGCACCAACAGACAAGAAATGTGGGAAAACAGAAAAGGCGCAACTTTCCTGAATTATTTAATTTGCTTCCAGTAGTTGTTATCCTGTATGGTCACATCAGCCAACAACAACATAGAACTAAAGTGAAAATCTGTATCTATGACACATTTTCTGCTCTTGTATTTCCATGTGGGTGGAGGCTGACAGTAATTGTGGGGTCTAGCTGTGCAGCAGAGGAGGCAGAGTTCTCCCATGAATCACTGTCAAAATAAACCACGTTTAATACAACATCAGTTGCCTCACACAGATCCCCTAGACACATCATGGACTGGTTTTACAATCCCACAGTAGTCTCTATTCTTTTTCTTTTAAACTGAAAAACCTAAACCTACAAAGTACATACAGACTTGAATGTTACTTTTCAGTCGAAATAATTAACTTATTTTAGAACGTAGCCAAACTAGTTAATTCACTGATAAACAACATCTGTTCTTAAATAACAATGTCAGACCTTGTAAGGGCATCATACTAAAAGGCCTGGTTGGATTTTCAAGTATACTATCAAATCGGACACTGATTGTAAATTAATCTTATAAACTAATCACAGGGAGGCTGTGCACAGACCTGTGACTGACTCTTGACCAATCTCAAATGCGAGAGGTTCCAGCCCGACCCCTACGACCCATTAAAGGATAAGTAGATATAGCCTCTGTGATGCTATGATTAGCCTTAGCCATGAGTACAATGGCAAATGTCCAGTGAGTATGAAGTTGTTCTCATGCAGCTGGTCAAAGAAAGAGTTGCAACAGCACCATCAAAGCCACCAAAGACTGATGAGTATTTCGACATTCAGTATGCTGCCGCAACTATTCTCTACCTAAGCAGATCAGAGTTTGGCATGCTTATGAAACATTCAAGTGGATTGCGTATGTGTGTCTGTGTGTGCATCTTGGATTTTAGTTGTTGCAGACACTTAACTGGTGGTAGAGAGTGAGCATGTGATGTAAATGTGTCATAATTGAATAATTGTGAGTAGGGATGCTCGATATTGGCTTTTCTGCCGATATCCGATATTCCGATATTGTCTAGCTCTTAATTTCCGATACCGATATCACCCGATACCTATATATGCAGTCATTTTACACCAAAATTGTTAGGTAACAACATAACATATCACCTATTATGGAATTGACACATTATGCCTAATTTTATTGCGACGTCCCACTGGATGCAAACATAAATGCAACATGGCTTTTCAAATGTAAACACTGTCTGTGCAAAATAAGTTACCGAAAAAAGTGTCAAAAAGTGCCATTTATTCATTTTTTGTGTGTTTTTAGAGAGAATATTTTGCCTCAAACACTACAGACAATATCAAAACAAGGAAGACAAATGTAGCGTATAACTCCACATGATTCTTCTTGAGGTGGGTGAACAAATTTGATGTATTAGCACAGTTACTCATTGCGCAGCTCGCGAGCCACATGCGGCTCGTCAAGCTATAATTGGCGGCTCGCATGGTAGCTTACAGTATCACACTGCCACTTGCCTTTAATTGCAATCCACTATTTACCGGCAATGCTACTTAAACTGCCATCTCGTGGCGATAAGTTGTAATACATTTCACGCAGCTGAATCACGGAAAGCGTGAACGAAGGTGGCCATGTGGCATTGTTTACAAAACTTGACCGCAACGCACGTTTGCAGGCAGGCGATGTAAGCTCCCCTAGCTAGCGTAAAACACAAAATGGACTGGTTTTTAATAAAAAAAGAGACAGAAACGAGCTCATTAAAGTAAATCTGGTCTTAAATGAAAATGTATTGGCCGTGTTATTTATTTTTTGTGGGATGTCGTCGTAAAAGTGGCTTGCCTATTGATTTTGCACTGCCAACGTGGCTCTTGTGAAAAAAATAGTGAGGATCACTGTATTTAAGGAAGACGCCTTGTTTCCTCCTCCCATAACCACCTTTGCTTTGCAGTCATTACAAATCGCAAATTTACTGTTAGTAGGTGACACTTGGAAATACTTCCAAACCACGGACATCTCATACACCGGGCAAGCTAGCTTGTTAGCCACGGTTAGCGACCTAGAGACTAGCGCGTTGTTGTTATACGTCATCGAGCACGCGCCTGTTAACGTCCCATGCTGCGTTCATGCACATTTGGAAATGCTGATGCCTACAGAACAAATATTGGTTATGAAAACCCGATACCGATATTTCCCGATATTACATTTTTAACTCAATATCGGCCGACGATAATATCGGACATCCCTAATTGTGAGTATACAAGATAGTACTTAAACAAGTAATTGTGTCACCTATAGCAACCGGAGAAGCTAAATGCTTCTACTTACTGAAGCATCAGTTCTTGATATCATTGTGGTGGAATTCTGTCTCATTCCTCTTTGTTTTAGTTTGGAGGCTTGTGAACATAATGTAGACCACACCATTTCAGAACCACTCACTGAGCGATGATAGTTTCATTTTTCTTTTATATTTGTTAAGCAATAACATGTGTTGATAAATTGAGTTTGATCCTGTCTCTGTGAATCCATACAAAGGCTGAAGACTTAAATGCAAACTTCAACCCAATGCAATTTGGTGAAGACAAACGAAATAAAGAAAAACGTGCGAAACTGAAGAGAAAATGCAGCCTAGGCTTGAATACTTTTACACACAGGTCCAGCTGGTATTAGATAAGCTTGTGATCCTTTATAACGCTGCATATCAAACCAGCTGCTTCTTTGAAAGAGATATATTAGAGAACTGTACATACAGTATGTGTATGTGCCTTTACTAAAGAAAACCACAATAAGTAAAAAAGTTTATGTTATTCATAGTACCTTTTATATCAATATAAATATAAACAGCTAAAAAAGGAAAAAAATAATTGAGTCACATGCCAGTATATGCTGACATATTGGTTCTGTTACTTTTATCACCAATGTGGTTTACCTTGCCTTACCTTAGCATGACAAGTGGAAGCAGGCAGTCTTGCTGTTTTAAAATTTCCCATCAAGCCTTCTGCGTCGCTTGCTCTGGATTCCTCATCACTCATATTCTACTCATTGAATCCTCACCTCCAATATTTAATAGCAGTTAGAGGAAGTATTGTGGATTGCTGAGTTCATAGCAGTCTAAGAACTCTGGAACAAAGTGTTCCGGCAGAGGAGCCTGAGGAAAAGTTTTCCCTTTTTTCAGTTTGCTCCAACTTTCCTTTACGTTCCAGTTCATCAACAGCTCCAGTAGTGTCTGGCTGTCTTCCTTTAACCCTCCTCTTGCACTCAACAGGACTGCACAGCTTTTACTCTAAGTAGGCCAGTGACTGATGCAAATACAAGCTGTATTAATGAGGTAGGATCACTTTCTGCTCCAATTATTTACTAGCAGGTTGGACCCGGTGAGATAATTCTTCGTCAGATGGCACTGTGCCGAGTGCTGAGATTAATGGATGCTCCGCTCCCTGAGATGAATGCCATATGGTTTGTATCAGGTAGTCTTGCTGTGACATGCAGACTGGGAAGTGTTATGATGTTGGAAAATAATGTTTCATACTGGGTTGGAATTTGTGTGCAGGTTTAGGAGTAACTATGTGTAACAGCCAATGCCAATGCAATTGATTTGTTTTAGGAAATATAAAAGAAAAATATCATGTCAGACCTACAGTGGAGGGATCCCTCTTCCTAGATGGGAGGTGGTAAATTGTTTTTCATTGATTGCCTCTGCTATAACTTGAGACTTCCCCTTTAATCGCATTGCTTCTGTTGGCTTGGAAAATCTGTCACTTGAATGTGTACATTCAAACAAAATAGTGTGTGAAGTGCATTTGAAAAGGCGCTATAGTATTTTGGCCCACACTTCCACGTCACTGAAATTTTAATTATTCAGATGGAGCCTGAGGCCTTTTCCCTGCCAGGAGAAGTAAATAACATTGACCATCTTGTAACAATTCAGCTGGGAAACGTTTAGACCTGGCATTCATGTGGATGTTACTTAGACATGTAGCACCCACCGGTGACCTTCTTGCTGTGAGGCATCAGTGCTAACCACCTCTCCACTGTGCCGCCCGTAAGGTAATTTGAAATGGGCAAAACAAAATTCAATTCAAACTGAACCATCTGAGTCTCTTATTATCTAAGTCCTATCCTTTCATCTACAAAAGAACAATATAATTATTGTACAACCAATAACTGTGGTGTCACTATATATACAGTATATATATATATACATATATACATATATATATACATATGTATATATATATACATATATATATACATATGTATATATACACATATATATACATATACACATATATATACATACACATATATATATATATATATATATAGATACACCAAAGAGGCAGAGGCTAGGAGAATAAACAAGCTGTTCTCCACTGAACCAGCCAAGGTGTATTCTCAGTGGCAGGGAGGAAATAACAACCGGTCAGACCCACCAAGAGCTGAGGTGGAAGAATACTGGAAGGGCATTATGGGAAAAAGAGGCTTCACACAACCCAGATGCAGTGGCTAGTGGATCTAAGAGCAGACCACATCAACCTCCCAGAACAAGAACCAGTAACCATCTCAATGGCAGACATCCAAGAAAGAGTGTCAAAGATGAAGAGCTGGACAGCACCAGGCCCCGATATGATCCATGCCTACTGGCTGAAGAAGCTAAAAGCACTCCATGAACGCCTAGCAGCACAAATGAACCAGCTGCTAAGGGATGGCAGGACAGTCCTAATCCTGAAGGACCCCCAGAAGGGGCCTATCCCATCCAACTACCATCCAATAACCTGTCTCTCCACAACATAGAAGGCCCTGTCAGGCATCATTGCGGCTAAGATGAGTAAGCACATAGGTCAATACATGAGCAGAGCTCAGAAGGGAATTGGTAGCAACACCAGAGGAGCCAAGCACCAGCTACTGGTCGATAGAGCAGAGCAGACAGACTAACCTGTGCACCGCCTGGATTGACTACAAGAAAGCTTACGACTCAATGCCACACACATGGATACTGGAATGTCTGGAACTGTATAAGATCAACAGGATTCATCCAGAACTTGATGGGAATGTGGAAGACAACCCTAGAGGCCAACTCAAAGCCAATTGCCCAAGTCAACATCAAATGCGGCATATACCAAGGGGATGCACTATCACCACTGCTGTTCTGCATAGGCCTGATCATCAGAAAGAATGGTTACAGGTACCAATTCCGAAGTGGAGCAACAATTAGCCACCTGCTCTACATGGATGACATCAAGCTGTATGCCAGAAATGAGCGATAAATCGACTCACTGATCCACACCACCAGGATCTACAGCAACGACATAGGAATGTCATTCGGATTGGACAAGTGTGGCCGGATGGTCTCAAAAAGAGGCAAGATGATCAGAACTGAAGGGGTCAACCTACCAGAGGGCAGCATAGGTGATATCCAAGACAGCTACAAGTACCTTGGTATCCTACAGGCTAACGGAAATCATGAGGAAGCCACAAGGAAGTCGACCACAACCAAATACCTCCAAAGAGTGAGGCAGGTCCTGAAAAGTCAGCTAAATGGCAGGAACAAGATCCAAGCCATCAACATGTACGCAATACCAGTCATCAGATACCCTGCTGGGATCATAAGCTGGCCAAAGGAGGAGCTAGAAGCCACAGATATCAAGACAAGAAAGCTCCTCACCATGCACGGAGGGTTTCACCCCAAATCCAGCACCCAGAGACTATACACTAAGCGGAAAGAGGGAGGCTGAGGACTAGGGAGCATCAAGGCCACTATCCAGGATGAAACATCAAAAATCCAAGAGTACATCAGAAAGATAAGAGTGCAGAGGAAGAGGAGCCGACCACGTGGAGGGACAAGCCCCTACACGGCATGTACCACCGCCAAATTGAAGAAGCGGCTGATATCGAGAAGACCTACCAATGGCTAGAAAAGGCTGGACTCAGGGACAGCACAGAGGCACTGATCATGGCAGCACAAGAACAGGCCCTAGGTACAAGAGCCATAGAGGCCAAGATCTACAAGAGTAGATCAGATCCAAGGTGCAGACTATGCAAAGATGCCCCTGAGACAGTCCAGCACATAATAACAGGGTGTAAGATGCTAGCCGGGTCAGCGTACATGGAGAGACACAACCAAGTGGCTGGAATAGTGTACAGGAACATCTGTACCCAGTATGGAATAGAGGTACCCAAGTCCCAATGGGCCGCACCAAAGAAGGTGGCTGAGAACAACAGGGCCAAGTTGCTGTGGGACTTCAGCTTCCAGACTGACAAACAGGTCCTGGCCAATCAACTGGACATAGTGGTGGTAGACAAGGAGCAGAAGAAGGTGATGGTGATAGATGTGCAATACCAGCAGATGCCAACATCAGAAAGAAGGAACACGAAAAGGTTGAAAAGTACCAAGGGTTGAAAGAACAGCTGGAGCAAATGTGGAAGGTCAAGGCGAGCGTGGTCCCCGTGGTAGTAGGACGCCCAAACTGGGGGAGTGGCTCCAACAGATCCCAGGAACAACATCAGAAGCCTCAGTCCAGAAAGCGCAGTCCTAGGAACAGCTAAGATACTGCACAGAACCCTCAAACTCCCAGGCCTCTGGTAGAGGACCCGAGCTTGAGGATGACACAGAGAGGAGGGTCAGAGGGACGTTTTTTTTTTTTTTATACATATATAAAAAATGTATAAAATGTATCAAGTGAACGCTGGCACAATTCGCTGCTCGCCGGTAACCTTTTAACTTTTTAACTTTCTAGACTTTCCTGAGTCATTTTATGGTTCAGTGACCTAATCGGCGAGTGTAATTGCCTTCATGTGGAATACTCAAACGATCTGTCGGCACTACCGTTTGTGTGAGCCTTCACTGCTAGCCCACCTGTCCTGTCCCAGTCTGAGCCTCGCCTGGCGTTTCTAGCCGTCGATGCTGCCTCGTCCACAATGCGGGCCGGTAGGACATACACCCTGTTTGTCTGCGCCTGGCTGTTTCTACTGCCTGTTCACCAGCTAGTGACGGGTGTGCTTCAGTACTCGGCCACCAACCTGCTACGGCTGCGCTACCACCTGCCTGGACCTGCGCCTGAAGCTCTCCACCTTCACCCAAACATTGCCTTCCAGCCTTGCCGGAGATATGTCCACCGGGGATCCCGCCGGCATTTCCTCCACAACAGTTCAACAGGTATAAAGTCCATCTGGTCCAGCTGTCGTCGCCCTCCACGCTCCACCAGCTGGGCTGTCGACCACAGCATGCTAGCCCGCTTAGCCCGGTTGGCTCGCACCACCACCAGCTGTGACGACACCTCACTAAACTTCGCTCTGCTCAACATCCGCTCACTGACAAGCAAGGGACATCTCATCCAGGACCTTATTGTTGATCGTAAGCTTGACTTTCTCTGTCTAACCGACACATGGCAACAGCCCAGCGACTTCTCTCAGCTGAATGAATTCACTCCTAGTGGGTTTGTTTACACCTGTCAACCTCGTGGCTCCGCTGTCTGGTCCCACTCCCACCATCATTGCTACTGTTTATCGCCCCCCTAAACCAAGTTTTTAAATGACTTTGCAGGTTTTCTCACCCATTTATCCTCCCTCTCACCAAACATAATACTTCTGGGAGATTTTAACATCCACATGGACAATATCAATTTGCCTCTCACCAAAGATTTTATTTCCTGTTTAGATAGTTTTGGATGTCAGCAACATACCACTCTCCCCACACACTCCAAAGGACACATCCATTTAATCTGCTGTTCTGGTGTCACCCCTCTTGACCTTACAGCTGATGAACTCCCCATAACTGATCACTTTCTCCTCCTTCTCCACTTTTAATTCCCTCGCTCCATTAAAAACCAGATCTGTTTCTTTTTCTGATTCCGCACATTGGTTCACCCCCGACCTTCGTCGCATGAAAGCCAGAGGTCGGCAACGTCAACGTCTCCATAGAAAAACTGGTCTTACTATTCACAAAGAAATGTACAATAACCACATCTTATGTTATAAGGACTGCATTGCCCGCACCAAAACCCACTATTACTCCAGTATAATCACTGCCAACAAAGGCAACTCTAAGCCACTGTTCTCCCTACTTAACAATATCACCCAACCTCAAAACTCTCTCCCCCCTCACTTGTACACAACCTCCTTCTGTAACTCCATAATGTCATTTTTCATTGAAAAAATTCAGAATATTCATCAGCACCTAGGCACAACTCCTCACTTTAGTATCCCAGCTGACTCTTACCCATTCACACACTCATTCTCCTCCTTCCAGCTCTCCACTCTCTCAGAAATCACAGAACTTATTCGGAAATCCAAGCCAACCACATGTCAACTCGACCCCCTCCCCACACAGTTTATTAAAGCCTGCCTCCCCTCCCTTGCCCCTCTCATCTCTGCCGTCATCCATTCCTCTCTCACCACTGGAACCGTCCCTACATCCTTCAAAACTGCTGCCATCACTCCAATCCTGAAAAAAACCTGGTGCAGACCCCTCTAACTTCAACAATTTCCGTCCCATATCTAATCTACCCTTCATCTCCAAAATTCTTGAAAAAACAGTTGCCTCCCAACTCCATTCTCATCTATCCCATAATAGCCTGTATGAACAGTTCCAGTCCGGTTTCCGCCCACTCCACAGCACTGAAACAGCCCTTATCAAAATTACCAACGACCTCCTTATGGCAGCTGATTCTGGACTCCTCACCATCCTCATCCTCCTCGACCTGAGTGCAGCCTTCGATACCATTTGTCATTCCACCCTCCTCAACAGGCTGTCTTCCATTGGCATCGCCCACACTCCTCTAGACTGGTTCACATCTTACCTTTCTGGCCGCACTCAGTTCATTCAACTTAAGTCCCTTAAATCCATCCCCTCCTCCGTCACTTCATCATCTACCTTCTACCACTCGGCAATATCTTCCGCAAATTTAATATCCATTTCCACTGTTATGCAGATGACACCCAGCTCTACCTTTCCAGCAAACCTTCGTCCACTCTCCCACCCACCTCTCTTACCGATTGCATCTCTGAAATAAAAACCTGGTTCACCCAAAACTTCCTTAAACTAAACAGTAACAAAACTGAGGTCCTCCTCATTGGCACCAAATCCCCTCTATCCAAAATTGACAGCTTTTCTCTTAATATTGACAACTCCTCCGTTTCCCCCTCCCCCCAGGTTAAGAGTCTGGGTGTCATCCTTGACAGTACACTATCCTTTCAATCCCACATCAATAACATTACTCGGTCTGCTTACTTCCACCTACGTAACATTAACCGCCTCCACCCCTCCCTTACCCCCCACACTGCCGCCATCCTTGTTCACAGTCTTGTCACTTCCCGTCTGGATTACTGTAACTCTCTCCTCTCTGGCCTTCCACACAAATCCCTCCATAAACTCCAACTAGTCCAGAATTCAGCTGCCCGTATCATAACTCGAACCCCCTTCTTCAAGAGCTTCATTGGCTCCCGGTTTAATTTCGCATCCAATTCAAAGTCCTCCTGTTTACCTTCAAGGCCATTCACAACCTCACCCCCCCATATTTGTCTGATCTCCTCCATGTTCCCTCCCGCTCTCTACGATCCTCTTCCTCCTTACATCTGTCTGTCCCTGCTGCCCGTCTTACCACCATGGGGAGCAGGGCATTCAGGCGCTCTGCTCCCCGTCTCTGGAACTCACTACCACCCCAACTCAGAAATATTGATTAATTTCCCCACTTCAAATCACAACTCAAAACATATCTGTTTAAAACTGCCTATTCCATCTGATCACAATTGCACTGCTCCCCCCCCCCCCCTTCTTGTTGTTGTTTTTTTATATATGTATATATTTTATTCTTATGCTGTTTTATGAATCTATGTACGGTGTCCTTGAGTGCCAAGAAAGGTGCCTCTAAATAAAATGTATTATATATATATATATATATATATACATCAACACTCCTAACCTCCCTTGTCTTTTTACATCATTCCACAGAGACGTACACACATACAGTAAATTAAATTAAATATATGTGCTGTACATACTGTATTACTTGTTGAAGACAGCAGCTAAGCAATCACTCCATACAGTCTGACAGCATTTTTAAGATGTCACTCTGCATTACAGTGTTCTGCAGTAAGTCACGACAAAGCACCAAACTCAGAAAATAGTAAAGGGGCTCAGCTGACGTCATAGAGATATGAGCCATCGTTGTTGACGTGCACAGAGATGTGCCATCCATCCATCAAGATAAAACACCCGTCACATCAAATCCACACTTTATATACGGTATTACTCATAAATCCACAAATATATTTGCTGCTGTATCTTGTCCCTGCACTCACTGTGGCAGATTTCATCTTATTTTAGATTGTAGTTTATCGTATCCAAGGAAAACCGTAAATATTCTGTGAGCATGTCCTTTAACTTATTTGTAAAACTCAAGTCTTTTGTACTGCACCTTTCTTTTATCTGTCCAGTGTTGTAAATTTTAGGAACGTTCTGTCTCAAAGTGATGCTTAAGTAAAAATAAAAATGCCATTTTATACTTCTAAGCTGAACCGTTAAAATACCGTATTATCTGGATGTTCAAATAAGATAGGAGATCATATTTCTCCAATTTTAGGGTTTCTCTTTGTTGGCTTCCCGTAAAATCCAGAATCTAATTTTAAATCCCTTCCTTATATAAAAAGTCCTTGATGATAAAGCTCTATGATATCATATGAACCACATTACCCCAGTAGAATGTGGAAGCAGGCGTTTATGAGTCTGCTAAAGGACCTCCCACCACGCACTAAGCAGCTCTCCTCTCCTCTTTTCTCTTTCACTCCCCATCTACCCAGTGTATTGTTTCTCAGTGCGCATGTTCGCCTTTAACATTGTCCTCTCAGTCCAACTATTTTTGACCATTGGCCTTTCTTCATTTCAAAAACATGTCTTTGCTCTCCACTGTCAACATGGCCTTACTTTGCCTTGTGGTGTTATTATGTATAGTGTGTAATGTGCCCTGAGATTACTGATAGAATTATTTGGCCTTAAAACTTTTTAAATGGATGAATCAGACTTGATGCAGGATTACAGTCTGAATACAGTCAGATGGATTTGTTCTGTTCATCAGAGACTGGTAAAATTACAATAAACCAGCCTCTTACTTCCAGCAGAACATTGCTTTGTAAGTAGCAATGAGACAGTAGGATCAGTGTCAGCCGTTGAGTTATTCTAAACAAAGAGGAGCTTTCTTAGCATCAAGTCACGACTGGACTGAAGGTTTCTAAGGGGACTGTGCATGGAGCTCTAAAACACATCTTGGGAACTGGATCAGGTGCATGCAAAGCATTAGGCGGATCAAAAGTGTTGACACCATCAGAACAAAGCTTTGTGCACTGAGAGATTGAAAACAAGCATCATCAGAGATACAGAATTTCCTAAATAAAATAATAAGATATTTCAAAATACATACAACTTTCCATTTGTAATGAAATAAAAAAAAAAAGTGAAGTGCTATATTTAAAACAAATCCAAAATATGTTCACTGTTATCTCTACTTATTGTCTGGGACTTTTGGATAGTGTTTGATATAGACTGGCATATACTGTATACTTTTTTTATTATTATTATTGTATGTCATAGGCCTGGCCCCATCAAATAGGGCCAGAATTGTCAGAATACATAAACAAAGCCAGAAAAGCACTGGAAACATTGCTTACATTTCCAAGTGCATTTCTTTGAGGTGGGTTTTTCTGCAAGAAATGAAAATTAAACTGAGAAATATACTGTAGATGAGGAAACACACTTCTGATGTCTCCCAGTTTCTCCCATCACCACGATATTTGTGCGCACATAGTGACACATAAAACACCTGAACGCATCCCACAGACACAAAATTTCACATTCCAGTGGCAGACAGGGTTGCATGTTGCAAGGTCATAGCTAGATTCTAGCTGAGTGGATGAAATAGAGTGCATAAAAGACTTAATCAATGGCCTCTTTCTTATGTGCCTGGGCAAGGAGCTCTGTGGACTATGCAGCTTGGCCTCAGACCTAAATTTGAGGGCTTTTTGTGGCGATGGAGAGATTTCTCCCGGAGTTGGCAGACTTCTATTTTTAATCTTATTTTCCCCTACAGGATCGTGGAGATTTTACACAAGGCCAGTTATTGTATTATGTGAAATTGGAGTGGAGAAAGGGGTGGAGTCTGGATGACGAGTGTGTGGGCCGATGGGGTGAGGAGGTTAGAGGTGACAATAAGGTGTTCCCCATCTGCTGTTGTACATAACACCATTAATGAAGTTTTCTTAAATGACAGTGAAACAGCTGCCCTGTCCTGTTTATACAACTTCTCCACATGGCTTCATCAGCGTCTTATTTTCAAGATACTTGCTTCTTTATAAAAAAGTAAACATACACTGTAGCTGAAGTCCTTTCCTTTGTATTTATGCCTAAATCATATTATTTTTGATTAATAAAAATGTCCATATAGTTTCTAATTTCCACAGGTTCTTCCAGTACATGCTTGTCAGTACTTGGTACAGCTCTATCCCCCTCCCACAGTGAATGCTCTTATCACAGAAAGCCCAGTGGACCTAACAGCTGTCAGCGCCCTACACCTCCATATTTGCACTCTGCTCCGAATCGTCTACACACTGTCAGGACATTGTGGCTCCTTTGAACATTGGCGGCTTGCTGCATTTCCTCCACACTAGTAATCTTGCAGTATGCTTCAATCGTCCTATGAGCTAGAGTCACAGACAGGAGGATACCTGGTGGATTGGCCCCAGGCAATCAAACTGTACGGATGTCCTTTTGTGTTGATGGACAGAGGATTAACAACGACACACGTCATCTAAGTGCAAGGAGTTGTTTTTGTTTACAATAACGATTTTACCATCTGAGAACTGAGATGTTGCATATGATAAAAAAAGAAATTGATACCCAAATAATTTCATCTAACAAGGCATAAAAAGGCATTTGCCAAATAAATAAAATTCGAAATACCTAAATCTGATTTCCATTCTGGACGCATCTCAGGCATTTCTATCATGGTCATAAGTTAATTTGGCATACAGATATCATACTGGCTGATTTTCATGAGTAGACACACTACAATCCACTCTCATAGGATAAACACATGCCTGTTCTGCTCCAAGACATATAGATCCAGGCTGTGGTTAAAGGAGATTATTCCTAGTGAAATAGCTCGCAAAAATCTACAGCAATACACAATAAATTAAACAAAACCAAGGACACACACTGAGGCAAATGGCACGGTGCAGCTCCACACATACACATATACACATATAGTGCTCTGGATTCTAGTTTCATTTCACATGCAAACTCTTTTGAGGGTGTTTCTGGTCTCGGGTAAAAGACTGATTATCGTGCAGTTTACAGAGTAAACCTAGCTGCTGGATTCCTAACCAGAGCGCAGTCAGATTCACTGAGTGTTCAGAGCTCATGGCCGAGGCCCAGCCTTCATCAGTATGCTGTGAACTGCCACAGACACACTGCTTTCATCTTAATGCTTAGAATGAGATATGGAGGAAGTGCACTCTGTAAATTTGTGTGTGTGTTTTTCCCACAATTCCCTATTCCAAAGGGGAAGGATTACACAGACTTAAGTTTTTGCTTTCTCTCTCACTCTGTAATATTAAATCAACAAGCATTCATCATCTCATTACCACAACACATAATGAAGTACATGCATGTTTAACCCTCGTGCTACCCTCCTGCATGCTCTCTATCTGTCTGCCCATTCACTTAGAGTCCCAGAGACCCCAAAGGTAGCATGAGGGTTAACTAGTTACTGCTCATCATGGAAACCCTCTCTCTGTATGTTTTGTATTCAGTTTTATAACTGAACCAAGTTGAAAGAGATGGTTTACTGACCCTAGAAATGCAGGATATCTAGTCTTGGGGTGAACTTCACACAGGTTGATAGACACTGACACGCCTCCCTAATGTACATTTAATACATGACGTATTGTAGATTGATCACAGACTCCCTGTCAGACAAGAGGCAGCATGTGAGGCTGGGACAACTCACCTCTGACTCACAGACCATCAGTACCGGTTCCCCTCAAGGCAGAGTTCTTTCTCTGCTTTTTTCCCTGTACACCAACACCTGTACCTCCAGCGAGCAGTCTGTCAAGCCACTGACGTTTACCGTTGACATCACATTCATTTGACTAATTCCAGATGCTATATTGCTCATCCTGGAGTGATGCAAATAACCTACAGTTGAACACTGTAAATACTGTAAGGACACCCTCCCTGGGTGGCTCCCAGGTTGACAATGTGGGGTCCTTCTGCTGCTGCTAAACCCAGGACCTCAAGTTGTGGGGGAACATCAGCTCCCTAATTAAAACGGCACCACAGAGGATGTACATCCTGTAGCAGCTGAAGAAGTTCAACCTGTCAAAGGCGATGATGGTGCACTTGTACACCTCCATCATTCAGCCCATCCCCACTGCCAAGGACAAAGGCAGACTGCAGTGTATAAATCACACTCCTCGTGTAAACTGAGACTGAATGGATCAAATTCTGACAATATAAATATATTCATGAGGTTTGAGACAAATGTGTATATCCATTTGTGGGGAAAAAAAATCCCCCCCAAAAAATTGGCCCAGTGTGCATCACAAAATAAATTGTAGCAAGCTGCTATTCCTGTCACAGTTCAGTCACACATCTTCCTGTCAGTATTTTTCCATGGGCCCCGCCTCTGCTTCCCTCAGCCTGCCAGTCACTCCCACCTCATCAGTCAACTCAGCTCACCTGTGCACACAGCGGCTCCTCATCCTCTTTAATCTGGCCAGCATCTATTCATCAGTTCCACACTCCTCTGCCAGATTGTTTTTCGCCATGTGAGCCTTTTCAGCACTGTTTTGCCTGACTTCCTGGTACTGACCTTGCCTGTCTCCAGCTCACCTGCTCTGCTTGCTTCGTGGTAAATCATCTTAGCCTTCTGTTGTGACCAACAGTTCTGCCTCTTTTCTCCTGTTTAATGGTTGTGTGAGTTTTGTTTTTCTACCTCTGGCTGCCTGAATAAACGGTTGAACTCCATACCTGTTCTGTGCCTCATTGTCCAGCAACTGGGTTCATACACCACCTGTTTCAATTTAAACATTTCTGCACAGCCAATTATTTTCTGTTGCTTTTAGGAGTATTTGACTAAATGAGAGCAAGATTAACAAAATGAGACATAATTTGTGTAATTTGTTTCCTTGTTAACAAGTAAACATCTACTTACAGGACCAATATTAGTTACTGTAAAGCCTGTTGAATGACAGATGAACCAGGCAATCCTGACTTAGATAAACTTTATTGATCCACAAGGGAAACTGTTTGGTTGCAGTAGCTTAGTTGGACATGTAAAACACTATTACAGTTTTTCTCAGTCGCTTTGGTGCATTTCTCACATCACTAATAACATTTGCACAACAGTTGCATTTCTCAGAACAATTAGTACAAACTGCCAAACCTAGTGGATAACCTGCAAAAATGCATCACTTGCTCAAAATTAATAGTTGATCCCTCAAAAGCAAGTATTCATGTCAATGAAACTGTCTGTGTCATCAAAATAAGTCCTGACACCACTGTTTATGAACAAGACAGTCAAATGACTTTGTCATGTTTTCATTGTGACATATTCACTGCATATGCTCTTTGCAATTCTACAGCATTGTGCAAAAAATAAATAAAATACAGTAATACAGTCACTTATTTAGAACAAACATAAGAAATACCATTATGGTAGAACTGTGCACAAATGTAAACAATATAACAGTACATATTACTGTAAACTGAACATAAATTATTCCTGGACATCCACGTGTTCCTGTCTGTCTGGCCACATATTATCATCTACATCACAGCAGATGTCTTCCTTTGCAAGGCAACGAGGAAAGTATCTCCTTGAGTGGTGAATCCACCCTCTGCAGGACTCCACTGTGATGTTTTCACATGCAGCATCCATGGCTGCTAGCAGGGCCATTTGGGCACCTTCTAATTTTCCTATGTACTTCACCTCTTCTTCCTCTGCCCCTGTTTTGTCCCCTTCCCCTTCCTCAGTGGATTCTCACCCCTCCTCCATGACGCTGACGTTCCATTTCTGTGTCACAGAATTGTAGAAATGGTACACACTACCTGCTTGGTTCATATGCTTGCCAAGTGAGAGTTCATGGGATTCAGCTCTGAGTGACTGTGGACAGGTGGCTTGTCACTGGTTACAACTAATGCTTCACACACCCCTCATATAGGGAATGACTGTTCAGCATTCATAAGTATGTTTCATTTTGACTGACATGACATAAGCAAATGATAATGTTATAAAACAGCAGAGAATTGTATGAAAGTAACTGATACATGTCCAAAAGTATTTGAAATTTGTTCAAAGGAATGAGAAACTGCTACAATGATGTGCACAAATGACTCAATGTTGTGGAGGTTGAACTAATAGTTGTGAGAGCTTTCATTCTGATCTGAGAAAAGCACCAAAGCGACTGAGAAAAACTGTAAGAACCACAGGAAGAAAAAAAAAGATAAAATAAGTAAAATCTAGTTAAATAAAATAAGAAAATATATATGCAATATTTATTTATTTCAGTAAACAGTGGTTATGAACAAATCAAATGAGCCCTGACATGCCTATGCACTCTCTGGACTTGTCTTACAGTTTTTTACAATCGCTAACAAGCGCTTACCCATACTTCAGATATTTTTCCTAAACTCTTAACACAGACTCTCACCTACAAAACACAACTGGCCAAATGGATAATTTTCTTCTCAAAAACACATTTTGTTAAATATATACTAACTCTTCATTTCAAAATAGAACACATCTTTCTCTGCACACACCAACTTACCAAAACACTGGAAATATGACTCAAAATGAAATGATTCTGTCAAAGAATAACTCTTGTTTTCACTTCACAAGTTACATGCAGTGAATCAAAGTACACCAGGTTTCAAAAAACTGGCTATTGCTGACATTACAAAAACTGCATAGACTTTTATGCTTCAGTTTTACAGGTATTTGCATGCAATCCATCGTTTTTTACCCAAAATTTCTTGGTTGGGAACTCTATGTCCACATGTATTGTTCACATTCAAAAGCATTTCAGTAAAAAGCAAATAATTTTTTTTCCTTTACTGTTTACTACAGGAGGCACAGTAGAAATACTGTTTACAGTATGATAGAACAGAAAAAAAAATAACAGTATTGCAAAATGACTGTATCTAATCTCTGCGATCTTCACGGTTAGGCCACATGTTTTCATCAACATTGCATCTGATATTATCCAAGGCGATGCACCTGGGATAAAAGCGCTTGGTATGTCGGATCCACCCTTGGCAATCATCATCTGTGATGTCCCTGTAGCCAGCATCCATGGCTTCAAGGAGGAACATCTAGCCATGTGGCTGATGGTCATAAACCTTCCACCTCCTTGCAGAAAAGAACTCATCTATGGGGTTGAGGAACGGTGAATAGGGTGGAAGGAGTAAACTTTGAAGGGACATTGAAATTGACACGTCTGAGGCAATTCCAGCCATATGCTGACCTCTGATATGACCTCTCCTGCCTCTGCTCCCCTGTTGATCAGAGATTCCTGATCATACTACCTGAGTGTCACTCCTTTGTCCTTTTGTTCTGACCACGTATGGGAGCCATCTCTACCCCTCCACTGAGTTCACCCTCCTGTTTACAGTTTTTTACAATCGCTAACAAGCGCTTACCCATACTTCAAATATTTTTTCTAAACTCTTAACACAGATTCACACCTACAAAACACAATTGGCCAAACGGATAATTTTCTTCTCAAAAACACAATTTGTTAAATATATACTAACTCTTCATTTCAAAATAGAACATATCTTTCTCTGCACACACCAACTTACCAAAACACTGGAAATATGACTCAAAATGAAATGATTCTGTCAAAGAATAACTCTTGTTTTCACTTCACAAGGTACATGCAGTGAATCAAAGTAAACCAGGTTTCAAAATACTGGCTATTGCTGACATTACAAAAACTGCATAGACTTTTATGCTTCAGTTTTACAGGTATTTGTATGCAAAACATGCAATCCACTGTTTTTAAACTAAATTTTTTGGTTGGGAACTCTATGTCCACATGTATGGTTCACATTCAAAAGCATTCCAGTAAAAAGCAAATCATTTTTTTTTCTTTACTGTTTACTACAGGAGGCACAGTAGAAATACAGTTTACAGTATGATAGAACATAAAAGGTTTTACAGTGTTGCTTACAGTACAGCAACAAAATATCCATGAAACACACAAGAGTATTCTGAACAAAAAATACAACAGCAAAAAGGGGGGGGGGGGGGGGGGGGGGGGTGGTGTAACAAAAAAAAAGCACAAAATGACTTGGTATGTCGGATCCACCCTTGGCAATCATGAACTGTGATGTCCCTGCAGCCAGCACCCATGGCTTCAAGGAGGGACATCTGGTCATGTGGCTAATGGTCATCAACCTTCCACCTCCATACAGAAAAGAACTCCTCTATGGGGTTGAGGAAAGATGAATAGGGTGGAAGGGAGAGATGTACCAGTCTTGGGTGGTGAAGAAAACTTTGAAGGGGCATTGAAATTGACATGCCTGGGGCAATTCCAGCCATATACTGACCTCTGATATGACCTCTCCTGCTTCTGCTGCCCTGCTGATCAGAGTTTCCTCCTTTGTCCTTTTGTTCTGACAAAGTCTGGAGCAATCTCTGCCCCTCCACTGAGTTCATCCTCTTGTGTAAAGTTGACCTTGACTAACCAATATGCAACCACACCTGGGGACAGGGTATATCTGTGCTCTGGCCCTACATTCAGGGTCAGTCTCCAGTCTCTGACCCACTCTGTGTCGGTAGGCTCACCATGACCTGGAACTCCAATAAACTTGCAACACTTCACCAAACTTGGAACTAGACTTGGATTGTTTTTTTTCTTCAACAGTGGACTTCAAACCAAGCGATTAGCAATTGAAAAAAACTATTATCAGCTGAGATATGTTGTTTTTGAACTGATATCATTACAGAAGAAGAGGTTTTTATACTGTATCTAAGGTTTGGAATATTGTTTTTTGCTATTGTGGGATGTTGTGTGCTAACATTCGTAAATAATACAAAAACAATCCATAATTTTGTTGGGAGGTACAGCTGGTCTGTTAAGAACATGTAAGCATTGTGGAAATGTGTTCACTGACTGCATATTGTGTGAAAACGACATGAAATGTGTGAATGGTATGGCCACAAAAGACCGATGCTGTGCTAATTGTATTTAGAGTTTTGAAAATGTGACCACTGATTGGACAAACGCTTGTTAGCGACTGAAAAAAACTGTAAGAGCCCCCTTGAGACAAGTCCATGAAATGAGCGACTGGTGACCACCAGAGACACTTTCCACAAAGGAAATTCATTTATAATGAATTGGATTTTTAACAGATGATGTGGGACCAAAAAAAACACACAAAAACACAATAATAAAATATTTTATTATTATTATTTGACCTCATCTAAATATTCTTAAAACCAAGCTGTTTGAGAATGGATTGTTTTTCACCAGAAATAACCTTTAATCAAAAGACTCTAGTTGCAACTATTAACGCAATTATCATCCCTCAAGTGCCATGGTGTATTCTGTACCAGAAATTTATCAAGGTTGTGTAGAAGCAGAGAAATATTTTCACAATAACGAAGATATAGTACATCATTCAGCTGGTGTATAGAAATGTACATGGCACACACTCCCAGCTGTCAGTGTTAAAATGTGGGCTGGTGCGTTTTCCCATTGGATTTGTCTAGCCTTTCACTGAATGTGGACACATCTGACAGCAGCTTGTATGTTGGAATTTGTAGCTTCCGGGCCAGAGGTCAGCTTCCTCACCGTCTCCAGCCAAAACATGTCATTCTAGCGCTCAACTGTGCACTTTTGGACCAAAGGATTTGAAGTCCACTGCCAATGGAAAATTGAAAAAACAAAAGGAAATACTAAATAAGCCGAACTCTTTGACATTTAGTCCATTCTGCCATGCATATGTATTGTAGTAATACTATGCATGTTTTTTTTTTATACTCTCGTCAGAACTACATGCTGTTAAAACTCATGTCTATGTGTCAAGAAACAAGGGTACCAGATGATGAGAGACTGCAAAATAAACATCCTATACCAGTCCTCTCTAATCTGGCCATTTACAGACCAACATCTTCTAATTCACCAACCCCACCCCTACCCCATCTTGCTGTGATGTTAATAGTGTTACTGACATCAGTGATCAGATGGTCAAAGAAAAGTTCTTACATTCCAACATGAAATACATCTTAATTAGACATCAACATTATGTAGATATAATTGACAGTATGGTCTTGTTTATCATTAATGGTTGTCGTGGAGTTTGTATAAGTAAGAGTCATTTCTTCAACATAATTTAACCATTTAACCAAGTATTTTGATCTGAACCAATCATTTCCCAAACCAATTGTTCCAACTATTGTGTCCAACAGTTACTAAATCCTAACCATATTGGTGGCATGTCTACATAAATGTTGGCATCTAACTCTGACATCACATGTGCCATGTTGTCATTGTCATCTTCATTTGGATTGTCATCCAAAATCAAGAAAGTAAGACCTAACTTCAAGTGTACTTAAATCTGACCAAAATCTGATCAATTCTCTACAGGTATTTTGTTTCTCCTCCCCATGTCAACCATTGTGATACAATAAATATTTGAATGTTCAAGTATTATTTTGTACCATAACATCCCGCAGTCCCGAAGCAATTTCAGATAGAAGTCTGGTAGAAAAGCTGAAACATAGTGGTAAACCTTTTCTGTGGCTTTCAGAGACCAGAATACTAAATCAAACCACAAAGATAAAGCTGGCAGCTGACGTATACAAAGCTGACACGCATATACTCACTTACTGTTAAGATCTACAGCTGCATGCTGTATACATGGTGAACTGACGAAATACGACTGTATTGATGTAGTCTCACACATGCAGTGTCTAGTGTTTCACTGTATTGGCTGCTCTGCTCTGATTTATTGTAGCAAATTACACAATTCCAAGAAGTGAGTCAGTATGTGTTGGCAAGGCTCTGCTGTAGCGTCCAAGCCAGTGCCCCCAGCCCACCAACACACTTTAATATATCAGCTGGAAACGGCAGTATAACCCCTTCTCAGCAAATATACTACTAAAACAATATAAAGCAGAAGATGGTGGCCATAAGTAAGGATGCTTCAGCTATTGGTAACAGCTGCTCCGGCACTGACAGCAGCTTTGACTGATGAGCTGTCATCAATCAAACCTCACTTTTGTCCTTTTTGACATTTTGAAATCTGACCCTCACCACAGAGACAGGTTATCACTGGAATGTCCTCAGCAGGGACAGCATTCCTGTCATCTTATCATTTATATTCCTTCTAATCCAGACTAAGATGTCTCGTCTTTGGTTTTCAGTCTCTGCATGGTTAGGTTAAAGGAAAAGAACAATCCAGCAAACTGCCAATTCAAATCTAATCTTTTCAAGGTTGTCCTCTGTCACAAAAAGAAAATAGTTTTCACTTTTTATAAATATTTCAAAAATGTGGCTGGAATATCAGACTTGTGTACTGCTGTATTTAAGACCCTTTCACATATGCATGACTACAGATCTAACATTTTCAGAAAATCACTCAGAGCAGCTGTTTATATGACACATAAATGTCAAAATCAGTCAGAATGGACATTAAACACACTTGATCCTGCTTCCTCCTACAAAGTCTGGGTAACCATTGAGGTAAAGAACCAAGCAACCTACATCAAGACCATTTTAGCACACATATATGGCGTCAGAACAGTGCCATTACGCACTCACTCGAGCAAAATGCAATCGGGCGTATTGTAATATGTCACACGCGTAAATATGAACTGCGAGCGCGCAAATGATCTCCTCGCCCGAGGAGAAAATTGCTGCGAGCAAGCAGGATTCGGTGAACTGCGCACGAATCAGCCACTAGGGGGCGGGCAGGCTGACGCGCCCTCGAAAATCACTCCCTCTCTCGCTCGAAGCTAATCTCTGCTCGCGCGAAAAGTTTTTCTCCTCCTGCCTCTGTGTATCTGCTCGCTCGACTTTCCTGACTTTTGGCACTTTGGGGGCACTGAATAGACGGCCCGGAACGCCTCTCCTTTCTGATTGGCTGTTATTGTCTCCTGGTCAGAGCCAATCCAAGGCAGAGTAGGGCGGGTCACCATTGTCATTGTCGTTAGTGGCAGAATTTGATTGCTAATCGAGATGTCAGAGAAAAAAGAGGTAAGTTGAGGAACAGACAGATAATTAAATTGAAATGTATTGAACAGCTTGGGAGTAAATGTGTTATTGGCCCGCTACAAGGGAGAATGGAGGCTCTACCTCCACCGCAATCAGCTTCGTTGAAGTCAAAGCACATGGGTTAGCAAAACAGCGACTGGACGTGCATAGCTCGTATAGTTGCGAACCGTGACTAATATTTCGATTCCATATGTTGCCCGGTTTATACAGGTCAGGGTTAAACAGCCTCTCTGCTATTAGCCATTTGGCCTAGTGTGTGTTGTTGTTGTTGTTGTCTTGTTAACTTTTATTTAATGCTGTGCTCAGCAAAACATTCTGCTTATGGTAGGCCCATGCATATATTAATGTTACTTCATGTGGACTGTAATGGTAGGGAGAGTTGTAGGATACTGTGCAGCGGCTGGTGTCCTTGCTACAGAGTGTCCTGTCTGAGCCAGCACCTAGAAACAGCGATGATTGTTGTTATTATAACCGTAATATTGGCTATTAGCATGTTTAAATGCATTCCATGATGAATTAACACAATATTACCAGTGGGAGGTAAATCGGTATAATTATGGTGATAGCACTTGATTATTCAAGATAGTCCTTGTAAGAATGCCAAATGTGTTTTTCCTGTTAGAAATTATGAAAATTCTGCAGATTTAGAAAACCAACATCACAATTTTTGTCATATGCAGGCAATAAAGTTTGACAGTTTTTTGACAGCTCATCATTAATTATTTGTTGTTGTTTGTAGTTTGAAGTGCTTAACATTGTTTACCTTATCATGCTTTTCTCATGGTGTCTTTTTGTCTTATTTTACTCTTTTATAGATCCTTCCCAGGACTATTTGTAAAATAAATTACAGGGAAAAGGAGACCAAGTTATTTATTTATTCTTTCTAGACACACCCATCACTATAGCTATGCAAGGCACAGGAAGGTGGAGATCAAGCATTTCCTTCCAACGATGTTCGCCGACCAAAACTTGGCCCATCCTTGGGTGCCTGTGATCTCCACTGTGACACATGCGGCTGGATGTACCAGTTGTGCTCTCACAAGTTCAAAGAGTTCCTGCAAAGCTGGGTGATAGCAGCTGGTACTGGTGGTTGGATTGGGCCTGCAGAAGATACAGCTCCTGGTGACAAACAAATTCCATGTAATCCAAATTTAGTGGGGTTGCAGTGAATGCCAATTGTATTTTTTCCAAAAGTCTTTCCAGAAGTTGATGTCTCAGCTGTTAAGAAAACACAGTATAGTTAATGAAGTGTCAAGATCAATGTCTCTATTGTGATACAAATACAGCCAGTCAACAGATGTCAGTCAATCATGCATATTAAATCTTTTCTTGTTTGTCTATTTTTAAGAACTTTTCATTTATTCATTAAAAAGTTGTATACGTAAATATTGAATGAATTCTGCAATGTGGAACTATTTATTCTCCCCACCCCCCCATCTGCTGTTGTGCTCCTTTGCACAAGAGTAGACCCACCTGAACTTGCTTCATATCAGGACTGCAGGATTATCATGGGGCCTAATTGTTGATGTTATAATTGTTATAATTATAAACAAGTATAATTTCAGTTTAGAAGAACTATTATTAATGACAGAAATAAATAGAATTAATTAATACGATCTTAATATGATTTAAAAGAACAGATTTACGTTCCTGTGAACAACCCAGATTAAAGTAAATTAAGGCTTGACCAGACATCCCAGTTTATCTGACACAGCCCCATCATGAGTGTGTTGGGGCTGTAGTTAGAGGACGCTGTCTGCCCACTTTTAACCACGATTTTGCTGTCAAGGGGGTCTTGCGGTGACTTGTATCAGGTGAGAACGAGTGCCAGGAAGCTTTCTACATGGTTACTGGAGACTTTAACAGTAGGAAACTGATATTTTACGGTTTTTGTCACCAAATTTCTACAGCAACTAGGGTAAACACCACGTGTGACAATGCATACAATAAAACACTGTTTACTTTGGTGACATATGAAACTCAAACATTCCTCCTGCTAGAAAAAAAAAGCCTACTACCCCACTGGTCCCGTCAAAATCAAATGATTTTAAAATGAAATCTGAGAGACAGACTAACTGAGTAAGACTTACTTGCTCAGCCATGAAAGCCCCACGAAAATGTTTTTTTTTCCCCCAGGAAACTGCCAGGTCTCCTTCACTGTGATCAGACCACTATAACGGAAGGTTATGAGAATGTTATGTATTGGTTCAGAAAACTTTAAACGTATGCACGGCTGTTATAGCCTATCACTGCATACCCGTTTGTTCCAGCTTACCTTTTTTCTCTGGCATCTCGATCCGCAATGGGCGGTATGCTCTGGCGATCATAACGTTTTTAAATCTCAGGATGGCTGTAAACATCCGGTTATCGTAGAGTGATGTCATGTGCGATCAGCTACTGTATGCTACCATCGTCAGAAGGCCCAACACTGTTCGTTTCAATTGAAAATACTACTCTGATACATGAACGCGTAAAAATAAATTTTAAAACACTAAGAAGGCTGGACACAACATACAACTTTGATCTGGGTATCATCAGTGTCTCTACACATGAACTCGAGCACTGAGAACATGGTTGTTTGGACAACTCACTGCTTGACTGGCGAGATGGCAGTGAGCAGAAAAAACAAGTGAGTTGTTCAAACCTTTCTATAACTAAACTGTGTACACGAACAATGTTCTCAATGCTCGAGTTCATATGTAAAGACACTGATGATACTTCGATCAAAGTTTCATGTTGTGTCAAGCCTTCTTAGTGTCTTAAAAATAGCCATTTCTACGCGATCACGTAGGCCAAAACAGTAACGTTAGCGCCCCTACGATTCTCATTCAAAAGGCCATTTGACCAGAAAAGGACAACACGAACAAGATTAAAAGTGGCGCTTCAGGCGTAATTATGCTTTTAAACTAAGGTTTGACTCGGGTGCATTCACAAAATCACAGGATGCATTTGGGCTAAAGTTATTATGCTTTAAAACACCAAAACTACGATTCTAGCTCAGGCTAGCTAGCGTTAGCAAATTACCTTCAAAGTTGCAAAGAAATGAAGACACGTAAAATTTGAAGCCTTTGTCTAATTTGCTAAGTTGTGTCGCAGCTACTGGATGCCCGATCCTCCGTATATTGTTAACAGATACTTTCGGCAACTCCGGCAAACACCTTGTGAACTTATCTGCCATCGTAATGTCAAGTGTCACTGTCTAATGTTTTCTTCATGTAACCGGAAATGTCACATCATCCTTAAGTGATGCGTGCATAGAGGCCATCAAATTCTGCCGCTAACGTCAATGGTGACCCGTCCTACTCTGCCTTGGATTGTCTCTGACCAGGAGACAATAACAGCCAATCATAAAGGAGGGGCGTTGCCGGGCCGTCTATTCAGTGCCCGCCCCCAAAGTGCCAAAAGTCAGGAAAGTCGAGCGAGCAGATACACAGAGAGTGACAGCGAACGTATACACAGAGGCGGGAGGAGAAAAACTTTTCGCACGAGCAGAGATCAGCTTCGAGCGAGAGAGGGAGTGATTTTCGAGGGCGCGTCAGCCTGCCCGCCCCCTAGTGGCTGATTCGTGCGCAGTTCACCGAATCCTGCTTGCTCGCAGCAATTTTCTCCTCGGGCGAGGAGATCATTTGCGCGCTCGCAGTTCATATTTACGCGTGTGACATATTACAATACGCCCGATTGCATTTTGCTCGAGTGAGTGCGTAATGGCACTGTTCTGACGCCATACACATATTCATTAATTATTATAATGTATGTCCTAGTAATGCAAGAGTGAACTATTATGTGCAAAAGCAAGACCTCACATGAGTGGAACGCAAGCATCATTAATATTACAGTGTTTTTCAGACTATTATAAGTCAAAATGTCTTCCATATTTTAGGTCTGTCTAGAGCAACCAGGAGAGCTCAATGCACTGCACCCTGAGATAATGTGTGCAAGTAAACAAAACACAAGAAAATTAAGAAAATGTTTTCATCCATTTGACAACAGGTGCACAGCAAATACTCACAGCACAACCAAAATCAAAAACGTTTTGCAGCATGTTCCTGTTTTTGGTTGCGTTTTGTCTATTTGCTAATGTTATCTCAAGTTACAGGTTGTTGAGCTCTCTCTGCCACCCATACCACTCAAGCTAGGCAACCGCTCTGCCTTCAGCTTGGTGATTTTTTAGTCAGTGTGCTGAAATGTATAAATCTATCAGCCACAACAGTAAAACCACTGATAGGAGAAGTAAATTACATCTGACAATACTTTGACAATACAATGTTCTGCTGGGACCTGGCATTCATGTAGATGTTACTTAGGCATGTACCCCTCACGTAGACCAGACCAGGCACCCCCACCCCATAGCAATGACACTCCTTGATGGCAGCAGCCTGACACAGGCACACACACAAAAACGGAACAACTAAAAAAAAAAGGTGTTGGCCTGATCCCATTCTGATCTGAGGCCCCTCTCCTCAACCCATAGGACCCAAAAGCCCCCACTAACAACATTCTGTTACCAGACACCACAGGACACGCTCAGAAGGCCCATGTCCATTCTCTGATGAGTCACAACTGTCACAAGGAAGACCACAGACAGGTTAAGAAGGCCGTTTGTCCCTCAGGCCATAAGAATGTACAACTAATAACTTAAATATATTTACATCTGTTTCTATGTGATGAAGCCACTGGGCACAGAATTTCCCTCGGGATAAATAAATCATCGAATGGAATCAAATTGAATCTAATCGAATCTAATCTGAATGGATGACTTGGTTATATATATACTGTATGTATGTGTATATATACAGTATATACACTCACCGGCCACTTTATTAGGTACACCTGTCCAACTGCTCGTTAACACTTAATTTCTAATCAGCCAATCACATGGCGGCAACTCAGTGCATTTAGGCATGTAGACATGGTCAAGACAATCTCCTGCAGTTCAAACTGAGCATCAGTATGGGGAAGAAAGGTGATTTGAGTGACTTTGAACGTGGCATGGTTGTTGGTGCCAGAAGGGCTGGTCTGAGTATTTCAGAAACTGCTGATCTACTGGGATTTTGACGCACAACCATCTCTAGGGTTTACAGAGAATGGTCCGAAAAAGAAAAAATATCCAGTGAGAGGCAGTTTTGTGGGCGGAAATGCCTTGTTGATGCCAGAGGTCAGAGGAGAATGGCCAGACTGGTTCGAGCTGATAGAAAGGCAACAGTGACTCAAATAACCACCCGTTACAACCAAGGTAGGCAGAAGAGCATCTCTGAACGCACAGTACGTCGAACTTTGAGGCGGATGGGCTACAGCAGCAGAAGACCACGCCGGGTGCCACTCCTTTCAGCTAAGAACAGGAAACTGAGGCTACAATTTGCACAAGCTCATCGAAATTGGACAATAGAAGATTGGAAAAACGTTGCCTGGTCTGATGAGTCTCGATTTCTGCTGTGACATTCGGATGGTAGGGTCAGAATTTGGCGTCAACAACATGAAAGCATGGATCCATCCTGCCTTGTATCAACGGTTCAGGCTGGTGGTGGTGGTGTAATGGTGTGGGGAATATTTTCTTGGCACTCTTTGGGCCCCTTGGTACCAATTGAGCATCGTTGCAACGCCACAGCCTACCTGAGTATTGTTGCTGACCATGTCCATCCCTTTATGACCACAATGTACCCAACTTCTGATGGCTACTTTCAGCAGGATAATGCGCCATGTCATAAAGCTAGAATCATCTCAGACTGGTTTCTTGAACATGACAATGAGTTCACTGTACTCAAATGGCCTCCAGTCACCAGATCTCAATCCAATAGAGCATCTTTGGGATGTGGTGGAACGGGAGATTCGCATCATGGATGTGCAGCCGACAAATCTGCGCCAACTGTGTGATGCCATCATGTCAATATGGACCAAACTCTCTGAGGAATGCTTCCAGCACCTTGTTGAATCTATGCCACGAAGAATTGAGGCAGTTCTGAAGGCAAAAGGGGGTCCAACCCGTTACTAGCATGGTGTACCTAATAAAGTGGCCGGTGAGTGTATATGTATGTGTATATTATGGCATGCCATTCAGGAAATGAATCTCTGAATATATTGAATGAAAGTTTGAATATATGGAATGAAGTTTTAATATATTGAGTGAACTTTGAATATATTGAATGAAAGTTTGAATATATTGAATGAAAGTTTAAATATATGGAATGAAGTTTGAATATATGGAGTGAACTTTGAATATATTGAATGAAAGTTTGAATATATTGAATGAAAACGTAAAAATGTAACTATTTTTGTAAATCTGACACTACAAAAAAACTAAAAATCCATCCAAATCAATCTTGCTACTGTTCATTGACATATCCAAGGCTCTAAAAATCCCCCCAAGAAAACTCAACTTTGCATTTAGATTATTGAAAATATTTCATTTTTTGTGTGTTTTTTTACGATAAATTTGTGATGCCATCACAAATACTGGGATATAAAGGGTTAAAATATTGAAAATAATCAATCATTTGGTATTTATGATTAGGACTGAAGTAGATGAAAAGATTTATGTAAAAAAAAGCAGAAAAAAATATTAACATATGTCATTTTTATGGGATTTTAAAAGAGGACACTTTTGTCCCTTAGTGGTAACAACGTAACTATTTTAAAATCAGGTATGGGGGTTAAATATATGGAGTGAACTTTGAATATATTGAATGAAAGTTTGAATATATTGAATGAACTTTAAATATATGGAGTGAACTTTGAATATAATGAAAGTTTGAATATATTGAATGAACTTTGACTGATGGCAGACTTTGACAGAGTGACAACGAGTCAGGCCGCTCGCATCTCGTTGCGGCAATGTTACACATTGAGGGCATAATAAACACACTGGCGAATGCATGTACGGTCCAAAATCCTCCCGATACCCCTGCCTAATACCCAGAGGTGGAAAGTAACGAAATACATTTACTCACATTACTGTATTGAGTAGTTTTTTTGTGTATTTTGTATTTTTCAAGTAGTTTTTATATTTAAATTTTACTTGATTACATTTTGAGTGAAGTATTATATTTCGCTACATTACAAATCCCATCCGTTACTGAGTAAAAAAAAACAAAAAACACTACAACTACTACAGTGACTACGTTTACATGGTCTTTATGGGGCGTTGTATTTGTCCACCCAACTCGGTTTCCGAGTCTGAGTTACGAACCGAAAGTTGCAAATAGAACGCCCCCGAGGTCGTATATACTGGTCATCAACTCGTCGAGTCTCAGAGGACCCCGAGTTCAGTTTCCAAGATGGCTACCACGAGGATCACGTTGTGGTTTTCTACTATTTTAAGCACTTTCGTCTTTGTTGTAACAAAATGTAGAAGTTGTACACATCGCAGTGTATACGGTTACCTAATAGGCATGTCGTTACAGCTAAATATCGTTTAATAAGTTATTTTGTAGCTTGTGCAGTTTAAATTGGCTAGAGACGCTCCATGTTGCTATGACAACAATGCAGAGTCTTGAGCAGAAAGCGGAGCAGTAGCCTATCGTTAACGTCAATCAAAATGAAATATTCAGATATCAAACTGTGAAATATGTTTGTGTAATATGTAATGAGCATGTGGAATCCGCCGTGATTGCACTGTAAACGAGATAAACACTATAAATGTTACGAATCCATCTTTTCTCTGTAACTTGTTTTCCGACACGGATGTGACATCACTCCCGAGTTGCAAGTTGCACTTACAATACAAATAGAACGACCCATTAGTATCCCGATTTTGAGGCTTGGCTTTGAGCATATTCGAGATATGATGTTTACATGAAACACAGAGAAACCCGGTTATTCATATCCCTGTATACATGATAAATACCAGTAGCCCGTTTTCCGATCGCTGCATCTTATCTGCGCAAGCGTGTTTTACGTCTTTTTGAATGTTGTCCAACGCGACCTAACTTGTTGAACGGAGCGAGGTGCAAAACCAGTATCACGTAGCTTTTCCGCAACAGTGTATACATTTGTCTAGATGTTTATACATTTGTATAGATTGTTCTTTAATTAAAAACTAAACCCCTTGTCCTATTTTCACCAAATGGGAGAGATCCCCCGCCCCGTTCTAGTTTTTTTTTTTTAAATGTAACTAAGTAACTTTTACTTAAAATACATTTTAAATTAGCTACTTATTACTTTTACTTGAGTAATTTTTCAGATGGGTAATTTCATTTGTACTCGAGTAATATTTCATCCAAGTATTGGTACTTTTACTTGAGTACAATATTTTAGTACTTTTTCCACCTCTGCTAATACCATGCCCGTTCTTCTAAGAAGTTCGTTCATTTCTGCATTCCGCTGTGAGTAACATGCCCAAAGCTGACAATGTCTAAATATTCAGCCTGCATTGGTATATGAATGTGTGTAATTCTTTTTGCAACAAAACAATATATGAAGAGCTTCTCTTTCAGTTTACGAAATCCCTATATTCCAAGATTCACTCCATATATTCAAAGTTTATTCAATATATTCAAACTTTCATTCAATATATTCAAACTTCACTCTATATATTCAAACTTTCATTCCATATATTCAAGGTTCATTCAATATATTCAAACTTTCATTCAATATATTCAAACTTCACTCTATATATTCAAACTTTCATTCCATATATTCAAGGTTCATTCAATATATTCAAACTTTCATTCAATATATTCCAAGATTCACTCCATATATTCAAAGTTTATTCAGTAAATTCAAACTTTCATTCAATATATTCAAACTTCACTCTATATATTCAAACTTTCATTCCATATATTCAAAGTTCATTCAATATATTCAAACTTTCATTCAATATATTCAAACTTTCATTCAATATATTCAAAGTTCACCCATATATTCAAAGTTCATTCCATATATTCAAGGTTCATTCAATATATTCAAACTTTCATTCAATATATTCAAACTTTCATTCAATATATTCCAAGATTCACTCAATATATTCAAAGTTCATTCAATATATTCAAACTTTCATTCAATATATTCAAACTTTCATTCAATATATTCAAAGTTCATCCAATATATTCAAACTTTCATTCAATATATTCAATGATTAATTTCCTGAACAACATGCCATAATATGTGTGTGTATATATATATATATATATATATATATATTTGTGAAGCATAATTTTGGCATTTATATCTAAAGTAGTACCCACCTGCAGACCTGCTAATAGAAGGCCAATCATTTGGCCTGCCGACTGGGACGTGCGCTTTACAGTTTTTTTCAGTCGCTAACAAGCATTTGTCCAGTCAGTGGTCACATTTTCAAAACTCTAAATACAATTAGAACAGCATTGGTCTTTTGTTGCCATACCATTCACACATTTCATGTCATTTTCACACAATATGCAGTCAGTGAACACATTTCGACAATGTTCTTAACAGACCAGCTGTACCTCCCAACAAAATTATCTTCTTCTGCAATGATATCAGTTCAAAGACAACATATCTCAGCTGATAATAGTATAATAGTTTTTTTCAATTGCTGATCACTTGGTTTGAAGTAGAGGTCGACCGATTAATCGGCGCCGATAGGACGTTTTAAAAACTATCGGCATCGGCCGAATTTGGTGCCGATAGTTGCCGATAGCTGTCATTTATTTCCTCTGAAAGAAACAACAAAAAACTCCGCTCTGTCGCTCTGATCACTGAGGGGCCGGGCTGCTCTTCACACACAGCGAGAGAGAGAGCATGGGAGAGAGAGATAGAGAGAGAGAGAGAGAGAGAGAGAGCATGGGAGAGAGAAAGAGAAACGCAGCGTGTGTAGCGGCAGCAGAGTGGAGTTAAGTGATCTGTGGAGAAGTCGACTTGACGATAACAAGTCTCATTGTAAGTGAAATAAAACCTTCACAAGTTGAAAGTCAACAAACATAACCTCCTTCGCAGAGGCAGTAAGTACCACTAGTTCAACAAGCATAAACGTGCATCATATTTCAGCATAAACAGCCACATCTCCACCGGCATGATTAAGCCTACATGAGCTTGTTAAGCTAACAACAGTTAGCTTGTTAACAGGCTAAAATGAAAGCTGTCTGTGTGTAGTCTCTTCATCTTAGTTTGCCATGAATCTTAAAATTTGGGAATTATTTGTAAATTCTTTAGTTTTAATAAAGAACAGGACTTCCAACAGTGTTGATTTTTTTTCTATTTTTTTTTGTGGGGGGGGGGGGGGGGGGGGGGGTTATCGGCCGATTAATCGGTTATCGTTTTTTTCCTGCTCCAAACTATCGGTACAATATCGGCATTCAAGAATCCACTATCGGTCGACCTCTAGTTTGAAGTCCACTGTTGAAGAATAAAAACAATCCAAGTCTAGTTCCAAGTTTGCTGAAGTGGTGCAAGTTTATTGGAGTTCCAGGTCATGGTGAGCCTACCGACACAAAGTGGGTCTGAGACCAGAGACTGACCCTGAATGTAGGACCAGAGCACAGATATACTCTGTCCCCAGGTGTGGTTGCATATTGGTCAGTCGAGGACAACTTTAGTTTTTTACAATCGCAAACAAGCGCTTACCCATACTTCAGATATTTTTCCTAAACTCTTAACACAGACTCTCACCTACAAAACACAACTGGCCAAGCATTGTGGAAATGTGTTCACTGACTGCATATTGTGTGAAAACGACATGAAATGTGTGAATGGTATGGCCACAAAAGACCGATGCTGTGCTAATTGTATTTAGAGTTTTGAAAATGTGACCACTGATTGGACAAACGGTTGTTAGCGACTGAAAAAAACTGTAAACAGGAGGGTGAACTCAGTGAAGGGGTAGAGATGGCTCCCATACGTGGTCAGAACAAAAGGACAAAGGACACAGGAGTGACACTCAGGTAGTATGATCAGGAAACTCTGATCAACAGGGGAGCAGAGGCAGGAGAGGTCATATCAGAGGTCAGCACATGGCTGGAATTGCCTCAGACGTGTCAATTTCAATGTCCCTTCAAAGTTTACTCCTTCCACCCTATTCACCGTTCCTCAACCCCATAGATGAGTTCTTTTCTGCAAGGAGGTGGAAGGTTTATGACCATCAGCCACATGGCTAGATGTTCCTCCTTGAAGCCATGGATGCTGGCTGCAGGGACATCACAGATGATGATTGCCAAGGGTGGATCCGACATATAAAGTGCTTTTATCCCAGGTGCATCACCTTGGATAACATCAGATGCAATGTTGATGAAAACATGTGGCCTAACCGTGAAGATTGCAGAGATTGATACAGTCATTTTGCAATACTGTTTTTTTTTTTTTTTTCTGTTCTATCATACTGTAAACAGTATTTCTACTGGAGGAAAAAAATGATTTGCTTTTTACTGGAATGCTTTTGAATGTGAACAATACATGTGGACATAGAGTTCCCAACCAAGAAATTTTGTGTAAAAAACAATGGATTGCATGTTTGCATGCAAATACCTGTAAAACGGAAGCATAAAAGTCTATGCAGTTTTTGTAATGTCAGCAATAGCCAGTTTTTTGAAACCTGGTGTACTTTGATTCACTGCATGTACCTTGTGAAGTGAAAACAAGTGTTATTCTTTGACAGAGTGGAAATATGATTCATTTTGAGTCATATTTCCAGTGTTTTGGTAAGTTGGTGTGTGCAGAGAAAGATGTGTTCTATTTTGAAATGAAGAGTTAGTATATATTTAACAAAATGTGTTTTTGAGAAGAAAATTATCCATTTGGCCAGTTGTGTTTTGTGGGTGAGAGTCTGTGTTAAGAGTTTAGGAAAAATATCTGAAGTATGGGTAAGCGCTTGTTAGCGATTGTAAAAAACTGTAATTAAAGATACCAGCAGCTTGCACTGTTTTTGCTTTGTTTCTTTGCAGCAGCACAACCTTCCAGTTCCCTGCCTTACCTTTCCAGAGACATCATAATAACAGCACTTATAGGGAGTTAAGTCACCGACTTGTGTTTTCCCCTAGCCTTCTCTCCCTAGACTGGTAATGGGCATCTTTTGTTCCAGCTAAATGTCACAGCAGCAGAAAGCATACTGAAAGAACACCTAATGTCTACGGTGTATATTTGTACAAAATACAAAACACACACTGCACTAAATTGTCTGCATTCAGGTCATCTCCTCATAATCGTCTTCTTTCTGCTGTTTACTTGCGGCATACAGGGGTAAACCTCAAACAGACAAAATGATCTTGATGATTACTGTTTTTTACAACCGCTATGACCCGTTGTTCAATACTTTTAACGCTTTTTCAAAACTCTTCACTCAGTTACCACAACATCAGCCTGTGTGGGCTATACAATTAACACAATTCTTATTCTTTTGACACAAAATACACACATTTTACACTTTACACCAACTCCTTTTACACACAAGCTCTGTGGATGTTAACTGGTAAATTTTCAATTGCTTTCCCACGGTTTGTCAAAACAGAAAACCTCATGTTCAAAACTAATGGATTGAAGATTACATTGATCACAGCTTCCAAAAATACAATTGATTCCTGTCTCACCCAGTTCAGACTGGTACCCGAGGGGGAAAGGGGACAGGGTGAGTTGGGGTAACTTGCTAACATATGTGATCACTTGGGACAATGTGGCATTCCACCATGCACATGCAGTCACCGCTTGGTTTGATGCCCTGACAACTGTCAGGGCTGGATAAGGCATGCAAAAAGATACTTCCCAAGATGCCTGGACAGAGAAGACATCAGGTGTGATGTCAATGAAAATATGTGGCCCAATGCTGATGACCGAGCAAATTAGCGTTTTTTCTTCCTCTTTTACAGTGATTTCTCCTGCTCCTTTTTCTTTTTGTGTATTTGACAATACAGTAATGAATGACAGCTAAATGCTGATTTTTTTTCCTCTTTACTCTACTGTAAGTCATTTTCATTTGCAATACAGTAAAGTGTTTACTGAAAATCCTGTCATTTACTGTCTTCTTCTTTCATAAACATTCTGCAAAACTGCTCAGACATGGGTCGTTCACTTTTTGTACTGAGTGTTGTACAAAAAAGGAACAAAACTCATGCCCAACAAATGAAAAATGAAGAACATCATCAAAAACATTACTTTACATATATGATCAATACAATAATTTGTTGATTGTAAAAAAAAAAGGAAAAAAGTAGATTTGACACATGCAATTTGATTCAGTTTGTGTTATTCCATCAGTTGTCAGTGTTTTTTATGACACTGTGCTGTGACTGACTAAATGTTTCTGTTGGAAGACAACGTGTGTCAGTGCTTTGGTAGATTTGGTGAACTGTGTTAGTGTATTATTGTATTTTGGAAGTGTGTGTCTGTGTTTAGTTACCCTGCGTGATTTGGGGCATGAAATTAACAATGAAAACATGACAAAGCCATTTGACTGTCTTGTTCATAAACAATGGTGTCAGGACTTATTATTTTGATGACACAGACAGTTTCATTGACATGAATACTTGCTTTTGAGGGATCAACTATTAATTTTGAGCAAGTGACGCACTTTTGCAGGTTATCCACTAGGTTTGGCAGTTTGTACTAATTGTTCTGAGAAATGCACTAACTGTTGTGCAAATGTTATTAGTGATGTGATGAATGCACCAAAGCGACTGAGAAAAACTGTAATAGTGTTTTACATGTCCAACTAAGCTACTGCAACCAAACAGTTTCCCTTGTGGATCAATAAAGTTTATCTAAGTCAGGATTGCCTGGTTCATCTGTCATTCAACAGGCTTTACAGTAACTAATATTGGTCCTGTAAGTAGATGTTTACTTGTTAACAAAATATTGAGTTCTGGCTGAAATGTATCTCTAACATGTGTTTTCTCTTCCAAATAATTTGTGCTACTGCATTGTTCACAGTTTGCAACATCCAGGTAGGAAAGCTACTGCTGCTTAGCCTCAATATGTCTCAGCTCATTTACATGGGAAATCTGGAGCTAGTTCGATTTTCTACATTTTGTTACTCCTGCATATTTCAGCTCTGCCACAGTGTAGGAACCCACTTTAAGCAACATCTCCAGCCGAGGACAAACAGCATGCCAACAGCGGGTTGGCAAACATGCTTGTGTGTGTGTGCAAGTTACCCCTTCCATGGGCCAGAGAGGACTTTGTTTTGTCGGTCAATTTTCAAACATACAGAATTAACACAAAAAACACATAAGAACCACATAAATTAGTTACAAGGCATTTAAATTAATTACTTAAGTGTTGTTTTCCTATGTTTTAGTTTGTTGTTTGTAACATACAGGTTATATGCTATTATTTGTATCGGTTAACTAATCCGAAAGACAACTGCATCTGAAAAAGTGTAAGCAAATATGTTTCATAACTGATTGTAAAGTCTAGGTCATCTGATGCAGCAATCTATCACTCTAATCTATGCTCTCTTAAACCAGGTAGCTAAGCAGGTTAAGCAGTCACTGGGGAAGTCGAGTAATCTGATATGTGAATATTTGCTTATTTGGATCTATGTTTTCAGATACTGCAGTGCTGTTTTCTTTTTTCTTTTTTTTTTTGGCTTTTCTTTCCGTCTTTTTAGCATCCCTGTTTACAGGTTTTGAACAAAAACGTGGCCCACGACATGTTGTATTAATATGTACAACACTTTAACTGCTACTAATATGCAAATTCTCCAATGCGTAATTCATTTTGGACACAAATACCTACAGAGGAGAGAGATTCTCCTCTATAATCTGTTGAGCCTGCATACTCACTGTCAGAAACTGCAGCTTAATAAGCAGCTACAAAGCAACCATTTGGATACAGCTCCCTCTGTTGTGCTCGAAATTCAACCTCAAGTAAACTTTCCTCTGTTTAGAGAAGACAAGCTCTGAAAGTCTTGTGCAGGGCTGAGAATGTGCATCAAGAATGTGTGTCAGACAGATCACACATCGACCACACTAAGTTTTGTTCAATACAATCTGCATTCAAAAACATCTCAGTTATTTCTGTTGAAAAGTGCAGTAAAAACAAATGATTGTGTAGCATGAGCTCCTTACTGATTACTGATTTTGTAATCAGTGCCTGTAAATAACACCACCATGCTGAAACAAAACCGAGCCATAACTGTGGCTTCACCTCACAGAGTGACTGAAAAAACGCTGTTTCCATGAAATCCTTTTGCATATCTGAAATATGACTTTACAACAAGATGATTTGCTAGAACAGTTGGATGCTGTTCTCTGTTCTGTAAACCGTCAGCAGAAGGGTTTGATGGTTTTGTGTCAACATTGTTTGATATGTGTTATTACAGGCATTCCTTCCTTGAAGTTGGTATTTGTGATCAGAACCTTTACTTTCATGGACTTACTCACAATGAAGTTTGAGTGCTAATGTACGTAATGAACTGAGGAACACAAAGCTTTTTTCAGCAAGAATTGTGAAACATATCTTGTGAAACTGACTGCTAGATGAATAGTTGTGACTGCCATCACATTTCAAATATACTGACTCCAACACAATGCAATCAAGGGTATGTTTGGGACAAAAGAACTGAAAACAGTCTTGACGTGAATCAGTGGTATGTATACAGTACAATACACCTGTTTGAGTCCACTTGGCAAGGCTAAGCAATTATTCACTGTCTTTGAGCTTTCACCCTCTCTTGCTTTTCACACAGTTGTCTTTTTCTGTTCGCCAGCTCATCTCTAACAGTCTTTGTCTGCCATTTGCTGAGCTGGCCATGTTTATCAGTGTATTTTTTTTTTTACTCAACAGCGTCTTGTGGCTCCTGAAAAACACTTTAAGAGTGAAGTTCAGGTTCAGGCTTTGAAATGAGCTGAGGTGACCTGATGTCCAAAAACAGCAACTACAAATTGTCGTTGACAATAAAGGCAAAGACTAGGCCTGTAGGACTTATGCACTGTGGGCAGATGAACTGGAGTTTCAGGAAATGATGAATGTGACCTATGGCAAGTATCATGGATCAATCTTCATTAAGATTAATCACATCTATATATTCTTACAGGGGAGCGACATCACAACACCGTAATGGTGGAATGATATATGCAGGAGGTACGTGGACTTGACATGAAGGAGAGACAGAAATAAAACATTTCACACTTCAGTTGAGTCATTCTAAAGATCACATTTCATGGCTCATGTCTATGTCTGTTTTGTCCATCTGATGTTGTCTTACGTGTATTCGCTTCTACATATAGTTTTGCACATTGAGCATGGTGGAACACATAATTTACAACGATAAATATGACTAGTTAATTAACAATTTGCAGTGGAAACAAACAAGTATTTGTAATACCACCACTTAGATAAGCGGGTATCATATCAGCGTCTCAAAATATTTCCTGTGCCTTCAGTAACAAAACCTCCCAGCATCTATATAAACCTTTACACAACTCATGTCAGAGGAGCCAGATTGAAACGTAACTTTTAGGAGTCAGGTTTCCTTCTCAGAGGCATGGCCAATCTTACAGCTGATTCTATTTTACTGGATTACAGGAAACCAAGCTTGTGAAATGTTATTGGTCCGGAACACTGGCACGTTATTATTGGTATCAAATAGTCACACCCTGCCGATTCCAACCTGCATGAGAATCTGACAACAACCCTGCAGCCTTCTTCCAGTGGCGTTTTCACAACTCTACTGACACCACTGGGTCCTCTGTTGGCTGGATTTTTCAAATCCAGGCTCTGGCCTTGTCACTTAAAACAGGTCAAGCAGATACTGTCAGTCTGTTCTACAGCAGCATGTCGTACATACGAGGTAGGTGGAGGATCAAATTAATGTTTTCTTGTTGCATTCAATTTTAGTAATAACATTCAAACCATGTTAGCTTAGCATTGTTAGATTCACCATTTGTACAATTAGTGTTACATTTGTACTGCAACGTGCAAGGTTACCAAGAAAATAGATGAGTTTTTTGTACAAGCACTGCGTCGGAGCCTGCCTGGTATGTGAATGCACTTCGACGATACTGTCGACAGTTTTCAAGACTTTTTTTGCAAGCTTAAAACTAAGTTTTGAAATGTTGTTTGTGCTTATCTGAAAACCGGTGAGAATACAGTATGCTGGAGAAAAAGTTCTCCGAAACTGAAACTGAAGTTTCATTCATTCCTGCCACAGACACTGGGGACAGCCAGACAACACAGAACCGTGCAGCAAAGTATATGCTATAAACTCACTTATAAAAGAACAGTACGATACAAGTGCAAATCTTCATCCGCAAATGTTCCAAAAGATAAAGATAAAACACTTTTTCCAAACATTGTGTTGTTTTTCAGATGAACATTTCCAAAGTTTCAAACCAGAAAAACAAACTAAGTTTCCTAAACAACACTGACAATTTTAAAACTTTTCAGAACATTATGCAAGCCTTCACTCTACTCCAGACAAACCAAGGGCAAGCAGCTGGATGGGATACTTACAGTAGCACATCTAGATACGGCGCTATCCCATGAATGTGTTATGTGGCAGCAATTTACACAAAGAAGACAAGCCATTTCAGGAATGACTGAAATGCGTTTACGCAGTTCGTTAGAAATAGACTAATGGAAGGTCTGAAAATGCTGAAAAATATGATACATGGCCATTGAGAAGACAGGACATTCAGTCAAACCCTGTATACATTTTATATCTCAACTAGCATGGAGCAGTTTATTAGTATCCATCTGCTCTTTCATGTAGAGAAAATAATTTACTAACTGTTCTCTCTTGTTCTCATCAGTGCTTGTATCAGTAATCAAAGAGCATGAATGAATATATGAAAATGACACATCCTTCTATGAGAAGAAGTGAGGTACGACATTTTGTGGTGAGAGGAAGGAGAAATGCTGCATGAAAAAGCAAGCTGAACCAAAGGCTATTGTAGGGTTTCTTAAAGATGTTTAATAACTTCTTCAGTTCTAAATGACTGGGGTGGAGTTGGTGCAAAAACAGATCTGTGTAGTTTACACAGTTCAGTGCAGTGAGGAATGTACAGAGGTACACATTTGTGACAGCGTTTAAGCAGGCAACTGGCTTCTAGACGCCGTTCTTTGTTCAGGGGTTCACTGTGGTCGTGACGCGCTCCAAGTAAAAACAATCACTGCCTCCTTTAAGTTATATACGGCATTTTTATTTGCGTCTGGTTCTCAGTCCACAATCATCAATATGAAGGAAAACAAGAACAAAAACAAGAAGAGCGGTCAAAAAAACATTATAGCTCTCCTCTGTCTCATCTGAGACACCTGTGCCACTCTCCCCTTTTGTCCTCATTTCCTGGGAGGCGGCATCCCAACTACAAATAATCAAAACAGTCAAATAAAATTGTAAACTTCATCTAAACAAGTTATGCTCCAGTTCAAATGATAATAATAATCAAACCAAATATACAAAATGTCTCTAATAACATTAGAAAGACAAAACCTTTCCTAAACGTATGGCTCACCACAGGCCAGCTCTTCAGGCCAACATTCAGCTGCCCATCCAAACCTGAATGACAATGGACAACGGCATCCACATCTTAGCCAGAGAAAGCAGAAGGTTGAAAGAAGAGTAAAGGAAACCATCTATGTCATATTGGAAAAGCCTTCTCTAAACAGGAGAGGTAGACTGAGACATGATCCGCTGTCAATGTACACAGTTATCTGTCCCCAAAAAGTTTCACCCGTTCACACCTTGAAACTGGAGTCTCTGGCCATTAATGGTTGTTAGGGTGCCTTTCAATAGGGAAAGAAAACAGGATCAAAACAGATTCCTTCCATTACAGGTAAGTAGCTGACTGCCAGCAGACCAAGGTTTCAGATGGGCAACACCCACAGATGTTCCTATTTAATCCTACCACTCATTTAGACCTGAAGAAACATCTTCAAGAAACTTTACAAGTCCAGCTTGTTGGATATACCATGACCTGGATGACTGAACACTTTCACAGAGAAACATTTTTGCAACAAGTGGTCATACATGTCTGTGGAAGGAGAGGCCAGCATTCAGAGGTTCACATTTTGTGTTTGTGATTGCTGAGCAGCTATACTCACCATTATTAGCCACCATTCTCTGTATTCACACAACACAGGAACATCCATGGAACTACCACATGTTTACACGGGGCTGTAAGTGCTGACAACAAATGGGTACCTCCAATGACAGGGCTGACAGTGACAGTGTTCCTACATAGGGATAATTTGTATTGGGTTTGCCTTGTTTTTAATTGCAGTCTCAGTTTCAGCCTCCACCACCATAATAATAATAATAATAATAATAATAATAGTAAACCATTTCATGGTGCATATTTTAGACATGTAAGTAATAAACACGTATAAACAATAATTAAAAAGTGTCTAACTTCCTTTTAACAGTTCAGGTTGGAGCCACCATTGGGTGTTAATGCTAAAACCAGTGTTGTTCCTGCTGTTGCTGTAAAGGGCCTATTCAAACTAAAAGAAAAAGAAAAAGAACAGCACAAGGTGTTGACCTGGCCTCCAAATTCACTGGATCCCAAACTGATCAAGTATCTGTGGGATGATCCACAGAGGCTCCTCTGCTCAACCCATAGGACCCAAACGCCCCCACTAACAACATTCTGTTGCCAGACACCTCAGGATACCCTCAGGAGGCCCATCTCCATTTGCCAGTGATTCCAAACTGTTTTGGAGCCACAAAGGAGACCTTCACAATATTAGGACGGTGGTCATAAAGTTATGCCTGATCACTGTAGATATATTGCACATTCTTAGAGAGAAGAAATACCAACTGTACATTGTTTCTTTTGTTATTTTGATGTTATTTCATTCTGTGTAATCTTGATGTTGAAGCACCTACCGCTGTCCTTCACCCTTAACCCATCTTGTGTGTGAGTTAATACATTGTCATGGTACACATAATGAGTTCATATCCTTGTCATCATAATGAAATAATACATTTTATTGCAGACTTGTATGAACAAACCAGACAAAGGTAGACATGCAGTAATAAACAGATGTAAACAACATTTATCTAGCACAGTTGGTTAAGTAAGCAATTACCATTATAATTCAAGAAGGCAATAAAGAGTTAGAGCTCCCTGTCTGCCACCAACCTGATTAACAGCAAAGCTAAGAAGACTGTATATCCAATCACTTATGGTGAAACATCAGCAGTCCAGTTTTAAATTGACAAGACTTATTATATTTTAGTCTCTTGACGAAGAGAATAAGGTAAGAGAATGTTACTATTCTGTCCCTGCTCGTGTGTGTGTGTGTGGCGTCTTTTAGCCTGCTACACCAGCTCGGCAGATAGCGAACAGTTTCCCAAGAAAGAAGCTGAGATTTCTTTTCAGACTTTACTCAGGAATCACTGTAAAACTAAACACACATACAAATACATATTATTTATCTCATCATATAATCTTCAACTAAATTCATTCACATACAAACATAAAAGTAGCCTGTAGCAACTAACAGAACCGAATCCGATACAATTTGCGTTAATGAACAAAACATTTTTTAAATACAGTCTTAAAACATCTATACATAAAATAATACTCACAGGCAAACGTTTTCTGGCCATAAAGAAATAAAAAGCAGTTACTGGCATGTGTAACTGCCAGTAACTGCTAGTATCTGCCAGTAACTGCCAGTAACTGCCTGCTTCTATGACTTCTGGTTATTTGGACCTGTCCCAGAATTCCTTTTGTTTGAACCAGCTATGGAAACACTGAAGGTCCAAAATTAATCTCAGTGTTAATGCAAACCAAAACCAGAACATCACAGTTACTGATGCAAAAAAAAAGGCTTACCAGCTAAAACATAAAGTGTACTGTGAGTAATGCTAAAGGGGCATGTTGTTCATCATTTAATCTGTGGACCTCTGTGGATGTTAAACCAAAAAATAAAATGAGTCAGTGCAGTCCCTCAGCACACACAAATAAAACAATATATTTCCTGTATTCAAGAAGCAGTCTGGTTCATAGTGTCACATAATGATAGTAAATAAAGTCTCCTGCGAAATCTAGGCAGCCTGCAGGCCCTAATGAGCCCTTGCATATTGTAACTGCAAAAATAACTGCCTCATAACAGATGCTGAGCATAATTTAATCCAGAATATGTGTGTATGTATAATTAAACCAGGTTCATCCTTTACAGTGGTAGTATCATCATCAGTGACAGATGATGAACTGGCTTTTTACAGTTTCTTTAATCTTATAAACAGTGTATATATACGTCATATATAATTGCCCAAGCTTTCCCCCAAAGTACGAGCACGGAAACTCAAATCGCTCAGGTGAATATTTTTTGGGGTGGGGTGTGAACGGGAGGAGGTAGTACAGGAAGAGAACAGCCATACATGCCGATAACCATGTGTATATAAACAGTCCACCCACAAACAAGATCTACAAAGATCTAAATCCAAATACTGTGATAATCCTACAGTTTTGGGGTTCCATCCAGGTTTGCCTGGGATATTTATTAAATGACTCAGTTTAATCAATTTCGTAATGGGAAGTGCTAAATTCAAGATACATTGACCACAAGCATCTGCCTTGAATGAATGCACAAGACCACCATTTACTTAAAATGCATGATTTAATAAAAAATAAATAAAAAGATCCCTAAGTAAAGACTGGGTGAGCGATTAAGAATCTTAAAGAATCTAAAGAATAGAAAAATGAAAAGAAAAAATAAATGAATAAATAAATACATGGCAGGATTAAAGCTGCATCTTTAGTCCAGGATTATCCTCAGTATCTGGTTGTTTCCTGGACAGTTTCTCAAGGCTCATGCTTCTGGTGTGACTGGAGTGACAAAAAAATCCAAAGCAGCCAGGACAGGCGTAGTTCTTGTTCAGCATTGCTGACATTGATAAGATCAATTTGAAAAGGATACATTCACTTCATTTAAAACATGAACATATGCAGCCATTTGCCCTCACATTCTGCAAAATTCATGCACTTCAGCACATTATTTCAAAGCACTCTGGAAAGTGAGGACAAGCTTCAGGCTGAAAGACGATGTAGAGCTTTGCAGGGAGTTGTACAGTGTGAAAAGAATGCTGTGCAAAATGTTTCCTCATCCCTGGTGGACTTGTAAAAGGAAGCAAAGAAAGAAAACGTCAGGCAGAATCAAAGAAATCTGTCTTGACTGTGGTATCCAGGCTACATGTAACTGCTTGGTGAGGGTGAGTGTAATCGCTGTAAAATGTATATTCACTATAGCACCAGATTACACTGGCGGTCACTAAAATGAATGTGGTGTCTCTGTTTTCTCTGGACCCTTAGACCCTTGTCTACTCTAAACACTGGTGACATTTTTTTTTTATCCATATGTTGTCATTCCATAGCTACTTTAGATGGTGCAGCTCTCATGTCTAGAAATCTGGTCCATTCTCTTTCAAAACCTTGACAACCCAGAGTTAAGGCCAGTTAAGGCAGTTGTAGCCTTCAAAACTTCTCTGCAGCCTCCCTAGAACTGCCTCATGCCAAAAAAACTCTACAGACCCCTGTCCACGCCCGCCGATAGGGGGGGACAAACGGGTCTAATGGACTTATTTCGTCTGACTGAAACGTGACTAAATATGATAAATACATCACTGTAAATTAATTAATGCCACTTTGCCATATTAACTATTCCTTGAAATCGAAGCTGATGAGAAGTAGCAGCAAACTTCAAATTGAAATAGTTAATTTCTCCTAAACCTAAACCTGTTCAATTTGAAAGTTTACTTAGTCACACCTATCTATTCTGAGTTTTCAACTGAATTCTCATACATTTTATAGGATTTAACAGAAACACAGATAAACGCATTCCAAATCATGAGTATAAGCAGGGCAGGGTGTTGACGGAAGGAACCGTGTGATACAGGGTTTTCCATAACGAATCCCTTTATGTTTGACTAATACTTTCTAATTCACAGTAATGCACTATACAGCAGTTGGAAAGAAATGGCATTGCAGTAGCAATCTATCTAATAATGCTGTAATTTAATTTAAGGTAGTAATGCCTTCAGTGCCTTGTTCCAATATAATATAGGACAGGGGATACAGTATAAGTGGTAAATGTGCACTTTTAAGCAAACAGAACAATAGCTGGAAAGAAAGTGTCAACATCCCCAAAAGGCCCTGTGTAATGCTAATTATTATCATCACGAAGAATGGAAGAAAACTAGACCAAATGTTAATGCTACATTTTTCATTACACCCTGTTTGTTCATCATAGTTTTGTCAGTATGCGTCTGGTAGTCTTATCTTGGTCATTCTGTTCTACCTTAAGCTTTGATCAAGCTTATAGTTAGGGTTGGACCAAACTAGAGGTCGACCGATTAATCGGTTTGGCTGATTAATCGGCGCCTATAGGACGTTTTAAAAAATATCGGCATCGGCCGAATTTGGCGCCGATAGTTGCTGATAGCTGTCATTTTTTTCCTCTAAAAAAAAACAAAAAAAAAAAACTCCGCTCTGTCGCTCTGATCACTGAGGGGCGGGGCTGCTCTTCACACACAGCGAGAGAGAGAGAGCATGGGAGAGAGAGAGAGAGAGAGAGAGAGAGAGAGAGAGAGAGAGAGAGAGAGATAGAGAGAGAGCATGGGAGAGAGAGAGAGAAACGCAGCGTGTGCAGCGGCAGCAGAGAGGAGTTAAGTGATCTGTGGAGAAGTCGACTGGACGATAACAAGTGTCATTGTAAGTGAAATAAAACCTTCACAAGTTGAAAGTCAACAAACATAACCTCCTTCGCAGAGGCAGTAAGTACCACTGGTTCAACGAGCATAAACGTGCATCATATTTCAGCATAAACAGCCACATCTCCACCGGCATGATTTAGCCTACATGAGCTTGTTAAGCTAACAACAGTTAGCTTGTTAACAGGCTAAAATGAAAGCTGTCTGTGTGTAGTCTCTTCATCTTAGTTTGCCATGAATCTTAAAATTTGGGAATTTCTTGTAAATTCTTTAGTTTTAATAAAGAACAGGACTTCCAACAGTGTTGATTTTTTTTTTCTATTTTGGTGGGGGGTTATCGGCTGATTAATCGGTTATCGGTTTTTTCCTGCTCCAAACTATCGGTATAATATCGGCATTCAAAAATCCACTATCGGTCGACCTCTAGACCAAACCATCCCTTAGTTATGCTGCTATAGGTCTAGGCTGCTGGGGGACAATGCACCAAACACATGTTCTCCTTCTTTCTTCTCTCTCCTCTCTTGCGTCCTCCACTTTTTTTTCTCTGGCACAGAGCTCTTGCCCTCTAAATTCCTATCTACTACTAGTCATGCAATTCTGTGCTATTACTATACAGAATCAGACTCAGCTTTATTGGCCAAGTATGTGCACATACAAGGAATTTGACTCCGGTAACTGAAGTCAAATTCTTGATGCTATATAAATAAAACTAAATTGAATTGAAACTGAAGTCCATACTCAGTACAGATGATTCTGAACTCTACCAGTGACTTGGTTATTCCCTGTGTGCACTACCTGCTAACACCTTACTCCCCACTGTTATGTGGATTGGTGGATTGAAGCATCTTTGCACAGCCTGCGCATGGACTCCTGCGTGATCTGATAGCTCTTAGCCCCTGTTTATTTTGTTTTCAGAGCCTGTTCCTGAGCTGCCATGATTAGTGCCTCTGTGCTGTTTTTCACTCCATCCTTTTCCAGCCACCGGTGGGATTTCTTTATATAAGCCACTTCTGCTATCTGCTGGTGGTACATACCATGCAGGGATTTGTCCTCCCATGATGCCTCTTGCTCTTCCTCTTTGGGTTCCTGCTTTCTGAGGTATTAATCCTGGATAATGGCTCTGACACTGCCTTGCTCCTCAGCCTCTTTCCCTTCAACTCAGTGTTCAGCCTCGGGGTTTAGGAAAGCATTATAAGGAGGTTCCTTGTCTCGATATCACTGGCCTTATCTCCTCTTTTGGGCAGCCTTATTATGCTTGTGTGCTACCTGATATCCAGCAGGGCATAGGTTTTGATAGCCCAGATCTTGTTCTTCCAGCTCAATTGGCTTTTTATGGTTTCCATTTGCTTTTGGGATACCAAGGTACTAATAGATCTCAAGATATGTCATGTTGCCTTCTGGTAGAACAACCCTCAGGTATGACAATCTCCTCTTGTGGTTACCATTCTACCACAAGAGGAGAACTTCGTACCAGTCAGAGCGAAGTTCCAAGGTTGTGGATCAGTGAGTCAACGTCTGGCATACGGTTTGATGTCATCTATACAGGGATTCTGATGGCTGCTTCATTCCATATACAGTATTCATAACCACTTTTGCTTATGATCTACTGAGGGGGTTCATGTTTATGCAGAACAGCAGCAGAGACCGAGCCTCTCCTTGATACATACCACCTAATGGTGACTTGGGTAACTTGATGTTGACCTCTAGCATTGTTTTACATAGGCCCACTGAGGTCTAGGACCCATGTGGGAGGCACTGAGGTGCAGAATTCTTTATTGTAATTCCAGGTGGTTGGTTTGTCCAGTCTCAAGTGACTGCTTTATCTACCAGTAGCTGGTGCTTTCTTCCTAATGTGATTCTTTTCCCATCCAATTACAGCTTCTCTGTACCTCTGTCTCTTCTGACTATAGATACACTGTATACCAGCAACGAGACAGAGTTAACTTCACGAATAAATACGTCATATATAATTGCCCAAGCTTTCCCCCAAAGTACGAGCACTGAAACTCAAATCGCTCAGGTGAATATTTTTTGGGGTGGGGCGCGAACGGGAGGAGGTAGTACAGGAAGAGGACAGCCATACATGCCGATAACCATGTGTATATAGTGTTCTTGTACGTTCACAACCTGGAAGATTCACATACTAAACACACAGAAAGCTAGAAATGGCAGGTGCTCTGTCAACTACATTCTCATGTCAAAAATAATACTTTAAAAAAGTATTAAATATTGTTGAGCTTGTAGAGTTTGTTCTTGATCAAAAAAAGAGCAGGCCCTTGATAATAATAAAAATAATAAACATTTTATTTATAGGCGCTTATCAAAACAGCCAAGGTCACTGTACAGATAAAACCAACACGTTGCAACATAAAACAGGGTTTAAAATACATATCAGACATCAAAGGCATTAAACAAACTATAAGACACTAAAAGATACAATAAAAAGATAAAAGATTTAGTTTAAAAAATTAAAAATCAGTGTGACAGTCAAGCAGGGTATGATTGCAGAAAAAGGTGGGTTTTGAGATGGGATTTGAAAATTGAGGAAAGGTAGAGCTGGGTATCGTCCGCATAGCAGTGAAAGTGAATATTGTATTTATGGAGGATAGAACCTTGTGTCCCAGAGGAGATGGGAGATGGCTGGGATGCCAAAGTTTTTAGTTGAATGAATTCGGCCAGTGAGATAAGAATGAGACCAGTCCAGGGGTGTGCCAGATAGTCCAATGGATGCCAGTCTATGGAGAAGGCGATAGTGTCGAAAGCTGTGGTAAGGTCAAGGAGGGTGAGAATGGATAGGACTCCAGAGTCTGGTTGTTGGTTATTTTCAGTAGAGCTGTTTCAGTGCTGTGATGGGGACGAAAACCAGACTGGAACTGTTCATAAAGGTTATTGTCGGAGAGATGAGAGTGGAGTTGGGATGAAACGACCCATTACTGCAATCGTTGCAGCCGATACTTGATTTTACTGAGAGATACGGAGAGACAGAAACCACTCACATGCACACCTACGGCCAATTTAGAATCACCAGTTAACCTAACCAGCATGTCTTTGGATGGTGGGAACACACACAGACACAGGGAGAACATGCAAACTCCACACAGAAAGGCCCAGTGGCCCTTAAATTCAAACCCGGGACATTCTTGCTGTGAAGCATCAGTGCTGACCACTTCCCCATTGTTCCACCTTAATATGCATTTAAATTCAATAGATTGTATTAATACTGAATACATCAATCTGGTGAATATGCATTTCAAATGAATAAGCTTTATTACACTGATGCATATGTATAATGTAAAGTTGATAGGTTTATGTTCAAAACATTTAAAAAATTAAATTAACAATAACTTTCTCATGTTATTATTTTACATAAATCTTAAAAGTTAGGGTTCTGTGAGTGTAGAGTATAGGGTTCTGTGAGTGTAGTCATTCAAATGTTAGAATAGTTTTGTACATAAATCAGCACTATTACATTGTTTTTAACATCTGTAGACTCACTGAACTGAAAAACAGACAACGGTGACTCTCCACTGCTGTGCTTCAGAGTCCTTCACAATTTAGTCCATTCAGTTGAAACTGTGGTAGCTGAAAAAGACACCTGTGTAATGCTGTTAGCTGCAGCTTTTCCTAACTGTACTCCCAACAATTCTTCACTGTTAGCGAACAGTGTCTTAGCCATAGCCATACAGATGCTACTAAGTACAAGGCTTTCTGAGCAGCAGCGCTGGTGGCTGGTCTCAGAACTTGCTTCTGTCCTGCTTGCTCATTTGCAACACACATATCCGGTCATCTGTGATGACACTGACGACCCCACGTGTGTGTGATTGTCGTGGACTTGTCAGAGGTTAAAGTTAACCTCATTCCTGCTGCACATGCTAAGTTATGTGTAATTACCATGCAAATAACCTATAATGGCAGGTTACTGAGGGGGTATTGGTTTATTTAAGTTTATATGTTATTTTGCAGAATCATATCCTTCCTCATGGCCCGGTGTCAGACTATAGATCATTGCTTGTGGACCTCTCCATCATCCACTTTTTTGCTCCTTATAGACTGTGGTCCTTATCTATAATATATACGTAAATGAATAATTGCTCTCCTTGCTAGCTTCAGGCAACTTTTTCCAGATGGGGATAATAATAGTGTGGAGGCCAAAGAAAACTCCACTGCACTGAGCATTCTATCCCTTTAACACTGTTCAATCAGGTTGTTTAATAAATAGATTTAAATAAGCAGAGAGGACAAAACTTTACAGTCTAACAATTAATTGATGTTGTGTTCCTAATTCAGCTAAACTACGAATCTACTTTTCACTCTGATATGAAAGGAATGACATAAATGGTCAAAATAATGAAAAATGGAGCAAGGCTGAGTTCATTTGTTTGGCTGTAGATACAGAAAGAAGAACAGAATCCTCAGCTGAGGAAGTTGCAGTCACAAGCTCTGCAAAGCCATACTGCAGTGTGAGCTTAAGGATGAAGTTATCTCAGACTTGTCCAGGTCTTATGGGACTAATTAATTAGAGTTCAGCATGTTTTTATACTGACAGACAGACAAGAAACCGAGGGGAAAGCAAGGAGAGAAAAACAGAAGGAAAGCAGAGAGGAATCGAAGGGTGTCTCAGGAGAATCCAGCCTACATAATGACATGCATGTCTCTCTCTGTGCCTCACCAGCTTCCCCTAGTTGTTTTCCTCAAAGGTGCATGGCACAAGGCAAAGGGAATTATTGATAAGGTGCAGGCTTGCATTGATTTGTTGTGTTGGCAGAACATGAATATAGCTCACATTCAGACCTCCCATTGCCTTCCACACTGCCTCCATGAGCACAGTCATTAGCACGACACTCTTACAAATGAGTGGGCAACAGAATCACAGTTGGAAAGTGATTTCTAGAAACATTACTTATCCAGGGATCAATTTTGCATGTGATTAAACACAGTTAACTAATTATGGTGACAGCATAAGTTATTATTATCGGAAAATAAAATTAATTACAACACAGTAGTATAAAAATCCTTGCTGTGATTTATTCGGAGCATGATCCTCTGGGAGCCACATGAGAAAAAAATGTATTAAGAGATGCAAAACATTAATGCATGGGTAATGACCATCCTACTAAAGAGCATCAATCACCATCATGTTAATGTTGCATGACGCTAAGTGGAAACAGTGATAACTGAACCACTATTGGTAATTTAACCACAGTTTAAAAACAGAAGTGAACACTGTTAACACTGAGCTGTGTGACCTGATTAAAAACTGCACGTAATTATTGATATTTTTAGAGAATAATTTCTCTTCCCTACAGCTGGGGTCAGTTATCTGCCCTATTTTCTCTCTGAGGAACATGCCAAGGCCATGGTCCCTCTTATGGCGTCTTCAGTCTCACTGTCTGGCTGTCAACAGACACAGCTGTAGAGTTAGATGATAATGTCCTCCGTCACTTTGTATTTCCTAGTTGGTGTGAATCCTTATCTTCATGTTTATGTACAATAACCAATGGGATATTGACACATCTCCCCCTGCCTCAGTCCACCTTCTTAGTATAAGACTTTGAGTTTACTGTTTGTCCCTTAGAATTGAGGTTCACTCATGCACTTATGTTGAGATGACGAATCTTCTGTTCTCCTTGTACAAGCCTAAATAAACTCCTTCAGGCATAAGACATACAGGACTCTGGTACTTCTTCTTCATCAGCATCACCACAAAATTCTCCCTAACAGATATGCTGCGTGAACAGAATCACAAGAAGGGCATCACAGCTGTCTCAGCATGTGTGTGTGTGTCACAACTGGGTAGCGGGGAAAGGGATTTTCGGACCCAAGTGCAGGACTAGATGCAGGCAGAGGCAGGAGTTGGCAAAAAAGGTGTTTTAATAACAAAAACAAAACTCACAAAACCAAGACGCTGCTGAGGTGGCAGGATATCCAAAAAGCAAACAAAAATCCAAAACACTATCAAAACTAAAACGTGGCATGAAACATGGAACAAGTAACATGAAACAAGACGAGAAACAAGTAACAAGTGACGAGTGACATGCAACGAGTATGACGAGACAAGGAACAAAGGGAAGAGCAGGGCTATATATACACACACGAGGAACAGAGTGACACCACACAGGTGAAGCAAATCAAGAAACGAGACACAGGTGAAACCAATAATCTAATCAAAGGGGAACACACAGACATGACAAACAGGAAGTCAAGGACTTGACAAAATAAAACAGGAAACAGAACCCAAGAACATGAAAACTAAACCATGACTAAGAAAAAAAACAACTAAAGATACAACATAAACACAAGACTGTTGAAAAAGACTGGACAAAAAGACGAAAAGACAGAAGACAAGACAGAACATGACAGAAAAAAGACGAAAAGACAGAAGACAAGACAGAACATGACAGTGTGTTTCTGTTATTTGCAGTAGTTAACTAAGCACATCATTGTAATTAAACATTTTTAACTGCCAGATAATAAAAAGATAATAACAATTTTTCTATCCTTCTTAATTTAGATGCTCCATTTGATGAGACATTGCTTATTTCACTTAAAGGTTTGATTTGAAACTTTTTGGAAGTGAGAGTGTGTCAGCGGTGATCCTCAGGGTCCCATTCTTGACCCAGACAGAGAATAAATGTTATACCATCATATAACTCTGGCTTAGCTTAACTATGAACGTTTAAAAGTCAGAACTCTAATGTACTGTTACAACAGCAATGTCCTCAGCTTGTTAGAGATGTTTGGCCATTTACTATGAGAGGATCTCGCTCAGCTGGCAGGCGTACTGCTGCCGCCCAGCTCCCTTTGAAAGATAATAAAGGTCTGCTCGGTTGGATGAGTCACATCAGTCCCATTAGCACATGATAATTACCACCTCACTAGTTTCGCCATTAATCATGGACCACTCTGCACTTTAAAGCACATGCAGTATCTTCCAGCTGGATTACACGGGATGCAGTAGTTTATGCTTTTGTGCAAATGTAAAAGTGTATGTTTTTTGAAGGGCTATCAAACAATACACGATGCTTGCTTTGCACGATTATATGTTGTTGTTGTTACTGGACTAGAATATTCTCAAGGAAGAACTCAAAGGTACTGCATGAAACAGCCTCTCAGCAGATTCAGGGATGTTTAGTTGGAGGGGTGGCCAGGGTTTGTTTCCTGATAAAACACACGTGTTTTAGGCTGGGTTTTGTAAAGCGTCTTGAGATGATTTGTATTGTTATTGACGCTATATAAATAAAATTGAACTGAAATTGAATTAACCACAATTACAAGCTGGATTCAGAGATATGAAATCTATTGGGTAAATCAAAGGCACAATTAAATAAATGTTTTCAAGAGTCAGCATATAAAACAAGCTGGCATCTAGTAAATACATTATTGTATTTAATTTCATGAAGAAGAGCACAGAGGCAGCTGTGGGGTTCTGGAAATTATGCATGAGATTTGTATGTGTTTGGGCTGTCACTTAAGAACATCCTTCGCTAATACAGTAATTTAGACAACCTAGATACCAATGAATTACAATAGAAGGTGGATCTATCTGCATGATGTTTTCACTAAAAACTTCAAGGATCAAGGATTATATTCTAACCATGTGTTTTTATGCAATGTATTGCCGTGTCACAGGTACAGTTATTACAACACTGTACACAAAATTTGCTGTCAGTTTTTGAACACAGGGATGCAGATTCCAGGGAATCACATGCATATATATGTCTTTTAAAACATTTTTTTATATTTATCTTGTATTCATATTATGCAAACAAATACCCCAGAGGCTCAACTGTAGGTCTTCCTTGTTGCATACCCTTTTCCTCTGCCCTTGCGTTCAGTCTCTCTCCACAGCTTAAAAATCACTGCAACTTCCTGAGTTGCCTCACTATATTGCAGCACCAGTATGGATGGCTCATCGGGTATCTTTAATTCATCATGTGATAACTTAAATTATTTAAAAAAAATCTTATCAGCTTGCAACCAATCTGCTTATGTGTTCTGACACATTATTAAAACACACTACTGATCAAGTGCCAGGTGTAAGCCATGCATCCTGAGCCACTGAATCCTGAGCCATTCCAAGCCTTCTATGCAATTTTATTGCCCCATTACTCGTGGTGGGCATGGTAGAAGTTGGTAGAGGTTGAGCTTTATCTGTCCAAAGTATAATGCCAGTGTGGCTTTTTTATTTCATTTATTTATCCATTTATTTTTCCAAGTATAATCAATCATTCTACTCTTGAGGCTTATGAGTCCTTTGTACCTTGTGTCTTGTGATGTCTTTGTCCAGTAAGTAGGGATATCACTATTCAAGTCTATCATAAATCAGTTTCTTTTATTTATTTATTTTATGTTCTTGCCATCTTTGTGGTAGCAGAGGTTATTTTGTTTAGTTATTGTTTTGGTTATTATGTTTTTGCTGACTGTATGCAGTATGCACTTCAGTATGCACTTCAGCAATCAACCAAGTTCAGTTTTCTATGGAAATCTGAATGGACAAATCTGCTGTCAAACATACGTTTTCCACTATGTTCCAAGACGTATTCAGATATCCAGACAGGGCTTTGAGTACCTTAAAAACTGCTTATGGCATAGAGCTCACATCGACAAGGCATAACATTAAGACCATGACAGGTGAAGTGAATAACCCTGATTATCTCTTCATCACGGCACGGTTGGTGGGCAGGATATAATAGTCAGAGCATCTCCAAAACTGGTCTGGGCGCAGAGAGCCCTAACCCTAACCCTAACCCTTTTGAGGTGTTCCCGGTCTGCAGTGGTGATCAAAAGTGGTCCAAGGAATGAACAGTAGTGAACCAGCAGCCAAGGGTCACTGATGCACATGTGGAGTGAACGCTGACCCGTGTGGTCTGATACAATAGACAAGCTACAAAGAGGTTAAAACTGGTTCTGATATAAAGGTGACAGAACATGCACTGTTCAACTAATCATGGAACTAATCTCTAAATCATCAAACTGACCTAGCCAGCTGAAAAGGAAAGAACAGACTATCTGTGCTGGTTGTTCAATAAACACAAAAAAGCAGCGAAGGGAAAATTGTTACCAGTGCAATTTTAAAACACGATGATAGCCAGCTTTTGGTCTAATCAAATTCAGTCTAAATCTATACAGTTTGTTTTAACAAGAAAGAAAATAGATACCCACACAGTGAGTGAGAGTCATGCTATTTGGATAAGTGTGCTAGGAGGTACTGTATATTGTGGCAATTAAGTATCATCTTAGCTGGCTGAAACTAGAAAGTGTTACATAATCTGTTCTGTTACAGTGCTATTGAGCTTTCAGTATTTTGGAGGAGTATTTATGATTGGACATTTAGTGAAATTATTCACCACAGGGGTCAGGGGTCTGCTGCAAACATTTCGTTTCCTCCTTACAACTTCCTCCTTACAGTGTCTGCAGAGACACTGAATTCACCCCAACAGTCAGTAAGTGGAGAGGGAAAGAAGAGGCCTCTCTTTGTGTGAGCTTTCTCTCCTCTTACATCCCCCCCCCCCACACACACACACACACACTCACACACACAGAGGCACCTGCACGTACACAAATGAATGAATTAAAACCTCCACCCACACAACAAGGAAATGACCTGGTGACCTGATGAGACTGAGATGACCTTAAATTATTCATTGGTGTCTTTTCACAGCACTGCAGTTCTTTTTCTCAGTGACAGTCTTTCTTTCTGGACCTAACTGGACATGTATACTTTTTTTTCATAAGAGATATTCGGAAGGACCAATGTGTTGTCAAACCTATAAATTCCAGTGTTATTTAGGTTTCTTTTTTGGACTTCTATCATATAGTTATAAAGTTGTATAAACGAGTCAGACATATATATGGTGTACTGTAATATTCAATCTACTGACTCATGGTTGGGCTATTTTGTCAGACCTCATATGACATTTTGTCAGAAGCAGTACTAGTCCACTGAAAGTAAAGATGACAGGAGCAGCAGACAGTTGTGTTTATCCTCTCTGCCCTCTGGGAACCCGCCCCTCAACATCTGCCTTTAGCCACAAGCAGCAGTGGGCCACAGCAGGCAGTTTCATTTCTCTAATGAGAGCGTCAGACACCTTGCCAACAACAGTTGGATGTAGTGTAGCATGCAGCTCTGTGACCTGCAGTGCTGACCCATACACACACACGCTAACACAGAGGGAGAGAGAAAGAGAATGAGGGAGAGAGGGAGGGAGAGGAAAGTGTGAACAGCTCACTGTTGGGTTAAGTGAGGGGAAAACACATAATCACATAATCAGAATTGTAATGTCACAAAAAAGTCAACGAATCAACAAATAAAAAAGGTCCATAAGAATTGGTTAAAATCAATTACAGTGTGATGTACAGTACCTGCTTCTAAGTAATTTTAATGAACTGCTTCATTTTATGAGCAACATACTTAAACAACTGGAATGTCATGCTCTGTCTGCATGTTACCATGTATAACATCTCCTTGAAACAACAATACCAATCTTCAGGCTAGCACCGTACACGATAATATAACCCACTCTAATATTTCATTGGACCGCCTCTGATTACAGCACACATTTGCTGTGGCTTCTGCAGAGTCACCAGATTTATTTCCATCCAGTGTTGCATTCATTTTTCACCAAGATCTTGTATTAATGATGAGAGAGTCTGACCACTGCACAAAGCCTTCTCCAGCACATCCCAAAGATTCTCAATGAGGTTAAGGTCTGGACTCTGTGGTGGCGGTCCATGTGTAGAAATGATGTCTCATGCTCCCTGAACCACTCTTTCACAATTCCTGACATTGTCATCTTGGAATATGCTGTACCATTAGGGAAGAAAAAAATCCACTGAAGGAATAACCTGGTCATTCGAGACTGTCCTCATCAAAAAAACAACCACATGAATCGTATGTAGAAGTGGCAAAATACGACCTCATGTTACGTGTCAAAGTTAAGTGACCCGCAGTGGAGGCTGGTCAATAGAGGGCGCTAGGGCGCCACCCCTCCTATTGACTGTTTTATATATCTACCAAGATCAACCATGAATCAATCAAACCTAACAAATACGAAATAAATACACAAAAATACATCACGTTTTTACTTGTGCAATGGTGTAGTGGTACCTGCCACACTGCCAGTAACCATTAAATGCGTCTGACTTTAGGCTAAGCTTGCGATTTGCCATTCGATATAAAGCCCTCCTCCAGGTCAAGGCTGCCGGTAATGCTGGAGTCTATGAGAGGTAGCAAACTTTTTTACTGTTTACGAGCCGAAACAGCTTTTCATTAGCGCATGAAAATTCGATTCTGGGTCGCAGCTCTCTGCGCCCAGACCAATGGCGTTGTTTTCTATTTTTTTTTACTATTAGCATGATTGGACAATTCATCAATCAATCATGTCATTCAGGAAGCATTCGCGCCACAGCTCTAACTCGTTCTAAGAGACAAGATGGCTGACGTTAATAGCGGAGACTCAGTGATGCTTAAGGAAAATTCAATTATTTCACTTAAAAAAACTCATTTTTTTTCGTCGGTCGGCTGTAGAGAAGAAAAGGGTGAAGGAGTTGGGACCCGGCTACTGATCGTGGGAGGACATACACAAGGAGCTTCACCTCAAATGTGTATGCTAAATGGAATTGGCTAGCTGGATGTGCAGTATGTGCACACTCTCTCTCAAACACACATAGAAACAGAGAGAGAATGTTAACTTGTATATAATTCCTATTTTTATTGATGTATTAGCACTTTTAAACTTGCTGGATTTTACAAGGCAAATAAATTAAGTTAAAACTTAGTTCCATGGCCCCATTTGTCTTTGTAAGGAAATGTTCTATTTTGTCTTTATTATTTTGTCAGAATGCACCAGAATGCTTAGTTTGTATGTGAAAATCAAAAAAAAATAAATTAGGGGATGCCCCCAGACCCCCCTACAGCTGTTTGATTTACAAACTTTGCGCCCCCCTTAACATAAAATTCACCAGCCGCCACTGGCGACCCCTAGCGGTCGAGTAACACACTCCGGTCACAGTTGTCGTTTTGTATACACCCAAATTACGACTCACTGTTACGGCTTGTTGGGTCATTCAGTATATTCATGAAGTCAGCTGACCTCATTCTTTGCAACAACCAAGACTTGGTTTGGGACCATCCAACGCCAATGTGTCACTAGTTGTGATTGGTTTTAATGAAATGGACACAAACCAATTCTTTTTTTTCACCATTCCACCATGAAAGTAAGATAGATCAGACTCAATCTCAAGAGCTACGGCGATAAGTATTGCAAATTAAAGGGATGTCCCAGAATTGATTCCTTGAGCATATACAAAAGAAGCTGGGAGGATACTTCCTACCTACGAGCACTGAGATCTCTCTGATAATCAATTTTGACAGGCCTATACTGATGGATCATTGCTTCAATATTGCATGATGCCCTACTTTCTATAAAAGGAAGACAAAGATGAAAGTGAATTCATGAAGCAGAACTCTGTAGCAGTGCAATTTATTTCTCGCTGACTGAAGTACAGGTGGAATGTAACAGAGTAAAAGTCCTTTAAAAAAAAATAATTGAGAGCCACAGCATCTTTCAACTTTGAACTTTCAATATTAATCAGATTTGACTGGATGAGAACAGCGCTAGCACTCAGTTTTACTGGGTGAAAGCAATTGTGTCTATCTCTAAAATACAGAAAATCTTTCTCGCTGATATAATTTCTGCTTCCAGCTATCATGTAGTATTTCCAACAGCTAATTAGGCTTTGATGAAACACGGGAAAATGATGTATAGCATCACTCTGTTTTTGCAAATTATACTGATTGGCCCAGTGGGAGAGTTTGCAATTACAAGTTAAGATGAGTTGACATTTCTGCTGCTCACTGGAACTGAGACTGAGATTTCCTATAGAGTCATTCTTTTGCATATGACAAGTAAGTCTGAAGTCTTGGATAGGATTTTTTGATTTAGGTTGCAAGGACTACAGAACACAAAATCCTAGAAAAAGTCCCATGTCCCAAACCAGTTATAATTTGATGCAATTTCATTCTCAAGTTTATATTTTCAAGATACACCTCTATACTAAACTAGGATGCTCATAGGGTCATCTGAAGTTTTGTATCTTTCAACATTAAACCAAATGACCAGTCATTAACCTGATGATGGCTATGAGCTGAAAACCACTGTTCTAATACAGTTGTTCCATTTACTACAAGTGACCTTTCTATATGTTCGTCAGACTGCCTCTCTTGTGACCAAGTCCCGACTTGCATCCCATCAAACCATTGGTCTATAACCATTATTTTACTCAATACTTCCACAACCGCCTTGAACACTAGTTTTTGTGATAAAAATGGCAACCATCAGCCAGGGGCTTAGGGCAGCCGATGAGAAGGTGCTGCAGGTTCATAATCCACCGCAATGAGGACAAGTAATTCAGCCTTGTCCTATTTGTTGAGTTTAGGGTTCACTGAAAAGATGTCATAGATTACCTGGACCAGGAATCTGGTGTGATGGCAGTCTGACTAGGTAGATTTCACATTGTTCTAAAGTTCTCCCAACTTGTCCAGGCTCCTTGCTGATCGAGTCTCACCATCCTGCTGACCTGTGCTTCTTCCACTGCTGCATGACCTCCCTGTGACTTTGCTGATGTGGCACTTTGGGATGATGCCCAGGCCTGCTTGTCCTGTTGCAGTGGTACCAACAAGAGCCCTCTGTCTCAGCCGCTAGTCTGCCACCTGCAGCCCTCTGGCAGTGCTCCACTTTCTGTCAGTGTAGCCTCTGTACTGCATGGCCTCTCTCACTTGCGTTACCTCAAACTCTAGGTTGCTTGTTTGACCATAGATCACACCTGCACATCTGCTGATCTTCTTCTCCAGAGCCTCCACAGTTGACACTGAGATACCATATAGTAGCAAGGGCAACCCTGGCCAGCCAGACTTGACAAATAAGTCCCGTTTGCCAACGACAAAACCCAACACAAACTTGCATTGAACCCTTTGCTACCAGTGCTTAACACTGGAGTGTAAAAGTGTGTACACTGTGAATGAGTGGGTAAATATCTCATTGTAAATGTAAAGTCCTTTGTGTACCAATAGGTACATGTGATTCATATGTCATGCTTCTACACAACTTAAGAAGCACCAGTATAGATCCCTGTTATTTTACTGTCTCTGGTATTTTATTTTTCATTCTATTGGTTATTCCAGTTTTATGTTATGTACACTAAACAACTGAATTTCCTCTGATATGTCATTTCATCTTATGCTATCTACAAAAGCTACAGCTCTTTATCATTTCTGAGCTGAATGGTTTGAATGCAGCTAACCAGCATATGTGTTCACCATAGGAGTCTTTACATAGGTGTGTGAGGTACCTGTGTGGCCTCACATGACAGGCTGCAATTGCTATTGTATTGATACCACTGTCTGCAAAAATTTAGTCTGACTTGTTTTGGGGGTCTAGTTTACACTGGCTGAAACAATGTTGTAAATACTTCACTCCTGGTGTGGATGTCCTTAAGCTTTATTAATATGCCACCTACCTGCCACAGCTGTTTCTCGTCACAAATGCAGCTTGTGTTAAGCAAATGTTTTCATTAAGTTTCAGATTGTTTACAGTTCCTGCCTAATGAGGTGTTGTTGTAATTGTCATTTGTTAAAGGAATTGTTATTAATATTTAAGTTAATTCTTTATTTCTTAGGTCTGTATTGTGAGCAGAGAGCTAAAGAAGAGATGATGTGATTAGCTTAGCTTAGCATAAAGACTGGATGCAGTGGTAAAGGTAAAATACACAAAACCATATCTCATTAATTAACATGCAGTTTCTTTCAAAAATGGGTATATGGCACAGTTTTGTAACGAGCTGTTACGAGTTAGTTCCAAAAATTGAAATAACAATATTGTTTCATTTAGTAATTATATGAGAACATTGACATTTTAAATAATGAAACAATGCAAGTTTGTGTTGATTTTGTCGATTTCTCAGATTTCCTCAGATTATTGTTTTATAATATGTTTTTCTTTGTCTTGGGGCCAAGAATGAAAAGTAGATAGAATACAAAGGTCGAGCCAGTAAAAGAGGCCTTTTGACTGTCTGGTTTGTGTTGCCTGGTTTCAGCTCAAAGGCACCAGGGAGGCACCTTGGGAGATGTGTTGAATCTCAAACAAAGGAAGATGAGGGCTGCAGGTGAGGGCAGGTTCACAGGTTCCCTGGAAGATGGGGTTCTCTCTTTGTCATACTGCTCAACCCTGGAGTACAGTTTACATTTCAGTACAACAGGGTTGCATTTCCATTCTTTCATCTCTCCACCTACTGCTGGAGCAGAGAACCAGAATTAGCCAGGATTAGTATTTTAATTCTCTCAGTCCCTCTGTATTCTGTGGCAAAAAACTGTTCTGTGCTGTATATCTCAGGCTGTCTAGGTCACTGTTTAATAACAATATAAGGAGTTAGGAGTTCTGTGATATAAACTCATTAAGTACAATTTCTAGATCTCTCTGTGTTAGAAAGAACTATGTCGTGTCACATGTAATGTCATTTTAGAATATAGGTAAAGAGAAAAAAAGAAAAAGTGTGCAGCATAGTGATGGATATTTCCTGGCCTGACTCAGAAAGACTGTTTATGTACTAAGGGAATTAGTGCTGAATTAATCAAGACAACAAATGTGGAGAAAGCTTGTTTCAAATATAGACCTGGCTATTTCTCTCTGCAGAGGATGTAAATACAATTACAGTATTACCAGTACCAGGCCCGTCTTTCCCTGCAGTTTCATATCGGTCATTAAACAGACTCAAAATTAGATGTGATTCAGACAGAAATTAAGAATCTTTTTTTCCCAATGCCATTAATTTGATTTGGCCTTACCTAAATTACTTGCCCTCAGCCATGTGTGGGATTCTGAGCTTTATTCAAATGATCCCATGTGCATTAAGAGGCTTTTAGCTGCCTTTCCATCCACAAGGAAGGCCCAGAGCTCCAGGTGAGATTAGATGTGACTGCATGATAATAGAGGCACTAATGCAATGACAGCCAGATTCACGCCGTGCAAAGGTTATGGCCCAGGCAAATTCTTAATCAGCTCAAAATGTCAGAGGGCTAACCTTGGGTCCAAATAAGGGCATACCCAGGCATTAGGAGGCAGACCATGTCAGCCTGCTGATGAGCCAGGGGGGTGAGGAGCGTTAGGTCAGAGAAATGAGCAGCCAAACTCTCTGGAAACATGAGATGCTTGTCAGATGGGATCATCCATCACAATGAACATGGAAAAGACATTTCCATTTCATTCCTATTTAACCACCTTACACTTAAAGCATATTTTTGATATGTTCTTTATGTCCATCAGAGGTCAATTTGCTATTTACATGTTATAAGCTTTATGTCAGAGATTGCAAAAGGGATTGCTACAATTTGAATTTTAATGAAAAACCACTTCCCGCATACTTTATGGTGTGCAAATGTATCAACTGTAGTTAAAAGTTCCTAAAGTAGGGGAAGTACAAATAACATACAATTTTCAAGAAATTTCCTGTAGATCATGTACAGTATGTAAGCATAAAAAAAAGTAATAATAATTAATAATGAAACAGCTCCATCTGCCATGATAATAGCCCGGTAGAAGAGAGTACTTTAAGTGGAGAAGTGGGGTTTAGCTCTCACATCCCACCTCATGAAGACACTTGAGCAGCTCATACTCCACCTCATCCGCCCTCAGGTTCAGCATTACCAGGACCCCATGCAGTTCGCCTATCAGGGGAAGGTGGGGGTATGGGACGCTGTCCTGAGGGTCCTTTTCTTCGACTTTTTTGCGCATTCAGTACAATCCAACCTCCTTTCCTGCAGGAGAAACTGACCCCTACACTGTGTCCTGGATCACAGACTACCTCAGTGGCAGGCCGCAGTTTGTCAGGTTGGGAAGCTATATCAGACACTGTGACCAGCAGCACGGGAGCACCACAAGGGACGGTGCTCTTCCCCCTCCTCTTCACCCCGTACACTGCCAACTTCCAGTTCAACTTGGACACAATGTTACATGCAGACGTTTTCAGATGACACTGCCATTGTGGGGTTAGTCACTCTTAAACGAACTTTGTGTTCAGGAACCTTCTAAATAACCTTAGCCAAGGATGGTACCTACAATGGATAAACAAGATTGTGTGAAATACAAAAGAACATAAGAAGCTTCCCACAAAAGTTTTTGATGCTCCAAAGAAAACAGATTCTGCAGCCAGAGAAAGGATTACAGCCTAAAAAAAACATACTCAACACAGTGCTTTACTGCTGGGTAGTATACGTTGATGGAAAGTTTTCACACACATGGTTTAAATGCTGCTTACTATAAGTCTGTTGTGGTGTATCTCATATGTTCTGTGGTATTATTTCAGGGCCTGTGCCCGAGGGATAAACAGAAAGGACCGATCAATGTGACCTGCAGTAAATAAGAAGTATAAAACAGATCCATGCTGTGTTTTCTTTGCTCATTTGCCACTCTGTTTAACTTTGAGTGGTTTGTGCTTTGTCTATACTGCAAGTCCGTCTGCGTATGCAGAACTGAACACACACACCGGAACAGTAGTTCAGTATTAATCCTTCTCATTTTATGTGTAATGTTACTGAGAATTTGACTAGATGGTGGTTTTTTTTTTGGTTTTTTTTTCTGTTAGATAGCTGATTCAAACAAGGAATCTGGAAAAAAAATATAACAAAGGGAAACATATATGTGCAGTGTTCATTGGTGGACTATCAGTGTGATCTAGAGCATCACACATAAAACTAGCTCATTTGTTGATGATGTCCTAAAGTAGAACCACATTCGAACAAAACTAGCCAAACTTCCTTAAGGTGCCAACACACATGTGAGAATCGCCTAAGTGTTCGGTTCAGATTAGAGAATTAATGTCCCAAGCAGCTCTGAATGCTGTTTCAGGGGATTTTCCACTCTGCCAACAACAATATTGTGAAAAGTCTATCAGCAAACCGCTCTACCCACTGACTCAAACTATATCTCAAACTGAAAAAAAAAAAACCTGTCCACCTGAATGTCTTCATAATGTGAGGACCTGGGTGGAGAGCTAGATGAGGTTATAGAGGATCCATTCTTTATTTATCCACCTGAGCTCTGTCAAGGCCCCCTTCGAGGCTCCTTTGCACCTCCCAGAATAGACAAGCCTACGCGAGCTGGCGGGCCTGATTACACCCTGCACATTTATCAGTTTCCAAGGCTATCATTATCCCTGGGGGAAGTTGTGAACATGCTGTGTTGGTTGACAGGTGCAGGGCAATTTCGAGATTATTTATAATGACTCAGAATCCGCCATCATCGACAGCTGTCCTCAGAAATATAGTATGTTCCAGCAACGAACAGACAGATGCTAGACTTTAATGGCAGAGCACTTTAAAAGCAAAAGAGAGAAGCTCAAGGCAAAATATCCTACATGAACAGAATAAACTAAATGAATGATTTGCACCGTTTCTTTTTGCCACCTCAGGTAAGCCACAGCAGGTTCAGTACCTTCCAAGGTTTTAACATGAGCTGGTGAGAGTATTTACCAAGTCCACAGAAAATTAAATAAATGCACTCGTCCCAGCTGCAAATCATTGGATTTGCATATGGTACAGCTAAATAAGACATGAGTGTGTTGTACATGTGTGAACAGGAGCTCAAATGAAAGAAAGAATATCAGTTTAAGGGGGGACACATAGAAGTGAAGGCGTATATTCATTTCTCATAATGATGGCTATGAGCACAAGTAAGGAAACATTAGAGACAATTTTGGTAAAACTCTTATACTCTGTTTATTGCATAGATGCATCAGTCTTAACACACTGGACTAGAGCTGCTATGAAATATTAAAAGGAGATTAAGAAGACCAGACCAAGTGTATGTGTTATGTTCACTAGAATTTTTTTAAGAATTCCACTACTTGTCTAAGTGGCCATTTACAATCTAACTGGCCAGTGCTTTCTATTTGGAGCCCTGTGAGTGAAAACTTCCCTCATAAAAATCTTCAGGTCAATTATCAACGTTACATGTTCTATATGAGCAGTGTTACAGTAACAGTGTTAATGCCAGACTTAGTTCGGTTTGATATAAAGCGTAGAGCTGTGTTCATTTATATTAAAACATCACCTTACAGCATGGATCCAGACATAATGTTAGTCTAGATGTTTAAACAAAGTTTTATGTTAGCCATTGAAGTTAGATGGTAAACATAGACAATCAAAGATTTTGATTATTCTGATTTTGATTTGTCATTTTGAATTAAAATTATTATGATTAATGATTAATTTGTATGTATTAGTATTTCCTTGTTACAGTCAGTACAAAAGTAATGGCCTAATGGTCTTTTAAAGTGTAAATGCAATGGAATTTATTGAAATGTGACCTATAACTTCTAACAGAAGATTTTTTATTTTTAAATTAAAGCCATTAAATACTAAATGATGACTATCTTTAAAACTATATTTTGTAAAAGCAAACATGCAGTCAAACAGTGGAACTGTGGAACAGTAGGCAAACAGATTTAGCCCGTTGTCTGCTAACCGGTCTGCTAACTGGTACAGAGTTACTACGTCTTTGTATGTGTGCCTGCAATTCTCAAAAACATTAATAAAAACATTACATGCTAACTGTTTTCTCTTGGGATTACATTTATGAATTATCGATTTGAAAGTATAACAGTATACACATACTTCTTAATATCTTTTATAAAAGCTACTTTTAATATCTTTAAATGCAGTGATGACGTCATCTGGTGTGCTAGAGCATGTGACACCAATGGACCACATCGTGATGACATGATCATGATGTCATCAAGTTGCCAAAGAAAGCTTTTAAATAGGACCCACTAATAGAATCCAGGATCTAATCCAGGATGAGAACCCAGGACAAGGGATCACATCTAGGAAAGGAACCCCGGACTAGGGATCTAATCTAGGATGGGAACCCCAGACCGGACTAGGGATCCAATCTAGGATGGGAAACCCGGACCGGACTAGGGATCCAATCTAGGATGGGAACCCCGGACTAGGGATCCAATCCAGGATGAGAACCCAGGACAAGGGATCAAATCTAGGATAGGAACCCCGGACTAGGGATCCAATCCAGGATGAGAACCCAGGACAAGGGATCAAATCTAGGACAGGAACCCCAGACTAGGGATCTAATCCAGGATGAGAACCCAGGACAAGGGATCAAATCTAGGACAGGAACCCTAGACTAGGGATCTAATCCAGGATGAGAACCCAGGACAAGGGATCAAATCTAGGACAGGAACCCCGGACTAGGGATCTAATCCAGAATGAGAACCCAGGACAAGGGATCAAATCTAGGATAGGAACCCCGGACTAGGGATCTAATCCAGGATGTGAACCCAGGGCAAGGGATCAAATCTAGGATAGGAACCCAGGACCAGGGATCTAATCCAGGATAGGAACCCAGGACCAGGGATAGAATCTAGGATAGGAACCTAGGACCAGGGATAGAATTTAGGATAGGAACCCAGGACCAGGGATAGAATTTAGGATAGGAACCTAGAACCAGGGATAGAATCTAGGATAGGAACCCAGAACCAGGGATAGAATCTAGGATAGGAACCCAGGACCAGGGATGCAAGTTTGTGCATTGTTGAAACCTGGCTGATGTTCAGTCTTCTTCTGTGATTTTATTTTTAGCCTAATGTAGAGGTTTTAGTCCAAATACATGTTCTCAAACAGCTGACATTGTTCAAATGTGTTCATTGTAGTCTCTCAGTGTTTTCACTTTTTTAAAAATTCAACTGTAGATTTGTTGAGTTCATTCATACCAGATGGTCATACGTGTTTGCCTGTTAAGGAGATCGTTTAAAATCTGCAACAAAATCTGCGACTCTCCAAATGGCTACGGCAACCAGTTCAGATATTTATTGTTGGACATTCTCATTGTGGACATGAAAGAAAGACACCTTTACATTAGCCTATAACAAGATGATTTTGTTTGTCAGTACCATGGTTCATGGTCACGCTGACTTTAAAAAAAAAAGTCATAACCCCCAAAAGTGTTAAAGTCCTCTTCTGGAGTCATGATACCAAGTTTTGAACTTGTTTTAGTATTTATAATTTTTTAGTTTTGTCTTGGTTCCTCTTTTATTTTGACAGTTCATTATTCTGTGTGTTTATTACTTCCTGTTTTAATCTGAAAGGTTCTTTGCCTCTGTGTCTTTCTGTTATTTTTACTTGCCCTTGTGTTTCCCAATTAGCTTCACCTGTGTTGTTTCTCCAGTTTTGCTCCTGGATGATTTACCCTTGCTGGTTCCTGAATGTTCTCTCCAGTTCCTTCCTTGTCTCTTGTTCCTTTGTTCCTGGTGTTTCTAGCTTTTAGTTGTTGAGTCCTCTTCTGTTGGATTGTGCTTGATGGGACCGACTTCTTCTTCATTTGAGCCTTGTGATGGATTACCTTTCTAGTTTGGACCTGTTTGGATCATCTTGCCTGATTTCTGGAGAGCCTTTTGTCCAATGTAAGTTTTATTAAAGTGAACTTTATTGGTTCATTCTGCATGTCTTGCAGTTGGGCCCTTTGCCTTTCTGCAGTGATTGTCACAAGTTTATTAATTTTGCTAACTTTGACTGTGACATGCCTGGACCATAGACTGTATTGATGGAACAGCTCCTCAAAAGTGAAGCCAAAACAAGTAGAGCTCCCCCTGGTGGCTGGCTGCTGTATAGGTCATAAGCTCCGCCCCCTCCATGTTAGGTTTTTTTTAACAAGTTTCCCTTTAGTTGGTTATTTGACGCTATAGAAACAGGATGTGACATCATGATGACTACCAGTTATCACAATGTAAACATAAGTCTAGTGTATAATCCAACATTTTCTTGTAACTGGTGGAGGTAGAGCAGAGCGTAGTATTAATTGAACAAGAAAGCGAGTGAGTCTGGAGGAATTGTGAGCGGCATCAATATCGCAGCTCCACGTGACTCCACTATCGGATCGTACTGATCAGATTCGGGGTTCCAAGATGGCGCCGCCTGGAAAAATGGCGTCGGTTTGCCCAATGCAAGAAAGTGGAGACACATTATACAGTCTGTGGTTTACCCCAATAATCTCAGACAGATCACCTCCCATCTACAGACAGCAATCATCCATGTTGTTTTATAAAAATACTTTAAACTTTGTTCCATTAATTCAGATTTCATTCGTCACGTTTAATTTAGTTGGTCATAAAGACAGTTACCATGGGAATAAACTACTCCAGACTTGTCTGGTCCTGCTTCAGCCTTGTTTTCTAGCTTTGTTCATATAACAATGAAACTGTGAATACACACAAAATGTATATAATTGCACTTTCTTTGCTAATTTCTAATAAAATCTGAAGAAAAACACGATTTAGTTTAAGCACATTCCTCCCAATGCTCAGAATGAACCTCAATCTGACGTCCTTAGTCTTAACAACATGGCACAAAGGCTACGACATGAAGTGGAGACTGATGAAACTGTTGCAGTCCATTCTCATCTCCTCACCCGTGGTACGTTAGGCTGG